>CM075353.1:61027500-62271250 GCA_037693485.1 Kitagawia praeruptora
TTTGGGGTTGAAAGCAAAGATTATTCAAGAGGGAAGTTAGAAGATGCAAGCTCGCGATGCCGGGAGGTGTTTAATGCATTATATTGAAGATTTTATCTTGCACGGGCGTGCACTAGCCTGTACAACAGGCCGTGCAAAAATATGCTGTGTATTAAAAGAACCCAAACCCTACATTTATAACATCTTATCTTAACATCTAACATCTCCATCTTCTTAGCCTCTTCAAGAACACAATTAGGGTTAGTAGGAATTAGAGAGGAGACATTAATTACTTGTAATCTAGCATTGATTATGAGTAACTAACTCCATTTATTTGGCTCAAGGAGGAATTCTTGTACTAAACCCATTTCAATTTAATAGCACAAGGTTTGGCGTGCCTAAACTTCAAGATTCAAGTACAAATACATAGGTTGAGCTTCTCATCCTTGGGTTTGTCCTAGCCTCTATTTGTTTAATTCCTTGACTTGGTTAAATTGATAGTGCTTCATTATTGGTTGCTAATGTCAAGAGAGCTAATTTATGTGCTTCACTAAATTATTGTTTTTAGAAGAGAAATAAGTGATTGTGTGCTTCACCAATTATCTTGGTTAGGTAGAGTTGGATATATTTTGCTTGTTTGGGTTGAAGTGCTTGAGTTTCCATTATCCTTGGGTCAAATATCTCTATTTCTTGCTTATTCACTCATTGTGTTGTTGTGTTGGTAAATTTGGATGATTGTCATTAACTTAGTTGTATATTTCTAGCAATTTATTTCTTGTAGGCTAGGTGTTTGATAAAATACCACAACAAGCTCAAAACTCCCCCCTTTTGTCCATACTTCTACATTGTAAGAAATAATTTACTTGAAACCAATATTGATAGTCATTCCCTGTGAACGAACTTACGAAAAACACTACCTTCAAATTGGCGCCGCTGCCGGGGAAGGCAACAATATTAATTTTGAGTTAATTGTTTCTTATATTTTAGATTTTATCTTTGTATATAGTTTTTTTTTCTTTATCTCTTTGATTGTTGTTTTTGGTGTGTCTTCATGTTTATTGGATATAGACATGAACTAACTATTTCAGGAGACGATGGAAAATTATTATGGTTGGAATAATGCTCAAGATTTCACCCACGAGCAAGAACGATATCAAGATTTTAATTCTTTTCAGAATTTAAATGCGTATCGGGTGAATTCTTTATATTCTACAAACTCATGCTATGCTCCTTACCCTCCTAGCATCGATTATTCATATGCTTTTGAAAATCAATGTTATGATCCGCAATATAATTCCCAAGACCATCAAGGGTCTTCTTCATCTTCCTTATCCTCATTAGAGGAGATGATACAACAAATGGCGGCAAACAACCTCCAATTTGCTTTTGAAAATCGATGCTATGATCCGCAATATAATTCCCAAGGCCATCAAGGGTCGTCTTCATCTACATTGTCATCATTTGAAGAAATGATGAAACAAATGGCGGCAAACAACCTCCAAATTCAAAACATCACTTCTCAAATCATATCCAACTTAGAAAAGCAAATGAATCAACTAGCCGAAAATGTGAATCGATTAGTGGAGGTCAATTATCCTATTAATCATGATTCTTGTTTTGTAATTGATGAAAATGTTGTGCATGATGAATTTGCTTGCTTAGTTGACGCTTGTCCTAGGCTTAGTAATGATAAATTGGATGCAATTGAGGATCTACCAAGCTTAGAAAATACTTTTGAGCTTAATGAATTGGTAGATGAGATAAAAATTGATGAATGTCCAATTGAAATTGAGAAGGAATTAAAGATTGATGAAATTGAAATTTTTGCTTGGTTATATAAGGATCCAATTTGGGAAGAGTTTTTGAGTCGTACTTATAATGATTATTCTGACGATTTTTCTAGCTACTTTGATTTTTCAAAGTCTCTTAAACATGTGAAGATCATAAAAATATTTTTATATTTTTATGGATCAAAGGTATATTGGCACATCTTATTTTTATTATTGATTCGTAGGTATGTGCATTTATTTGCTTTTTCACCTCATTAGTTAGAATAGTTGTATAAATAAGTCGAGCCAACGACAATAAACAAAGCGCTTTTTGGGAGGCAACCCAAGGTATGCATGTATTTATATATTTTTATGTGTGTGTTAGATTTTGTTCATCGCTTGCATTTATGTGTGGTGTTATGCATATTGATCTAAATATTAGTGAGTGGAGATTCCTTTTTCATCTATTTTAATTCATAAGAAAAACAACTCAAAATATATAATAATTAATTATTATGTATTTTTGTGGTGTGACTAATGAATTTTATAATAGATTCTTAAAAAAAATGTAATAATAATGCCCCGCTCAATAATATTTAGTATCATTAATTTTAATTTTTATGTTTATTCAACACTTGCCTTGATGTGTTTGTTCATGTTTTCAGGAATTAATATTTTGTTCAAGCATACAAGGATTTGTGTAAAGTTTATATAAAAAAAAGTCAGTTTTGTAAATTTTCAGGGCTGTACAGGCTATCGTACGGGCTGCAAACCGTGCAACAAGTCGTACAACAGACCGTTCACAATTTCTCTAGTTTTTCTAAGCTTCTGTGAATGTGCTTAGTGCAAAATGAGAGGAATTTTCAAACCCCTACCCACTTGTTGTACAGCCTGTGCAACTCTTTAAAAAAAATAATAATAAGACTTTAGCAAAACAGAGCCCCTCCTTTGTTCCTCCAAATCTCTCCTCCTCCAGCACCAACACCACTGCACCATTTTCATCGCCTCCAATCCAATCCGATAACCCACCTCCCGCATTTCACCTCACTTGCCTTCAATTCAAACAGCACAAACTGCCCAGCCACCTCTGTACCACCACCATTCGCCGTTCACCACCTGCACTCTTCCACCACTCCATTTCCGCCTAATCTCGCACCAACATTCCCCTCCGTTCACTCCATCTCCTCGTCAGCCTCCATTTCCTCCGTTTACAGCCCTTCTCCTCATTTCCACCGCCCATTTCCTTAAATCTCCACCGCGTTCAACTCGCCATCAAAACAATCCTCCTATCTCTCACCCATTTCCTTTCAACGAACCCAACTTTCTCCCTTTCTCCCCCATTTCTCTGTTCCCTTCCGTACTCACTCCCACCTTCATTTCACTCGCCAACTCCCATCACCAAATCACCACCACCCACGCCGCCATTCAGCCTCCTTCCTCTCCATCGCCAACACAACACCCACCTCCACTTCTTTCCCCTCCTGCAACCAACCGCCCTGCTCTCCTTCAATTCCAACACTCCGCCCCTTCATTCTCCTCCGTTTTCCAACCCTCGCACACTCCACAGCCCACCACGACTTCGCAGCAGTTTCACCCATCCCCTTCACTTCCGCCATTGCATCCACCCTTTCCACCAGCAGCAACCGTCTTCAACTCCTCCCAGCCCCATCTCTCAATTCCCCTACCCATCTCCTTTTCTTCATCTCACCTCCGCCTGCATCCATCTTCGCCGTCAACCGCTGTGACAATCCCACTACCATTCCCAATCACCCACCCATCTTCAACAGATAGCAGCTCTTCTCCTCTTCCTTCGCTAAACACCATCTCCTTCTATCATCTCCTCGACACCCACCTTCTCTTCTTCCCTTCACCAACTCGCACATCACCTCCACTCCACCACTGCTCCACCTCTTCCCGAACACAGCGACACTACCAGCCCCTACCCTCTTCTATTCAATTACAACACCCGCACCACCGTTCTTCCTCCTGGTATCCCCTACTCCCTCCGTCTACTCTGGCCAGCTGCATCAGCCCTTACTCCGTTCAACCTTTCCCCTCCGCCATCCGTCCATCTCTCCGTTTTCCCATCACCTCACCACTTCCTTTGTAGTATTTATATATGTAATGCATTCAAGAATCAATTTTAATTCACTTTTGAATTTGATTTTTGATTTTATTATTAATTGGTTAGTTTTATTATTTTATTTTATTTAAAACAAAAACAAAAACAAATATTTTTATTATTTCTATTTTCCTAATTAGTGTATTGCAGGGCTTTGAGGGGGGTTGGATATTGGCGTGTCGGTTATTTTTGTTCGGTTGATTATGGTGTGTGGCGGTTTTTCCATTCGTGATTTGCAAGTTCGGAGTTGGATTTTGGCAAATATGAGTGGTGCTCCCGATCCTTGTTGTTCATTTTAAGGGGAGTTTCTTTCACTTTTGTTTCTACTTCGTTTTTATTTGTCATGCATGAGGACATGCCATGTTTTAAGTGGGGGAAGGATTATTTTGTTTATCATTATAGTAATGTAGCTAGTCTTAGTACTATCTTTTGTTTCATTTGATGTCCATCTCGTTTGCATTTAGAAACAAGTTTGGTCATAAAGCTTGTTTGCTTGTTTATAAAATTTACGACATTGTGAGCTTGTAGCCTTGTTTTCTCCTATTTCGTGCCTAACATTACCAATTTGATGTGAATCTATAAGTTTGATGCACCTTATTGCACGCACACACACACTTGAAATGGCATGAAAAGACTAGATTGTTGTAATTAAATTGTGAACATGACGGTTATCTCTTAGCATGCATGGAATCAAATCGGGAAGATGTTATTACAACTTAAACCTTGTGAGGCCTTGAACGAGGAATTCTTTTGTACTTGTGTGTTTCTCCCTCTTTATGTGTGTTTGTTGCTCTAGGTCTTGCATTAAACCTTCATTTATGGATGCACAATAGTAAGGAAATTCTTTTTAGGATAGCCTTTTTGGCCTTTTTAGCTTGTGAACCATGAAAATAATCCCTAGTTACCCCTTTGAAGCTTATATCCATGTTTTTCTTCATCACTTTCCCCTTTTATACATGAGTCATAGCCAAATACTTCACTCTCGACCTAGTTGAACTAGTTGAGTCTTGGAAAGAATTGATTGATGAGCATGAGAATTTAGAGATGTTGTGAAGAGGAAGAATGTTATTTTATTGTAAGTGGGAGCTAGTTTGATGTGTATATTTAGATGTGGTTCAAAGTTTTTTGTAGTATTTATATATGTAATGCATCTCCTTTGCAAAAAAAAATATATATATATAGGGGATGTTAAAAAAAAGAAAAGAAAAAAAGAAAAAAAAACAATAAATCTGTGTACATTGTTTTGATTCAATTTTCTTGGTTAATGTGGTTGCATTTCGTAATTGTAAATGAGTGGAGATATGCTTTAGTTTGAGACTTTGGTGTATGAAGAGAGCAAGCATCATCTTGATTCAACTAGCGAGACTTTTACACCTTCCTTGAACTTAAATTTTTACACCTTCACCCAAGCCCCATTACAACCCATTATATGAATTCCTTGTTTTTGGTGCAATCCGGAATTTAGGTGGACATGCAAGGTCAAGTAGAGCGCATGCATTTAGACTTGGAGTTGAGTGAAATCTCTAGCCCATACTTGTGTGATGCATAATTGAGAGATGTGAGATTTTTCACCATACAATTTCATCTTCTTAATGTGAAGCCATGTATGCTTTGTGATAATCTTGTCTAGTGTTCACGATTGAAGTGCATTCATTCTAGCTTTAATGTCATAGTTACATTTTGCACAAGGTGTGTTATCTTGATTCTTGAATTGGTTGTTAGCTCGTTAGAGTGTATGACAAGGTGAATAGCTCTATATGTTTGATTTTAGTTACGAGTAGATATAGCACCATGCTTGGTTTGTTTCCTATTTGTATAACGATTCGGACATGTGAGTGTAGTAGTTAGTTTAATTAGTAGGTATTGTTAGTTTTTTTGTTTATTGGTGATTTCTGTGATTTTGTGGGTACATCATCTATAAACCCTCACGAGACCTCACTCATCCACTAGGGCTATCTAGGGGTTCCAAGGGCTTGTTGCATATGCCAAATGCAACCGTGATCACCTAATGAAGTGGTACTAGTTAGGAGTATATGGTTATGTTATATTCAGTTTGCTCGGGACTAGCAAAGTTTAAGTGGGGGAATATTTGATAACGTGTATTTTATACACGATTTTGTATTTCTTTATCTTGATTTTATTTTAGTTTCATGAGCATTTTACTTATATTTGCTTTGTTTCCATTTGTAGTGCCACTTGCTTAATTGTTGAAAAGATGGCTTATTTTGGGGTTGAAAGCAAAGATTATTCAAGAGGGAAGTTAGAAGATGCAAGCTCGCGATGCCGGGAGGTGTTTAATGCATTATATTAAAGATTTTATCTTGCACGGGCGTGCACTAGCCTGTACAACAGGTCGTGCAAAAATCTGCTGTGTATTAAAAGAACCCTAACCCTACATTTATAACATCTTATCTTAACATCTAACATCTCCATCTTCTTAGCCTCTTCAATAACACAATTAGGGTTAGTAGGAATTAGAGAGGATACATTAATTACTTGTAATCTAGCATTGATTATGAGTAACTAACTCCATTTATTTGGCTCAAGGAGGAATTCTTGTACTAAACCCATTTCAATTTAATAGCACAAGGTTTGGCGTGCCTAAACTTCAAGATTCAAGTACAAATACATAGGTTGAGTTTCTCATCCTTGGGTTTGTCCTAGCCTCTATTTGTTTAATTCCTTGACTTGGTTAAATTGATAGTGCTTCATTATTGGTTGCTAATGTCAAGAGGGCTAATTTATGTGCTTCACTAAATTAGTGTTTTTAGAAGAGAAATAAGTGATTGTGTGCTTCACCAATTATCTTGGTTAGGTAGAGTTGGATATATTTTGCTTGTTTGGGTTGAAGTGCTTGAGTTTCCATTATCCTTGGGTCAAATATCTCTATTTCTTGCTTATTCACTCATTGTGTTGTTATGTTGGTAAATTTGGATGATTGTCATTAACTTAGTTGTATATTTCTAGCAATTTATTTCTTGTAGGCTAGGTATTTGATAAAATACCACAACAAGCTCAAACCCCCCCCTTTTGTCCATACTTCTAAATTGTAAGAAATAATTTACTTGAAACCAATATTGATAGTCCTTCCCTGTGAACGAACTTACGAAAAACACTACCTTCAGACGTCTTTAGAACACTATACACATTGTACAGTGAATCACTCAAACAGTTCATTATATAATTTCTACACAAGAAATCCGAGTGATTCCAAGCTTGAGCTGCACTCACAAGCTGAACATCAGACTCATCTTCTTTCAGCTTAGGTGCATCCTCGGTCAAGAACCTCACAAGGTTCAAGGTGGTCAAGTAGAACAACATCTTTTGTTGCCACCTCTTGAAATTCAGCCCACTGAATTTCTCTGGTTTTTCCGCTTGAGCAGTTACCGGTACAGCCGTATTTGGCACCACAAGGGTCGCCGCATTAGGCACTACCTCAGCAGTTACACGCCTATTACCATCACCAGACAAGCTAGCTCCGTCAACTCCCGACATTTCTGAAATCAATATTACAATAAGAAAATATTAATGTCTTTGAACATATAAGCGCAGAACATAAAGCAGAGACTAACTATTAGTCTTAGAGACAGAATCGAATTTACCGAAACCATTAAAGCTAGAATTTACAGAAAGCATTAAAGCTTGATATTAACCACGAAGAAGTTATTGTCACTAGTCCACGAAAAGTTATGTAAACTGAAACTGACATCACTTAATCAGTTGACAATAAAATAAGTTGACAGCAAGAACAAAAATTATAAAACTTGTACATGTATCAAGCGTGCCAGGAAATAAAATTCAACAAGTCACATAAACTTGGCATCTAAAGCCAAGATATCACAGTAGCATAATAAAATTTTATATTCCTTGAAAAAAACACTAATCATGTAGCATGTCAGTGAATAAAAAACTAGAACACTGTCCACAACTTTCTTGTAAACTAGCAACGCATGTTTAATATTACAGACACAAAATCAAGTAATTAAAATTATGACATAATTCATATCCGAGCAGAGAGAGACATATAATCTTACATGTCAGAATACATCACAGGGCAAAAGGCATATATATTGTTACAATCTAAATTCTTTTTTTTTTAAAACGAACAGGTCATGATATACTAAAATTGTACAGAACAAGTACTAATTAAATTAACAAAATCAAAATATTGCACAAACTTGTATTCACCACATATACGATAAAGGCTCCTAAAACAAATAGCTAAACATGGCATAATACTAGGCTTTTAAAAAAAACATGGCAAACACTAATATAAACATGATAGCAGGTATAAGAAAACATGCAAACCAAGCAGATTATAAAAATATAAAATCAAAATTAAGTCAAACAAAATATATCATGCAAATTCGAGAGGATAAACATACATGCTACCATTATATATGAAACAAAATTATCATGTATAAGAAAAAGCAGTGGCAATTATAACCATAATAATACAAAAGTAATAAGGCACCTAAATATTACACATGGCATGCATGTTACAGTGGGAAAAACAAACAAACCGATTTTATACTAATCTAACAAGGCTGTACACACATGAACAAATAAATCATAGCAACAACAAATTTTTATAACACCTGCAAATCAATATTCACTATACTCCCGAAAAAAAAAAACAAATTAGTTTATTAACTAAACCAATTCAAATAAATTATGTTATCTGTTTTAAGCTTGTAGGAAGTATAGTAAGATATTGTACCTGAAATCAAGATTATAACAAGAAAAAAATACCGAAACAATATTCGAGGCACGTGAAAAACCACGCTGTCCTTAAAACAGATAAGCCCCTTCCGTATGTGCTTGAAGGTGTGTTGTGGCTTCCGTCTCCCAGGATTAGGGGTGTACTTGGGTTGATAAAACCGACCAAACCGATCCAAACCGACACTATTTCACCCGATCCAAACCGATTTTTTTAAACCGATATATAATTGGATTGAAAAAATGTTAACCCGATTTAAATGGGTTGGGTACGGGTTTTAATTTTTTTTACCCGAACCAACCCAACCCGATTAAAAAATAAATTAATTTTAATAAAATATTTTTTATATCCATGATCCATTATTACAATGGCCCATTTACATTGACCCAGTTCAGTTAAAATACAAATTAGTAGTAGACGACCCAGACTAATAGGAAATATTGACCCAACCAAACAACAAGTATTCAAACCCTAGATCTCATTGCTATAAAAACTCTTAAGCCTAAGTCATGCAAACCATTAAAATACATGAAGCTTACTGAGAGAAAGTAACAACATTTTATCTGTTATAGAAACTATGAAATGCAAGTTGTATGTTAAATTTTTTAAACATATGCTGAAACCTTTCATTAATTCTTTCAGCAACCACAAAAATTATAACAATTTTTTATGCAGTTTTTTTAATATTTATTCATAACCCGTCCAAACCGATCCAAACCGATTGGGTTGGATTGGATTGAAAATTTTTCAAACCGATTAAATTGGGTTGGGTCAAAAAATTCGCCCAACCCGAACCGTGTACACCCCTACCCAGGATACAACGAATAGAGGTAGTCATAAGCACCTTAGACCCGCCTCCTACGAATGAACAAATACGCTTTCTATCTCACAGAAAACAGACCCTAGAACTCTAAGAGTAATGCAAAGAAAACTTGAATATTTTTTGTGTGTCTCAAACCATGAAACAAATGTCTACTTATATAGTAGTAGAAAAATGTAACTCCCTCATATCATAACTTTGTAACCCCTAAGCCAATAAATTTTGTAACCTCCATCAAATAATCAATACATGAGTTACAAAATTAAGAGCATAAGTTACAAAATTAAAACCATGAGTTTGAAAACAAATAAAATAAAATGCTTTTAATTTTTATTCAAAAGATAGTCTAACATCATATGTCACATCATATATACTTTGTTTAGATCTCTATCTCTTAAAGAGATAACCCTTTGCTCAAGGTGGTTTGGTGCAGAAAGCAGAAACTTCATCTTCAGCTCTTTTGTGTTGTAGACTTTTCCATTCATTTGTAGCTCATTCACAAGTCTATAAAATCTCTCAAACATGTTAGTGATGCCTTCTTTGGATTAAGCCATGAAAGCTTTCATATGAGTGACCAGTATCTGTTTTCTATTTTCTCAAACTTCTTCAATTCCTTCACATAATATCTCAATATGATCCAAAATCTCTTTTGCTAATGTACAAGCAGCAATGTTTGCAAACATTGAAAGTTCCATAGAATCAATGATAATAAGACTGAGATGGCTATCAAAAGCAACCTTCTCTCTTTTAATGTCTCACTACACCATATATGGCATTTACCAACACCTAAAACCAATGTTGGCATGTAAAATGTAGCCTTAGATGCTTAATTTTGATGTAAGCCAACATTATATTTTGATGTTGCAATACATTTCAATGTATGTTGCCTTAAATATGTTTGGTTAACAAAGCCAACACTTAAAATGATGTTACCATAGACACTAACAAAAATGTTGAAAATGAATCGGGTAAAAGTGAAATATTTGGGGGGGGGGAAATGAAATATTTGGGGGAGGGAAATGAAATATTTGTAGCCGGGTAATAATTTGGGGAGAAATGAAATACACTCTCATTTTAGTCAATACACTCTCATCTCTCTCATATGCTCTCATCTAATCTCTCTCAAGTAACTCTCTCTCGTTCTCATTCTTTAATTTCTCTCTCACTTTCTCTCTCGTTCTCAATCTATATCTATATTTCTCGTTCTCAAATTAGGGTACCTGTGATCTCTCTCTCCCTCATTCTCTCTATATATCTAACAAATAACTTTAATTTCCCTCTAATTAACAAATACTTGTGGTATCTTTGGTTAACAAATATATCTAATTTCTCTCTTGCTCACTCATTCTGTGAAGCTTGCTTTGTGGTTACGAATTTAAAGCTTGCTGTGTGGTAAGAAAATCTTAATTTGTAGATGTATTAATTCAGTTATGAACCCTAATTTCGTATTAATTTAAGATTTATAAACCCTAAAATTTGGGAGATTTTCTAATTTTTTAAGTATTTTACAAAACCCTAATTTTTTGATTGTTTTTTGTTTTGATTTTATGTTTGTGATAGCATAAACATAATTTTGTGTTTGTTTTTATAACCCTAATTTTGTGTTTGTATGTTTAGTATGAATTTTTTTTACTCTATTGCCCTGTTTTATATCCTTAATGTTACTCTTTTTTTAGTCTCAGTGTTATTTTAATGTAGTGTGTGTAAGTATGAATTGTTGGAGAGCCAGATAAACTGTGTAAGTATTTTTTTTAGTCTCAAGTATGATGGAAAGTTTATTGAATCCTTTCTCAAAGGTATAATTTTGAGTTTGTATTATTAAAAAAGTTAAGGGCTCCTTGTAGTTTGAGGTTACTGATTAAAATCGTTTTTGCAGTTTTTATTTTCTAAAGACCCAATTTGACAAGCATAATAAGCGTATAGTTGAACTAGTCTGATTTAGTAAATTAATGTATTCTAGAAGGCCTTTCTCCTTTAGGTGATCGTTTTAGGACAATTAAGGTTGCATACTTATCGCAGGCTATGAGATATCATGGATTATCATGGCATGGCTAAATTTCAATAGCACAAACCACAAAGTAATAAAAGTGAGAAGACATCTAATATTTGATGATAATGTCCTTACTAGTTCTCTGACTGATATTATCAGGCAAAGGAAGCAGATTTTCTTGTACAAAACAAGGCTTTACATGGTGATAAGGTGCAATTATCACAGGTTAATCACATAACTAAGCTTGTCATAAACATTATATTTTATGTGAGAAGCTGCAGTTTATACTGAATTACTGACTGTCTACGCTTGTTTTGCTTAAACTTGCACCTGCTCATTTAGCTATTTTGTTTTGAGAAATCTGTTACATCTATCAAACAATGGATTTGATATGTGTTTGTCCTGAAATCTGCACAAGGGTTTGATAGTGTTAGTTTGATTTAAATTAAGCAATGGTTATGTGCTCTGGTAAAGTGCTTGTTTGCTGACATCCATCAGACTGTAACTGGTGAAACTAAATGTATACTAAATACTGAGCAATGCTATACTTGTAATGTTTAATTGTTGCCTGTGTATAACAAGAATACATTCACGGAATCAGTGCTTGGAATTTTAACTTGGAGGATTTAAAGAACCAGGCTTCCCTGGTATGTTGTCGATTTGAGATATTAATTTATATATTAAAATAATTGGAAGCAACCTTCTCAAATTTGCTATATTTTCGGTAGATTCAGGATTCTGACATTTCAATCCGGCAGAGGTTGTACCTCATTTTCAGGCATCATTAACACCCCAGCATTAATGAGCCTAATATTTTCTCCATAACATACTCATGGTTGCATCTTGTTTTTGAGAGATTAAAATGTGGTTCTTGTGTTCTCAGGATGTGCTCGATGGTTACAACAATATGGAGGATTCACTTGCTGCATTTCCAATTAAACCTATACAGGAACTCAAATATAGCATTGCCTTCTATTCCCTTTCCCTGTTCTCCAATTTTATTTAGGATTTCAAGTTATTTACAAAAGTAAATTCCAATATATTGTCGAAGAAATGCATAGTGCAATTCCCATTCCCTAACAATGCAGTGCTATTAAATGTCTAGTAGAGGGTAAGGTATATCAAAGTCTAGTAATTCCCTTTATGTCAAAGAACCATTATCATTTTTATTACAGTCGTACAATTGATGGAGATCAGAAGCTGCTCTTTTGCTCTAGAAGCTTGAAAAAGTTAAAGAGAACAAAAGGTTAAAGCGTAATCTAGTGTAAAACTTTAGATATGAAAACTAATAGGATAAAATACTGACCAAGTAAACCAGAAAGTTTTTAAAATATCTAAGCTGCTGATCCTGCTAAAGCTCATCTAACCTGGGGATATAGATTAAACAGCTTTTTTGTCTATTTTCTGTTACTACTATTTTCTTTAGTCTTTACTGCCTGCATTCTTTTTTAGGTAAATTTTGGTTGTTAGCTGATAAACATCCAACTAAACATATCATTACTTTTGTGCTTGTAATGGTTGTCTTTTGGAAAACCTGAAGGTGTTAACATGGTCTTTGGAAGGTGCTCATGGTCCTTGGAAGGTGATCTTTCTTTTGATGACAAAATCTGTAACTCACGGAATCTGGATGTTAGTCTATTGATGTTAGTGATAAGTGGATTTTATATCCACTTGGAACATTCTAAATCGGCTTAAATTGATTGTCTTGGGCTCAAGTTTCTTGTAGTTTTGATGTGTTTTGTTTAGTTGTGCAGATTTACAAGGATGTTGATTAAGGTGGATGCTTCTATAATTTTTTGGGAATTAATTGATTAAAATTCGGATTTTCTGGGAAGGCTGCGCAGCTTACACTGTTTGGGCCATATCTTGAGTTCTATAAGTCTGTTTTCAGCCCGTAAGCAGTCCACGCGAAGATAACGAGATTATCTATCATTCTAAGGTGGTCCAGAGGCCCAATTACGTCTGGAATGGCTCTGGAAAACAGAAGAAAAGTCAGCTACGAATTTCCCTTTAAAACAGATTCAGTTTAGGAAACGTATCTTGCAGAAATTCTATTATAATTCTGTTTTGGTATTTTCTTGCTGGGCAAGACTTTTAGAGCCTATTTAAACACATCATACCAATGTAATAGAGATATACACATTATCAATAGTTTTATTATTGTAACCTAGCTTAGATCTGCAAGGGAGAAAAGGAGAGAAGGGTTCAACGCTCGTGACAAGCAACGGATCTAGATCTACTTCATCCTTTGTGTTACTTTGGATTATAGATTTGTTTTCTCAACTCTTCGTTTTAATAATATTATTACTTCTTTCTTCCATATCTTGTTTTATATCATGTTTTCATCAAATCCCATGGTGACGAAAGGTTTAGTTATGAACTAATCGTTGTCATGGGATCCTATTGGATTTATCTATGTAGCTTAGTAGTTTGCATGCCTTAAAGATTTATGTGTGGTGAATACTGATATCCTCGTATGGTTAATCTTAATGCTTTTGGATGCGTAGCTAACATCTAAATTGAATTGTTAATCTCTTGTGAAGTGAAAGTGGATCTTGAGATTTAGAACTTGCTATGCTAGCATAGGTTCATAATTGTTTATCAATATGATTTGTGGTGTGAGATGAAAATACTTATACTACCCTGTGTGATCTTTATGGATAACTTGTTCTTCAACCGTTATGTTTTCAAATTCTATAGACATATAGGGTCTAAGCATAATTGGTGTCTATTCATCTTCTATCTCTTTTGTGGATGTATGTTTAGTTTGGTATGCGTATGCTGACAGGTAGCGTATACTTGTTTTGTGTTATCCGATCAGATATCAAAACCATCGCATGTTTTAATTAAAGGCTGCAACTCTAAGTGAAGTAGATGATGAAACTAGGATTCCATGTTTTATTCTCATATTAGTAATTCGACTTTAATCTCTTTAATTAGTTAATCTTTAGTTTGATAATTAATTTAGTAGTTAATAAAAATCCAATTTGTTATTTATCTTAGCAGTGGATAAAAACCATACATCGGTGCATAGGTACATTAATTGAATTGAACACCATTCTAGATCTCTGTGGGAACGAACTTGATTTAATCATATATTACTTGTGACAACGTGCGCTTGCGTAAATTTTGCATAACAAGTTTTTGGCGCCGCTGCCGGGGATCATCGGTGTTTTTATTTTAGTTTATGTGCTTGTCATCAGTGGTCATTAGCGTTCACTGACTCGGATTCTTACTTAGTTTGTTTGTTTCGTGGTGTTTCAGGTACTTAAGTTTGTATGCGAACACGGTTACAAGCTCGTTTGGAAGAACTGGCGGAAGACGATCGTGTAGTGGATAATAAGGAAGAGGAAACTGAGACTACTGTAGAGATGGGTGACGCAGCAGCAGCAGCAACTAAGGCTTTGAAGGACTATTCTCAGCCGAAACTCAATGACATCCAGTCTAGCATTATTAGGCCAGCTATTGCAGCAAATAATTTTGAGATCAAGTCTGGCACAATTCAGATGGTGCAGAATTCAGTCCAGTTTGGGGGAGCTCCTACGGAGGATGCCAACATGCATGTTCGGGACTTTATCGAAATCTGCGACACTTTCAAATGTAATGGTGTGACGGATGATGCTATCAGGTTGAGGCTTTTCCCATTCTCTCTGAGGGATAAGGCTAAGAGCTGGCTACACTCTCTACCACCTGGTTCCATTACTACATGGGAAGATCTTGCTCAAAAGTTCCTTACTAAATTCTTCCCTATGGCGAAAACTGCAGCATTAAGGAACCAGTTGACTCAATTCCAACAACAATCTGGAGAGACCTTGTGTGAGGCTTGGGAACGCTACAAGGAGATGCTACGCAAGTGTCCTCATCATGGCATGCCTAATTGGATGGTTATTAATGGGTTCTACAATGGGTTGGGAGCACAGTCTAGGCCCTTGCTAGATGCAGCATCAGGTGGAGCTCTGTGGGCAAAGAGCTATGATGAAGCTTATGATCTTATAGAGATGATGGCTGCTAATGAATATCAAAATCCAACCTAAAGGCTATCTCAAGGCAAGGCAGCAGGAATTTTTGAAGTAGATACAGCTGCAATGATTACGGCTCAGTTAAAGGCTCTTGCTATGAAGGTGGATTCTCTTGCTAATTATGGAGTTCAGCAGGTGGCTAGTGTTTGTGAGTTATGTGCGGGCGCACATGAGACGAATCAGTGTGCTATTTCTCCTGAATCAGTACAGTTCGTGAGTAATTTTTAGAGACCTGCTGCACCAGTTCCAGCCACCTATCATCCGAACAACAGGAATCATCCCAATTTCAGCTGGAGCAACAATCAAAGTGCACAACAACCTTTTCAACAGCCGTATCAGCAAGCAAAGCCATTCAATCAAGGTTATCAGCAGCCTTATGCTCCAAGGCCACCATATCGACCTCCGGGATTTCAGCAGCAACAGCCCCATGCTCATATGGGGCAATCATCTAATGATAAATCAGATGAGGTGTGGATAGCGGTAAAGAACCTACAAGCTGGCCAGAAAGTTTTGGAAACCCAGTTGGGGCAGATTACAAGTGCCTTGGTAAATATGCAACATGGAACTCTTCCAAGTGATACAATGGCAAATCCAGGCAAGATGGAGGTTCATGAGCAGGTGAAAGCTGTGACTTTGAGATCCGGAAAAGTCACGAGTGATCCTAAATCAGCAACTGAAGAAGATGAAGATGTTCAGAATCAGCAGGTTGAAAAATCTGCAGTGCCAGAAATTGAGAAATCTGATTTAGTGGCTGATCAGCTAGATGGTGAGAAGAGCAAGAAACCTGTTGAAAAGTCTACTCCGGAACAATCTTCAATGAATAATCAGATCTATCCACCTCCGCCATTCCCTGGACGTTTGAAGAAAAGTCAAGAAAGACAGTTTCAGAAATTTATGGATGTCTTCAAGAAACTGTCCATTAACATTCCTTTTGTTGAAGCGTTGGAGCAGATGCCAAGATATGCTAAGTTTATGAAGGATATTTTGTCAAGGAAGAGAAGGTTGGAAGAATTTGAAACAGTGGCATTGACGGAGGAGTGTAGTGCTGTTCTGCAACAGAAGTTGCCTCCTAAGCTTAAAGATCCGGGAAGTTTCACTATTCCATGCACTATTGGCAATCTTTCTTTCAACAAATGCTTATGTGATTTGGGAGCTAGTATTAATCTTATGCCCTTGTCTGTTTTCAAGCAACTTGGTCTACCGGAGCCAAAGCCAACTAACATCTCTTTGCAGTTGGCTGATAGGACGATCACTTATCCAAGGGGCATAGTGGAGGACGTTTTGGTGAAGGTTGATAAGCTCATCTTCCCTGCTGATTTTGTGATCTTGGATTTTGAAGAAGATAAGAAGATTCCCATAATCTTGGGAAGACCGTTCTTGGCTACAGGTAAGACTTTAATTGATGTGCAAAAAGGAGAGCTTACAATGAGGGTGCAAGATCAAAGTGTCACCTTTAATGTGTTCAAGGCCATGAAATTTCCAACAGAGGATGAGGAGTGTTGCAGTGTGGAAATAGTTGATACGGGTCAGAGAAAGAAGTTGGATCAGCTATTGAGTGAAAAATCTGACACACACATGCTAAAGCATCCCAGCAGTGATTCCATTGACAGTTCTTCGGTTTGTGATCTTTCGAAAGTAAAGCTTGGGAAACTTCCACCACATTTGAGGTATGTCCTTTTGAATAATGAGCTAGTGATTTTTGAAGAGGGGCATGATAACGTGTTGCGAAGGTGGAAAGCAGATGTTAAGGATGAGGAAATTTGTGTTCAGCCGGATGAGTAGGAGAAACACTTTAGAGGTGTGAAGAAGAAAAAGAAGAAGATTTGGCCGTTGGGAAGTAAAATTAGGTTGAAGTCTGATAAAAGAAATTTGTGGAAAGCAAGCAACCAATATGTCAATGTTCGTATGAATGGTTTGTCTGTTGAAGATGGTTCAGTTATTCTTTTGAAACCGCCATGAGTTGAGGAAGTAACGTCAAGCTATTGACGTTAAAGAAGCACTTCGTGGGAGGCAACCCATGCATTAGTGTAGGAAGGAAAAAAAAAATCGAATTTTTGAGCAGGTTGCAGCTCTGTAACGCAGGCTACACCTGCGTTTCTGGAACAGGGGCAGATTGCGGGAGAGTAACGCAGGCTGCGCCTGCGTTACTGGACATGAGGCAGTCTGTATCCCTGACACGCAGGCTGCGCCTGCGTGTCTGCTCTTGGGGCAGTGTGCGCCAGCCGCGCGCAAGGTGCGTGTGGAGCAGTGATTTGTCAGCGAGTTTCTTCAGCTGTGTTGTTGTCTGTGTATAAAAAAAAAAAAAATATTTCTTTCCCCTCCCATTCTATTTATACCCCCATTCTCTCTAATTCTTTTCCTATTTCTATTTCAAAACCCCCCCATCTTTTCTTCAAAAATTCTAAACCTATTTCTATTCTAATTCTTACTTATTATTATTATTATTTTCTTTTATTTTTATTCTTATTTATTTTTATTTATTATTATTATTATTATTATTTATGTATTATTATTATTATTATTATTATTATATTTAGTATTATTAATAATAATAATAATAATAATAATTATTATTATTATTATATACACACTTATACATACCAATCCAATTCCTCTTCTATTTTTTTTTTATCTCTAATAAATTCAATTCTAAAGAGGAATTAATTGCAAGTTCACCTCTTTGATTCGTATTGGGTAAATATTTTTCTCTAATCTTATTTTTATTACGAATTTGTGTTCTTATCAATTGTGGGTTTTGTAGTATTCAGGCAAGGTGGTCAGTCTATGGAGCTCGTGCGCAATATCCTCCACCAGATTCATCCGAGGAGGGTGACTGCTTCGATATTCAGGTATGCTTTCTGCTATCCCTTGTATTTACTTCCATTCAATGCGGACATTGAATATTTTAAGTTTGGGGGTGGTTTGAGGGATTAGTAGTTGTTGTATTATTTGTTCATGTAGGATTGCATGCTTTGCATATTAGTAGTAGTAAATTATGCATGTATGTTGTTTTATCTACGTTTGTTTCATATAGGGCATTCTGTTTTTATGTTTGTATATCATGTGAGTTCATAATAGTTGCATTTGCACCCATGCTTGATAGGAATTTTGTGTTGTTGACGCTTTTGATTGAGAAGTGGTATGCTTTGTTCTTGTGCACACACATACACTAGTAAGTTGAAACTAGTAGACTTATTGAATGTTGTAAGTGATTAGAAGGACATGAATATGTGCAAGATGATTTAGTTTGCATGCTTTGAATACAAGTTGGTGCGTTAGAGAGATGTTGCTTGGGATTGAGTATGTTTTTCCACCAAGTGAGATTTTGAGCCTTATTGCATATTTGTTGCAATCTTATTCGTTTGGTTGAGGGTCCACGGATTGTTTGCATTGCTAGCAGTTGTTTGAGGTCTTTCTTGAAACGCATGACATTATTTGACGATTAAAATGATAAAGGCACTTAGGAATAACCGCATATTTTCCCATATTACCACACCATATTTACATGATCAATTAGTTAACCCGTTGAGCTTAATCCTATTTTTTCGGTGACATACCACATTACTTGCCTAGACCTTTTTCTTGTATTGGCCGTACATTAATTTGAACCTACATTGTCAAAGGCTAGTAGAGTGCTTAAGGGAGTAATAAGGTGTGTAAGGAGGGGTTTATTGTTGGTCTTACTTTTGGGGGGAATATTGAAAATTGGGTTTGGTTGTTTACTTGATACTCGACATATGTAATAAATTATTGGATCATTGTTATTGTTTATATTATTGTTTGTGTTCTATTTAGCTCTCGAAAAAAAAAAAAGAAAAAAACAAAAAAAAAAGAAGAAAAAAAAAGAAAAAAAGAAAAAAAAGAAAAAAAATATATATTATGAGAGCATGTTTGTGTTTGTTGCGATCCTATTTCAGTCGACTAGTCGAGTGTTTGTCTTAGTAAAATTATGTGGGGGGAAATATGGTGTTGTGTATGATTTATTATGGTACTTACTAGCTTTTGACACTTCACCTGTTTTGGCTTATTTGACCTACCTTGTCCCTAGCCCCGTTACAACCCAATTTAAAGACCTTTTGATTATCGTCATTGATGTATGTTGTGTTAAGAGTTAGATTGATACCAAATGTCAAGCATGTTTATGATTTTGTTGGAATTGAGTGATACACTTACCCTTGTTCTTGAGTGAATATTTTTTTTGTGAGTGGATTGTGAGTGTTTGCTTGTTCTTGCGTATGAGATCCCGAGTGTTTTCTCAAAGATGTGCTCTTGTAGGCTTAGCATGTTTACTAACTTATTCTTACACTTGACATGGGCTTGTGAGAACTTATGCATGTTCATTGAGTAGACTATGTGAATACTTGCACTTTCGACACCAAGACATTGCGTATTTACTTTGATTCTTAAGTTGATATGGCATGAGAGGATTTGAAGGTATGGTAGGCTAGATTAATTGCATTTGCATATTAGTTGCATTCATGCATTGCATTGCATTGCATTAGGTTAAATGGATTTTGTGGGTACATTCGCTATAGGCCCTCACGAGACCTTACTCGTCCACTAGGGCTGCCTAGGGGTTTAAAGGGCTTGTTGCATATGCCAAATGCAACCGTGATCACCTACGGAAGTGGTACTAGTTATTTAGTTAGTTGTAATTGTTTATGCTTGAGGACAAGCATCGGTTTAAGTTTGGGGGTGTGATAAGTGGATTTTATATCCACTTGGAACATTCTAAATCGGCTTAAATTGATTGTCTTGGGCTCAAGTTTCTTGTAGTTTTGATGTGTTTTGTTTAGTTGTGCAGATTTACAAGGATGTTGATTAAGGTGGATGCTTCTATAATTTTTTGGGAATTAATTGATTAAAATTCGGATTTTCTGGGAAGGCTGCGCAGCTTACACTGTTTGGGCCATATCTTGAGTTCTATAAGTCTGTTTTCAGCCCGTAAGCAGTCCACGCGAAGATAACGAGATTCTCTATCATTCTAAGGTGGTCCAGAGGCCCAATTACGTCTGGAACGGCTCTGGAAAACAGAAGAAAAGTCAGCTACGAATTTCCCTTTAAAACAGATTCAGTTTAGGAAACGTATCTTGCAGAAATTCTATTATAATTCTGTTTTGGTATTTTCTTGCTGGGCAAGACTTTTAGAGCCTATTTAAACACATCATACCAATGTAATAGAGATATACACATTATCAATAGTTTTATTATTGTAACCTAGCTTAGATCTGCAAGGGAGAAAAGGAGAGAAGGGTTCAACGCTCGTGACAAGCAACGGATCTAGATCTACTTCATCCTTTGTGTTACTTTGGATTATAGATTTGTTTTCTCAACTCTTCGTTTTAATAATATTATTACTTCTTTCTTCCATATCTTGTTTTATATCATGTTTTCATCAAATCCCATGGTGACGAAAGGTTTAGTTATGAACTAATCGTTGTCATGGGATCCTAGTGGATTTATCTATGTAGCTTAGTAGTTTGCATGCCTTAAAGATTTATGTGTGGTGAATACTGATATCCTCGTATGGTTAATCTTAATGCTTTTGGATGCGTAGCTAACATCTAAATTGAATTGTTAATCTCTTGTGAAGTGAAAGTGGATCTTGAGATTTAGAACTTGCTATGCTAGCATAGGTTCATAATTGTTTATCAATATGATTTGTGGTGTGAGATGAAAATACTTATACTACCCTGTGTGATCTTTATGGATAACTTGTTCTTCAACCGTTATGTTTTCAAATTCTATAGACATATAGGGTCTAAGCATAATTGGTGTCTATTCATCTTCTATCTCTTTTGTGGATGTATGTTTAGTTTGGTATGCGTATGCTGACAGGTAGCGTATACTTGTTTTGTGTTATCCGATCAGATATCAAAACCATCGCATGTTTTAATTAAAGGCTGCAACTCTAAGTGAAGTAGATGATGAAACTAGGATTCCATGTTTTATTCTCATATTAGTAATTCGACTTTAATCTCTTTAATTAGTTAATCTTTAGTTTGATAATTAATTTAGTAGTTAATAAAAATCCAATTTGTTATTTGTCTTAGCAGTGGATAAAAACCATACATCGGTGCATAGGTACATTAATTGAATTGAACACCATTCTAGATCTCTGTGGGAACGAACTTGATTTAATCATATATTACTTGTGACAACGTGCGCTTGCGTAAATTTTGCATAACAGTTAGTATTATAGATTTGACTAGTTGTATGTCCAACTATGACTTTGTATTCACTAATTTGGCATATTTGAAGTTAAGAAATAGACTATTTCTTTTGACATATTTTTGTTTTAGTTCAAAGAGTTTTTAATATTTAAGTGTGATTTTGGTTTATGCTTATGAATTTTGGTAACAAAAATTAAGATGTTGCCAATAAATAAAAGTGTTTTTCTAATATATATATGTGTTGCGGATAAATTGAAACTATTGGTTTCTAAAATATTCTCTGAGGATAGATCTATCCATTTAAATGGATCCTTAGCAACATAAGACTTTGGAATTTTGACAGTTCCAATAATATTTTCAGGAATCTCTTGTTGTGGAACAAAGGGAAAGTTTTTTAGAATATCAGGATACATAGGGTTAGCGGCTTTGATGAACATCAATATCTTTATCTTCCATATATTGTAATTCTATTTTTCGAACTTTAGGCCCTTGACTATTCTTGTTGTCTTTGGTGTATTCATCTTGATCTTTTAATGTTTTGATTAACAGCCTACTCTGATACCACTTGTTGGATATGAATACACACTGAGATAATATAGGGGGGTCATTATCAAAGTTTCTTGATTTTCCTTTTCTTGTTTAGGTGTTTGAATCTATTTGATTTTGTAGCTTGAGTATGTGTGTTTGAACAAGAATGTTGCGGAAATATAACAACACACAAACTCACTTTATATCTAATATTTTATTATATTCGAAGTATGCTATAAACTGTGAACACAAAATGGATTCTCAGCTTCGTTTTCCTCAGAGAGGTATTCTTGAATGTGTAATGAAAACTTAACAATTAAAGATATGAGTCTGTGTACTTATAGAACATGTACACAACTCATTTTTGTAAAACTAGTAACAGACAAACTGCCTTTCTAAGCTTGCCTATACTATTTTAGTGAAACTTGGTAACATGTGATTTTTTCGTGTTTTGCATACTAACCAGATCCACTTCTTTAGCTGTTTCTCCTTGAATTTCTCTCCAAGCTTCTATGTAGGCTTGCCAAGTGTACACTGCAACAGATGGACCACTGCAGGTGCCTTGGTTTGTGTAGATTTTTTTGTCTTGAGAACCTTCAGTAATTTGTTTTTTGAAGCATTCGAGAATTGACTAAGTACTTTATTCGAGAACTACTTTTGAATGGCTAGACATCTCTGAGTTCTCGAACAAGTCTTTTTGAGATATCGAATTACTTCTCGAATGAGTCTTTACTTCTGGAATCCTTGAGATGTCGAATAGCTTCTTGACTTATGGAACCCTTGAGATATCGAGTATGCCATTTTTCTGATGAAGTCCTTTAGATATCGAATATGTCTTTGACTTGATTGACTTCTTGAGATCTCGAATGGAACTTTGACTTTATTGATTCTCTGAGTTCTTGAATAGAGTCTTTGACATATCGAATCCTTCAGATGTCGAATTGAGCTTTGACTTGTTGACTTCTTGAGATATCGAATAGGGGTTAATTGGCTAATTCATCATTGAACTGAGCCTCAACTTGCAAGTGAGTAATTGAACTCAAAAAACTTGCATTAACGTCATCAGACTAATTAAACCTTGCAATCTCATAACTAAATTATTAAAAACTTGCACGTCCGTTAAATTTTGTTGACTTCTAACGGAAGTCCGTTAATTTTGTACAAATAAGCTGCCACATAGATTTTTCTCTCTCCTCACATTTGACAAATCAACTGCCATGTAATCCGAATCAGTCAAAAAAACAAATAAAACAACTAAATCTTTTTCACCACATTAATAAAACAAATAAACCCATTTAACAGCCTCCCCTCCCCTTCACTTTCACCTCCCTCCTCCCTGCTCTCACATTTCCGTCTACTCCACGCAGCCCCGCCGGACCTTCAACACCGCCGTTCAACCTTCATCAACCTCAATCACCACCAATTAAACTCCACCCATCCATTTCCTCCACCCATCTCATCACATCCAATCTACCACTGCAGCCCTCCTCCTTAAGTTTTACCATATTGTTCCTTAAGTTTCCACCAATTATAGTTAACACTTGGTGGATTTTTTAACTCTGCTTCTTTAAACTAGCCGTTAACGGCTTCTCTGTCAGATTATTTTTTCTGGTCGGCGTATCGCCGGAAATTTAAACATATTCTCAGTCTAGCATTCTCTCTCCCCTTCTCCCTCTCCCATCCCTTTTCCTAGTCGTATAGTTCTGTTTTTACTGCATTTTCGCGTGCTTTGTTTCTTCCTACCATTCGTTTTGTAGCTGTTCTTTGATCGTCTCTCCCTTATCATCTCCTTAAGAGTTGCATCCTGTAATTTTTCCTCGTACTCTATCCCTCTAGCAGCCACCACCGTCGACTCCGTGCCAGCCTCCGAGTTTGCTGTCCAGTTTTCAACATTCCCCCCCCCCCTTTTCATTTTCATTTTCATTTTCTTTTTCTTTTTCTATCTCTTGTGTCCTTCCTGCCCTTTTCTCTTCAAGTTCTAACCACTCCTCTCACGCACACACACTCACATGTATTAATTTTACCATCTTCCCTGTTTGTTTGTTGCCTTCAACTCATAATCAAACCCAACACTCTTTTATTGTTTTCTTAATTTCATCTCCTCTTTTCTGTAAACTCAAACCCCTTCCCCCTGCAAACCACCACCACCGCCTGTTACTCCATCACCAACCCATCTCCTTGCTCCAACGCCAACTGCCACCACACATCCAAACAAACACAAACACAAACAGAACCAGACTGAATCAACGCCTAAAAGAAACTCTAATACTCAGCGAATTCAAAACTCAACAAACTTAATACACAAAACCAACATATACAAATCAACCAATCACCATATATCATCATGCAATTGATAAATTGATTCTTGCATAATTACGAGGCTATGGCAGATTTAGTGTAACTTATTTTGTTGAATCTTCGTTTGTGATTGAATTTCTAAATCGGTTGTTTGACAATTAAGAGAGATGAGGGAGTCGGGGAGAGATGGAGCCGGCGAGAGGGAGAGATATAGGTGGAGGGAGAAATAAGGGCGGAGAGATTGAGAGAGACAGATGGGGTTTGAGAGAGGGAGACGAGAGAGAGAGAGAGAGACGAGGGTGGAGAGATTGAGAGAGATGGAAAGAAAAAGAAATAAAAAACTATCTATATTTACTCCAAAAATGTTTCTTATTTAAGTAAAATTCTTGTTTTTACACATCATCACGCCACATCAGCATTTCATAACGGACGTTAATTGGAGTTGACGGCGGTTGGCCAATTGCAAGTTTTAATTGCTTTAATGAGTTGACTGCAAGGTTTTTGAGTACGATTACCCAACTGCAAGTTGAGCACGAGTTCAGTTATGAAATAGCCAATTAACCCTATCGAATAGTGTCTTTGACATATCGAATCCCTGAGATGTAAAATCCTTGACTTATCTAATAGAACAAATTACTTCTCAAATTTGTACTTAGGCAAATTTTCATTCTTCACATTCCAATTCTATTTATTTTCAGCCTTCTTCTTCAATCTTGAGGCATGATCCATGGATCTTATTTCAAGTATTATTATGTGATTTTTCATGCAATACACAAATGAAATTAATGCCTATTACTAAGTACAATTACAAGACAAAAATCTAACTAATGGGTTCCCTAGCTAAGGGATCATGTAAGTAATACACAGTATTATTATGATCAAGTAGGCTTATTACTAGATGTATACATACATGCCTTTGTGATTAACATCGATCGAAAAAGTGACGAAGAGTAACAATGATATATCGAAAATTTTGGAATGATATAGATTGGGAATGATATGATGCCGTTAATGACTGGTGTCAAAGTTTTTTCGATGATGATGATTGTGCGATGATCGAGGATGGTATACAGGAAATTGAGATGCTTTTTCGAAAAGAAAGAGTTAGAAATGGGATGAATGGAAAGATAGTTGTTATAAAATAAAAATAAATTTGATTTATAATATGTGGTTAGGATTTAATTTAGTATAAAAATAAGGATTTGAGATTGAGTGTTAATTTTCATTTTGATATAAGATCTCATTTGAGCACTTGTATATCTATGAATAATTTTTTAACATTATTTCGGTTTAACAAATAATGTAAAAGTAGGTCCTTTCAATTATGTGTATTAATAATTTAAGACAATTAATATTAGCTGAAAATGGGAAAGAATTATATTTAGAAAAAGTATTATAATAAGATCGATAAGATCTGTAAAACTTTTTATTTTAAAAAAAAAAAGAAAAAGAAAAATATAAAGTAATTGATGAACTAAAATGTATTGCGGAAAAAAAAAAGTATTGCGGGAAAGAGAAGTAACAAAAAACTAGTATGTTTGCCCGCTGCGCATGGCCTTAATTTTTTTTTTTTTAATAATTTTGTGTTAAAAAAGCATTTTTAGATCCTCTAATGTCAGATGCTCCTCCTCATCCACTTTTTTCTTTGACATATCTCCATGATTGATACTTAAGAACCTCCGACAATATTTTAGACATGAGAACCCACACAATGGCCTACAAAATTTAAAATTATAATACATAAGGTTGCATCCATCAGAAGCTTTCAAAATAGTTAAGGTAAGGCTCCGATAGTTAAAGTATATAAATCTTCAAGAGAATTATTGCAAATATCATTTATTAGACATAAAAATTATGCACACATATAGAGCTACTTCAAATTGAGTATAATCAAAAAGAGGTGTCATTCCTCAAGCATGTAGATAGGAGAAGGATGTAATGCACCTATGTTTACCCATCTAATATGACTATCAAAAAGTTTCTTTTATCATTCATTATTCCAGAAGGTACAACGAAACAAACTTACGATTACATTGGATGAGATGCATCTCTGAGTATGATAAAACAAATAATTCCAAAATGTAAAAGAAGAGTAGAGGGCAAATACCAGTATAAGTCCAATTATATTTGTTGGTTGCTCATAGTAGACTGGCACTCTACTATGCCCTTTCTCTAAAATCAAATTCATCAATTCCCTATGAGGTGGCATAAAAAAAAACAAAGCTAATATAAAACCAAAGGTAAAATTTACACGCGAAACAGTATCCACACGAAGGTAGAGAAAAAATGAGTTACCTATCAAGCCTGGCATTAATATCAACTGCAAATGTCATGGCATCGCTTGTTGTTTTCTCCATTAGTTCAAGCGCTTTAACAATGACTGTCAATTCATCGTGTGTAAGTTCTCCACCTTTTCCTGCCTAGCCACCAAAAGAAATACAATAACATCACAAATTTAGAACCATGCTCCGGTCCAAATGAAGCAGATAAATCTTACACACTCATACCAAACTATGTAAACACTTTAGGTTGCTTACTCTGTAGTAAGATTCTATGCAGTGGGGTTGAAGTCTTAGACACAATTTTTGTTGCTTTTGTCATTCCTTCATACGGAGGAGTTGTTCCAGGTGATGGAGGAGCAATGGAGCTAGGCTGAGATACAATAATTCACAGAACAATCTTCACTGGATAATATTTAATTATATGTCTGCTTCCAACACATAATCAGAGGATGTAATTTAAAGCGGTATTAGAGCATATAAAATCTTGAAATAGCACAAATGGAACTTCATTTTTTACAAACTCTAAATTGCTGGAATCGAAACTCCTTGAAACTTTTAAATTTATATAAAAAAAAATTCAAAGAAAAGGATTGAAAAGAAAAAAGAGACGTGCTCAAGATACCATTATAGTCCTGCTCGATTCAATACATGGACATCGTTTCCAGCAAATAAAACTCATCAACACATGTACATAGAACTGACGATTATGCTAGTTGAGATATAAGTATAAATCCATATTTGATCAAGGCAACATGATTTTACAAATGTACAACTCATCAACCATATACACAATTAGGATTATCTTATCTACTTCACTATGTGCAAGTTAAAATGCAGACATTTGTTATTTTTGTCTATATTATGATGCAAGAAATAATTTTTTAGTGTAAAACTTGACCATTTTGGTGTACTAAACATGTAAAGGCAATACTGATGATCACTGCACCTTTTAACAATAGTATTGATCATACTAATAGAGTAGCTTGGAGAGAGACTCCCAGATCAAGTTATCTGCTACACCAGGACAAACGCCATACACAGACTTTTGCATATTCTTATATATATAACGAACTACACATTCAACCTACTCAAAATTATATATACAACAGACCCTTTTAACTTGCTCAGAGCTACTTTGATAAACACGTGCATGTCATAACATATACAACAAACTTTTGCATCCTCCACAAAACAAAATACTTTGGAAGTAAGAATTTATACCTATATGCAATCACTGAATTTGCTTTACCGCGATCTCCGTCCTTCTTATACAGACACTTTCAAGACTTCAATCTTTCAAAACAAAATACCTCTATTTAAGGATGAGGCAACAACATAATAAATCATAAATGTAAACTGGATATCATCATTAAGACAATAAGACCGTAAGACAATACCTCTATTATCATTCTCAATAAGACAATAATCATAAATATGAAAACATATACAAATACCAAAACCTTTTTCACACAACCAGAAAACAACATACGATTGAGAAAATACATCTCACATCACAAAAACTAACAAATGAATATTAATATATTGGTTAATCCAAAAATGTGAGTTCATTCTTACAAAATTCTTCAAGTCATTATAACAAACACCTTATGAACAAAACTAAGAAAAAAAATGAAATGAGTAATCTCAACTTTCTCAATAACCACAATAAACCCTGAGCATCTAAACCAAATTCATTTGATAAAGTTATATATCAGGAATTAACATTAACATTAGATACCACGAATTAACATCAAGTATATCAATAAAAAGTGAAAGGCCATTAACATTAAACAAAATTATGTAGCTGCGAAATCATACCTTATTTCGTTGTAATACAATCTCTATTTTAACTTCGTACTTGATACCTCATATAACATACTAAAATTTAACACATACAATCATACCAAAAATTCGTATTTTAACATATACAATCATACAAAAAACACATACAATCATACAAAAAATCTCATATAACTCTAATCAAACACTTGTACATTAACAAAATTCATCACAGTACAGATGCAATATAAGAATAAATAAATAATAACTCTTATAAACATCTACGTTACCTCGTTATAATGCACTCTAAATTTATACATCATACTTGACATCATCGGAAACACATCTCGCGCAAAATCTGCAAATAAAATCAAAACTTAAATTGTCAATAAATAAAAAGCAGACATAAAATAGAGAAAACAACAGCAAAACCCAACCAAAAACAGAGATGTACAACTCAACAAAAACCCCCATTCTACAACCCTCCACCGACGGAATCATAAAAAACGCCATTAAAATCAAAACTGAACTAATGTCGAATCTTGCCCAAAAAATCAAAATCGAAACTAATCAATTTATATCTCAAAAGATAGATCGTAGCTTGTAGATTAATTACATATATAGCTACTGATTTTTGAATGAATGGACTGAAAGTATGTATGTATAGAGTGGAGAGCCGAGAGGATTTAAGAGAGATAGAGAAATGGGTAAGTCGATGTATGAGAGAGAAGAGAGAGATTTGAATTTCAATTTCAATTGAAATTGAAATTGAATGGTATCGTATGGGAAACGTATGGGGAGGAAGCTGCTTCTTCCATAAGCTTCACGTGTTTCTGAATAAATGGAAGAGAAACTTAAGGTGTATATATAAGGATAAGTAAAGAACATATGTGATGTATATATGTATGTAATCGTTTCACCGTATAAAGTGCAGTTAGGGCTGTCAATGGATCGGATCTGGATCGGATCAGGCATGATCCATATCCTGATCCATTTAATTTTACCGGATTCGGATCGGATCATAGCCGGATTTTTTTTAACATGATCCATATCCGGATCCGTTAGGATCTCAGATTATCGGATCGGAGCTCCGATCCGTTTATATATATGTAGAGGAAAAAAAATCTTTAATTTAATTCAACAATTTATGAATAATAATAGCAACATTTCGAAATGTAAAATACACAAACAAAATATTACAAGTCTTTATAAATCGGAGAAACTAATAACATTGCAAAACATTTAGAAAATTATATATATACCAGCTCTACGTTTCTTTATGTAAAACTTGAAATTTTGTTTTAGTTTTAGGACTTGCTTTTGCAAATGCATGAGGTGTGTATATTTTAATCCTTCTTTATATGCATATATAGTGTCGTAGGGAGAATTTCGTTACAACACGAAATTGGAGGTTGCTGGAATCACGGAGCAAAATACAAATATTTTGCTAAGAACACGAAGAACACGGGAGGAGATTGGTGTTTGTTTGTGGCTGATCTTGTTGATAGATAGTCAGGGGTGAGCTGAGGCGTATCCAAACAAGAGGCCTACGTACCCTATTTATAGGGATCAAGCCGTACGTAGTTCTTGGAGAAGAAGTTACCTAGACGGGCTAGGGTTTCTAGAAGCTTCCATGGCCCAAGCCCATCAGTTTTAGGGCTGACGTGGACATCATGGTGCTAGAGATAGTGAGACCTCATTAGCAAGGCCAACATAGAGATGACAAGGGCCTGGCATGCGACCTCGAGGGGTGCAGACATGCGAAGCGGACCCAAGTATGTAAATACTCATGCGACCTCGAGGGGTGCAGACATGAGCCTTCAAATAGAGAGTGAGATAGCATTGTTCTGTTTGTAGATGTGACCCCACGTTGGAGGTTATGTGCGAAGCGATCCCTTGACGGGAGCCTGACGAAGCGATCCCCGGGTAGCGACCCCGGTAGATGCGATCCCGAGGCTGAGCTAGTATGTGAATGTAGAGGCGATCCTGAAAGGTGCGATCCTGAGACCGGTCTAGCATGAGATCCCGAAGTAGTATGAAGAGATAGATTGAGTGCGATCCTGGAGTAGTATGATCCCTTGATGGCTTAGCATGAGACGCCTAGAGGCCTAGCGTGATATCCCTTGGAGGCCTAGCGTGAGAGCCCTTTGAGGCCTAGCGTGAGACCCCATTTTCCTTTATCGTTGGCATGAGAGGACGCCTTGAGTAGTAGTAGGAGATCATAGTGAGGCGACCCCTAGGGCGGGATCATGTCTTCGAGAGATTGTCTTCAAATAATATGATGAGATAAAGGTGAGGCGATCCCTGATCGGGACTCACGCCTTGTTGATCCTTCTTCCATATTTAAGCTCATTAGTAGATAATTGAGCCCATTAAGAGAGGTGGTTGAGCCTATTAAGAGAGGTGGTTGAGCCCATTAAGAGAGGTGGGCCCCTTGTATAGTCGTTTGAGCCTGTTTAGGATCTATGCCGAGATTCGGGCATAACATATAGTATGAATCAATTTTTGTTGGACATAGCAATAGCATTGGTGTTTAACATATTAGCAGGTTAGCCACCATTTGTATGTTTAAATGTAGATCGACAATATTTATATCAGATAGTTGTCTCTTGAAAGCTAAGCTATGCAAGAGTTTAAAATTACAATAAGCCCACTACCTTCTATTCTTTCTTTTTTTAAAATTTTAATATATAAATATATTCATAAAATAAATTATAATATATATATATATATATAACCGGATCGGATCTTTAACGGATCGGATCGTATCAAATCCATATCCGCTCCATTGACTTTCAGATTTTTCCGGATCAGATTTTTTCCGGATCGGATTTTTTTTTATATGATCCATATCCGCTCCATTAGCCTTTGGATCGGATCGGATCAGACCGGATATCCGATCCACTGACAGCCCTAAGTGCAGTAGAAATAATGGCAATATACTGTAAATACCGAGAAAAGTATTGGGCAGTTTAGTAATTATATAGTCAAAACACGATCAGCTTTTATAATCTATATATCTATATATATTATAATAGCAGGAGATTAGAGAGACTTTCACTCTGAAGCTTCAAAATATTTTTCTTGATTTTAATTGGATTATAATTAGTCATTAATTGTAGGTATTAAACTTATATTAAATACACTTTATATTATACTTATAAGAAAATTTTAGCCAATAATTATTAACTATCTATATAAAACATTTTAATTATTATGATTTCTTTATTAGTAGGGGTGATCGCAGTGCGAGCGATGCGGTTTTTCCTCAAAATCGCGGACCAACCCGCACATGCAATTTTGTCAAATTTCTAAACCGCAACCGCACCGCGAAAATGCAGTGCGGTTCATTGGGTTTGCACCTTCGATAAAAATAATTATAAATTTGAAATATTAATTTTCATACATGTGTAAATAATTTTTAAAGTTTTTACTCAACCACATTTCTTAATTCTTATGCAGAACGTGACCACTACACACTTAATGAAATACAAACACTGTATAATGAAATATTGTGATACTAAAATAGAGAAAGATGGATTAGCCCATTACAATTGATCGATATATATATATATATATAGGGTAAGGTTCTAGGGAGAACCTCCTTATCAAGAGAACCAAGAGACTAAATCCTAGCCATCCAAAAATTGAATTTTAAATATATTTTATAATACTGTGAGTAATGGCATTTGTGTAATTATCTTGAAAGTTGTAGGCTGATTAGAATTCAGTTACATGTATTATACGCTTACAATATTTTCATATAAGGAAACGACGACAACCGGGGGATTTGATTGTTGAATAGAATTTTTGTAGTTTTGGAAACAAATATCTTACTGAATAAAATTCCATCACCGTGATATATATGAATATGCAATATATAAAAATGCGATTCAGAACACACTTTTTTGACCTAGATGAAAATGGTGAGAAAGGCTGAGGCTTCAAGGTACTGGTTTCTTACTTTGTACTGAGCTTACAACAGATCCATTCATAAAATTCCTAACAAGAATCTTTTTTCTCTTATGAAAAGTTATATGGATTCATCAAGGTATCAAGGATATCTGAAAAAATAAGATTTGGAGGAAAATATCAGATGGCAGGATTTCAACCAGAGCTTTTGACAGATGCGATTTCTTCTTTGACAGATGATCAGAAAAAGTGGATTAATGGAATGGCTTTGCTCGAATCTTGTTCTCAATATCCATTCAATATATGTTTGTTTGTTTTAAAATCTTATCAGCTAGATTCTTCATCAGTCCTTAATGAAATTTTGTGTTAAATTGCAGTTTAGGTAAGACTCATTAAGGTGTTCTTTTGGTGTAGGGTATATTGTTATTTAGATTAGCGGATTCCCTAAATTGTAAAGATTCATTAACGTGTTCTATAGGATATATATATATAGCACTCTATTATATTCTTAGCTGTGTTCTTTATAAAAATCTCTTAGGTGTTTTGTGAATGGTACTGTATTTATGCAATCCAGAAATTTTCCTATGCAGAGGACTCTTATGGTGTGAGAATTCACTTGCTCAATTAACTTCTAATTATGTATTTTTATTTGTCTAAAGGATTTAATATGCTTTACAATAAGGTTCTGTTAAGTGTTGCTTTAAGTATATGTTATGATGGTGTGAAAAGAACTTATATGTTCTCGTAGGAATTCTTATACTAACAAAATCCTCGTGAATGTGTATATTGTTTATGTGGATCAGAACAGGAGTCATCCCTTTACTATGAGCCTGTAAATTTTTTTTAAAGAGAAGGAATTATTGGATACATGGAGGAGAAGATTAATACTTAGACTGTTACATATGCAAAGGCATCCATTTAAGCCCTATGAGAAGCCTGCCAAGTATATTGAGCATGACACAATGTTTGGAGAAGGCATTAAAGGTGACTTGCAATCTCAATTATGCATTTTACAAACTAAAACTGAAAAGAATTGCAAGGAAGCAGGAAAGCTATGTCCGAGATTTTGAAAATTGATGCTAAGAATATGAAATAATTTTATATAAGGGCTCAAGCTTATGTCAACCTTGTTGATCTAGATTTGGTAGAGTCTGTATCAAGAAAGCTCCAGAAATTGATCTTACAAATATAGATGGGAAGTTTGAGTGTAATGTTCTGGAGGAGAATGTGAAAGAAAGCAACGAAGGCCATGCCAACAATGCCCCGGGAATATCTTTGATAAAAATAATGAATAAGTTGGTGCATTTTAACATAGATAAACTAGATTCGAAAGAAGCATATCTGTACAATCAAGTTCTCTAATATGATGTGCCAACAATGCCCCGGGAATATCTTTGGTAAAAATAATGAATAAGTTGGTGCATTTTAACATAGATAAACTAGATTCGAAAGAAGCATATCTGTACAATCAAGTTCTCTAATATGATGAGCGTTCATATTGTCATTTTGGTGTTCATGTGTTTTGATATGAACAATAAACTAGCTAACTTTTGAAGCAATATAGGTTTTGATATGAAAATACAGAGAGTGAAAAATTAAAAAACATGATTCTCAATTTATTTTCCAAGAAAAAAAAATGGTAAGGGTGAACCAATATAGGTTTATATTTACAAAGAATATTTTAGAAAATTTGTCTATTTTGAAAAATGCTTATATGAATACTATTAAGTGTCATTTTTAAGACATGATAAGATTTTCTTAATAACATTAAGATTCGATTAAGTGTTTTAAAAAAGTATATAATTGTTTTTTCATAAAAATATCTTAAAATAGTAAAACACTTACTAAAATCTTAAAATACTTTATAGAATCTTAAAATAAGGAGTTTTTTTCTATAAAATCTTATAAGGACAATGAATTTTTTCAATAAAATCTTAACATATACAAATTTTTACTTTTTTATCTAATTTTTTTTTTTGTGTTTGACTTAAATTCTCTTAAGTGTTTAATTAAAAAATATGTTAATTATTCAAAATAATAACTTTCATAAATAAACAAAATTTTCGAATAGACAATATTCTTTGAAGTATTTTTTTAAAAAATTTTAATCATAAAAAAACATTCATGTGTCATTTTTAAGATGGGAGAAGATTTTTTTAAGTGTTTCAACTTGAACACTAAAATTCTATTAAGTGTGGTGTTGTGTGATGTTCTCTTAAGTGTTCAACTAATATCAATCACAATTAATATGTTGAAACCACTTAGTAGAAAAATTAAAATATTATTTCAAATAGAAATATTATAATGCTTTGAAAAAACCTCAAAAGTTTAAACCAAATTTTAATATAAATATCTAATGAAATAATATAATAATTTAAATTAAATAAAAAAACGCCTATTAGAACCTTGGTCGATTACAAAATATTTTTATACATTTAAAAAAAACTATGCATTTCTTTTAAAATTAAGTTACATATAAAAATATCATTTAATACACCAAGATTCTCTTACGCGTTTCAAATCATTATATAGTTTATTTCCTTTTATTATCTCTTTAAGATTATGCAATATTATGCAATAAACTGATATATTGATTTGAAACGCATAAGAGAATCTAGGTTTTTCATTATAGTTATATATTATGCAATTTTTCTTAAAAATAAGTTACATATAAAAATACTATGTAATACATCAAAATTCGTGTTCCCAATCAATAAAATCTAAATAAATCTAAAAAACACCTAAGAGAATCTTTGTGTATTACACAATATTTGCATATATTTATATTTTCAAAAGAAAATTTATACATTTCTTTTAAAATTAAGTTACATGTAAAAATATTATAAAGTGCACCAAGGTTCTCTTACGTTTTTCCAATCAATATATCAATTAATTACTACCCTTTTGAGATTCCTTTGAGAATTTCTTATGTGTTTCAAATCAATATATCAGTTTATTTACTTTTATTAAATTTTTGAGATTCTTTTTAGAATTATTTAAAATATCTAAGTGAATCTTTTTAGAAATTATTTTTGAGATTCTTTTTAGAATTAACAAAATATCTAAGAGAATCTTGGTATATTACATAATTTTTCTATATATTTTTTTATTTAAAAGAAAATTTATGCATTTCTTTTAAAATTAAGTTATACTCCCTCCGTCCCTTTTGATTCTTAACATTTCACTTTTTCAAAACTTTCTGGCACGCATTTTAAGGTGCATTTTAAGGATAGTTAAATAACCTTTTTTTAAAATTTTCTTTTTCTGTATAAAAATTTAAACATTAAATTTTTATACAGAAAAAAAAAATTTTAAAAAAAAGTTATTTAACTATCCTTAAAAAGCACCTTAAAATGCGTGCCAGAAAGTTTTGAAAAAGTGAAATGTTAAGAATCAAAAGGGACGGAGGGAGTATATAGAAATCTTAGGTAATACACCAAGATTTTTTTACGTGTTTCAAATCAATTTGTAAATTTTTTATTATATTTTCGAGATTCTTTTGAGAATTATTTTAGAAAACTTGCTATAAAAAATTGAATTTTAATTCGAAAAATATTCTATAGATTTTCTTAAATGTTTGATATATTATTTATAGTGTTGTACTTGTACATAATTATATTCGAAACTTATTATAGATCAATAAAATATTTTTATAAAAAATTTATATTTAATAAATATTTATTTATAGTATCAGATAAATTATCATGTACATGAATTATTTATAGTGTTGGATAAATTATCATGTAATATTAATATGTCAATAAAAACAATTAGTATAACACCTTGGATAAATTATCATGTAATATCAAAACTCTTTTACTTGTTTCAAATCAATATGTCAATTTTTTTTATTATCTTTTAGAAATTCTTTTTGAGTAATTAACAAATACCTAATAGAATCTTGGTATATTACATAATTTTTTATATATTTATTTTTTTAAAAAAAATTATGCATTTCTTTTAAAATTAAGTTATATATAGAAATTTCGTCAAAAAAAGTTATATATAGAAATCTTAGGTAATACACCAAGATTCTTTTACGTGTTTCAAATCAATATGTCATTGTTTTATTATATTTTCGATATTCTTTTGAGAATTATTTTATTTATAGTATCAGATAAATTATCATGTACATGAATTATTTATAGTGTTGAATAAATTATCATGTAATATCAATATGTCAATAAAAACAATTAGTATACCTAAGATTCTACAAGGTCTTTTAATACTTATTTGGCAACAATTTTATTTTGTAATTTTTGACAATTTGTTTACATATATACTTATCTTCAATTATTTTTTAAAAAATAGTTTGACTATGTATCATGTTTAAAAATTATATAAAAAAGTTATTAAATTATAAATAAAAAATAAATAAAAATCTTACACTCCAGATTCTACGTACTACTGTCTTGATATTTTACAATTTTGTTAAGTATTTTTTAAAATTCTAATTTGTAATGTTAAAATTCTATCAAGTTATATGTAGAAACGTTAATGCACCAAGATTCTTTTACGTGTTTCAAATAAATATGTCAATTTTTTTGTTATCTTTTAGAAATTCTTTTTAAGTAATTAAAAAATTCTTAAGAGAATCTTGGTATATTACATAATTTTTCTATATATTTATTTTTTACAAGAAAAATTATGTATTTCTCTTAAAATTAAGTTATATATAGAAATATTAGGTAATACACCAAGATTCTTTTACGTGTTTCAAATCAATATGTCAATTTTTTTTATTATATTCCCGAGATTCTTTTGAAAATTATTTTAGAAAACTTGCTATAAAAAATTGAATTTTAATTCGAAAAAATATTCTATAGATTTTTAAAATGTTTGATAAATTATTTATAGTGTTGTATTTGTACATGACTATATTCGAAACTTAATTTAGATCAATAAAATATTTTTATAAAAAATTTATATTTTAAGAAATATTTATTTATAGTATTGGATAAATTATCATGTACATGAATTATTTATATTGTTGGATAAATAATCATGTAATATCAATATGTCAATAAAAACAATTAGTATAACAACTTAGATTCTACTAGGTCTTCTAATACTTATTTGGAAACATTTTTTTTTAATTTTTAACAATTTGTTTACATATTTACTTATCGTCAATTATTTTTTAAAAAATATTTTGACTGCCTATCATGTAACAAAATTAAAAAAAAAAGATATTAAATTATTAAAAAAAATTACACTACTAGGTGTCTTGATAGTAGTTTTTAAAATATTCTATTTTGTAATGTTAAAATTCTATCAAAGTATATGTAGAAACATTAGGTAATGCACCAAGATTCTTTTACGTGTTTCAAATAAATATGTCAATTTTTTTATTATCTTTTAAAAATTCTTTTTGAGTAATTAACAAAATATCTAAGAGAATCTTTGTATATTACATAATTTTTCTATATATTTATTTTTTCAAAAGAAAAATTATGCATTTCTTTTAAAATTAAGTTATATATAGAACTTTTAGGTAATACACCAAGATTCATTTACGTATTTCAAATCAATATGTCAATTTTTTATTATATTTTCGAGATTCTTTTGAGAATTATTTTAGAAAACTTCCTACAAAAAATTGAATTTTAATTCGAAAAATTATTTTACAAATTTTATTAAATGTTTGATAAATTATTTATAGTGTTGTATTTGTACATAACTATATTTGAAACTTATTATTGATCAATAAAATATTTTTATAAAAAATTATATTTTTAAGAAATATTTATTTATAGTATTGGATAAATTATCATGTACATGATTTGTTTATAGTGTTGGTCTGTTGGATAAATTATCATGTAATATCATTTTTCAATAAAAAAAATTAGTATAACACCTTAGATTCTACTCTTTTGGTATTTATTTGGAAACAATTTCATTTTGTAATTTTTGACAATTTGTTTATATATTTACTCATCCTCAATTATTTTTTTAAAAATATTTTGAGTACGTATCATGTTAAAATTTTTTAAAAAGAAGTTATTAAATTATAAAAATAATTACAAAATCTTACACTCCAGATTCTACTAGGTGTCTTGATATTTTACAATTTTGTTAAGTATTTTTTAAAATTCTATTAAGTAATGTTAAAATTCTATCAAGTTATATGTAGAAAGGTTAGGTAATACACCAAGATTCTTTTACGTGTTTCAAATCAATATGTCAATTTTTTTTATTATATTTTAGAAATTCTTTCAGAGTAATTATCAAAATTCCTAACAGAATCTTGGTGTATTACATAATTTTTCTATATATTTAATTTTTTAAAAGAAAAATTATACATTTTTTTTAAAATTGAATTATATATAGAAATCTTAGGTAATACACCAAGATTCTTTTACGTGTTTCAAATCAAAATGTCAATTTTTTTATTATATTTTTGAGATTCTACTCGGTTTTTCGAGATTCTACTTGATTATACGAGTGAATATATATCTTTACAATTTAATATGATGGAGTATATGATTATATTTGGTTCCTTTCATACAAAAATGTATTGTAAAGATTTTTGATGATATGCTTTGATTTGTTTCCTTTTGAAAATTAGAAAGAGGTTGTAATATAAATCATTGATTAATTCCTAATAAATAGGTTTTCAAATCTATTATTAAATTAAAACTATTATTAAGTTTCATGTAAAAATATTATTAAATTTATTTTCTACCTTTTTGGATATTTTAAAAATCAATTTTTAAGGTTTCAATCTCAAATTTCATTAAGTGTTTTTTCATTAACATATAAGTTATTTAATTTAATCCTAGATTCTGTTAAGTGATTTAAAAGATTTCATTACGTAAGATTTTGGTTAATTGATGCATCAAAATCTGTCTACACTTAATTTTCTTATTTTTGGATCTTTTATGGGTGTAATGATTTTTGGCTTTCTGCCTAACATGTCAAAACAAATATATTGGTTCTGGGAAGGAAACCAAATTTGCAGGAGATTTGAATGAATATCTAAAAGAACAATCAGGAACACTTAAAAAAACACTATGAACATGATCACATGTTCATGATCTTAATTACATATATTGAAAAAAACAAGAACCAACAATGGTACTAACACATTAGAATCAAACATCTAACTTATGTCTTCTTCTTCTTCCGTATGGTATCAAGATAACTATTGTGTACAGTTTCGTGAATCACAAAACCAAGCGCTTCGCAACCTTTTATGCCTTCTCCTAAATCCAACTTTCTTCACAACTTTTTCGTGAACCATGTATTGCTCGATCCCCATTCTACAATAATGGAGAAATAAAAATCAACACCAATCCTCAATATGGGGACAGACTGTTGAATATTAAAATTTCATTAAGATTCCATTAGGCCATGTCGTACATTACATCTGATACATGACCAGCAAAGAAGTGAGAGGCCAAAACCTAAAACAACACCGGTGACTAGCAATTAACAAACTAGAACAACACTAAACAAACAAGAGCAAAAGATAGTTAAGATAACAATCATGAAACTTTCATTAAACATTTTTAAAAACACTTCAGAACACCTTCAATAACGTTTTAAGAACACTTCATTGAACACCTTCAATGTCATCTCCAAAACATCTGTAAGTAATATTTCTTGGACTCTTACATCTTTGCAAACGAAATTGCAGGTATACGATTCGTTTTTGTCTAATTTTTGTGTTCCATTGACAATCTGAAACCTAGTGTTCTGTGATGAAAAAAAAGAAAATGACAAGACGACTTACTTGTAGAACTGATAATGTAATGTTGTCATGTCAAATTAAATGAAATACAGGCAATCAACATAGCTGATAAACACGACTTAGTTGTAAAACTGATAATGTAATGTTGTCACGTCAAATTAAATGAAATAAAGCAATCAACATAACTGGTAAACATGTGTATGGAATGTACAGCGCTCATCGTGCACAAGATCTCTGCAAAATCTTTACAAACATGGAAATGATTCTGTATAATACGTAAATGTACTTATTATGTTTATGTATTTTCAGTTTCAAAATACTACCCTTTTAATTAGAAATAAGTAAATTAGTATCTAATATGTATATAATCTAGGCCATAGGATGAAAAGGAAATCAATGGTAAATAATAGGGTCTTCTGGTTCTCTTGCTAATGAGGGTTCTCTTTTGAACCTCCTCCTATATATATATATATAATTATATAGTATATTAAGTATTGGGGTGTTGTGCGGTTTGAACCGCATTTCAGAAAATTAAAATCGCAACTCGCACCACACCACGCGGTTTGTCAAAATTTAAAATCACAACCGCACCACAGAAAACAAAAGACGCGTGGTGTGGTGCGGATCGAGCGATTTTTGCAATTTGGTGCGGTTTATGATCAACCCTATTTATTAGAATATTATAAAGTATAATTATTAGTTTAATATAAAATACTAATTATCCATATAGAAGTACAATTATTTCAAGGTATAGTGATGAAATAAAATTATTTATATAGTCCATTTCTAATCCTTATTCAAAATCACTACAATTCTTTTGGACAATAGTATATAAACCATTTTAATTTTTCGATAAATTCGTAATCATTGATCGTGAGAATCATGATAAGATACGGAAGTATATAAAATTTTCAATTAACATCTACAATTTAAATACAAGTAATGTTATATAATTTACTTTTACACATGAACAAATTACATATTAGGGTGTGACCAACTCGATTAAATTGAATCAATCCAACCCTTTTCTTTACTTACTATATCAATGAAAAAATTATATATACGTTCACTATTTCATTATATTATGTTGGAACAAATTAATATTATAATTAAACACATTCTTATACTATTATTAATCAATTAATCACGCATGTATGTTATGAGACGGACGGCGGCTTTTAATAACGTTTATTTAATATTTATAAATTTTTATTATAAAAATTATGTTGACATTGTAATTTGGTATGAAAAAAATAAGAGGCCTTTATGGAGTTGATGAAGTTGATAATATGTTAGAGGATCTTCATTTTGTTTAAATAATTAATTTTAAACGACTTAGTGTTTATTCAGAATCCAATAATTTTTAAATTCATTTTTGTTGGAGATAGAAAATAATTACATGTACATATTTATTATAAAATTTAATATAATAATATTAAAATATGTGAGTACCATTTTGAACATGTATCCATGAATTTAAATTTAATATTACATACAAAAAGGTTCTTACAAATGATTAAAAAAATTAATCAAATGAATAGATACAGGTGTCGGATCACTCCAAAAAATATGAAACATGACTTACAGAATGCATTTGAATTCTGTTCTGTTTGTCATACAACCAAATTTATCGACAAGTTAAGTCAATCATCACACATTCTGCATTTCTGCTTCTTTTTTTCATCATACAAACAAATTTATCAACAAACTAAACAATCACGTCTTTCATAATGCCACTGACAACAAAAATAATTCAAAAATATTACTTTTAATTATCCACCGTCAAACTTTACAAATATTTATCAATATTGGATTTCAAAAACATTTTTTTATGCAATAAAATAGATGTCATTAATATTTTCGAAAATATTAATATTAACACTTAAGAGTTTAATTGAAACACGTTTTCTTTCTACTAATTATTTTCTCTATAATTCTTAAACATTCAAATTTAATTACATTTTACACAAATTTTAATTTATTATATCAAATTTCAAATAATAAAATTCAACAAATAATAATGTTATATATACAATTTTTAAAAATATTTTTATGCGGCGCGTAGTCACCTTTGTTAGCTGGTTTAAATAGAAATAGAAAAGATGAAAGAGGATGAAGAAGGGCGTGGAATACATATATTACATTATTACATAACAAAAAGACAAAACAGTGGAGTGGACAAAGCAGTGGAAAGGCGAATATCTTTTGTTTGAACACCCACCCGCTCACTATCAACTGCCTCAATTTCAACTTCATCTCTCTCTCTCTCTCTCTCTCTCTCCCGATTGCTGTTTCGCTATTAGCCGGCTTTTCAGTAAGTGTTAATTCTCTCCCACTTTATTGTTTTCTCATTTCAAATTTAATCTCACTACTATCTATTTATGTTTTTAAATTCTCGTGAATTTGTTGGATCTTGCAATTTTCATGGAATTTAATAAGATAGTCACACACTGTAACTGATTTAGTATCGTTAGTTAGGACTGGTTTTGTTACTAGAGATTTTTAAGTAGACTAGATGCGGCGTAGGTACGAATCCCTAATTGTTCCTCACTGGAGTCTTACGTTAAATAGCGGTGATGTTAACTTCGCTGATGAAATTTTTAGCTATATTTGAAAATGTTATTATGAGAAATTGTAGAGATTGATTTCGTGTCTGTAGAGTTAGCTTGCGGAGAGCTGATTATTAATTGTAATTGTTTAAGTAAAGTCGAAAGGTTTTTGGTTAAAGATACTTCAGTCTGAAACATATACAGGGGTGTTTGCCTAAACTTATTTCAGGAAAAAGAGTATTTATCCGAAAACGTACATAAATACATACTTTTTCTAGAAAACAACTAGTACTTAATTTTTTGAAATGAGCTTAGCCAAAACCTTCATAGTTTTGTGATAAATTCTTTGATTGCCAAGTAATTTATTTAGGAAAAGTATGTACATGTCTTACTCCATCCATATTAACATTGAGACTTTAGTTGAACCTCACTAACTGTTTCCCTCACACATTTTCATAGACATATATACAACATATGCAAATGTGCACATATACATATAACCACCTGTCGAAAAACGCAAACATAACAAACAAGATAAAGTTCCTTAATAGATGAGTAAGTGAAGTATGGAATTTCCATTCAAAGAAGTTATTTTCGTCTTCACTGTTCTTAAACTCTGTTATGTTTGTGGTTTTATTATGTAATCCGGCACTTGTAATTTGAAAAAGTGCAGGATCACTAGCTATTCTCAAAGACTTCTGTGCCTGATTGCCAGCATCAACAATCTAGTTGTCTCAACTAGTTTTAGTTGAATTTGGGTCTGAGTTGCCAAGTCTCGTCGAAAGCTCAAATCTTCTTTTGTGTAATCTCTAGTAGCCATGCTCACTACTTGAGGCCACAGTTTATGGATTGATACTTTCAGAAATGTGTTCCATGTAACAAGCATACCTTTTTCATGGTCTTACGAGCTTGACATTTACCCCGACTGCAATGGTCTGAATAATCAGTAAATTGATAGTTGTGTGATGGAAAATTCAAAAAACTACAATCGTGTGGCACTCACTAATATAGCTCCAGATAATGTAGAATTTGGACATGCCTCTCAAGGGTACATGGTGGATCCTATGGGTCGTATAAATACCAATGTGAGGCCTTCAGAGTTTAATTTTGCTGAAGCTAAACCTGTACTTAATTACTCTATACAGACAGGTGAGGAGTTTGCCCTTGAATTTATGCGTGATCGGGTGAATCCGAGGAAGCCATTTGATCCATTTGCTGCTAGTGATCCTAGTTTTACAACAGGTTACTTAGAGTTAAAGGGCGTTATAGGGATCAGTCATACCGGCTCTGAAAGTAGTTCAGATATCTCTATGCTTACTGTTGTAGAGAAGGAGCCAAAAGAATTTGAGAGAAAGAACTCTTTGTTCGAAGAAAAAAGCAACTCATCAGTACAACATAATTCATCAGTTTATAATAGTAACCGGACTATAGTTCATGAGTATTCTTCTTCCAGTGCATCTGATGGCTCATCAAGAAAAATTAAAGTTCTCTGCAGCTTTGGCGGTAAAATTCTTCCACGGCCTCGTGATGGAAAACTCAGATACGTTGGAGGAGAAACACGCATTATTAGAATAAAGACAGACATTTCTTGGCAAGAGATATGGAAAAAAACTACAACGATTTATATTTATACACATACAATTAAGTATCAGCTTCCAGGAGAGGATCTTGATGCTTTAGTTTCGGTTTCTTCTGACGAGGACTTACAGAATATGATGGAGGAGTGCAACGTACTAGAAGATGGAGACGGATCAAAAAAACTTAGGATGTTTTTATTCTCTGTAAATGATCTAGATGATGCTGATTATGGTTTGGCCAGATCTGGTGGGGATTCTGAAGTTCAGTATGTAGTTGCTGTCAATGGAATGGACATGGGACTAGGAAGGGACACAAGTAGAGTTGCCAGTGTTAGTGCTGCTTCATCAATGAATCAATATTCTCAACTAATTCTTCCTACATCTTCCGATGCTCAGGAAACCCATTTACAATCTCATTCTCATTCTCATCAAGGTCAGGTGCATCATGAAGAAGCTCAAAGTTGCTTGGCCTCTGGCTCTGAACCCCACACTTCTAATTCTTCACCTGTACAGGATAGTACTCTTCCACTGCCTTATCCTGCACTTGTGACTCAAGAAGGAAGTTTTTCGGAGGATCAGCCATCTGGTGCTTTAGGTTTGCAGGATACTCATAAGCAAGCAGTAAAGGCGAATATGCATGGTGATAATTCAAGTAAACAAGACATCGAACATGAATTTATTCAGTCTGTGGAAAAAGATGTTGATCACTTTCCCGTTGAAGAGGTAACAGCAGTCATACCAACACCAGAGAGAAAATCTCTTTTAATGCCTTTAAAGAATGAAGGCCACCTTGAGTCTTTGCCAGTCTCTTCACCTCTTGATGTGATTAATCCCACACGAGATTCTACGTCAAATGACAATGAGTTGTTGACATCTAGTAGTGCCATTGCTACTGAAAATGCCAATTCACAGACTGATCTGATTGATTTAAGCTATCTTGAGCCTCCTCTACCTGCTCAGAGTCTCTTTTGCTCTGAGCGATATCCACGAGAGCAAGCGGAGTTATTAAACCGATTAACCAGATCAGATGATCTTGGTTCTCAGTTCCTTGTTACTCATACTCGTTCTGATATTGCACAGCAGGATCCTATGGAAGGATTTGGCGAAAATTTGCAGAATGTTGAACTGTCCCCTAAGATTGACCATTGTGACTCAAGTGAAAAGTTTGACAATCCTAGAACTTCTGAAGATGGAGCTGAAAATTTCCAGAACAATAATGAGGCAACAAAGGCCCATTTAACTGACAAAGAGAATGGAACAGATAATCAGGTTTCTAAGCCTGGTGACAAAACAACCTCTATGAATGTTAACACGAATAGTTCTTCGGCTGATGAAACTGCAGGAGCTAACCACCAAGATGATCCTGCATCTAGTCTTCCAGACTATCCCTGGGATGACAGGTTTGAAAGCGAAATTTCTGCTAATTACGGTAAGGGGAACTCTCAATCTACTGCTGTGACAGGTATCTCACCTAGAAACGTTTCATGGGTTGAATCTTCTGTTAGTGTTTCCAGACCAGAGCGAGGAGACATATCTATTGATATAAATGATCGATTTCCCCATGATTTCCTTTCTGATATATTCTCAAGAGCTGTCAGTTCTGAGAATTCTTCTGGTATTACACTGCAGAAAGATGGGGCTTTGAGCATGAACATAGCCAACCATGAGCCTAAACACTGGTCTTTTTTTCAGAAATTGGCACATGGTGAATTTGCTCAAAAAGATGTTTCTCTCATTGACCAAGATCAGCTTGATTTTTCAACTAGACTTCCAAAAGTGGAAGAAGATGCTTCAGAAGTTTATAAACTTACTCCACTAATAGATTCCCAAAATAATTTTGGTGGTCAGAAAGAACTGTCTGGTGTAAGTGAAGTTTCCACTACAGTTTTGCATTCTGATTGTAATCCTTCTCTGGTGGAAGGCAGCGATACGAGGCATTTAGATGAATCGTCTGAGATCATAAGAATACCAGAATCTGAGTACGAGGTACATATTCGGGTAGTAATAGATTAGTGTATCTTTTTCCTGGATATATGCGTTCTAAGAAGCCAGTTTTTAAAGCTTTGTTTCTCGCAGGATGGAATTAGGAGCTTACCTCCACTGGATCTTGCTTTTGCCGAATTTGATATCAGTTCTTTGCAGGTAGGGTCTGTTTTTTCTAGCAATATGTGCCTGAGAATGGTTACCCGAACTTTTTTTTTGAGTGTACGTATGACTTAATTTTTCTAATCAGAAAAAGAACATGCTATGTCAGATGCATCTCAATAGTATCCGACAACTAGGAAATACTCACAATGATGTATAACCTAAATAATCACTGTTGAGGTGATCAAGTCATACGAAATAATAACTATTTATTCTAGAACATCACAGAAATCATCTCAAGTGAAAGTATCATGGCTACTCACAAACTTGGTCCCGGCCATCGTCAGAAAATCTTTAGCAATGCAACTAAACCTCGCCATCTAGAATCGTTTATTTTCTTTTATTTGAAGAAAGTATACAATCTTTATAGTTATAGTCAGCTCTTGGTAACGAGTAATCGCTTTTCTGAATATGAAGCAAGGCCAAGTGCTCTGACACACACTGTGCCGAGTGATTAGGTGGTTTTGCTTAGTGTTTATGTACAAGTTTTCTCTACGTCAAATCTAGAAAAATTAGTCGAAATCACAGCATCTTATCCTCTGACATCAGTTTTTTGCGAGATAGTATAGCCATCTGAAGTTGTATGATTTGCTTTTACAGATAATAAAGAATGAAGATCTCGAGGAACTAAGGGAACTTGGTTCTGGCACATTTGGTACAGTTTATCACGGAAAATGGAGAGGATCGGATGTCGCCATTAAAAGAATAAAGAAGAGCTGCTTTGCGGGTCGATCATCAGAGCAAGAGAGATTGGTAGGTACTTTGTATCTTTTACTCGATTTACATCATTTCTAAATTTCTAGTATCCTCTAGTAGATTTTTCACTTTTGAAAGGTCAAAACAAGTGTTGGAAAATCGTTGGAACTGAATAAGAATCAAGTTATAAACATTGGTTTTAGTAGTTCATTCACATTACCATGCACACACACAGGATCAAGTTCCGCTACACTACGTAAGTTTATAATTTACTAAGAAAACAGATAAGATTCACAAAAAATACAAATATGATTCACCTGGTTGAAGTTTGCGGTTAAATTAGTTTTAATCTTTGTACACACGCACTTGTGTGTGCGCGCACACACACACACATTAAAAATTCTATTTACCCATTGTTGCTCATGTGAGAGAGTACTTTGTCCTGAGTAAGATGATATGTATGAGGTTCTGGTTAATCCAACTTCTTGAATTTTAGACGATAGAGTTCTGGCGGGAAGCTGAAATTCTGTCGAAGCTTCACCATCCAAATGTAGTGGCATTCTATGGTGTGGTACAAGATGGACCTGGGGGTACATTAGCTACTGTCGCAGAGTTCATGGTTGATGGTTCTCTCAGGCATGTTTTGCTGCGTAAGGATAGGTAAACTTCCACTTATTGCTCTCAAATATTCATATCTTATTTTCAGATATCTTCTAAGCTAAATGAACGAAAACGCAATCTGACAGTGATAGTGCTATCATGTTTATTATATAACTTCCATTCATATAGTTATATTAAACCGTTTCTCCTGACCTATTTCCTTGTGGCCCCAACATCACCAATAACTGTGATTTGATGCATAGTTTTCATGCTTTTGCTCTTAGGCATCTTGATCACCGGAAGAAACTCATTATTGCCATGGATGCAGCCTTTGGGATGGAGTATTTACATTCAAAAAACATTGTTCATTTTGATTTGAAATGTGATAACTTACTGGTGAACCTAAAAGATCCTTCTCGGCCCATATGCAAGGTTATAATTGGAATTATTCATAAATTAAAAGGTTCTGTAATGAAGTTGTGTTCACGGATGATTTGCTTTGTACAAACTGTTATTTTAAGAATGTTACAAGTTAAGTCATCTGTTCATCATTGGTTTACTACTACTTTTCAGGTTGCTGATTTTGGTCTATCAAAAATTAAGCGCAACACCTTGGTTTCTGGTGGAGTTAGGGGAACCCTACCTTGGATGGCCCCAGAACTGCTGAATGGAAGTAGCAGTAAAGTTTCTGAGAAGGTATGCTGCTGCCATTTCTATCTTATTGATGCATTTGTTAAAACCTGGAATAACAATGTATAGAAATTCTCAAAGTAATCGATACTTACGTTATATTAGGAACAAATATGGAATGTAGTTGCAATACACGTGAAAAAGATTGTGGACTCATCCAAAATACTTGAAAATGTTAATATTTCGGTGTCCAAGATAAAATGCTAGGTTTGTAAAGTTTCCTAGTAGCTGGAAAACTTGTTTTTGTATCTTAAAACAACCATTTTCACTAACTAAAGAGTATTCCTCCCTCGCCATATTTAGACTCTTTTGAAATACTTTGGTCAATTGACTTGTTTCAAATTTTTTGTCATTGTTTTATAAATATGGATTACATCAAGGTCTTGTAGAATTGTAGTTATTACTGTTTATTAGAAGATTGGTCAATTTGGCTGAAAAATTGTCACAAGGAACATTTATAAAGGAAAGAAAAAAGTATGAATATTATGAGTAATAGAAGTTTAATTATTTTTCATTTCTTGTCTGCTCCATATGTAGAGTAGATATGTGATTATGTGAGCATAGATCTTAAATGAATCTCAAATAATAGTAAGGTACCGGGGTCCCTACATCACTTCCAAGTTCCTTTTCTGAAAATAATTTTCAGTATACTTCTTAAAGTTTCCTTGCATTATTAAGCAGGTTGACATTTTCTCCTTCGGTATTGTCTTGTGGGAGATTCTCACTGGTGATGAGCCTTATGCAAACATGCACTACGGTGCAATCATCGGTGAGCATTTTTGTCATTGGTCACTTATAAATTCAGTTAAACTGAAATCTGATTAGTTTTTTGAAGACTTCCAAATAATTTTTTTAATCCAATTAGATAAACCAATACACCAGGACTTCGTGTTTTTTACTTCTAAGTGGGTAGCTAATTTTTGATATAACACCGCTTTGATGAAAAACCACGTTGTATCTGCTGGGAACCACCCAATTAAATATCACTTGATTAGGAATAGTGTTATATAGTAATGATGAAATGGAAACAGTTAGCCATTTAGCAAAAAAAAAGGAAATGGAAACAGTTGCTGATGGAAAGAAAACAACCCTAGTCTCCTTATCCTTGTCTATTTATACTCTCCTGAAATACCTTTTATGCCTCTCCCTCTTGTTTCTCATTTAACCACTTAATTATTGTTTTCTATTTTCTCTACCAGTGACATATTCTGATAACATGCAGTATCCCATGTGAAATACGTTGTACATTGACACTAATACACCAAGATATATACAAAATACCTTATGGCTTGTTTGGGAACATGGAATTCATTTGAAATTATGGATTTGGCACAAATGACATGTTTGGATAATTAAAGTGATTTGGAATTGATTCAGTTCTAAGACATTCAACTATAAACATTAATGTATGCAAAAAAAAAAAACTATAAACATTAATGTGAGAACTTGAAATGACACCTTAATGGTGTCATTTGAAATGAATTTTATGTTCCCATACCCTAGGAAGCATGAGTGCGGGTGCGGGTACGGGGGTGCGTAGTGCGGAGATACGGAAATTCGGCAAATCTAAAAATATGGGGATTCGGGTGCGGGGGGATTCGGCAAATATTAACACATTAAAAATACGTTTTATGTATGTATTTCAAGAGTTTCATTTAAATTGAACTAAATGGTCAACTAATTAAGTTCTTTATCATTAATATTACATATCATAATTAGTCAATAACACAACTAATGCATTTTAATGTAATTAATCGATTAAGTATTTAAGTATTTACATTATCTTCTCTCACTTGTGAGGAATCCCCAAGAATCGGGTGCGCGGTGCGGCAGGTAAGTGAAGAATCCCTGCTTTCTAGCCCATACCCAATCTTAAGTTAATTGGCTTAGCAAAAAACAAAAATCTTAAGTTAATTGGCAATTTTTAGCACCGCTGAAGTGTGGGTAGCTAGTGTTGATAGAAGACAACATTGATAGAAAAACCACCTGGTATCCCCAAGCGGAGTGTTGATTTATGTTCACACCATCGCCCCACCACACACTTACACACAGTTTGATATATGTTGGAGCTTTCAGTTCAGGTTCGCAAAGCAAAATGTCCTAGTGTGCCGCACTTGGATAGGTGATTTTTCGTTAGAGATTATTCATTTTAGATTCTTAGTTTTAAAACTAGTGGTTCGTATTTTGGTGGCAATTCAAGATGGGTGGTGTATAAAAATGAAAAATTAATCAGTCTTGAGTTTGAACAATTTTTATTATTAGTATATCTTTTAGTAAAGTAGCTTCATTAACCATAATGTAGAAAGTAAATCACCGACTTGTCCAACTTGGTTCTACAATTTGGTTGCCATTGTTAAATAGTAAGAATTTGGCTTAAATTTTATACTTGATATTAGGATAATTTTTTAAAATGCCCATAAATTCATCGAGGGAGATGTGTAGTTTCTGTTTTATATATGAATATATAGAAAACTGGGTATTTGCTTAGCTTTTGTAATAGTAATGATATTTTTGTAAAGCTAGCACGGATTCATAAATGGTCAACTCTGAGAGTGTATATCCAGTGATTCTATTAGTTGGATTTCTTATTGATACTGCCACGTGTAATCTTCTAATTTAGTCCCGGAGTTTTGACTCCTTGAATTTGGTCTGTTTTCTGCCATTTTCAGGAGGTATTGTGAATAACACACTAAGACCAGCTATCCCAAGCTCTTGTGATCCTGAATGGAAACGGCTAATGGAGCAATGCTGGGCTCCTAACCCTGTGGTTAGGCCGACCTTCACTGAGATTACGAATCGCCTTCGTGTAATGGCTGCAGCTTGCCAAACTAGAGCACACATTCACAAGACATCAAGCTAGGGTTTATGCATCTCATACTACTTGCCGTAACCGCAATTTCTGTACATGTGGATATTTGAATTTAAGTTGTATTCTGTATAGGCACTTGCATCAAATTGATTATATTGAGAGATTTATACTCCCCCATATTTTAGTTTTAATGCCCTTTTTATCGTATCTTACACTATTAGTGTTGCTTTTGGTTTGTTGCAAAATTTTGTACAAAGAGCTGCAAATTAGAATAATTTGTTAGTATAAAATGAAGAAATTAAGATTTAATGACACTGGGAAAAAATAAACTTCGTCAGACAAAAAACAAGACATGATACTTCGTACAATATTCATACCTCATTATTCTAGTCTCCTGGAACGTATATTTCAGCACTGACCTAAAATGTAAGAGACAACATTAAACTAGTACTCCGTAGTTTTTGTGAAACAGAACTATGACAACTAAAAGTTTAGATTACAAACCTCTTTTTCTTCGGGCACATACAAAGTTCGACCTCCATATTCTTCAATATTGCATTTGAAATTTGAATGCATTCCGAAGAAAATCCTTATCCTATTTGAACAATATCAAACATGACCGTTTCATTCAGCAGTTCTTGTAAACAGAAAGATACAACTTAAAAGGAACACAAAATAAGAATGATAGTACCAACCACAATGTGCTTGTTGAATCCATCTCCTAGAAAACGCTCCTAATACATTAGAATCGAAAAAGTTGGTAGCCTCTTTAAACGGAAGTGAACAGTATCCTAATACACACTCCTCTGCAGGAATACTTCAAATTGGGAAATACAATTCAAATGGAAGTGCTCTTACCCTTTCCAGTATTTTTTGTCGAGTCTACAGTGATCAGCTTTCGCAAGGAGAAACGACCAAGCATATATAGCAACAAGAACAACAGGAGCAACAACCTTCTCCAAAAATTTCTAAGAGATATGGAATAAAGTATCAAGTTCCATCTATACACAATAAAAACAGTCTGCAATAACAACCTACTCAATAACTCAAACAAAGTTTTTTTTTTCTTCTTATTGTTAGTTTTAATGAATTGAAAGATATTTTCACAGGAATACAATATAACCTAACTCAGATATTCCCATATGATTTTCATTGATCTTTCGGTTTCATCAAAATCATTGTCTCTCACAAAAGTCACAATAGCCAAGCACTCCAAAATCTGTACCATATGAAACAAGTCATACATCACTAAGAGTAAAAAAATCTTTTACAATATAATGCAGACATAAATAGCAAAAGAGGACATTACTGGTATAGGTTGCGATTTGGTTTTAAGAGCCTGGGGTAGTATGCGAAGTGATTCATAGTACATTTCGTTTGCAGAATCTCCCGGTCCAAGAGGTAATGCAAGCAATCCTGCAGATTACAATGCTAAAACTGAAAATTTTGCTTGCGCAAGTCTGAGCTTAACAAAATACAAATTAGGAGAAGTACAAACCTATGACTTGAGTAGCTAACTTGATCTCCACTGCAGACCCCTTCTTAATGGAGTTCTCACATCTAGCTTGTTAGTATAGTGAAATAACTGCAACATAATCATTATAAAACCAACATTGTTTAATTCTATTCATCAATGGTATTATGGTAACATAAATTAGACTAAAGATCTTAAAATTATTTTAAAATATCTATAAATTTTTATTGAGAAGGAGCTTGTTACTTGTTTTCTACAAGTTCAAGTTCTATATCACTTTTAATATTTTAATCAATGCAGTTAAGCCTTCTCCTCTAAGGGCTTTGGCCATAAATACCTCAAAATGCACCCCACCGTTACAAGAATACCCCAAAATGATGATGGTGGCCACAAATACTCCGCTATTACGCATTTGAAATAGGGGTAATAGGTTTTATACTAATTACGCATTTTAAAAAGGGGTAATAGGTGAAACAGTACTTCCCTATTACGCATTTTGAATTGAAAATGGGTAATGCTATTTCGCATTTTAAAAAAGGGTAATAGGAGAAAATTTTATTAATTACCCACATCAGAAATGCGTAACATGATTTTTTTTGTATTAGCCTTTTGTGAAATGCGTAATTGCTGGGTACTTTTAGCCACCAATTCCAAAAAGTATTATTTTGATACAGATTGTTTGATTTTGGTGTATTATTGTCATTCTTTCCTTCTCTAACGGAACCTCTGTAAATATAATACGTAGTAAAAAGCCAACATTAGCTACTACACGTCCAACAGAAATTATGTAATTTGTCGTAAAATACAAAAGATCAAAAATAAGAACCTCTTATGAAACAAATTATCTATGCATGAAACCATCTTTACTATCTCTGCAAAACAAAAACGTAACATGAAACAATATATTACATGAAAAAAATCAATATATCTAAACTCTATATTATTAAAATCGAAATATTAAAATTTGGAACGGTAGGTAATTGAGCTAAAAATACATCGGAATACAGAAAAAGAATATACTAGAATATAAAACTTACTAGCTTAAAACCGGGTGAAAATCCAAAATAATACTTTTTTTAATATTTTTCCCAAAATATCACTTGGCGCAAAAGTTGCCCAAAATCTCAGTTGGAATATGCATTTGCACGATAGGACAACCACGCATATGGACACTGCGTACACTTTGTTAAAATCAATAATGTGAACGTGAAAAGTAACTATGGTTGCGCATGTGATACATGTACATGCGTATCCTTAACAACTGTTCATCGTCTTCTACTCATGCCGCAGTCGTTTTACGAGCAAAACGTTGACCAATACGTTCAGTACTTTGCAGACATCGAGCACTAGCATATTATATACCAAAATATTCGCCTTTTCACCCTCTACATTTCTATACCATTTGATTTTGATTTGTTTTGCCGGAATCGAAATACCCGATTTGAACTTTTTTCCGAGCAAATTTTCCGATTGGTTTGTCCACGTCCCTGCGGGGGCCATAAATCAACAAATGAAGATGGTAAAGTGGAGAGGATGCTGTGGGCATCGTTTTGGCGTCTTCAGTTTTCGTGGAGGTTACCGGATGGGGTAGAACTGAGTATGGCGATTTTGAGGCGACCGATAGAGGGAGAGAGACGTCGGAGCTTCGAATGAGATAATGACGTCAGCTGACGTCATTGCGCATCTGGGAGATGCGCAATCTCAAAATGCGTATCACGGCTACGCAGACCGCCAATGCGTATGCTCGTTGTTATTTCGGGCACTATTCGCGTGAAACGTTATTTTGGGCAGCTGGATGGTGTTTTTGTGTTATTTTGATCATTTTCTCCTTAAAACCTGTGCGGACTTTTTTTTATATTATATAAAATTTTATTAATTCTAATTGAAATTTTAAAGATACAAATTTTCTAGGTTTTTAATTTAAATAATGTGATTTGATTATATATATATATATATATATATATATATATATATATATATATATATATATATATATATATATATATATATATATATAGGGGAGGGATCTGTGGGAAACTCTTTACATGAGTAACTAAGTAACTCACTAACTCCCGTTAAGTCATATTATTAATTTAGGTTAACTGTCACATGGTATTCGTGCACGTGGTGTTTCAATTTTAAACTGTAATACATAATACCACTTTTACTTTTATAGAACATCATATTTTTTATGACTTGTAAGTTGTAATTTACTTTTCAAATTCTTTTCGTACAATATTTTTGTAACATCATATTTGTAAATTATTTTTGTTGTTCTGTATTTTTTTAACACACAAAAAAGAAGTTATAGACATAATAAAGAACAAAAATTGTTTAAAAAAAGTGAAGAACACAAAAAAATACAGAACAAAGAAAAATAATTACACAACAAGTAAGAATTCATTTATACAATTTTTATTTGTTTAGTGTTCTATGATTTTTAACGGGTAGTACAGTTTTTTTAAAAAAATTTTAAAATATTTAGTGGGTTGTATATTTTTAAATCTTGTATTTTCTTTTTTTTTTTTTTTGCTAGTTGATATATATATTTACCTCTGGGCCAGCTTACGCGCACCTTGAGGTGTCCCGCTTATGTGCATGCGCTCAGCGGGAGTCGAACCTGGGACCTTGGAGTGGTAAGCTCCTAAAGTCCTGGCCTAACCAGCTGAGACTCCGCTGCGGGACTTAAATCTTGTATTTTCTATGTGTTATGTATTTTGTTAGTAATATCTTTTTTTCTATTGTTTTGTATTTTATTGATTTATTTATTTATTTATTTTTCTTTTGTATTTTATGTTTATATAATATTAGAAAAAAGGAATGTGGTATATTTACAAAGTAGGAAAACATTTGAATAAGAAAAATATACAAAACATAACAAAATAACATGTTGTAATGAATATAATAAAACAATTTATAAAAATATTTAATCCCACAAAATAGTTTATATTAAATTTTTTGTTTTCATTACATATTTGATAATATTTTTGTTAAAATAGGTGTATTATGTGTGTTGATTTCGTGAAGTACAAAAAAAAGTGTTGATTTTATTAAATGAATAATTATCAAGTTAATGAAAAATATTAGTGTGTGAGATGTATTTTAAAATACAGAACATAATTTTTAAATACAAAACATAAATTTGACATAACATAATTTTTAAATACAGAACATAATTTTTAATTTGATTAAAATGAATAATTTTTAAGTTGATGTTAATATTAGAATGTGTGATATATTTTTTGTGTGTGTTGTATTTTCCATACCGAACACATTTTACAACACTATACAGAATATAATTTTAAATATAGAAAATTATTTTTAATTTGACTAAAAGAATAATTATCAAGTTAATGAAAAAATATTAGAGTGTGTGATGTATTTTTAAAATACAGAACATATTTTTTAAATAAAAAACATAATTTTTACATAACATAATTTTTAAATACAGAACATAATTTTTAATTTAATTAAAATAAATACATTTCAAGTTGAAGTAAATATTAGAATGTGTGATATTTTTTTGGTGTGTGCTGTATTTTCTATACCGAACACATTTTATAGAATATATGTTCCATTTATTTATATTGAGATATATTAGAATAAAATAACAATGTTTATTTTTTGGTTTGATATTTTTTATGGTTAATTTATATTTTAGAATTTATATTTATGTGCCATAATTTATAATGTGTTCTGTATTTTTTGTTAGAAAATAATTACAAACTATAGAATTATATGCTAACTCCTCTTATCATTTTTTTTCACATATAACATCTAAAATGATGACTTTATTATTTAAGTTGAAATTAGAAAAAAAATGATATTATTAATTTTACAAAAAAATTTATATGTTCTGCATTAAAAATTGTTATATTCACTATGTTATTTTAAAAAAAATATCTTTAATATTTAGTTAATTGATTTTTTTTTTATGAAAAGAATGTAGAAAAAGAAAATAAGATGTTAGTTAAGAAAATAAACACAGCACGTACATATAAGTATCACGTGCATTAGGGTTTTGTTGATTTTATTCATGTGTTTTGATTTTTGTTATAACTGATCTCGTCATAACGTCGTACATAACCGCAAGAAAGTGTTTCACTTTATTTAATCTCAACCGTTGTTTTTCTTTAATCCAAAGGTCTATATTTAGTTACCAGGTTACCCAATTTTTTTAGTTCCTAAATGAACCTAAGCCATATAGGGTATATATATATATATATATATATATATATATATATATATATATATATATATATATATATATATATATATATATATATATAGGCCTTTGCTCCATACAGAACACTCTTATATAACAAACAATAAAGACACCTTAGATCTATTAGATCCTTTGGCCCCGCCAGGGGCACCCAATACAAAAAGTTATTATTTTTTTACCCTCTATCAAGCCAGCAAAAAAAAATTAAAAGTTTATTGTTCATGATGACGTCACTGATGACGTCATCATCATGAACAGTAACTTTTTTTTTTTTGAGATGATGGATGGATAGAAGGTAAAAAAATAAGAACTTTTTGTATTGGGTGGTCCCGCCAGGGGCATTGGATCTATTAGATCTAAGGTGTTCTTTATTGTTTGTTATATAAAGTGTTTGTTATGGAGTCCAACCCTATATATATATATATATATATATATATATATATATATATATATATATATATATATATATATATATATATATATATATATATAGGGATGTGCTCAAATGAGACCCCTCTTATAATGAGACCCTTTCTTATAATGAGTCCCCCTCATATTTCATCTATTTTAAAGGGCCCCTCTAGGGGCACCCAATACGAAAAAGTCTTATAATTGTACTCTCTATTCATTCATCAAAAAAAAAAAAATTAAAAAAAATATTTTTTCCCAAAAAAAAAAAATGATGATGTGGCACCCAGTTTTTTTATTTTTTTAAAAAAAAATTTAATTTTTTTTTTTGATGAATGGATAGAGGATATAATTATAAGCATTTTTCGTATTGGGTGCCCCTGGCGGGGCCCTTTAAAATAAAAGAAATATGAGAGGGACTCATTATAAGAGGGGTCTCATTTGAGCAGCCCTATATATATATGTATACATATATGTTTTTTTGTGATATTTTTAGAAAATGAGAGATTTTACTTTAAAAATTTATAAAAGATGATATGTTTTAGTTGTAAAAGTAAACGGTTAGTTAAAAATTATTATAATATTATTATTTTATTTATTTTATTTAAACAAAATTGTTCATGATATTATTTCAAAATAATAGGTTTCGATTAGAAAAAACAAAATAGGTAACGTGTTTTAGCTGAAAAATGTAATTGGTTAATTATTATTAATTATAATATTATCAATTAATTTAATTAAATAGAACTTACTGTAGTATTTTGAAAAGAAGATTTTTTAATTTAATAGAATGCAAAATATAATATGTTTTAGGATGTAAACGGCCCAAAATACATAGGGGCGGGTTTAACTGCCCTAAATACCCATCATATGCACCACCAGCAACGAAGGTTGTTACATTTTTATTATAGGAGTCTCTCGATGCACGCCACAACTATGAGCGTGTAATGGTAGGATACGTCTCTCAGAAAGCAGTATCAAGTGACTTGCGCTGATGTTACAAGCGTATCCATTTTTTCATATATTTCATTTCTTTTCCTTTCTTTTATTACTTCATCATTCTCTTCTCATCCTTAGTTCGAAACATCATTTCCCCACAAACCCACGAATCCCTTGCCCCCACCCCATGTTTATACGTAAATATGTATGTATGTATACACAAGCAATTCGATTGCTACATTCCCTTTAATATTTAGAGTTATTTGCAATTTGCACCCTCAAACTATTGTTCAAAATCAATTCTGTACCAGGATTTTGAGATAAACAATCTGCACCCCTTAACTTTCAATTTTGATTGCAATGTGCACCCCTTTAATAATTTTTTATTATTATTAACCTTTATTGTTAAATTAATGAGGGGTAAAATCGGAACTTTCGTATCAACTTTCAATGACATTTATATTTAGAATTTCAAATAAGTTTAAAAAATTATACTAATAAATTCTTTTATAATAAATATTTGTATTAAATTATAATTTTCCTGCTACATTGATAACAACTTCAAATAAAAATTTGTAAAGCAAATTTTGTATTTAAATTTAATGTATAATTCAAGTTAATGTTAAATTTATTTAAAATTTAATATTAGTAAAACATAAATTTTGGAATTAATATTTTGTCATAAGAAATGTAATTCTAATTATTAGTATGATTTGGATATTAAAAATTATTATTTTATAATTTTAAAAAAAGATTTCGATTTTAAAAATAATTTTGAAAATTTGAAATTTATATTACTTAAATTTTATACTGAAATATCTATTTTACCCTTCATAAAATCAAAGAAAATGGTCAAGGGGTGCACATTGCAATCAAGATTGAAAGTTAAGGGGTGCAGATTGTTTATCTCAAAATCCTGGTACAGAATTGATTTTGAACAATAGTTTGGGGGTGCAAATTGCAAATAACTCTAATATTTATTTTCAAATTTATTCAAGATAAAATTAATTAAAATGATAAGAACATGTAAAGCTATTTTTAAATGAATGAATAACCGACTGAATGTACGTGTATTTAATATAAAATTTTAAATATAAACGATACGAATTCAAATGGTACATGAATGACAATTTTTATAGATGACCATTTCTCTCCGTCTGCCCGACCATGATCTAATTCCTTTCCTGTTTGATGATTCGGGAAATTTTTTGGGTTTGGGACGGGAAACATGAAATGTTATAAAATAAAAATTTGGGGGATGGGAATGAGCTCAGGGATTAAGGCATCCCGGCCCGATCCCCAATTCCCGTTCCCCAGCCGATTATCGTATTCAAGAAAAATAAATTTTTAAATATATATTTACTAGACTATTAAAAAATATATGTAATTCAAAGATTCAATTTTTTTATAAATTTAATGTTTCATTAAAAAAATTTAATATTAATAAAATTTTTCATCTTTTATTATAAAAAATTATTTCAAATCGGTATTTACTATCAAATTAATTTTATTTTCCAATATATTAGGGAATATATAAATTTTAATTAAAAATAAGAATCCCGAATTTTTTGTGGGGATCCTCGTTCCCCGTTTGGGGTAGAAATCAGGGAGGAAAATAATTCCCATTTTGGAATCGATGCGGGTCCAACGATTAGGTTAAAAATTTTAGTTTTGAAAAAAATTGAAATTTTAATCAAAAAAAATTAAAATTCACAATTTCTCGCGGGGATACCAATTTTCCTTTCGGCATAGGAATCGGGAGCGAAATTATTCTCGTTCGAAAGTCGGAACAGGTTCAACGATTTGGTTCGAATTCGGGAATAAGGATTGGTATAGCACTCCCTGACCTTGAATTGACCTGGTGCTCATTTCCATTTCCGAACAACATGAATTTATTTAGTGTTAATTTGGACATCTAGAGACGAAATACACTCAACTAAATACCAACAAAAAAATAGGTACATCAATTTTTTTTTTATCAACTTAAGAACAAATGGTAATACAACTAAATAGTTGACAATAATATGTTAATCTAATTTGTTGACAAATGTTAAACGAATTTAATTGAAATTGAAAAGATATAGTGTTATTACAATAACATTCGAAAAATGTATATATATGTTAATGTGTGAGAGATATGATAATTAACTATTTTATTATCATAATACCTATTCAACTCGTAACCACAATAATAATAATTTTATATAAATATGAAAATGGAGGTCGATGAGGGGTTGTAAAGATGAATGGGAGATGATCGAAGAGAGTAAGGATGAACAAACTTGAGGTTGTTAAAGACGAAAGAGAGGTGGTGTGGCAAAATGAATGTGCATATATGATGTGGTTGAAGGAAAGAATGAGTCTGAGAGATATAGCGACAGGATAATGGTCGAAAAGAGGACGAAGTGAGAAGATACCTGATTAGTAATAAATTAGAGGAGATGTGAGGTAGGCTACCTGATTAGTAATAAATTGGTGCAGATATGAGGTAGACATATGGGTAGAAGAGAAGATAGATATTTAAAATATGTTGTGGCTAAGATTGAAAGTAGTTAAAAAATTGTTGTCGTGGTGATTCTTTTAGGATTTCTACTGAAAAACATTATTATCACGTTAATATTTGATAGCTAGCGATTAACTCTAATATACCACTTTCTCGGTTATCCTTCTCGCATTAAAAAAGTATCATATAATGGATAGGATAAAATGGATTTATCACAAATTTTAAAAAAAATATTATATGAATTAGAACGTGGCCCGTGCCTTTCATGGGTTATTATGCTAGTATGCTTTTAAATGATGAATAAGAGTTTTATTATAGCGGCAACTCATGAGGTGCATTGCTCGGTTGTGACACAATTGAATGGTGCAAAGATTATTCTGGTATAACACTGTCACATATGGTGAGATGAACTAGACCAAATGTAGATTTACTTTGCAAATAAAATATATAATTAAATATATGAATAACAATTATTCCTATCTTATCATGCTAATAGTAGTATATGCTATAGCAAGTGTTAAATAATGCCAACAAATCTAAACCGAACTCCAATACTTTTATATAGTTTAACACACTAAATTTAGGTGTCTCGTCTGAATGATGAGTTTTTTTTCTATCTCGCCTTCTGATGAGTTCTTTTTGAATTTATTCTCAGAGCAATCTTTTGCAGTTGGTTTCTTTAGTAATAACCTTTTAGTGTCTTTGATATTCATAAATTTTTATTCACTTCCATTGGAGCTCTAATGGCTAGTTCTTCGTGAGGAAAAAACATAATAAAAAGTTATGCAGATCTAACGATTGATGATGATGAGGGAGAAGGCCTGATTTTAAATGAAATCCCGGAGGAAAATGTTAAGTTCAAGTATGATAGGTGCCTAATCGGAAGTTTGATAACAAATAAAAAGATCAATTTTCTGCCAATGCAAGACACACTGGCATCAATCTGGAGGCCAGTGAAAGGTGTTTTCATGGAGGAGACGAGTATTCCAAATATCTTCTTGTTTAAATTTTTTAATGATCTGGATATTCAAAGGGTTTGGGATGATGGTCCATGGACTTTTAACCAACAAGTCCTTTTGCTCAAGAAGTTGGAAAAGGAAGAGCAGTTGTAAACAATAAAGTTATCAGAGTTATTCATTTGGATTCAGGTGTATGATTTACTTGTTGGTTTCAATTCAGAATGTATTCATAAATCCATTGGTAATTATGGGGGAGGTTTTTGACATCTGATCCAAAAAACTTTCAAGGATTATGGAGAAATTACCTAAGAATCAAGGTAGCTATTGACATTGGTCGTCCTAAAAAATAGAATGCGTATAAAGAAGAGTGGAAAAGAATGGATGTGGTTGTCTTTTAAGTATGAAAGATTGCCGACTTTTTGTTTCTTTTATGGATTGATTGGACATTCAAATCGTTTCTGCGAGAAGTTTGACAGTCCGGATGCACAAGAGGTGAGGAAGTATGATAGTTCTCTTAGATCTACGACCAGGAAACAATTTGTTAATCGAGAAAATCAATGGGATTCGTGATGCTGAAGGAAGTAAAGTAGTTCCGGTAAAGGTGCTTGCCGGAGGTGAGAAGAAAGTCGTTGAAAATAAGGAAAAGGATGGATTAACAATTCCGCATACTGGGAGGGTGTTAAGCGAAATTAGTGGAGGACAAGGTGGAAAAACAAATGTGTCAACGATAGTTCAAGGAGATGATAAGGTAAATGTATCAGAAGATGTTATAATGGGCGAGAATGAAGGGATTACTGTTTCAAATTCAAAAAGAGCATGCAAAGAAGGATTGGTTCAGAATTCAGTACTAGGCCATATAGAGGGAGTTGGTAATGGGCTGGATGGGGAGCTGAATATTAGTACTGAACAGAACAAAAAAAAAAACGGGCTTTTGGCGGGTGCTGCAATGTAGGCCTGCCTTTCATCATGAGTTCTATTAGCTGTAACTGCTAAGGTTTGGGCCTGCATCGGAAAGTTCAGTTTCTTAAAGATATGGTTTGTCAACTAAAGCGTAATTTTGTTTTTTTTTTTTGCTAATTAAATTTTTATACCAAGAAGGAACAACCGAAAACATTTCTAGGGGCATACCCCGCGAAATCAACATCACACATTACAAATCATCAAAAACGATTTCCTACGGAAACAACATCATAACAAGACATAACAAGATAAACTACAGAACCATTTGGAATGAGAAGTTAGGTGTGGCCACCCCTGCTAAGACGCCACTTCTTGAGCCTCAACTTGGTCCATTGGACTCTAGACTTCGAGCCATCCTCCATGTTTCCATCTACACCAGCAACCTTGTCAACCCTGTATGTTTGTTGCACACTCTCACTATCCAGGTTTAAACCAGCTTCTAGAATAAGTCTCTCAGACTGACCTTCCCATGGCTTTGCGCCATCTCTCAAAGTGGCTGGGGCCTTTCTTTTTGAGCAATTTTCCCCAATCCATCCCATCCTTGTATCAACGTCATTGACCCTGTCATCAGGAGGCTTGTCTTTCAACTGTTTCCCAGAGGCGGAACCTTGCCTTAGTTCGTGCTTATAAAAATCAATTCCCAAATCAATCAGGAAGTCCCTCAATTGGATGATACAACAAGTGATATCATGGAGTTCCTCCTCCTCCTTGTCCCCTTTGTCCCTCAAGCTTTTAGCACCTGCAGAGTACTCTCTATCCCTGGACCCTTTTACCACAGGGACTTCTTTGCCAATTGAGGTGATGAACATTTCCAAGCTCTCTAGATTGCGCCTTGCTGCCACCAGGGCTTTCTGCTTCAATCCAGTGTTACAAGAGGTGTGGTCTAGCAGCTCTTCAATCACTAGCTCCGCTTTCCTACCCTCCTCTCCGGGTAATACAGGGATTGGAATTCCATTCATCCGCATGTAGTTTCCAAGCTGATCAATACAATTAAGAGCTTTACCCAGGTCTCTCATTAAGTTAATATCTGGCCTGTCCATTAGGCCAAAAACGGCATCCAAATCACTCAAATCAACACACCCCCAAAATGTGGGGACTTTATGACCATGGTTAACAACACAATCTCGGAATGTAATGACTACATTCACCGCTATGGCCAATCTCTCCTGCATCCTTCTAATTGAATCATTCCAAACTGGGATGACCCCTAATTCTTCTTGTTCAGTACTGAGCTGCTTTCCCTTGATCTCACTCCGAGACAGCTTAAAGGGATCCTTAGTTGTCGACACTGCTACATTTGTGGTCACAACCTGTTCCAAATCATCCCTAATGCTAGAGTCCTCTGGAATTGAGGTCTCATCAGCATCCTCATTTGATTGCTGAAAAAGGTTTCGGACTGGTTTTCCATCCACTTGGGTAACCTGGACCCCACTCACGACCCCTATCCTTTCAACTCCTCCCAAAGGAGTGACCACATTCTTAAGTAACATGGTTTCATCTGATTGGACCTCAGGCGAAATCACCTCATAGTCCAATCCCTCCTCCCAACTACTCAAAGAGCCAGGGTTAGCATTCTCCCCTTCCAAATAAGTAGGGATGGATGAATCCAATAAATCCACAACAGAAGTAACATCTACTAGCTTAGATCTAACAGGTTTCCTCTGAGAGAAAACCTTACCATCAATAAACTGGTGCTTGACCCGGCTGCGTGTGCGAGCAGCCACCCCAGACCTAGATCTCGGCGGTATAAACAAAGTCAAGTTCTCAGCAAAGGAGACTCTTGACCCCCCCTTCCTTCCATCATTCTTTGGACTCAAATTTTCCGGGACTTTCTTAGATCGAATACCATCAACCGGTATTTCTACTACCAAGTCTTCCGCAAAAGAAACCCTTTTCGGGCTCAACACTGGAGCCGGCCCACCATGGGTCTTGCTACCATCATTCTTAATACCCAATCCTTCTAACATCCTGGAACGGGAGCCAACAGATGGTATAATCGATATCAAATCAACTGCAAATGAAACCCTTTTCGGGCTCGTTACCTGTTCTAACCCCATCTGGGTTAGCCTCACACTATCGGTGACAACAGCCGCCGTTGTGGAAACATCCATGAAAGAAACCCTTTTACGGGACATGAGACAGAAAAGAAAGAAATTTAGTGTTTGAGTTAGGAGATTTGGAGAAGAAAGGGATTCGGGAGGCTGATTTGATCTGATGAAGAAAGTGATTTGAATTTAGAGAGAGAGAGAAGAGAGAAGTTAGAGAGAAAAAAGACCGACTCTCATTTGATCCAGATGAAAGTTGATCACTCAGTCTCTCTGTATTATCGAATCTTGTACGTGTGTTGTCAATCATTTTGTTTTTTTGTGTGAAACATTACGTAAGAAGGAGAGTATGGAACGTATTCGCTTGAAGCTAGGTTATGAGGGGATGGTGGTAATGGATCCTCAAGGTTGAAGTGGTGGTTTAGCCCTTCTTTGGAGAGTTGCTAATAAAGCTAGTCTTATCAGCTTTTCTCAGAATCATATAGACGTCAAAACCAATATTGATGGTATGCTGCCATGGCATCTTACAGGATTTTATGGAGAGCCTAATAGAGCCAGAAGGGGAAGAACTTGGGATTTACTTAGAAAATTGGCAAGGGATTCGAATTTACTGTGGTGCATTATCGGGGATATGAATAACATTATGGCTCAAAATGAAAAGAAGGGAGGTGCATCTTATCCTCGATGGCTTGTTGATGGTTTTAATGAAGTTATTAATGATACGGGGTTGAGGATTTCGAGATTGTAGGTCACCAGTTTACATGGGAGCGTGGTAGAAATACTGATCATTGGATAGAAATAAGGTTGGATAGGAGTTTGGTTGATGTGTCATGGCTTCAGAGGTTTCCTCTAGCAAAACTTTATAATATGGAGGGAGGAGAATAGGGAGGAGACGATTTCGATTTCGATCATTATCCTATCTATCTCGAGCCAAAGTAAAAGATACGAGAATAGGAAGGAGACGATTTCGATTTGAAAATGCTTGGCTGACTGAGCCTCTTTGTTTGCAGTTTGTTAATGATAGTTGAGAATCTAATAATGAAGCAGATATTTTGCAAAAAGTACCTAATTGTGGAGAACAGTTAGATGTGTGGGGAAGAGAAGTTACAAGATATTTTAGTAAACGTATAAGGGAGTGCAAGTCAATACTGAAACAACTTCGAGAAAGACGGGATGTAGATTCGATCTCAGAGTATAATGAAGACAAACAACGGTTGTTCTTGATCTTAGATCAAAAGGAGATATTTTGGCGTCAAAGGTCAAAGAAGTTGTGGTTATAATCCGGGGATAAAAATACAAAATACTTTCATGCTTCGAGCAACACCCGTAGAAAAAAAATCAGATTCATAAGTTGAAAGCAGAGGATGGGGAATGGAGTAACTGGCAGGACGGTTTGTCAAATCTAATCAAAGATTATTTTCAAAATCTTTTCACTACTGACCAGACGTAGGGAGGGGAGGTAATAGATTATGTGGCCAGATCGATTTCGGTTGATCAGAATAGGGAACTCACTAAACCAGTTTCTGAGCAAGAAGTAAAGCATGTTGTGTTTCAAATGCACCCGAACAAGTCCCTGGGGCCTGATGGTTTGACTCCGGCATTTTTTCAAAAACATTGGTCCAGTGTAGGTAAGGATGTTGTGAAATTGGTCAGGGATTTTTTTCTTACGGGGAATCTTATCGAAGGAATTAATGAAACTAATATAGTTCTCATCCCAAAGAAGAAGAATCCGACGGTGGTTGGTGATTTGAGATCGATATCTTAATGTAATGTGTTGATGAAGGTGGTTACAAAAGTTCTTGCGAATCGTTTGAAGGAGTTTTTAGATAAGGTAGTTTCTGATACACAAAGTGCATTTATTCCAGGACATATGATATCAGATAATATTATGATTTTGTATGAAATTATGCACTTCCTTAAAAGAAAGAAAATGGGAAAGGAGGGTTACATGGCTTTGAAGTTAGATATGTGCAAGGCCTACAACCGCACTAAGTGGGATTTTTTGAGGAGTATATTATTAAAAATGGGATTCGGAGAGTGGTGGGTTCATTTAGTGTTTCGATGTGTAACAACAGTTTCTTACAATGTGGTTCATAGAGAGTATGAGATGGGTCATATTCTGCCAAGTCATGGGATTAGGCAAGGGGATCCTTTTTCCCTTTATCTATTCATCATTTGTGCGAAGGGTCTGTCTGCCTTGATTCGTAAGTATGAAGCTAAAAATTGTGTTGAGTATTGAATACAGTAAAAGAATACAGAGGGGGGGTGAATGGATTCTAACTTTTCTTTGTTCTCGAATCTGTGTAGCAGATAAGTGTCTGTGTGTGCAAATATGTAGGTGCGGATAAAGAATGACACAAGACACAATATCACTTTAATCTAATATATTATTAGATAAAGGTTGCTACAATCTGTGAATACAAATGGTAGTATTCTCAGCTTCGTTTTTTTCAGAGAGATGTATCTTACAATTTGTATGAAAAATATTGACTTCTCAAAACATTTTCAACTAAAGAGGTGAGGCTGTATCCTTATAGAACATGGATACAACCTACTTACTACAAATAAGGTAGCTGAACAAATTACTTTCTAGTCTGTCTATCCTTTTTGAGTAAGTGTCCAAACGGTTATAGATTTGACTTTGCAAAGCCTGTTCAGATCCACTTCTTTAGCCCTTTGTCTCTTCTATATCTCTCCAAACTTCCTTGTAGGCTTTCCAGAGCACGTTACAGATTGTGGTCCATAAAGTGCATTGGCTTGTTGCAGGTTTCAGACTTGTACAATTTCTTCAGTATTTTGTCTCTAAGAATGTATTCGAGAAGTGACTAAGTGATTGATTCGAGAACTAGGATTAGATAACTCTGAGTTCTCGAATACTGTATGATTTACATATCGAATCACTTCTCGAATAGTACTTTTCTCCAGGGTTCCTTGAGTTGTCGAATAGAACACTTGACTCGTCGAATCCCTGAGATATCGAATAGTTCATTCAACACTTGACTTGTCGAATCCTTGAGATATCGAATAGTTCATTCAGAGTCCTTGAGATATCGAATGGAACTTTGACTTGTTGACTTTTTGAGAACTCGAATACCACTTTGACTTGTTGACTTCTTGAGTTCTCGAATAGAGCATTTAGACATGTCGAATCTCTGAGAGATCGAATAGTGCATTCAGAGATATCGAACAGTGTCTTCTTAGATATCGAATCTCTGACTTCTCGAACGCTAGACTTCTTGAATAGACAAAAGTACTTCTCGAATTGGTACTTAGGCAAATTATTCATTTCTTCAAATCCCAACTGTGATTATTTGACAGTCTTTATCTTCTTGCTTGAGGCATGAACCTTGGAACTTCTTTCAAGCATTATTCTTGACTATATAAGTACAGTTACACAACTAGGATTTGATGCCTACTACAAGTACAGAACAAGTAGAAACTCTACAACTAGAGGTTCCCTCAGTTAAGAGGTCATGTAAGTAATGCAAAGCATTACAGACAATTAGGCTTGTTATTAGATGTAAACAGGCATGCCTCTGTGACTAACAATCTCCCCCAAATTGTGAGTGAGACCCTTAGTCACAATTTCATGTCTGATAACAAGCCTAACATACATAAAGATAAAACTTGAAAAGTGCAGGTATGTAGATTGAACACATGAATGAGATTACAAGATGGATAATCTTACAGTATGCTGAAATACTAGCCATTTTCATTTGATTCTATCTTCATTGCTTTGGCCTGTAGATCATCATATGCTTTCTGCTTTCTTTCTTTCTTTCTCCTTTCTTGCATTCTCATCCATGACCTTAATGATCTCTGCTAAGGCATCCAATTCTTCAAGCATGATAGAGTCTTTGAAATCTTCAAGTACTGGTTTCAGAATGTTGGCAGGATAGTGACTGAGTAGGTTCATTCTTATATTGATATTGTCTCCATTTCTCCTCCTATATTTCACCACATAGGGATTGAATTAAACTCTACACAATCCTTTTGCCCTTAGCTTTTCTGCTTCAACTTCCAGTCTATCAATCTCCTTCTCCCTTTCTAGCCATTTCTCAAAACACCCCTTTCTTATCTTCTCAGCATAGTCTCTCTTCATTTTCACAAAATCAATCAACTCCAACTTCCATACTCTCTCCACTTTGTCTTCAGAATCCAACAGTGCAATTATTCTTTCTATTTCATATAACTTGCCCCAATTTTGACACTGTCCTTGTTTGAATTTCTTCTCCCTTCCATCAGTATATTTAATCTCAAGGCAGTTGTTCACAATGGCAGCATAGTATATTCTTTGAGCTTTTAGATATTGCAGTTGATCTTCATCAAAGTCTTCAACAAGTGGTTGGAGTTTCAGTCCTGGATAGATTGTCAGAGTTCTGGACTTGGGTAGTTTTGGTTTCCTTGCAACTTGTTTGAATTTGATCCTTTTTACATGGTTGCCTGGCAGTAGCATGTGACCTTTGCTTGTAGACCATTGTAGTATTCCATTAGCAGTTTGCTTTTTGAAACACACAGATGGTTTCTTAACTTGAATCTTGTTCTCTTCTTGAGGTGGCAAAACAGTTGCAGAAGCCATAGATGCTGATTTTGCTAGGTCACTACTAACAGTATTCACCCTAGACTTAGAGTCTTGTGTTGTGGTGAGGTTACTGTCAGCAATGCCTAAGGCTTGTTGTTTTCCATTTTTCCTCTCATAGACTTTACCTTGGTCATCATCATCCTTCTTGTTCTTGTCATCCTTCTTCTTCTTCTTCTTCTTATCTTCATCACCCTTATCTCTCGTGTGATGTCTTCTCCTCCCATCACTTTTATCTTCAGAGTCATCATCCTTATTTCTCCTAGGTAGAGCCATTTCTGAGGATGTGCAGTGCTTTTATTTCTTCAGCATTTCTGACTCCACCATTCTTCTGTAGTTGATCAGTGATAGCAATGATAAGTCTGTGATTTCTAGAGGTGAGATCATTGGGAATGACCAACTGCTTGATGTCTTCAATTTTGGTGCCAGACTGGTAGATGATTGTCCATGGCTTCTTGATTACTTCTGGCAGCCTTGAAGGTTGATCATTCCTTAAGTCATCATACAGACTCTTGTTGTTTTCATTTCTCTTCTCAATAAGCTCAAGTATGGCATCTACCTTAGAGTGTTTTAGGGCTTGAAGAGTCTTGTAGGTTAGATGCCATATCTTTGAATTGGATACCATCATTATCTCCTTGAACCATGAGCTATTGATTTTCCTGGGTATAACAGTGAGACAGTCAATCTGATCCTTCAAACTCCTCAGATAAAACTGAGTGTCACTAGCCTGCTCCCTTGAGACTTTCAGAAACTCCAAGAATGCTTTATCATGATAGACATTTGAATTTGCAACTTCTTGTAGCTTGGCCTCAGTAACCACCTTTACTTCTACAAGCTTGGCGCCTTCAGATTTGGAGGATGGAGGTTTATCAGATGACATACTCCCTGCAACCACTGTGGTTGTGATGGATTGTTCTGGCCACCAGGAGTAATGATATGCACAGTTGGTTGAGTAACAACTGGCAGAGTGGTTGGGGGCTCATCAACTTTGGATTTCCCTTTCCCTGGCACATTTATAGGTTTTGGAGCCCTTTGGTGACCACCCTCATTTAGCTGTATGCCTTTCTCCTTAGGTTTCTCCCCCTTTGGACTTGAATTCCTTAACCTCTTCTCCCCCTTAGGCTTGTTGTCAGGCACAGAGGCTTTAGGAGTGGCCTTTGGGTTGGAAGATTCCTTAGGTAGAGGGAGACCCATGTGCTTCATCATAGCAGACAGCATAGATTGTTGATGCAGAAGGACATTAGCTGTGGTGGTGGCTTGGGTGTCCAACTGTTCATTGAGAATTGCAACCTTGTCTGTAAGATGAGCATTGGATTCTTTGAGAGACACCACCTCCTTTTCAAGAGTATCCACTTTGGTGAATAGCTCATATGCCTTGAAACCAGATAAGGATTGGTCTTGCAGTCTCTTCACTTCATACTTTGACATTTCATGCACAGGGACCTCAGTCACGAGCGTGTCTCCATATAGATTTTTGAACATTGTCCTCATCATGGCATTGGATTCTGTGGTCTGATCAGATAGAGCTTGAAATTTATGCCCCAGACCTGTGACAGTATCCTTGAGTAGAGCTAGGCCATTATCCATTTTGGTACAGGTGGTGTTGCAGTGTTTGAGGTCCTTGAATACACTGTCCAACTGAGGGAATTTGGCATCGAAGACCCTCGTGATTTCTTCCACTGTAGTGGCTGTCTTATCACACACTCTGTTGACCTCAGTTTTGACTCCTTTTCCCAGATAGTGTGCAGCCTTGAGGAATCCCTTGTGTGAATCATTCATAGCCTCATACACTTCACCAGGAGTCAGAGATTTTGCATTGGAACCCAGTGAAGTGATGTATTCCTCTCTGAGATATTGAAGAGCTTCATCAAGAGTAATATCATATTTTCCTTGCAGCCAGACATCTACATTGCCATCTCTCTCAGCATCATCAATTATCTTGGCCTTTTGCATCTCCAAATCATCCCTATGGCATAGCAGAATGGCTTCATAGTCTGGATTAGGCATGTTGGAGGTGACCAAGTTCTGAGCAATCTTGACAAACTCAGGAATCTGATCCACAACTAAGCTTTGAAGTGCTTCAACCGTCAATTGTGGTGGAACAGATCTTGATCCTGAAGCACTGTTATGTTGCACAGGCTTCAGCCACTGTGACATAAAGTCAGAGCTAGAGCTAGGTGTTGGGATTTATGGGTGATAGCATAGAGACAACTTAACTATATTTCCCTGTACTTAGTTTTTACTAAGTTGAACATACTGTCACAGCCAGAGTATGTCTTCGTATTCGAATAATTGCTGTCATGTAATAAATGTATGATTTGGGAGAAGTTCATATATTTGTTCAAGCCTCAAGGAATACATCCAGAAGACAGCAAAAATAAAAGTTACTGTCATGTCCCTGATAATAATGTTACAAGAAGACAAATGTTGCAAAGTCACGACAAAGCTACATTTGACAGCAACATTGGCCGAAGCAAGAGACAGTAACATTCTCACACTTGACAGCAAGTCTGGAGTTCCGACAACAACATTGGCGGGAGCTAGTACTGTCAACCTCTGAATATTCCTTTGACGGCAGACTCTGCGATTAAGGTTACTGTCACCTTGAATTATTTGAATTGGGTATTTTCTCAATCAAAGCCCGTGACAGGTTACATGTTCAAGAAATAGATTTGCTGCAACACACTATCATTTGTAGCAGACCTGCAAGACTACGACAGAAGCTTAAGAGATTCACAAGACAAGGCTGGTCAATTCGAGGAGCATGTATCCACATCTACTAGAATTGTATTAGCTAGAAATAGAAAGAATCTAGGTTGCTTTACTTATAAGGTTTATCCTGTCTGTATAGCAATTAGGGAAAGTCACATGGGTGTGCAAATTGTAATGAGCTACCACTTGAAAATGACAGCAGCTCAACACCCCATGCGATAGGGACAACAGAGTATCTTAGTCTACTTAAATACATCTTAGATTCTTTTCTATTCCTGTACGCACACGAAGCAATATGTATCTTTTGAGATATCGAAGCTGGAGAAACTCTCTCCAGGTTGTAGCAACACTTCACACAAAATAAATAAAACATTTATTTTGTGAGAAATCTTGTTTCACTTATTGCTTGCATACATCTACTGATAATCTATAATATTTATTTTCGTTGTTGATTTAAAGATTCGATTTTATCAGTATTGCATTCAACCCCCCCTTCTGCAATACTCCGGGACCAACAACTGGTATCAGAGCGTACAGATTGATACACAAATCTGAAGATCATGACGAGTATTCAGAAGTCAAGTGGAATCAAGAATCCAGTCTTTGATAAAGAGAACTATAATTTCTGGAAAAGAAAGATCTTGTTATTTATCAAAGCTGCCCATCCACTGTATTTGGGAATTCTTGAGAACGGCCCCTTCATACCTCGGAAGGAAGTAGCTGCTGCTACTGTGAATGATGAAGTCATTCCAACCCATTGGGTTGCAAAGAAGCCTTCAGAGTACACAGAGTCCGAAAAGGAGAAAGTAGTCTTGGATGACTATTTACAACTCATCTTGCTCGACTCACTTACATTAGACAAAGCCATGTGTGGTAATGTCATGGGATGCAGATCTGCAAAAGAAATGTGGAGCAAGATAGAGCTGCTGTGTGAAGGAAGTGAAGAAGTTCGCGAGAACCAAAGACAAATTCTTGTATCACAATATGAAGCCTTTATGGCGAAACCAGGCGAAGAACTTACACACATGTTTGAAAGGTTCAGTAAGCTGATAGCTGAGTTGCAAATTCATGGAAAGTTCTATGATAGAAAGGAGATTAACATCAAATTTCTGCTCACTTCCTGAGCATCTTGAGTACAAAGTCACAGCCATAAGAGAGGGAAGAAACTTGAGTGATGTCTCTCTTGAAACTCTCTATGGTGTGCTCAAATCATACAAACTCGACCTTTTTCAAAAGAGAGCTATTCAAACTGGAACCAGAGGAAAGTTGACAAACATGTCAGGAGCCCTCATAGCTCATGAGCCACAAGTAGCTTGTCCAAGTGAACCATCACAAAGTTCACAACCAACACAGATGCCATCTTTAAAAATTGAGGTGTTGGATGACGAGGAGAAGGTGGTTCTGCAGCTGAAAGATGTTGAAGATGAAGACTTCTACACAGTAGAAGAGATTGAAAGCATGGATAATCCAACCATGGCTTATATGGCTAAGAGATTCAAGAATATAAAGTTCAGAAGGGACAAGTCATACAAGCCACAGGGTCAATCATCTAAATTCAACAAGGGAAGATTTTTAAAGCCCACTGGTGGAACCACAAGAGGATGATATAAGACAGGGTTGGTGGATAGGTCGAAGTTCAGATGTTACAACTGCAATGAGCTAGGTCATTTTGCTACTGAGTGTAGAAGACCAAGATAGAATAAAGGAAAGGGATCTGGAAATCAGTTTAAGAGGAATCAAGGGAAAGCCTATGTGGCTGAAGGAAAATGCTGGGATGATTCCGAAGATGAAGAAGAAGAGGAGTTTGTGAACTTAGCCCTCATGGCTAAATCTGATGAAGAAGCTTCAAGTTCATCAAATCAGGTACCATCTCTAGTCTTACTTGATATGTCTAAAACTGAGTATAAGCATACCATTGAGGATTTAAGTGCTGAGATGTTTAACATTCATGTTAGTTAATCTACTGCACATGAAGAAATTGCTAAGTTAACTAAACAGAATGAAACTCTCAAATCTGAAAATGAAATGTTGTTGCTAAGAACCAGTCCCCTAGATTCATTAGCTCAAGAGAATGCTAGATTAAAGAATGATATTTACTGTGCTAAGGAAATAGAAGATTTTCTCAGGAGTGAAATTGCAGAAAACGAGTTTAAACTCAAAGCTTTTAGAAACTCTTCTAGGTTAGTCCAGGATTATCATGATAATCACACTGAGAATCAAAAGGTAGGAATAGCTTTCGAGTATGGTAGAAGGCATGGAAAGGCAATTGTTCTTGATGATAGTGATGCTGTCAAACCTCAAATTCTCAAAAGAGTTAACAATCCGATTTTCAAAAATCTTCAAGCTGATTTTGATGAAACCTCCTTGTTCATCAAACAAGAGCTACTTGATGAAGATGAGTGCATTGACAGCACACTGAGCAAAGGAAAAGATACTGTCAAGTTCCCCATGACAGAAACTCTACCAAGCAATCAGACAGAATGTTCTAAAGTAGCTGACAACAAGGATGAGACAGAAACTTCAAAAGATACTGTCAAGAGAGAATCCAAGACAACAACCTTCAAACCTGCTGTCACGACAGAGGCAAAGAAAGGTACTATCAAGGGTGGCTCGACAGCAACTTCAGAACATACTGTCAAAGCAAATGCCTACAAGCCTAAGAATAGGAATGGTAAGTTAGGGATTGATAAGAAGAATGGATATAGTCATGTTAAGGATGCCCTTAGGAAGCTTTGCAATAATTGTGGATCATCTCATCATTTAACATTTGTTTGTAAGAAACCCAAACAGGATAAGGTTAATGCGTCCAATGTTAGTGGTAACTTACATAGAACCCCCATTATGCAAAGAAGTATGGATGTCTGTAATAACATTGACTGTATGCCATGCAAAATTGTTGTTATGAGTACTTGCTTCAATCTACCTATTCTGTCTAATGAAAGATGCTCCTATTTAGAAACTGCTGAGACTTCTATGCCTGCCTATGTTGGTAAAAAGGCAGCTTCCACCAAGAGAAAGACTAAGTCTAACTCTAGAACCAAGTGGACAGTAAAAGAAGTCAGATAGGAGGATTCTAGTGTCGATTTAAATATGAAACAGAATGATATGAACAATGATGCTGTACTGCAGGACCCAACAGAGTTTGGGTACCAGATGCAAATTAAAATCATCTGTTTTACAGGGCAAGAAACAGAAGCAGGTCATGTGGATCATCGACAGTGGATGCTCCAGGCACATGACTGGTGATATAGCCCTGCTATCACATTTTGTGGAGAAAGCCGGCCCAATCATAACTTTTGGAGACAACATCAAAGGTCACACTGTGGGATATGGCTGTTTGGAAATTGGAAATGTTGTCATTGAAGATATTGCTCTTGTTGATGAATTGAAGCACAACCTACTCAGTGTCAGCCAGTTCAGTGACAGGGGATTCAAGGTTGATTTTGATATGATGGTTTGTGATATCTATCACAAGAAAGATCGAAGCCTCTCTTTGAAAGGAGTCAGGAAAGGAAGCTTGTTTGTTGCATATTTAAATTCTGTCAATAAAGACAAGGCTTACTATTTTTACAGTAAAGCATCAGTTGGTGTAAGCATGCTTTGGCACAAGAAGCTCTCACATCTCAATATTCTGATGAAGAAGGATTTAGTGAGAGGACTACCTCAACAGGAATTCTGTCAAGAAGGACTATGTGAGGACTGTCAAATGGGCAAATTGAAAAGATCTGTGCACAAATCAAAACAAGTGAATACCAACACTGAGCCACTCAAATTAATTCACATGGATTTGTTTGGTCCAGTAAATGTTCAATCTCTTGCAAGGAAGAGATATGCCCTGGTAATGGTGGATGACTACTCAAGGTACACTTGGGTGAAATTTTTAGAGACAAAGGACGAAGTTGCTCAAGAAATCATTGATCACATAAGAGTTCTTGAAAGAACCCCAAATGCTCAATTTCAATATCTGAGAAGTGACAATGGTACTGAGTTCAGAAATGCCACACTAGGAAACTTCTGCAAAGAAGAGGGCATTGTCCAACAATTCTCCACTGCCAGGACACCACAACAAAATGGAGTTGTAGAAAGGAAGAACAGAACTCTCATCGAAGCTGCGAGAACTATGTTGAATGATTCTAAATTACCAACATACTTCTGGGCAGAAGCTATTAATACGGCTTGTTACACACAGAATATAAACTTGATCAACAAGACTCATGGAAACACTCCTTACTATTTGTTAACAGGAAAGAAACCTACTGTCAAGTATTTTCATGTATTTGGAAGTAAGTGTTTCATGATGATTGACAACCATGAAAGGAAAGGAAAGTTTGATGCTAAAGCTTATGAAGGCATTTTCATGGGATATGGTTTGGAGAGGACTGCCTACAGAGTCTATGTCATTGATCACAAAGTCATTGAAGAAAGTGTGAATGTCACATTTGATGAAACCAAATTCCCAGGACTGCAAGAGGATGGTCAAATGGAACCTCTTAGATTTGAAAATCAAGGGTATTTGGAAGAAGAAGAAATTGTTGCTGATGAACCTACTGGTACTCAGGATATTGAGTTTGAAAGAAATGCTGTCAACACCAATTATGCTACTCAAACTCCAGCTCAATCTCAAACTATATCAGCTAATCATCAGAATGAGAATGATTCTGGAGACATTGAAGAACATGAAGGAGAAAACATCAATGGTGGAGAGTCAACACCTCAAAGAGGAAATGATGAAGCAGATCAAGAAAGAAGCTTGCCCAGAACCACTAAGTGGAACAAAGATCACACTAGAAATCTAATCATTGGTGATCCCACTACTGGTATAAGGACGAGAAGAAATATTTCTACTGACAGCATGTTTTCATGTTTTCTATCTAAAACTGAGCCAAAGTCAATTGATGAAGCATTGTTGGATTCAGATTGGGTGATAGCTATGCAAGAAGAGCTAAATCAATTTGAGAGAAACAATGTATGGAAGCTGGTCCCTAGACCCAAAGGGAAGTCAGTAGTTGACATAAAGTGGGTCTTCAGAAACAAGTTGTATGGTTCTGAGGGATGATTACAAGTTGTGCATGATTAGTTTGTTTAACTCCTGTCTGTATTTTAGAAAGAAAACCACTCGGGTGGTTTGTACGGGATTGATTGTAGGATCGCCTATGATGCTGTGGAGAATGAGTCGATTTGTGTCGACATGTCTTAGGATTTATGGGGTAATGCGAATGAACACTAGTGTATACAATCTGTTTGATTGTTTGCATACTCAAGTTGTTTCTCTCCTATTTTGGAGGGATAATCTTTATTTGCATTTCGTCAACCAGGGAGATGATACTATGATTAAAGTTTTATGTGGTCACGATTGGCACGATGGTGCTCATCTTAGGTGTTTGACGGATATATGCGTCTATATTGAGGGGGATTCGGCTTGTGTGGTGCTGTCTGCTTACAATCAGCAAAGTTGGTTTGCACGGGGAGATGGAGGGATCTCTCTACGAGAACCTTTTAAAGCTTGGCTGCCAACTATTTGTTGGTATGATCCTGAGATGTCCAAGGTGTGTATACACTACTCCTGGATCCTAGGAAAGGGTGATGTGCCCTCTAATTTCAGATGGTGTTTTTTGCTTGTGGAAGTGTTTGGGTCCTTTGTCATGAAGTACAACAGGTGGGTATTGTGTTGCTCATGTTGTTCGAATGGGAGGCCTAGGAGGAAGGACTGCTTTCATCTTGGGTGTGAACCGGGAGGTTACCTTTACTATTTGTACTTGGCATAGGTCTCATTATGTGGTTTTAAACTAGTTTAAACTAGTTCTCTTTGTTTGTTGATTGTATAGTGTCTTTGTGATGCTATGACATTTGTTTTGTTTTCATGTGGACTTCGCGGGGTATGCCCCTAGATGTGTATCAGTTGTTCCTTTATGGTATAAAATTTAATTAGCAAAAAAAAAAAGTGGAAATGTGACAAGAAACAAGGCAAGGCTAGTAGCTAAAGGTTACTGTCAACAGGAAGGAATCGATTATGATGAAACATTTGCTCCTGTTGCCAGACTTGAAGCTATTCGGATATTTTTAGCCTATGCTGCACACTGTAACTTCAAAGTGTTCCAAATGGATGTCAAAAGTGCCTTTCTTAATGGAGAATTAGAAGAGAAAGTGTATGTCGAACAGCCACCTGGATTTGAGGATGCTGAGTTGTATGACTTTGTCTACAAGCTGTTCAAAGCACTTTATGGATTGAAGCAAGCCCCTCGAGCTTGGTATGAAACTCTATCTACTTTTCTCATTGAGAATCAATTTACAAGAGGTGTAGTGGATAAGACACTGTTCTACAAGCACCATGGCAAGGACATCATTCTGGTTCAGATTTATGTTGATGACATAATCTTTGGTTCTACAAATGAGAAGCTGTGTGAAAAGTTTTCATCTCTTATGAAGAGCAAGTATGAGATGAGCATGATGGGAGAACTATCATTTTTCCTAGGTCTACAAATTCATCAAAAGGATGATGGTATCTTCATAAGCCAATCGAAATATGTCAAGGAACTTCTCAAAAAGTTCAACATGGAAGATGCATTACCTGCCAAGACACCTATCTCTATTGCAACCAAGCTGGATTTGGATCCTAAAGGAAAGAAAGTGGATTCTAGTACCTACAGAGGCATGGTGGGATCGTTGCTATACTTAACTGCTAGCAGACCAGACATCATGTTTGCTACATGTCTCTGTGCAAGGTTTCAAGCTGATCCAAAAGAATCACACTTAGTAGCAATCAAGAGAATCTTTAGATATCTCAAAGGCACTCCAAACCTAGGCCTTTGGTACCCTAAAGATACTGGATTTGACTTGGTTGGTTATTCGGATTCAGACTATGCTGGATGCAAGATTGACAGGAAAAGTACAACAGGAAGCTGTCAATTTCTGGGTGGAAGATTAGTGTCATGGTTTAGCAAGAAGCAGCATTCTGTATCTACTTCAACTGCAGAAGCTGAATATATCGCAGCTGGAAGTTGCTGTGCTCAAATTCTTTGGATGAAAAATCAGCTAATGGATTATGGTTTGGAGTTGTCCAATATTCCTATTTATTGTGATAACACTAGTGCCATAGCTATCTCAGACAATCCAGTTCAACACTCCAGGACAAAGCACATTGATATCAGACATCATTTCCTAAGAGAGCATGTTGAAAGGGGAACTGTGAAGCTGATTTATGTTCCAACAGAAAAGCAACTTGCAGATATTTTTACGAAGCCACTAGATGAAGCAACCTTCAACAGGTTGGTAAGTGAATTGGGAATGCTAAATCTGGTATGTTAACTTACTAGTTTTTACATTTTCAATGTGGTTAAAATTGTAGCTCGTGACCTTAACTTTCAATGTTACAGTCATGAGAAGTTATTGTCCTATGTGCTGCTTGTTTACTTGATAGCATGTTTGCTATGACTATGCTAAATTCGAATCACATGCTTGTTTTAATTTTTGTAATGAGTAGTCACGTGACATTAACTTATTTCATACGCCTGCTTAGTGATAAGTACTTGTGTCATTTGATATGACTACGGGTATTTGTCAGTCTTTTTAATTTAAAAGTTAAATTACTTCATTAAAAGGAGGCAGTTGGGAGCTGTAGAGTCACTTACTGTGTTATAAATAAGACCAAAGCTAAACCCTTTGTTCTCACTTAACACCCTAAGAACTCTAGAGTCTAATATGAGCAAGAGGAAGGCAGGAGAAATGTCTACATCCGGAGTGTCCAAGCCACAGGAGGAGGCTGCTGCTGAGCACCCTCTTGATCCTTTCTTCGATAAGCTTCAGGCTTATCTGGATGCCAAAGGGATCACTGAGGAGAAGGAGATTGCAAAGGTCGTTGAGCAGCTACTAGTGGAAGCTCTTGAAGAGCTTAATAAAAAATGATGTTTAGTTCTTAAGAACTTTTTTTTTTATTGTTTTAAAGTTTTTTTTAATGAAAAGTTCATCGTTTCATTCTCCCAGTGTTTTGCATGCTGTTCATCTTCCTTACCTTTATCCTTCTGTAAATGGTTGTTAAGTTGACTGTTTGTGTGTATGGATGTTTGTGGATGTGTGCCTAAAACCAACAAATATGTGCTTAAATCGATTAAAATGCTATTTGGTAATTTTCGCTTAAGCAATAGGCAAAGTCGATTAAAATTCATGATACAAATTATTTTCGCCTAAGTTGCTGTCAATAAGTGAAGATGCTGTCACGAAGTGCCTTGACAGCAAGTTTCTTAGATGACACAATTGAAAAAGTCTCTGTCATGAAATTTAAAGGAAATTGTATAAATTGCTTAATGATGACAGTATGTTCTTGCAACGATATTACTATCAAGCAAACCCTGTTGTCATCCTCTCAAAATTACTAATGAATTTGTTACAGCGCACAGGTTACTATCAAGATTAGTGGACCGAATTAATTGGGATTTTACCTCCACGATTTACAGCCACTAAAAAGTAACTACCCACGACTCCACGAGACTGATTAATGGGCTAAGACATAGTTACTTTCCCCTTCTCAGTAAGACATTTGCTAGTTTCATGTAAGCAACTGTCAAACACACAAACACACAACTTTCAACAAAACCTCTCTCTCTCTCTCAAAAGCAAAAATCTCTCTCCGAAGCTCAAAGCAAGAAATGGCACCCAAACAATCCTCTTCTCAAACAAACTTTGCTGGTATTCTCACTGCTGGAGATACTGGTGAAGGATATAAAGGACTCGTATCCTTTATCAACAAGTCATATCTGGGTCATGCTATAACTCTACACAATCCTTGAACCTGGAAAGGCTTGAAGAATTCTAGAAAACTGCCTATGTTCCAAGAGGTGTAGGTAAAGACACAATACAATGCAAAATCAAAGGAATCACCTGCATCCTCACAATCAAAGGCATCAACGAAGCTTTGGGAACTGGACTGCAAGCTAAAGAATCATACCAGGAACTTGCAAGTGATGAAACCCTAAAGAAGTTTTTCTTGAAAATTGGGTATTCTGGTCCTGTTCTTGAAGAGGGTACATCGAAATGGTACTCGACTGGTGAAATGGACAGAAAGCATTTGAGAAAAGAATGGATCATGATTTTTGATGTCATGGTGAAGGTTTTCTCAACCAAAACCTCTGGATGGAATGGAATTCCCTCTCTTGTCCATGGATACAAAGTGGATGTAGGAAAGTTGCTTATGAGTCAACTCAAGTCAGCTCTAAGCAGGAAGGTACATGTTTATCCTCGCTTTCTTACTATGTGTTTGAATTCATTATGTGGTATTGATGATAATGCATCTCTCTCTATAGAATGCAATGTTTTGAAAAGAAATACACACACATCACTCAATTCACAAAATTCAAATGCACATATTCCACTCTGTTTCACCAAGCACATGGCTGATCAAGAGCCTCATCTTGACGTAGCACTACCCTCTGGGTATGTTGTCTTCTCTCTTGAGAATGAAACTGAATTAGACCCAAATTCAGTTAACCCACATTCTACTGCATACATTCCTATCAGATCCTCTAGACAACCAAAGACCACAAAAACAACTTTGCAAGAATCCAAGAAAAGACCCTTGGAAACTGGTGTTGGTAGTAAATCTGAGAATGTTGAGGGAGAAACTGCACATGATGCAGCAAATAAGGATGTTAGTGAAAGTGAACCCACAGTGGTTCCTCTTGAGCCTAAGAAGAGAGCTAAGAGGGCCAAAGCCACTGTCAGCCACCCCACAGTCTCACAAAAGGCTGTGGAGAGTAAAAGGGAATCAAACACATCCCTAGGTGCTTCTTCTCAACAAGAAGTATTTAATGAAGCTGGCCTATCTCCCAAGGCATCTTGTAAAGAGTCAGCACAACCTCATGTACTCACTCATGAGGAGCCTACACTTGCAGAAATGCATACAGAGATAGGGCACAGTGAGGGTCATGAAACTTCTACTCCTGATGTTCCACAAGTTAACCCTGTGGAACAGCCAAAAATCTCTTCTAAACCATCACCTTCTTTATTCTCTAATCCATCAATTGTTTCTTCTCAACAACCTAGAGAAGGGGACAGTCCAATCCCTTCAGGTTTTGATCATCCCTCTCAAGTCATGGATGAGCCCCCATCACTCACTCAAACACTGAGCTAGATCAAGATGGTACTCTGCCAGAAAATAAAACAGCCAACATCTTGGTCGAACTCCAAAGAGCAACTGACCTTCCGGAAGTTGCTGTCATAGCCTCAATTGCTGTCAAAGACACCACAAAAGTTGTTGTCAACCCACCTGTGGACAGTAACATTTTGGGTAAAGATGCTGTCGCCTCTACACAGCTTGATCATGATACTGTCATTGTTGAAGATGCTTCAGATGATGATCAACTTACTATCTCTGCTTTGAAGGTACAATCTAAACTTTCTACTTCTTCAACTAAAATGCATGCAAGTACTGCTCATACCCATGCATCTAGGATGAGTGAGGGAGTGAAAAGAAAAAGAGAGATAAAAGAAAAGAGAGGTGAGTATAAATATGAGAGGCAGCCAAATGAGCTGGCAAAAGGTGAGGGACTTGAGCATGTCCAGAGTGCATTTGAGGGAACCCCACACACAAAGGCACTAGGCCTTGAGAGTCATTTTGTGAGGAGTGATGAGATCACTCAGAAAAACAATAAGTGTGTGAGAAACCCCATAACCTTCTTGCCTCAGTCTCTTCCTTTATATCCAAAAAGGCTGAGAACTGGTGGTCCTTCTAAACAAGCTGAATCAAGGTTGAAATCCCTTGAGGGCAGATGTGCATCCATGGAAGCTAAACTTGATGCTCTGTCCACTATGGTAGCTATTGGTTTTGCTGATATTCAACAAACTCTTCACTCGTTCTCTGCCATCCTTAGTGCTGCCAACTCAACTAAGGGGGAGAAAGTGGTAGATCAGAATGAGGGTGAGGGATAGAAAGTGGTGAATGAGGGTGAGGGAGAGAAAGTGGTAGATCAGAATAAAACAAACCTGGTAGAGAAAGAGAAACAAGGTGAAGCTTCAAGTGAGGGGGAGCCTACAAGTGAGGGGGAGCAAGTTTTGGAAGAAAAAGAGGGAGATGAAAGTGAGGGGGAGCAAGAGAAAGAAGAAAGAAACTTTGGTGAAGAACTTAAGGCAACAGGAGATGGTGAATTGTTTGAAGCAGAAATAGATGGTGAGGCAGTATTGTTATCCAAGGAAGTGTTGGAGCAATTAAAGGGGACTCAAAAGTCTAAAAGAACAGTATTGCCTCCACTGAAAATCAATGAGCCAAATCCTGAGGAAGTCGAAGCTCCATTCCAGAAGTTGCAGAAGGAATGGAGAGAAAAAGAAATTCAAAATGCTCTTGGTAAAGGCAAAGGCAAAATGCCTGAGTATAAGGACATATCTGCTGGCATATCTACTGGAACTACTTGGTCAAATGGAAGTGAATACGCCCTTGAAGATGCAGAATTGATGATGGTTGATCACATGGAGAGTACTTTGAACAACAAAGATGAAGATTTCAGTAAGTTGGTGGATGAATCAATTAGTGAAGCAGGGGGAGCTTTTACAAAATTGGCATCAACACTGAAGAGCAAAGTAATAATTATCTATGTGAGAATCAACTTGGAAAGAAGATGGGCTGTTCAGGTTTATTTGAGAAACCGTTTGACCATATTCATCACAATGCAACTTTTACAAAGTTTGCATGCTAGAGTACTCCAAGTCCTTGGAACCCTGGTAGTCAAAAATTCAACAACCTTCAATGATAGTCTGATAGCACAAATTAAAAGGATGGTTGAAGACAAACTCCCTGAGATGATTCAAAATCCTTATGGTGTGTGTTTCAGAAGGATCACAAAGACAGGAGCTGGAAGGTTGGATTTCTTACCATTGGATAAAATCTCAGGACTAAGCACGTACTGAAACAATCATGACAGTGCTAAAGAAACTTCTCAAATCCAGTATCACAAGTGAAAAGGTTAAAGCTGTCAAAGATATTCATAGGCTGTTAGCAAAAAGAGATGAGGAAATTAGCTCAATCATAATGAAGCTGATCTCTGATGCTAATGCCAAGATGGGAGGAAGCTACAACTATGATGATACTTTGGATGATGATGAGGATGAAATTGGAGGAAGTGGTGAACCTGGAAGATTCAGGAGTTCTAGAAAAGAAGCATCTGAAAATGTTGCTACACAAACTCAGATGGATGCTACCCAAGAAGAGCAAGAAACTCCCAGTACTGAAAAGAAAGATGTTGTCAAGGAAAAAGGGGAGTTAGAAATTTGTGAAGCCTTGGAGGCAAGTATCTTGAGATTAGCTGTTGAATGCTTTAATGCTAAAAAAGATACTGTCAACAAGGATACTGTCAAATTGGCTGAAGACACCCAAGTGAAAGATGCTGTGACAGCCCGGGAATCCAGTGTCACTAACTAGTAACATGCATTGACATATAATATAAATTAGAATGACACTCTCACAAGGCAGGATCTTTTCACAAGTTTTGGCTTTTAAAACAAGAATCTAAATTCAATTATTACAAACCTTAATAACACTAATCCAAAAATCTATCTGATTACATTACCAACTGCAAATTTTAGAAATTACAAAACGCTTATAACCAGCTATCCTCCCAGGGTTCCCACGAGTCATCAATCTGCCTAGCTGGTTGGATGGTTGGAGTAGTAGCACTGGACCACAAAAAGGAAACCCTAGTGTAACCGATCGTCTAACTCTGATGTCTCAGTACTATGAAACCCTAAAATATAAAATTAATGCCACGTTAGTCGTCTGATTAGTTGAATTAACTAATATAATTGACGACTTGGTCCCTAAAATCTACCCTTTCATTACTCGTTATTAATATTATAATTATGGAAAAGTGATAAGCAATTGAATAACACTTAGACCAACATGCCAGCACATAATTTAATTAAAAGCAAAATTACACTATATTATACCAATCATACCTTCTAGCAATTAACACATAATTGAATTCAAATATCTTTTAGCAAAATATCTGATTTCTCATTGTATAATTAAAATATCCTTTTAAAACTAATTTACCTAAATTAATTAGATCATCAATTAAAGAAAATAATAATAATAATAATAATATTATTAAATTAATTAAAGACAAATTTTCTTTTTACTAAAAATTTAACCATACACATTACTACAAATATTGCATACAAGGTAATTATTTAAAGACTAATGTCTCGGTAAGGACTACATCTATATTCAATATACCTAATATAAGTCACAACAATATACAAATAACAATATTTATATTACCCACTACTTTACAGGTAACAAACAAAACTTGACTAGCATCACAATCCCTGAAAATTGAAAGATTCACATCCTGCCCAGAGCTTTACGACCAACAAGCAATCTTAAAATAAACAACTTACAAATGTGTCATCTTACCATAAAACACAAAATTGATACACCAACTTGAAAATCAAAGCTCACATTTAAATATAACTCATGTATAAAATTTAAAAAAAAAACAAAATTGTAATACTAGTTTCAAAAACAAAACTCAACACATATACCCAATAACAAAGTATACTTAATCACCTAATTCATTAACCATATTTAATTAGATATTTTATCACAAAAGAAGTCATTTTAAATCCTTTTTAAACAATTAAAATTAACTTAAAATCAATCAATATAATTGTCCAATTAATAATTAATTAGGTGAACCAAAGAATTATCAATCTTGAATACTTAGGAAATTAGTGAGTGCCGGTGACACTAAAGAATGAAGAGGGGACAACAACTTGTATAACTAAAGGTAACATGACTCGTTAACAATCTGTAAGGTTTCAGGAACAATAACCGATTACTTACACAACCATTAATAATAATTCAACTAAACACTATAAAGCTCCAAATAAATCGACTAACATGATTTAAGCATGATAATTCTGGGAAACTACTTCACAGCTCCGAACGATTCTCAGCAAGTAAAATTTTAAGGTGCAATTCAGCAAATAAGCACTTAAAACCGAAATTGGAATTTGAAAACTCTTACAAAAAATTGAAGGTTACCAGGTGGGTTGATGGTTAGGAAGAGAAAGGGCTTGAACTGATTTTTGGCTTTGAAAATCAACCTTAACCCGCTGTTTTCTTGGAACCGGAGGTGGTGTATATGTCAATGGAAGAAAGGGAAGGAGAGGGGTGGCGGTGAGAACAGAGGTGAGGAAAAAGAGAGGGGACGGAAGAGATTAGTGAGAGAGAGAACAGAGGGATCAATAATAGAACATGGTAAGGAAATAAAATAGGAGAATTATTGAGGGGTCAAACAGATGCACAAATTTCAAGACACACCGCCTCAAGTTGATGGTAACTTACTGTAAACCCCCAATTTCGATATTAGAAATATTTAAATGGGTAAAATGAAATAACTAATATTTTTAAAATCAACGCAGATAACAATTCACAAAATTATTAAATAACTTAAAACTAATAAAATGTAAATATATAAATTTCCAAGCATTTTTGTAAATTTAGTAAAATAAAATAAAATAAGAACTTTGACACAAATAAATGTAAATTAGGCTCTAAATATTTTATAATAATCCAAAAGCGACAATAACGTTAAAACAATCAATCTAAGTACATCAAGATAATTAAAGGTATAATAAACGATACCTCACATATTAATACCGATCAAATAATTCTTCAAATCCTGAATTTTAAATCCTAAAATATAACTCAAATTTTATAACCCAAAAATAATTTAATAAAATAATTTTGACTTAAAATAATTTTGAAGAAAAATATTTTACCACTTTTAAATTATTTAACAAATAAATTCTAACACCACAAATTTAAACAAGTAATTCAAATAATCACATAATCGATCAGATAATCCACATAAATCACGTATGTAACGCCCCAAATCCGGGGTCAGGGATTTGGTCGTCACGCGGAAATCCTTAACATCAAATTACCTGTTTAACAACATTAAACCATCTGTAATCATTAAAACTGAAATATAACTCTGCGACCCCAACCACCAAGCATCTTTTAGGTCATAGGGCTAGAAACAAGAACTACATTCTTTACATCTTTATTACATCCATTCTATTACATCGCACTATGTCTTAAAAATCTTATACTACTAGTATAGCTTCGTTGGGAAGTACACCAGCAACTAGTACTACTCAGCACAAAGTAATATATATTACACATCAATGTACTTACATATAACTTATTCCAGCTATAACTTTTCTGGATCATATCATCTTCATAAGGGCGTTCTGCCTGCTTCTTCTGAGCCATGCAGATAAGCCTCAATCATCTACCTTCCTCTGAAAGGTTAATATTTAAAACAAGCAAGTATGAGCGAAAGAATTGCCCAGCAAGTATTAATAGAGCACAACAATATATATCAGTATACACATGGAGTTTTTGAAATATAACGATACTTAATATCAATTTCGAAATATTTACAACAATGAAACCTCAGTAGGGGATATATGACATTTCGAGTAACATCAGATAAATAAAGTAAGTTCATGTCAACAATAGTAATCCTCATACCTTATCCACATACCATACTCATAGTATTGATAACCTCTTAGGGAGCTTTTCAAAATATGCAGTTCAATATGCTGCTAAGATAGTTATTACCACCCTTCATAAACCAAACCATTATAAAGTTCCCTTTTTAATACTCCTCAAGTTTGTAAGTATATACACATGAGTATATCATTATCATCAAAACACCTTACAGTTCAAGATTCTGTGCAGGATATAAGTTCGTTACCATTTGATAAGTCTGAACTCAGAAATAACTGATAGGAAGAGAGTCAAAGCTCTTGAAGCAAAACATTTGGGATTTAACATCAATAACCGATGAACCATCTTTCATCTTTTGAATAATTGCAAAAGTGCACAAGTACGTGCCATTATTGTTAGAATAATCTTGCAGTTCTAGATACTGCATGAATTCATCATCTTTCAAAATTGAAAACACTATCGGCTACTTGGCACTTAGGCCTAAGAAGCAGTGTTTGAGTATTTTTCCAAAGTGGAGGATGGGACTTAAAAAAAACATAAAAACCTGACAAGGATTGACGATGATCAGTCGCCACATCCAAGTCCAATAATCCGCGGATCTTCTCTACCGGTAGAAGGATAGAAACTACATCCGTAACTATCCCCGAGTGAAAACTACATCCGTAATCACCCTCGATGAAAACTACATCCGTAATCATCCTTCGGCAACACCTGGGCCGGAATAATAATTGATGGACCGTCTGGCTCACGGCCGCTTACACATCCCGGGAATCGTTCGTCAACGATTCCCACACCTGCCAGAGTCCCCTTTTTCTTTTCTTGTCAAAATTATTTTGATAGAAAACTTGAGTAGTTGAAGTTCGACTTCAGTCGACCGATAATTTCTTGAAAAACGAGCAAGAGAGTAAAATCTGAACCGGGGTTTTCGAAAATGTTTTGAGTTCAAAAGAGTTCAAGTATAGATATACACTTGTACCGATATCAATCTCGACACAGGGTTTTGTGATCACACAAGGGAAATGGTACGCATAAAGCTTGTAACCACAACAGGGTAATTCCATATATATATAAGTTCTTGAAAAGTAACTTACCTAGATAGATTCAAAATATAATATTTTAAATGACTATGAAAGTCCTTAGACAACCTTTAAATAGTGTTTTACAACCTTCAAAATACTTAGAGTATTTGATAAATATTTGACTACTATGTAACAAATAATAAATATTCAATAATCCCTTTTTAAAAGAATACTCAAATTAATATTCATTTATTAAGTAATATTCAAAGAATATTTACTATTAATACTGGAATATTTAATAACCTCAAAACACCCAAATACAACTCTTGGAATATTTCTAATCAAAATCAAGACACAATCTCTCCAGCAGTCTCCAAACTTTAGCCACTTTATCAAATAACTACTACTGACTCTCGGTCAATAAGAAATAATTAATAATCATGAAATCCTTCTTCTCTTTCCCCCTTTTTTTTTTGTTTCTTAATGAATATTATAATTAATATTCATCGAATTAAATAAGCATTCAAATAACATATATCGATATCAATCTAGCTGTTTTAAGTTGAAAGTAACCAATTTATAACCATTGGAATATCTTTAATCCGTATTGAAAATAAACTATCTCCGATAAATAATATACTAGATAGAATCACTCCATTAAATTGTTTTATTATTTCTCCGGGACAAAGTGATTTTAAGAAAGCGTTTTGAAAATGATATTCATCTAATTAAATAAATTTAATTAGGCGAATGAGGTTTATTTAATTAGTAAATGCTCTCAGGAGCATCTATTACTTAAATAAACACTGGTTTATTGGTGATGTTGCCTTTAGGTTAATTATTGCGAAATTCTTTTTAAAAGCTTTGCCCGGGTTTTTGAAAACATACATTACAAAATAGCCCAACACGCGGCTAAGTTCTAAAACTCAACACATGCCCTACCCTCTGAGCCTTTCTTATTCCAATACATAATTATGTACCTCAAAACATATAGTCCACTTCCATAGTACGAAAAGTTTATAGATATATATATATACCGTATAAATCAAGATATAGAGCCATAAAAATATCACTGCCCATCAACAGTATTACAAGCCATGGGGTTTTGGTTATTGCACGAGAAGGATTTAATATTGTTGGCAAAGCAAGGAATACGATGATTTGGGAGAAGAAGTACAAGATTGGAAAAACTCGCGATTATAGATTGAAAACTTATTTAACACATTTCATATATTTAAAATAAATATACTCTGAACAATAGAGTATGCATAGTAAACTTGCCTCTGGTCCTTAGCAGAAAATAGAAACCGCGAACAAATCCTTCGCACCTCGTCCAAGTAATTCCATGGACCTTACCTGACGTCTCGATCTTCCTTTTTGGATGCACGTCGCTCCAATTTGATTTCGCCCTAATGGTACTGAAATGGTTACGAGTACGCGTCAGTCATACCTCGTATATCGAGTAGACACAACTCGGGATTATCACTAAATAACATAAAGTCAAACTATAGGTGTCCTCCCTATAGTTGACTATTCTAATACCACTTAATGCACGTAAGACATTTAGTAATAGCAAACAACACGGGAAGAGTCCCCTTACATAAAGTGAACATTTCCTAGTACCAACATATCATAACCTTATACCACCATTTAATCAACTTCACTTAACCTATACATTTATAATACCATTGACCTTCTACGACAAAACTTGATTAATAGCTAATCCTCAAAACACAATTAATCCTCGAAGCACATAATTCCTTGAATTAAATCACTTAGCACATAAATCCTCGAGACAACAATTACCCTCGAATTAATTCACTTAACACATATACACATAAACAGTTAACACCCAAATCATACCTTTAAACCCTTGAAATCAAATAAGTTAAATAAATTAAAATGCAGGGGATTTTTAGAAAATTTCGGCATGTAGTATTCGTTTATCGGACTATGGGCACAGCCCCTCCATGCCAAACAAAACAATTTATAACCCTGCTTTTGATAAAATAAAAGCCGCCTCAACTTGCAGTAAAGTAAACAAGTAAGAAAAGTACCCGCCCAGACATGCGGCAACTAGTACATAAGGAAAAGTACCCGCCCAGACATGCGGCAACTAGCACATAAGGAAAAGTACCCGCCCAGACATGCGGCAACTAGCACATAAGGAAAAGTAAACTAAGTTTATCCACATTTAAGCCAACACCACGTAGTTGGCACTTATACTATCAACATATACTATAACTTGAATCATACCATCTAGCACATAGACATTTACAAGTTATCCAACTCTTATGACTACATTATATGGCGATAACAATTAGCACTTAGCACTTAGCAATTAACAATTTCAATTGGAAACTAACAATTAGCAATTAGCACTTAACAATTACTTGACAACTAACCCAAATATATTATCCGACAATTAATAATTACTCACTAACAATTAACAATTAGCAATTTAACAATTAACAATCACTAACCCGAACCTTTAATCGGACCCATAATTAAACTCAACAATTATAATTACAAACATACCTTCCGAATTAAATATCGGAAATTCAACCAATAATCATAATCTTACAATTTTAGTCTAATTATACCCATTACCACATTAAGCTTTCCATTTAAACTAATTAAACCACCATAATTAACCTCGCAATTAAATCTAATTTAATTACCACAATAATCTCACAATTTAAAATCAATTAAATTACCACAATCACAATAATTTATATACTTTCCGAATTTAAACTACAAAAAAAAATTTAAAACAATTAACTCAAAATTTACAACTAATTAACTACGAAAATTAAATAGATATGGAGATGCGAGATTATACCTCCCGAATTAATCGATTTCCCCGCAACAATCTCTCCCTCCTCTCTCCCCCCCTCTCTCTCTCTCTCTCTCTCTCTCTACTGCCCAGCCCCCCCTTCTCTTTCCTGTTTCCCCGCGCACAACGCCGCCACCACCGCCGGCGAAGCCACGGTCGCGCGGTGGCGGCCTCCCCGGCTCTCCTCCTTGCTGCACACACTCACGCACACATCTATACACACACACACGCGCGAATATATACACACACACACCTATATAACCATGTATCATCAATCCCCGAAATTGAATTTCTTCTCCCCCCCTTTCCCGATTTGTTTTCGTGTGTGTGTGTTTTGTGCGGCTGTGTGTGTTTATATCGATGTATGTATATGAGCTGTGTGTTTTTAACCCTAATGGGCTTGACCCATTACTATTCAAAAGCCATACATTTAACTACTACATACTTTAAATAATATTTTACACTAATAACTCTAACTTGTAAAAATAAAATTTCTTGTATAATTAAATACTAGAATATTTTTAAAGACTTTTGGAGAAAGAATTGGAATTAAATCTCAATTTTCTAAATTGATATGCATTTTACAAATATTAATAATTTATAAAAACAATTCATAAAAATAATAATTGTGATTCATAATTCACAATTTACAGGGCTTTATAAAAATACTACAAACACTATTGTTTTAGTAAAATCTCAAATTCTCGATATTATAAATTAATCGAGTAATTTCTGCAAATCCTCAAATAATTAAAATAATCATTTTCTAAGGATTTTAAAATCTCTAAATTATTCAGTAATTTAAAATAAAAATTTTACTGAACAATTCCACACTCCAAAATAAAATCTTTATCCAAATAATTTATTGACTCGAGATATCTACTCGGTCCATAAAATTTTTAAAAGGGTCCCGGTTCCGCTTAACCGAAAATAATTAAATAATTAAATAAAAAAAAAAAATTCCTCCTCATTTTAGGAAAACATTATTATTATTGAAATAATAATAAAATCATTTCTTGAAAAATCCGGGTTATTACAACGTAATTCACAATTTGCTATGTTGATAACACATCAAAACTAGAAGAAGATATTTTAAATAATACATATCTAGTAATTCACAGAAATAGAATAAAATCCCCGGTTGTTACATTCTTCCCCCTTAAAAGGATTCTGTCCTCAGAATCGGCTTATCTAAATTAATGAGGATACTTTCGAGCATGTCGCTTTCAAGTTCATAGGTTGACTCTTTAACCTTAGGGTTCCTCCACAAAACTACCAATAAATCTCTTTCCTATCGAGTATCTCGACAGGTTGCTCGACATATGATAAATCTGGTTGAATCTCGATAGGTTCATGTTCGATAACATGTTTAGTGTTAGGATTATAATGCTAAATAGCATTGATACATGGAACACGTGAATATGTTACCTCTATATCTAAGGCTTCATTTAACAATTTGATCTTATAATTAAGCTTATAAACAAATTCCCCTGAAAAAGATTTGGTAACTCCGGAATCAATCAAAACTTTAGCATTTATGAATTAATAGGGAGCGTACCTGCGATGACATCTGCATCCTGAACAACATCATTCGTATTCATATTAAAGACTCTGGCTCTTGGTGGACCTGTAGCCCTCATCACATTGTTGGTCAAGGAAGCCCAACAATCCTTAGTAGCATGTCCTAGTTTTCCACATCTGGTGCATACTATCTTATTCCTGCATTCATTTGCAAAATGCCCTTTCTGGTTGCACTTGTAACAAGTCACATTCGCCTTACATATTCCAAAATGTCTTTTGCCACAAATTCTGCATTCAGGTACTGGTGGTATAGGTGGTGGTTGTGAACCCTGTTGGAAGTTACCTCCTGGGTGATTACCTCGGTACTGATTCTTGTTGTCTACTCTTCTAAAATTAACATTTTGGTTTGGCTGTACTCCTGAGGGTTTATTAAAACGGTTTTGGAAATTTCCTGATCCCTGGCCGTTCCCTGATGGTTCGGCCTCTCTTCTTATCCTGTTTTTCCTTATCTTCCTGGAACTGATCATTTTCACTTTCTATAATCATAGCTTTCTGCACAACTCCCGCATAGGTATTCAACTCAAATACTGCTACCCGAGAACGAATCCAGGGCTTGCTGAAATCTCTTGGCCCTTTTCTCATCTGTATTCACATATTCTTCCACAAATCTAGCCAATTCAGAAAATTTCCTTTCATATTCAGACACGGTCATGTTCCCTTGTTTCAATTCGAAGAATTTCAGCTCCATTTGATTTCGCATATACCTTGGACAATACTTATCCAGAAATAGTTCCGAAAACCTATCCCATGGCACCACTTCTTGTCCTTCCAAAGCTTTGGTGGATTCCCACCAGTAATTTGCCTCATTCTTCAGGAAATAACTCGCATACTCAGTCTTCTAGTCATTTCCTACCTGGGTCAGAACAAAAGCTTTTTCTACCTCCTTTAACCAAGTTTGGGCTTCCACTGGGTCAGATGATCCTGAGAATTCTGGTGTTTTGATTGCCTGAAATGATTTAAAAGTTACTACCACTGGCAACTGAGGTGGCTGTTGTTGTTGCTGCTGTTGTTGCTGCATCTGTTGCTGTAATTGCTGCTGCTGTTGGGCAATGTTTACATTCTGTTGTCGTAATAAATCCAAAATTTGAGCCATGGCAGGATCGACCTGTCCGCCCTGGTCGTTTCCGTTTCCATTAGCCTGATCGGTTCTAGCTTTCTTTGGTGGCATAATTCTGAGGATCCACAAACAACTTATTTAGTAACGATTTTAAAACATTTTCAAAATGACACATGCAACTAGATAATATCTTAAAGTTTACGTGCAAAATGACTCTTTGTGATGTGTACCGGTACATTTGAAACCATGCGTGGAAAAATATTCAGTCTAGAAAAAAATTTAAGATATTATCTCTTATCACTAACAAGTTGTTTGTGGTCCCACTTGAATATTAGCATCAACCAAGGAACTCGAGGTACGATGTGAAGAGAATCTCATAAATATAACACGTGCCTCTAGGGAAGCAATAGAAGAGATAGGGAGCGAAAGAGTATGGAATCCAAAGTCACTTGAGTTCCCTAGTAATGTAGGAGTAATAACCATAAAACGTGGTAGTAAAGACATAATTAGTAACTGTCTACACACTTGTCCCAAAGTTAAGACTGCCCCAACAATCTCAACTAAACTCCTTATGAGTTTACGTTTAAGAGAACTTTATCCTAAATCGTTCTACCTAATCGCTAGTCCTAAATTCATTTTCCTATCCTTGTTTTAATTGCCAAAACCTGTCTCTCTGATACCAACCTGTGACAGCCCGGGAATCCGGTGTCACTAACTAGTAACATGCATTGACATATAATATAAATTAGAATGACACTCTCACAAGGCAGGATCTTTTCACAAGTTTTGGCTTTTAAAACAAGAATCTAAATTCAATTATTACAAACCTTAATAACACTAATCCAAAAATCTATCTGATTACATTACCAACTGCAAATTTTAGAAATTACAAAACGCTTATAACCAGCTGTCCTCCCAGGGTTCCCACGAGTCATCAATCTGCCTAGCTGGTTGGATGGTTGGAGTAGTAGCACTGGACCACAAAAAGGAAACCCTAGTGTAACCGATCGTCTAACTCTGATGTCTCAGTACTATGAAACCCTAAAATATAAAATTAATGCCACGTTAGTCGTCTGATTAGTTGAATTAACTAATATAACTGACGACTTGATCCCTAAAATCTACCCTTTCGTTACTCGTTATTAATATTATAATTATGGAAAAGTGATAAGCAATTGAATAACACTTAGACCAACATGCCAGCACATAATTTAATTAAAAGCAAAATTACACTATATTATACCAATCATACCTTCTAGCAATTAACACATAATTGAATTCAAATATCTTTTAGCAAAATATCTGATTTCTCATTGTATAATTAAAATATCCTTTTAAAACTAATTTACCTAAATTAATTAGATCATCAATTAAAGAAAATAATAATAATAATAATAATATTATTATTAAATTAATTAAAGACACATTTTCTTTTTACTAAAAATTTAACCATACACATTACTACAAATATTGCATACAAGGTAATTATTTAAATACTAATATCTCGGTAAGGACTACATCTATATTCAATATACCTAATATTAGTCACAACAATATACAAATAACAATATTTATATTACCCACTACTTTACAGGTAACAAACAAAACTTGACTAGCATCACAATCCCTGAAAATTGAAAGATTCACATCCTGCCCAGAGCTTTACGACCAACAAGCAATCTTAAAATAAACAACTTACAAATGTGCCATCTTACCATAAAACACAAAATTGATACACCAACTTGAAAATCAAAGCTCACATTTAAATATAACTCATGTATAAAATTTAAAAAAAAAACAAAATTGTAATACTAGTTTCAAAAACAAAACTCAACACATATACCCAATAACAAAGTATACTTAATCACCTAATTCATTAACCATATTTAATTAGATATTTTATCACAAAAGAAGTCATTTTAAATCCTTTTTAAACAATTAAAATTAATTTAAAATCAATCAATATAATTGTCCAATTAATAATTAATTAGGTGAGCAATTATATCTATTAATTGTAAATTAAAATTAATTATATTAAATAAGATTTAAAATTTAAATAAAATAAATAAATAGAAAATTAACCAAAAATGATTATCTAAATAATAAAATAATTATTTAGATAAATTTAGAACCCATAAAAGAATTTTGAAAAACATTGAAATATACATATATTTGCACATCAGACCACCACCTCTGGCTTGGCATGTATACAAGTTTACAACTATCTGCATGCCCCAACCAGGACCTTTAAGCTTAGCATGTATTGTACAATTAAACATTTTTATGAATAATGCATAACCACAAGAAATTTTCAACTGTAGTACATACTATTCTCAAAAGGAACACTACAATTGTTAACAGTTTACTTGCTGCTAATCTAAGGAGCTATACAAAGTCTCAGGTACTAACAACTAAGCAACAGATTGAAATTCCAGGACAGTTTAACCATTTCCGGTAATTCATCTAGTATCAATTCTCAAGTAAAGTCAGAGTACACACAAGTCCACAAGTCAGAAGCACACAATGACACTATAACTTAATATGCTTAAAGCTTTTAAAACCACAGCTGACAACCCACATCACATTCTGTTATCTTAAATATTCAATCGAATGTTGCAACCTTTTGGTGAACTCAAACGACTCCCGACATCACAGTCATTTCAGTACATGAAAACACAATTCAAATTTGCAGCAACAATAATACAGGTAACACAATCTCAGATCGACAACCGAGAAAAGCAAAGAATCCTGCTAGTCAAAACAAAAGAGTTCAGGAAAAGAAAAAAAACAGAATTCTGGCAACACCTTCTTTGAAAACAGAGCAGTCTAATAATCAACCCAACAACAAAGCTATGATATACATTGTAAATTGACTATCCTCCACTTTAACTATACCAAGTTCATCTAATACTATTATACATATTTGTAACATTCAATTAAATTTTAAATAACTTAAACCATTAGCATAGAACCTTTGAACACCAGAAAGATTATTATAACTAATGTAATAAGATCGCACAACATGAACCAAAGAATTATCAATCTTGAATACTTAGGAAATTAGTGAGTGCCGGTGACACTAAAGAATGAAGAGGGGACAACTTGTATAACTAAAGGTAACATGACTCGTTAACAATCTGTAAGGTTTCAGGAACAATAACCGATTACTTACATGACCATTAATAATAATTCAACTAAACACTATAAAGCTCCAAATAACTCGACTAACATGATTTAAGCATGATAATGCTGGGAAACTACTTCACAACTCCGAACGATTCTCAGCAAGTAAAATTTTAAGGCGCAATTCAGCAAATAAGCACTTAAAACCGAAATTGGAATTTGAAAACTCTTACCGAAAATTCAAGGTTACCAGGTGGGTTGACGGTTAGGAAGAGAAAGGGCTTGAACTGATTTTTGGCTTTGAAAATCAACCTTAACCCGTTGTTTTCTTGGAACCGGAGGTGGTGTATATGTCAATGGAAGAAAGGGAAGAAGGAAAGGGGTGGCGGTGAGAACAGAGGTGAGGAAAAAGAGAGGGGACGGAAGAGATTAGTGAGAGAGAGAAAAGAGGGATCAATAATAGAACATGGTAAGGAAATAAAATAGGAGAATTATTGAGGGTCAAACAGATGCACAAATTTTAAGACACATCGCCTCTAGTTGATGGTAACTTACTGTAAACCCCCAATTTCGATCTTAGAAATATTTAAAGAGTAATGCTACAGCCATCAAATTGGGTACCAAATTTTGACAAATGATGTGGCACTAATTAGTTGGCATTTTGTGATATTTTAATTGGATGGCCCTGGCGGGCCCATTATTGTTATAACCAATCAAATTAATGGCATGTCATTTGGTGTCAAAATTTGGGAACTAATTTGGTAGCTGTAGCATTTTTCATATTTAAATGGGTAAAATGAAATAACTAATATTTTTAAAATCAACGCAGATAACAATTCACAAAATTATTAAATAACTTAAAACTAATAAAATGTAAATATATAAATTTCCAAGCATTTTTGTAAATTTAGTAAAATAAAATAAAATAAGAACTTTGACACAAATAAATGTAAATTAGGCTCTAAATATTTTATAATAATCCAAAAGCGACAATAACGTTAAAACAATCAATCTAAGTACATCAAGATAATTAAAGGTATAATAAACGATACCTCATATATTAATACCGATCAAATAATTCTTCAAATCCTGATTTTTAAATCCTAAAATATAACTCAAATTTTATAACCCAAAAATAATTTAATAAAATAATTTTGAATTAAAATAATTTTGAAGAAAAATATTTTACCACTTTAAAATTATTTAACAAATAAATTCTAACAACACAAATTTAAACAAGTAATTCAAATAATCACATAATCGATCAGATAATCCACATAAATCACGTAATTCACAATTTGCTATGTTGATAACACATCAAAACTGGAAGAAGATATTTTAAATAATACATATCTAGTAATTCACAGAAATAGAATAAAATCCTCGGTTGTTATAGATGTTGTCAAGAGCCAAACAGTCGAAGCTGTCAAAGTTGCAGTCATGAAAGATGCTGTCAAGGATCAACTTGAAGAAACTATCAAAGTACGAAAGCTTGTCAAGAATTTCACATCTAACAGAAGGAAGACAAGAGCCCAAGCCTATCGTACAACCAAGATAAAAGGGAAGACAGTTCAGCAGCAAAGAAAAAGAAGCATGGAGCAGTTTTGATAGAGAAGCCCATTGATAAGAGAAAAGTAAATAGTTTTGAACTATTGAAAAAGTCTATTGATGGGAGCATATCATCTGTCTCGGTGGAACTGGACCCAGTCAACAAAAAGGTACGTAAGTATGATCTTAAGGACTGTGGAACTACATGTATAACTGTAGAACCAGACTTCACTATGGAGATAGTCTCAATTGTGGTAGGCATGTGTGATCTCTCATGCAATAAGGTAAAGGTAAGGAGAAGAATTGATTTCTTCGTTTTGGAAAGGATGATCACTCTCATGGAAACAAACCAAGATGTTTCCGGCAGTATCTTAGAGCATGTCAAAGAATACTATGCTCAAAGATATGCTGAATTCTATGAGAAGTATGGTGACTGGAGAGCACATGATGATGCAGACCTTGAAGTTAGTTCTGATGAGGAACCAATGCCTGATGTGGACCTTGTAGCAGCACATCGTCCTTTTACAAAGGCTGGCATGGCTGAATATGAAGCAGAACAAGCTTATCAGGCTGCTAAAGTTAAATCATCCCAATCCACTAAACCTACCAAACCTGCCACATCTGCCAAACAAGGTGCTGAAGACCTAGAAGCTCAACTGAAGGAAAGCTACAAGAAACTCAACAAGCTATTCAGTGAGGAAGCGGGTTATCAGCCCTGTGTACTAGATAATCCTCTGAGAATCAAGGATGACAAGCAAGAAATCTATGTTGATAGTTTTCACAAGCTGAGGACCAGTATACTGAAGGATCTCTACTGGAAAGTTTTTGGATCTATTCATAAGCTCAAAATGCTAGTTGCTTGGGAGCTAGAGGAAATATTTGATCAGAGGAGAGATGAAGATGCAAAGCTAGACAGAAAAAGGAGAGAATCCTTAAATGCTTTTCCTGGAAGGAGGTTCAAATTCATCCAAGGAATTCTGAAGTTCAGAACATACACGTATGATTTTGAAACTTAGTTTGATGTAAAAGATGCTGAAGTATTTACTTCTCGAGTGATACAAGGGTACATTGAAGACATTGAAGATGATGCCAGATCACCAGAAGAAAAAGCTTTAGTTGAAGACCTCAAAAAAGCAAGAAATGAAGCTCTCAGAAGAGAGGGAAAAATCTGAACAATTGGAGACTGCCAAAATCAAGCTAAGTTAACTCTGATTTACAGATTCAATAGGAGCAATTGATTTGCAGTAAATTCATAAGCTTCATGTTCTAGATTTTTCTTTAACATTTATCAGTTATAGTATTTCAGCTATTCTGATCTATGTTAGTTAAGTTGTCAGCACGTTTTGATTGTAAATTTGTTGTTATTGTCCATAAAAACAAATTGGGGGAGATTGTTGGGATTTATGGGTGATAGCATAGAGACAACTTAACTATATTTCCCTGTACTTAGTTTTTACTAAGTTGAACATACTGTCACAGCCAGAGTATGTCTTCGTATTTGAATAATTGTTATCATGTAATAAATGTATGATTTGAGAGAAGTTCATATATTTGTTCAAGCCTCAAGGAATACATCCAGAAGTCAGCAAGAATAAAAGTTACTGTCATGTCCCTGACAGTAATGTTACAAGAAGACAAATGTTGCAAAGTCACGACAAAGCTACATTTGACAGCAACATTGGCCGAAGCAAGAGACAGTAACATTCTCACACTTGACAGCAAGTCTGGAGTTCCGACAGCAACATTGGCGGGAGCTAGTACTGTCAACCTCTGAATATTCCTTTGACAACAGACTCGGCGGTTAAGGTTACTGTCACCTTGAATTATTTGAATTGGGTATTTTCTCAATCAAAGCCCGTGACAGGTTACATGTTCAAGAAACAGATTTGCTGCAACACACTATCGTTTGTAGCAGACCTGCAAGACTACGATAGAAGCTTAAGAGATTCACAAGACAAAGATGGTCAATTCGAGGAGCATGTGATATCCACATCTACTAGAATTGTATTAGCTAGAAATAGAAAGAATCTAGGTTGCTTTACTTATAAGGTTTATCCTGTATGTATAGCAATTAGGGAAAGTCACATAGGTGTGCAAATTGTAATGAGCTACCACTTGAAAACGATAGCAGCTCAACACCCCATGCGATAGGGACAATAGAGTATCTTAGTCTACTTAGATACATCTTAGATTCTTTTCTATTCATGTATGCACACGAAGCAATCTGTATCTCTTGAGATATCGAAGCTGGAGAAACTCTCTCCAGGTTGTAGCAACACTTCACACAAAATAAATAAAACATTTATTTTGTGAGAAATCTTGTTTCACTTATTGCTTGCATACATCTACTGATAATCTATAATCTTTATTTTCGTTGTTGATTTAAAGATTCGATTTTATCAGTATTGCATTCAACCCCCCTTCTGCAATACTCCGGGACCAACACTAGGCAAGCTAGACTCCTCAGTTACAGATGCAACTTCTGTAACCGGATGGAATGACTCTACTACTGTTGTCTCTACAGGAGTGGGATGAGTTACAACAGTAGTTGACACAGGCACAGAGTCTCTAGTAAAAACTAGTGAATCCTTTGTGGTTATGATGGTATCATCAGGATATGCCCCAGCTGGCATTCCCTCACCATCTGAATGTGGTTTCTGGGTGGTGAGCACAGTGTCAAGCACCATGTCACTTGAATTTATTGGCTCACCAAGAGAAAAGAATTCTTGGTGATCAATGCCTTGTTCTTCAATTTCTTGAAGTACAGGCTCTAAAGAAATTTGTGATATAGATTCTGGAAGAGAAGTGTCTTGCAGAATGGATTTTAGCAACCCCCCCTAAGAAATAGAGGGAGTTTCAAATGTGATGTGCTCTCCACTCAGTGTTGTGCCAACCTTATCACTCCCAAGTGCTGACTCTTTACAGATAGGTGCATTGGGGAGGATGCTTGATTCTATAGATGCACCCTGTTGAGAGGATACATCTAGTGAACTGTGTGCCCCTGATTTTACAACTTCAGCCATTTGTGTGACTGAAGAGGTGGTTTTAGCTTTCTTCTTCTTTGGTCTGATTAAGGGTGACTCAGGTTTCTCACTTTCTAAACCTAATTCAACAGCCAGTGATGCTTCTGATAATATGTTCAAAAGTGCAGAAGCAACCTGTTTTCTCTTCTTTTCCTTTTTACTAACATCACCCTTTTGAGAGGATGATGTAGTTGGCTCAGTGTTTGGTTGAGTGTTTGGTTGAAAGGGTTGGTTAGCAGGCCCTGGGTTAGCATTGTGTTCTACTTGCTTGGGTTGTGCTAACTGTGACTTTGAATCAAATGTTGGCATGTTGTGGGGGTAAGTCCTAAACAAACCCTCCATATGGGGAGTTATGTTAAGTCTTACATCCACATCATTCCTAGTTTCCAGATTACCAAAAATGAGTTTGGCCATGGATTTAGGATAGCCTATTCTATTTTTATCTATCCTAGGAAAATCAATCAATTGAGCATTTTTAAAATTAAGTACAGATTGAATGAAGCGAGGGAAGAAAATGTCAGTACCTCTCTTGGTTGTGTTCTTACCAAGTCTCCCATACAACTCTTGTAAGATGATTTGACCAACATCTATCTTTCTTCCATAAGCCAATGCATAGGCAATTTGCTGCGCAGGTGCACTGATTTGGTCAAAACTTGATTTCCTGGCAGTGAAGACTTGAAGGAGAGTTGCAAACACATAGCTCCACTCCTTCCTCAGATTCTTCCTGTTTAGCTTTCCAAGATTAATCCCATCTGAGTAGTTGATGAATTCAAAGAATTCTTCCAACTGTGTATTTGTGGCCAGTGTGTCATATGACTCTTGTTGTAGACCCAGTGCTTGATTCATGTCTGCAGTGGTGACAGTGATTTCCTGGTCCTGAATCTTGCAGTAGATTATATATGACGTTATTGCGCTTTCTAGGGCTACAACTTCTACAATAGCAGTTCCCCAAAACTATTCCAGGATGTCTAGATACAGAGTTGGGTTGGCAGAGAGTGTATCCTTGATGTATGACTCAGACATCCATTTCACAAAGCACTTGAAGTTCGCATTGGGTGCTTCCACATCACTGGTTAGGGCGATAAAGTTGGTGTTGAATTTCACGGTTGCCATTGATACAGAGAAAAGAGAGAAAAGAGTAAAGGTTGAAGAAGAAATTTAGCTTTTGGCAGTTAGGGTTTCAGATGTTTTAGGAGTTTAGATGCTTGAGTAGTCGAGTGGAATGAATCAAATAGATGTAGAATTGTAAAAGTATAAAGTACTTGAATTGTCGATTAGTTATATGTTTTGTATCGACAAGTCAGGCATTCGAGAAGTAGAAAACAACTATTCGATGAGTCAAGAAAGGCTTATTCGATAACTCAAGCAGATGGTAACTCACAGCTGGCATTTATCTCACTTAGAAATAATTCTAAATTAAATAAAATATGTTTTTATGAGTGAATTAAAATTTTAGACAAAAATCCAAAATCGGTTGAGATTCAACGAGAATTCAGCCTTTTCAAATGATTCGAGAACTCAAATATAGTATTCGAGAACTCATTCATTAGAGAACTCAATTACCATATTCGAGAAGTCAAGAATACATCTATTCGATATCTCTAAAAGACTCTATTCGAGAACTCAAGAGTACTCTAATGAGACTTGTTAGAGATGTCGAATAGTGAATCATTCGAGAAGTCTGACTTATCGAAATATGCTCATCACTCACAAAAATTAATTTTCACTATCTTTTAAAATTTATCAGTCATATTCAATGAAGAATATTCTAGCAAATTAAACAGTGATTTTCTCAAAATTTTCATAGAAATTTCAAGTTGACAAAATATGATTTTTCAACATATGCAGCAGATTTGAAATATTTATAAATCATATTTCAGCCAACACTTACTCCAAAAATATTGAGAATTTAGATACAGTAAGTGTTTACTGCTGCAACACTCTAGATGATATATTCACCTAGCCAGAATCTGAAGAATTCAGCATTCCAATCTCACTAACCAACCTTGTGAAGGTGGCTTCATCTAATGGCTTAGTGAATATGTCATCTAGTTGTTTATCTGCAGAGACATAATGCAACTTAATGGTACCATTAGTTGCATGTTCTCTAATGAAATGATATTTGATGTCAATGTGCTTTGTTCTGGAATGATTGACATGATTGGCAACTATAGAGATTGCACTTGTGTTGTCACACATGATTGGAATTCTCTCCAACACAAGTCCATAATCTCTAAGTTGATTTCCAATCCAAAGCACTTGAGCACAGCAACTTCCAGTAGCTATATATTCAGCCTCACCTGTAAAAGTTGACACAGATTGTTGTTTCTTGCTATACCAAGAGACTAACCTTTGACCAAGAAACTGGCAGCTACCTGAGGTGCTTTTCCTATCCACTCTGCATCCAGCATAATCAGCATCAGAATAACCAACCAGATTGAATCCTGTGTCCTTAGGATACCATAAACCCAAGTATGGAGTGCCCTTCAGATATCTAAAGATCCTTTTTATAGCAATCAAATGTGATTCTTTTGGATTTGATTGAAACCTTGCACATAAACATGTAGCAAACATGATGTCTGGCCTACTTGCAGTGAGGTAGAGTAGAGAACCAACCATGCCTCTGTAGACCTTTAGCATCTTCATCTAATTTAGTTGCAGTGGCCATGGGTGTCTTTGCAGGTGAGCAGTCTTCATCATCCAAGTCCTGATCATTCTCATTTCCTCCCCCTGTGATGTTGCCACTATTCACAGGTGTGTCTTGGATGCTTGTTTCTCCACTATTGATTAACACAAATTCTTCTCTTGTATCATCATTCACTTGAGTTTGTTGAATTTGAGTTTCAACTCCAGTTTCAATCTTTTCATCAGAATCATCTAGATTATCAAACGTTAATGGATCTTTATCTTCATCATTAGCTTCTTCTAATCCAGGTAGTTTGCTATCATCAAATGTCACATCTGTGCTTTCCATAATTTTATTTTGACTAATGACATAAACTTTGTATGCAATTCTTTCCATAGAGTAGCCAAGAAAAATTCCTTCAAATGCCTTTGCATTGAATTTTCCAACATATTCTGAATTATCCTTCAACACAAAGCATTTGCTTCCAAAAGTATGAACATACTTTAGACTAGGCTTCTTTCCAGTCATCAAATTGTAAGGTGTCTTTCCAGTGTTTTTGTTGATGAGGGTTCTGTTCTAGATATAGCATACAGTGCTCACAGCCTTAGCCCAAAAACATGTAGGCATCTTTGCATCAAGCAACATTGTTCTAGCAGCCTCAATTAGAGTTCTATTCTTTCTCTCAACAACTCCATTTTGTTGTGGAGTCCTTGGAGCAGAGAATTGCTGAGAAATTCCATTCTCTTTGCAGAACGCTTCAAGTATGGCATTTCTGAACTCTGTTCCATTATCACTTCTTAATGTAATCACACTTGCATTTTTGGCCTTTGCTTCCTTGTCAACTCTCTTTATGTGCTCAATGATTACTTGTGGAGCCTCATCTTTTGATGTCAGAAATTCCACCCATGTATACCTTGTAAAGTCATCAACCATCACTAAGGCATACTTCTTCCTTCCTAGTGACATAATATTGACAGGCCCAAACAAGTCCATATGAATGAGTTATAGGGGCTTGGTTATTGATGTTAGTGTCTTTGACTTGTGGCTTGATCTTTTCATTTTTCCTCTTTGACTAGCCTCACACACTCCTTCTTGACAGAATTCAAGTGTGGGCATGCCTCTCACTAACTCTCTTTTGACTAGAGAATTAATGGCTTTGAAGTTCAGGTGTGATAATTTCTTGTGCTACAGCCAACAATCTTCATTTGATGCTTTTGAGTAGAAGCAACAAATATTGTCCTTGTTTGCAGAGTCCATGTTGGCTACAAACAGGCTTCCTTTCCTTACTCCAGATAGAGCAAAATCACCAGTCTTCTTGTGGGTGATCAAACATTCATCTTTGTCAAAATCCACCTTGAATCCTCTATCAGTAAACTGACCAACACTTAGCAGATTATGCTTGAGTCCCTTGACTAGTGCTACATCTTCAATGATGACATTTCCAACTTTCAACTTGCCATTTCCCAATGTGTTACCCATGCTGTCATCTCCAAAAGCAACCATTAGGCCAGCCTTCTCCTCATACTGTGATAGCAGGGCCATATCACCAGTCATATGATTTGAACATCCACTGTCCACAATCCACATGACTTTCTTTTCACTTTCTTTGCCCTGCAAACACAAAGGTATTACTTCTCCTTTTGGTACCCAAACAAGTTTGGGTCCATGTGACTTAGAAACAGTTTTATCATAAACAACATGCTTATCAACTTTCTTGATGTTAGTCTTCTTGTCACTGTTAGAAGTCTTAGAACCTGAGGTTTCAAACTTAGGTGACAGAGGTACCTTCCTAGCTTTAGGAGGACTCGAAGACTTTGACCTTATGTAGTGTGTGTGAGAATTGTGACTGATACAACCATCAATGAATTATCTTCTCAAAATAAAAGAACTAATCATAACATTCATGTTGCATGGCATACAGTCTAATTTATCACAGAATGGAGCATCTCTATGTCTTAGTTAAATGAGTTAAATGATTGGTACTGAAACAATTCTGACAAGTTTTCCTAGGGGCATCAGGCATATAAGCATAGTTGTTATCTTTGTTAATCCCTAACTTGCCATTTCTGTTCTGTTTCTTCTTAGTCACTTTCTTCTCTGATTCACTCTTCCCAGCTGAAACAAACTTAACAAACTTCTTAGGTCTTGACCTATCACCTACTGGCTCCTTGGCTTTTGACTTGACACTCTCACTCTTAGAGGATACTTGTTGTTCACTAGATTTTGCCTCATCCTCATCATTCAACATTTGCTTGGTGAGTAAGGCATCCTCATCAATTTCAAATGTTGATTCTTTAAAAATTGGAGTCTGAGCCTTTTTCAAAATCTGAGGCACTTCCATCTGAACAACAATGTCATCTTCAATGACAGCATAGCCTTTCCTCTGTTTAAGAGTGTCATAGTCAAGTCCAATTGCAGCCTTGGGTTTAGCTTGAATCTTCTCACAGTAGGATTGTACTAGACTAGATGATTTCTTAAAAGTTTTCTGTTTGAATTCATTTTCAGCTAGTTCATCCCTAAGGGCCTTTTCAACTTGACTAGCACATAAAACCTTATTCTGCAAATATTCAACTTCTTTCTTAAGGCTTTCTACTTGCATAGCAGTTAGCTCAAGTTCCTCATTCTTTTTGATTAACATTTCATTTCTAGTCGATAGTTTAGCAATTTCTTCATTAGCAGCAATCATACTAGTATGAATATTAAACATCTCAACAGATAGTTGTTCAATCATGCATTTATACTCAGAAACAGACATGTCTATAGTAGTGAGAGATGGTGCCTGAGAGTCGGATGAAGATGTGTCATCCTTGGAATTGTCCATCAAGGCATAGTTACAAAATTCCTGCTCTTCTCCATCACTGTCAGAATCATCCCAGCACTTCCCTTCAGCTATGTAGGCCTTACCTTGTGTCTGCTTTTTCAGAAGGGCCTCATACTTAGCTTCGAGCTCAAGATACTCTCTATCCTTCTTTTTAGGCTTCTTGCATTCACTGGCAAAATTCCCTAGGTCATTGCATCTATAACACCTTACAGATGACCTATCCACATGGCTGGTTTTGAACTTATTCTTGTTTGGCTTCACAGGCGCCTTGCTCTTGTTGAATGAATAGTTTTGGGTTTTAGGTTTGAAGGGTTGATTCCTCTTGAATCTGATGTTTGGAAATTTTCTGGCCATGAAAGCATATGAAGTGTTTTCCATCCCATCTAGTTCTTTTTTTTTGCTAATTAAAAAAATTTATATCACTGAGAAGCTATTACATTTCTAGGGGCATACCCCGCGAAATAAAAAAGCTAACCAAATGACACAGCAAGGAAATCTAGCTAAACTAGACTACTACAACCTTCCAACTACAAGAACACCAACTAAGGACCACATAAACAAAACCAATCCAAACCACTAGGGACCTAGAAAAGAAGCATAACAAGCAATGGGTCCTTTTGAACCCACTTTTTAAAGGAAGAGCACGTAAACAATTTCTCCCTCACATAGGACTTAACATTGGAGATTAGAACAGTCGTAGGATGCTCCTGACCAACATTGTGTATTCTGAAATTCCTCTCCTTCCATATACTGTAGACACATGTCGTTAGATAAACCCCCGCAATGGCTTTCAACTTTGCATTTAGCGGACCCATGAAGAAATCCCCTTGCTGCCATTTAACCTAATCTGCATTGACCTGAACAGGAATGACACTCTTTACAAGACCAAAGTATGGACAGGAGGTTAATGTATGCCCAATCGATTCATCCTCAATTCTGCAAAAAGGGCATAAAGGGTCTACATCCATGCCAAAAAGAATCATACGGTCGCGAGTGAGTAAGCGATTTTTAACAAGCAGCCAAGTAATAAAGGAGCATTTTGGAATGTTGAAAGTATTCCAAACTAATTCACTCCATCCCACTTCATTGCCAACTTCCTGAATAGAAGACCAAATACTCGCCAGTTTAACTAATTTAGGTTACAGCCCATTCCAGGTGATGTAGTCATTCCTGTGAATTTGGACTGTTCTCACCCTGCTTCGCAGCTGAATAACATCCATGTGGTTTGACCGTGGCAGGTTCCACACCCCATCATTGCAATAGGTGCCAATACACACCAGGCTAGATGATTCAGCATTAGAGATAACATATGGGGAGATAAGAGCCAAAGGTTTCTTGTTGGCCCAAGGGTCGTGCCAGAAAAGAAACTCAGAGTTCTGACCTACTTTCCAAGCAAGGAAGTCCATTGCATGGGCTCTCGCATTGAAAATCTTGCGGGCAATCCAACAGTAGCTATAAGGCATTTTAGTAGTCCAGAAGGCTTTATTGCGTAACAACACTTTATGAAACCAAGCAATCCAAAGTGAGTCAGCTGAGGGTTGGAGCAGGCGCCAAAGCTGGTGTAAAACAGCTGCATGGTTCCATTCGAAAAGGTTTTTGATCCCCAACCCTACTTCTGCCTTAGGTTTACAGCAGTCCTCCCACCCTACTTTGTAGTGACACCTTCCAGATTCCTTGTAGAACCCTCCCCAAAGGAACTTAAAGAAAAGACTGTTAATCTTCTTTAAGATTGCCTTAGGCAGGAAGATATACATGCTCTAATAGCCCACAATACTTGCCATGATGGCCTTGATCAACATTAACCGACTAGCAAAGTTTAAGAATCTTACCATCCAGGAATCCACTCGACCACACAGCTTTGCCACCAAAGAGGAACAATCTCGACTACTAAGTTTCCCAGGAATGTGCGGCAACCCTAGATAAGTGATAGGGAGGGAGCCTCTCTGGAAACCAGTGACCCTAAGAATATCCCCCATTATCCTGTCACAAACATTAGCAAAGAAGCAAAGAGACTTTTCTTGACTGGGAACTAGGTTGGAACAGCTCGAGAACAGTTTGACTCCTTCCATAAGCCTAGTCACAGAGGATGCATCTCCATGACTAAACAAGAACACGTCATCTGCAAAGATGATATGATGTAGGTTCACCTCTTTAGTTCTCCAATGATATTTAAAATCTGTGCCCTCTGTAGATTTTCCCAAACACGCAGTGAGAGCTTCTATGGCCATAACGAAGAGGTAGGGGGAAATGGGGTCACCCTGTCTTAGGCCAGATTCACCTTTAAAGAAACCCTCCAAACTACCATTTAGCTTTATCGAGAACATTGTGGAAGTGACACAAATTCTGACCCATTCAACAAACTTTGGAGGAAAACCCATTCTAACAAGGACTTGGACGATAAAGTTCCAGTTCAATGAGTCAAAAGCTTTATGAATATCAAGCTTGATAGCACAGCGGGGTTGACCTGAGTTCCTATCATAACCCTTGTATAAGGCCTGAGCCAAGAAGATGTTGTCACCCATTGATCTACGGGCTACAAAAGCCGATTGATGCACTGAGATTAAAGATAGCATAACCGCTTTGAGTCTAGAAGCAATCATCTTGGAGATGCATTTATAGAGAACATTGCAACAAGAGATGGGACGAAAGTGTTGCATCTGCGTAGGGTTAGCGTGCTTTGGCACCAAACAAATAGAAGCTGCATTTATGATTTTAGGCATTACAAGGGAGTCAAAGAAGTAAAGAATACCTTTAGTAACATCATTACCAACAATGTGCCAAGTAGCCAAATAGAATTCCACAGAAAACCCATCAGGGCCTGGACTCTTATTTTTGCCCATCTTCTTTAAAGTGCAAAGAACATCACTCTCCCCAAAAGGCCGGCTTATAGTGCTAGCCTGAATCTCAGTCAGCTTTGGCAAAGGTATATCCTCAGGGAGTTGCTCTACATCACTTCTTTGACCTAGCAGGTTTTTGTAGTAGTTCACAGCTACCGAAGCAGCTACCAAGCAGGTTCTTCAAGAGTGTAAAACTCTTCTTCCTCCTTCTCCTCAACAGGTTCACTAACCTCAGTTTTAGTTTCTTCATCATCTACTATTTCCTCTATCCTCAGTTGGCTTGTAGATGCTTCTAGGTCTTGAATAGATTTGTTGACAATCAAGGCACATGATGTGTTTATCATTCTGTCTTGGTTGGCTTGGATAGCCCTTTTCTGAAGCAACTCAAGCTCATGAGTTTTTAAAACCCCATAGAGCACATCATATGTAACTTTGTTCAAATCTCTTTCCCTTAGAGAAATGACCCTTTGCTCTAGATGATTTGGTGAAGATAGCAGAAACTTCATGTTCAACTCCTTTGTGCTGTAAACCTTGCCATTCATCTGCAACTCAGTAACTAGCTTGTGAAATCTCTCAAACATCTCAGTGATGCTTTCCTTGGACTGTGCCATGAAAGCCTCATACTGTGTGACCAGTATCTGTTTCTTATTTTCCTTGACCTCATCCGTTCCTTCACATAACACCTCAATGTGATCCCACATTTCTTTGGCAGATGTGGATGATGCAATGTTTGCAAACATTGACATGTCCATGGAATCAATGATTAGCAATATGAGGTGACTATCAAGAGCAACCATCTCCTTTTCTGATTCTGTCCATTTGGATGGTTCCTTGGCCACATAAGATCTTGGAACAGTTATGGTTCCAACGGTCTTCTTAAGTATTTCTTGTTGTGGAACAAAGGGACCATTCTTGAGAATCTCAGGATATAAAGGATGAGAGGCTTTGATGAACAACATCATTTTTATCTTCCAGAGGTTGTAATTTTCTTTGTCAAACTTAGGGACTTTCACTGTTCCTGTGGTCTTTGGTGTATTAGAACTCATGATCGTTTTTTTGTTTTTGAATAAACAGCCTGCTCTGATACCACTTGTTGAGTATTGAATACAGTAAAAGAATACAGAGGGGGGGGTGAATGGATTCTTGAACTTTTCTTCGTTCTCGAATCTGTGTAGCAGATAAGTGTCTGTGTGTGCAAATATGTAGGTGCGGATAAAGAATGACACAAGACACAATATCACTTTAATCTAATATATTATTAGATAAAGGTTGCTACAATCTGTGAATACAAATGGTAGTATTCTCAGCTTCGTTTTTCTCAGAGAGATATATCTTACAATTTGTATGAAAAACCTTGACTTCTCAAAACATTTTCAACTAAGGAGGTGAGGCTGTATCCGTATAGAACATGGATACAACCTACTTTTTTTTTGCTAATTAAATTTTTTATACCAAAGGAAAATGCTTACACTTCTAGGGGCATACCCCGCGATTGGAAAACATTAACCAAACGGAACAACATAGCAACCTAGCCAAACTAGGAAACAAAGGGAACTAGAACAAAGTAATTATTCAAGTCTACATAAGGGAAACTAGCTATAAGCTAGTTTAAAAAACATAAGCATAACTCTATGGCAAATTCATAAGATAAGTGCAACCACCAGGTTCACACCCAATACCCATCCAACCAGCGTGAGCACCTCGATACCCAACATAGAGAGCAGACATTAAGCATAACTGCCTGACCGACTCTTCTTTCGTAAATTTCATTGAACCTGAAGCACTCAAACTGGACAGTTTAGTTCCCAAGCAAGAAACCTCACCTCCCCATTGCGTACGCACATCCAACTCTGTATCAAAGTCCACATGGACACCAGTATCAGCATCACCAATTTCAACCTCTATTGCAGCCCGATTAAAATCCTTTAAATCAGGCATTCTAGCTTGACACCAATTCACACATCCGCTTTTTTGATGCAACTTGCATCCAACAATGTTGATATCTGCATAGATGGATACAACCTACTTACTATAAATAAGGTAGCTGAACAAATTACTTTCTAGTCTGTCTATCATTTTTGAGTAAGTGTCCAAATGGTTACAGATTTGACTTTGCAAAGCCTGTTCAGATCCACTTCTTTAGCCCTTTGTCTCTTCTATATCTCTCCAAGCTTCCTTGTAGGCTTTCCAGAGCACGTTACAGATTGTGGTCCATAAAGTGCATTGGCTTGTTGCAGGTTTCAGACTTGTACAATTTCTTCAGTATTTTGTCTCTAAGAATGTATTCGAGAAGTGACTAAGTGATTGATTCGAGAACTAGGATTAGATAACTCTGAATTCTCGAATACTGTATGATTTACATATCGAATCACTTCTCGAATAGTACTTTTCTCCAGGGTTCCTTGAGTTATCGAATAGAACACTTGACTTGTCGAATCCCTGAGATATCAAATAGTTCATTCAACACTTGACTTGTCGAATCCCTGAGATATCAAATAGTTCATTCAGAGTCCTTGAGATATCGAATGGAACTTTGACTTGTTGACTCTTTGAGAACTCGAATACCACTTTGACTTGTTGACTTCTTGAGTTCTCGAATAGAGCATTTAGACATGTCGAATCTCTGAGATATCGAATGAGATATCGAACAGTGTCTTCTTAGATATCGAATCTCTGACTTCTCGAACGCTAGACTTCTCGAATAGACAAAAGTACTTCTCGAATTGGTACTTAGGCAAATTCTTCATTTCTTCAAATCCCAACTGTGATTATTTGACAGTCTTTATCTTCTTGCTTGAGGCATGAACCTTGGAACTTCTTTCAAGCATTATTCTTGACTATATAAGTACAGTTACACAACTAGGATTTGATGCCTACTACAAGTACAGAACAAGTAGAAAGCTAGAATTCAACATTGGGTGCCAAGTATGGTGAAAGCTGAAGATATCATAGTGGAGGTGCCGGTATGCATTACAAGCACACATCAGGGATGGGTGATGAGAACAGATTGGTTGTGATGCAACACTGTTGGTATTAGTTGGTTTTTGGAGCAAGTGATTGCTTCTGCTCTGTTTTGCCGCAAGGACACTTGATGTTAAAGATCCTTATGGCACTTATTTTATGAATCAGGATTATATCTAGTATGATGTTTTTAAACTAGTACTAAACTAGTTTAATTAGTTTCTCCTTTGTATTATGCCTCTGTAATGGCTGAATGTTGATTTCGCGGGGTATGCCCCTAGACTTGTATCTGTTGTTCCTTTTGGTATAAAATTTTAATTAGCAAAAAAAAAGGTACAGAACAAGTAGAAACTCTACAACTAGAGGTTCCCTCAGTTAAGAGGTCATGTACGTAATGCAAAGCATTACAGACAATTAGGCTTGTTATTAGATGTAAACAGGCATGCCTCTGTGACTAACAAATTGGATTCATGGTACTAAGATTTGTAGGAAGGCTCCTATAGTGTCACACATGCTATTTGTGGACGATAGTTACCTATATTGTAAGGCAGATACAATGGAGGCTAGTAAGATTTTGGAGTTATTAGGGTTGTATGAAAAGGCATCGGGACAAAAAATAAACATTGGTAAATCATCTGTGTTTTTCAGTTCAAATGTCATTCGATATAATAGGGATTTTGTTTGTCAGGTGCTTAAAATGAATGAAGCAGATAGCCAGAGTAGGTATTTGGGTTTGCCTAACATTCTCGGGAGAAATAAGGATGTAATTGTGGGTTATCTAAAAGAGAAGGTTAATGCTAGGATTCAAAGTTGGGATGGCAAATACATATCCAGGTCTGGTAAAGAGATTCTAGTGAAATCAGTGGCTCAGTGTAACATCCCACATCGATTAGAATAAGAGTTTATAGATACAAGTCAACAACTAATGTGTACCAACTTGCTAGCACTTTTGGACTGACCTGTGGTGGGTTGTTGGGTCCGGTATGAATTCGGTTGTGGGCTTGGATGTTATAAATGGTATCAGAGCTCTGCCCGACCGGAAGTGTAGAGGCACTGCCCAGGTTCCGTAAGTGTGTCTGTGGGCTCGACGAGGACGTCGATCCAATAAGAGGGGGTGTTTATAACATCCCACATCGATTAGAATAAGAGTATTGGGGCCTTTATAGATACAAGTCAACAACTAATGTGTACCAACTTGCTAGCACTTTTGGACTGACATGTGGTGGGTTGTTGGGTCCGGTATGCATTCGGTTGTGGGCTTGGATGTTATACTCAGTCTCTTCCTTCTTATGCCATGAGCGTTTTTTTATTGCCTCTTGAAATCACTAGGGAGATTGAGAAGTGTTTATCAAAGTTTTGGTGGAAATCATCTCAATCAGCTAGTAGAGGCATAAACTGGATGTGTTGGGATCGTATGACAAAGCACAAAGCAGCAGCAGGTCTCGGATTTAGAAACTTCAAGGATTTTAACCTTGCAATGCTTGGAAAATAGGGATGGAGATTTCTTACAAATCCAGAAAGTTTGGTTTCTAGGATATACAAGGCTAGATATTTTGCTGATTCGGACTTCTTAAATTCATCGTTGGGTCACAATCCTAGCTTTATATGGAGAAGCTGTTTACACAAAATCACGCAAGCATACGCGGTCACAAGTAATATAAGATAAAGTTAAGTTCGTTCCCACAGAGACTGGTATATTTCAGAATATGCACCTATGCAACAATGTTTGATTAGTATTCACTGCTAAGACAAAAACAAATTTGGGGTTGATTATCTAAATTAATTAAGAAGTAATTTAACAATATTAAGATCTAATTAACTAACGAGATTAAAATCGAATTACTTATGAGAGAATGAACATGGGATCCTAACTTCATTAAATACTTCGCTTAGAGCTGATGTCTTTAAACAATGTATGTGATGGTTATGATAACTGATCAGACAACACGAAACAAGCACATGCTACCTTTCAGTATACGTATACCAAACTACTCAACATCCACAAAAGAGATAGAAGCTGGGTAGACACCAATTATGTTTAGACCCTATATGTCTATAAGATTTTAAAACATAACGGTTTAAGAACAAGTTATCCATTGAGATCACATAGGGCAGCATAAAATGGTTAAAATTAAACTTTAAATCATGCATGTCAAAACATCCACAAACCTATGCTAGCATGGCAAGTTCCAAATCTCTATATCCACTGTCGCTTCAATAAAGATTAACAATACAACTTAGATGTTAGCTATGTTAGTGTAGGTGCCCTAGAGGCAATACATTGTTTCTCGAATAAATCTTATGTCATTTGATTATTAAATAAATGTATTTATTATGACTCTAATTACTGCGATATTTGTTAGCATAATAAATGTCCTTAGAATAATGATACACATTATATAGTTTAAGTTTACGACTTGAATTTGAGATTATATAATATATATCATATTCTTAAAGGTCCCTAGTCGAGTATTATTATACAGGACAATAATAATACATAAATAGACTAGTATGTTTTTGACTGATAACCACATCTCATTGGTTATAAGTATGGAGATACTAAAGTCAATACATAGGTACATATAGGGTATATGGTACTGGACAGACCCACCGTGAGATTCTTCATGTTAATTAAGTCATAAGAAAGACTCACAGTGATAATGGTGTAATGGTCCTTTGACTTGAGATCATTATATTTCTATACGAGGATAATATACTTTGACTACATTAAAAGTTACCTTTGACCGGGTAATGATAAAAGTGGACATCGGGTATATTGTGAATCGTATGAGAAATATGAATGATAGATAAAGGATTTAACCCTCCTATCAGATAGGAGAGATATTATTAGCCTCTTGATTGAGTGAGACTATAAAATGCATGGCCGTGCTCAAATAATGATTTGTCTTAATAGTCTACTCATGGATCAAGTAAACCCGGATTAAATTATGAAGAGGATGACAATAAACATGCCTCGAGTTTAATCTATAATATTTGGTTAAAGGGATTATATTACACGGGAACATTAATCACAAAAGGTTTATCGAATCACGATTTAATTATTATTTAATTGGGTAGCAATGATGTATTACTAGATGCCGCTCATTGTTTATAATTTTATTGGAGAATAAAATTATTGGCAATTAAATAATAACCTATAGGGTCACACACATAGAACATTTAAAGGAAGAAATAATTTAAATCATGAATTTAAATTAATTAATGATAAGTTGGATTTTATTATATTAATTAAGTGGGACTTAATTAAGCTATAATAAAATGCAAAGATATATGAGATATGTTTTTCTGATTTTAATAATTGAGTATGACTTAATCATTATTTATTTAAATAATAGGATTTTATTCTATTATTTAGTAAATCAGATTTTGGGCTAGGTTTTAACTTGGGCTTTATGCATTACACTATCATATATATATAATGATAGTAAAGGAGGGGGCTGTGAGAAGTACGACAAAAACCACAGCTTGGCCACATAACCTAAAACCGAAACCCTAAAACAGATCTCTTTCATTGGAGGCTAGTACCTCTCTTCCGGACAAGATCGTGAGACGTTCTTGAAGGTGTTCGTGTGGATACCGTAGAGGAGGTTTCGAAGAGGAACACTCAGTGATCGTGGGAGGCTTTCATCATCGTTATTCTACAATCATAAAGCTTTAATAAGGTAAACTTTCTTACTACCATGATTATCCGATTTTATTAAACATGGATCCGGGCTTGGTTTCGATTTATTTTATCATTGTTTTTCGCTGCGTATTGATGATCGGAACCAACAATGGCATCAGAGCTGCTTGTATAATATGATAATCTGGTTATATATGATGTATACGATCTGTTTTATGAATTTCCAGTTCTGAATTTTTCCCATGAAACCTACTGCATGAAAACTACGACTTCTATGCTTCTATGTTTCTGGTTTTGCTTGTGTCTACGATCTGTTGCAACCTACTGTGTTTTAATGAGATTAAAACGTGATCTAAACATCTGGAAACCAGTCGATAATTGTCATGATTAGAAGGCAGATGATAATCAGTTCATGCATGGTTTTATACGTACATATACATACATGTTCATACAAATCTTCAACAAGTTTTAGATGTTTAATCATTCATGAATTGGTGATGAATGACTGTGATGTTACTACTAGTAATCGTAGGTCTGAATAATCAGTCTGGGAACAAAACAAAAGGATAAAATGAAGAACATGATCGAACTGGGTCTTCTAAAAACTGCAGAAAAAATTGCATGTACAGGTGATGCGCATACTCAGTATGCGCATCTGCTAGGGTTTAAGTCATACACGCATACGTGGAATGCGTGTCTGATTAAATTAACAGAATAGGTCTGTTACGCATACTGTAAATGCGTATCTGCCATTTTTAAAAAAAAAAAAAAAAATTTAGCCAGGTTTTGCATGCTAAGATTAAATTATAAATGTTAATGTTTAACTTGAAGTATGCAAAATTTTATTAATTAGTAATTTTGATTACTAAGTTTATATTTAAATTAATTATTTATGATTTGATCATATTTAATCTATGTTGTATAAAATTGTGTTTATACATTATGTGATGATTTTAATTGCTATGTGAGCATGATGCATGGTTATGGCCCCAAGACCTAGTTTTCAATTTATTTTATTAATTTTAATTTATGGTTTGTAATAATTAAATACGACTTGCATGTCGTTTTTCTTTTTGTAATTATTTTATCTCGAATGCAACTCGAGTTCTTTTGTAAAATGTTTCAAGAGGAGCTTGGAGGCAATCAAAGCAGCTTTGGAAGCGAAGCAAGAGATTTTGTAATAATTAGTTATTACCACCATAGATTGACCTTGATTTTTCCATTAGCTTGGAAAAATCGCATAGGATTGGGCCATAACCATAGCATATTAATTTAGGTGATGCACTTTACATATGATGCATGTGTAGAGTAACAAATGTATGCATGTTTTAATTAGATTAATGATGTATGCATGTATTAGATACGTCACCCATGCCATGCTTACCATGCTAAATAAGATAAAATCTGTAACGATTCGAGATTTTAAAATGAACAAACGATCATGAGATTTCTGTGTTTATGAAACACGGAATTAAATACAAATTTTCAATTATTTAGATATGGGGAGATTTTGTCAAAAACAGGTTTTACCTGTAAGGAAGTTGGGTATTAAGTGAGGCCACTTGTGACTCCTCCAACAACCTGGAAATCAAACTATTGATGAATATTGATTTGAAGTATTTAATTCAAGGAAAAATTGGGAATCTCTTTATGATGGGATCATGGTCATTTTAATTTTGAAACCCCTTAACAAAATATTAAGTTTTAATCGGATGCTTTCCAATAAATGAACACTCATTGAATCCTAGATCGATAAGGGGAATGACTGCCAGTGGCAGGGGACTCCTGTCTATCGTGGTGAGATGTGACGAATATAAGTGGTTATATTCGACCGTTGAATCATTGGGTTTAACTTAACTGAGTCGTCATAATAAGGTGAAAATAAACGGTTATATTCAATTATTATGAGCTTAGAAGCATAGAGTTTGGTTTAAAATCTATTAGATAGACAAGAACAATTGTTGTTCACCAAACTATCCAAGAATTATATATGATATAATTGACAACTGTTGTCTACCTAAATAATCATGTTTTAAGGACTACCAGTGGTTGACTTAGGATATGACGAAATATGGATCTTGGCTCACTAGAAAGATTTATGGGATATTCTTTTCGATTTAATAGTAAGGGCTATTAATTTGATAAAAATAGTGGGAGATATATTATGAATATATCATAATCATTTGAACATAATAATGATAACTCAGACAATCTAATGTTTATTACGTGCTTTAACATTGTAGATACTGAATAATGACAAACAACACAAACTCTCTATCCGTTCGATCAATCCTTGAGAAGGATAGATTGAAGGAGGATCTGAAGAAGAAGAAGGCTCAACAAGCTTCTACTTCAGGAATATATGTTATAGAAGTCAATCTGTCTACTTCTACATCTTGGGTATTGGATACTGGATGTGCTTCTCACATTTGTATAAATGTGAAGGAACTGCAGAGAAGTAGGACTTTGGCTAAGGGAGAAGTTGACCTATGAATAGGAAATGGAGCAAGAGTTGCTGCTTTAGCCGTAGGAACTTATTATTTATCTTTGCCCTCTGGGCTTGTTTTAGAACTTGAAGACTGTTTTTACGTGCCTGCGATTCGCAGAAACATTATTTCTGTTTCTTGTTTGGACAAGAAAGGTTTTTCGTTTATAATAAAGAACAATAGTTGCTCTTTTGCTTTAAATGATTTAACCTATGGTGTTGGGCGTTTATTTAATGGTTTATATGTTCTTGATTTAGATAATCCTGTCTATAACATAGAAAACAAACGACTTAAAGTTAATGACTCAAATCAAACATACCTCTGGCATTGTCGTCTAGGTCATATAAATGAGAAACACATATCCAAACATAAGGATGGATACTTGGATAAGTTTGATTTTGAATCATACGAAAAATGCGAATCTTGTTTGCTTGGTAAGATGACTAAAGCCCCTTTTACTGGTAAGGGTCAAAGGGCCACTGAACGTTTGGAGCTAATACATAGTGATGTATGTGGCCCAATGCGTGTGATGGCTAGAGGAGGCTACTACTACTTCATAACATTTACTGATGACTTCAGTAGATATGGATATGTGTATCTTATGAAGAATAAATCCGATTCTTTTGAAAAATTCAAAGAATACAAGGCTGAAGTAGAGAAGCAAATAGGCGGAGGTGCAAGTATTAAAATCTTACGATCCGATCGTGGGGGTGAATACTTAAGCACCAAATTTAAAGAGTATTTAAAAGAGTGTGGTATTGTATCATAACTCACTCCGCCAGGTACACCTCAATGGAACGGAGTTTCAGAGAGGAGAAATCGTACCCTGTTAGACATGGTACGATCGATGATGAGTCATGCAGATCTTCCAATAAGTTTCTGGGGTTATGCTCTAGAAACAGCGGCTTTCACACTTAACCGTGTTCCAACCAAGAAGGTTCAAAAGACTCCATATGAGATATGGGAGGAGAAACGGTCAAGCATGAACTTTATGAAAGTTTGGGGATGCAAGGCGTTTGTAAAACGTCAAGTATCTGACAAGCTTGGACCTAAATCCGAAGAGTGCAATTTTGTGGGATACCCTAAAGAAACAAAGGCGTATTATTTTTATAGTCCTTCTGAGCAGAAAGTGTTCATTGCTCGAGATGCTGTCTTCATGGAAAAGGATTTTGTTTCCAAAAGAGACAGTGGGAGAACTATAGATCTCGATGAAGATCGAGAACCACAAAATAGCATTGAACCTGAGGTGGAACAAGAACAGAATAACGATAATTCTCAAGAAACACAGGTTGTTCGTAGATCTGGTAGAATTCGCCATGAGCCAGAGAGATATGGATTTCTTATGACTCAATGTGGGGATTTGATGCTCATAGATGAAGATGAGCCTCTCACATATCAAGATGCTATGAACAGTCCAGACTCTAAGAGATGGCTTGAAGCCATGAAATCCGAGATGGATTCCATGTACGAAAACCAAGTTTGGGATTTGGTTGATCCACCTGAAGGGGTAAAACCCGTAGGGTGCAAGTGGGTTTTCAAGAAGAAAACTGACATGGAAGGAAATGTTCAGACCTATAAAGCAAGACTGGTTGCGAAAGGGTTCAAACAAATTCATGGTATTGACTATGATGAAACTTTCTCACCAGTTGCCATGGTCAAGTCCATACGGATTTTGCTTGCAATTGCAGCATTCCATGATTACGAAATCTGGCAAATGGATGTCAAAACAGCTTTCCTTAATGGGAGCCTTGAAGAGGATGTGTACATGACACAACCTGAAGGTTTTGTCGATCCAAGGAATGTTGGCAAGGTATGTAAATTACGTCGATCCATTTATGGATTGAAGCAAGCCTCTAGGAGATGGAATATTCGTTTTGATGAAACAGTCAAGGAGTATGGCTTTATTCAAAACGAGGATGAACCTTGTGTTTACAAGAAGGTTAGTGGGAGCCATGTGGCATTCATAGTACTGTATGTTGATGACATACTACTAATGGGGAATGACATACCTTCTCTAAAGGCTGTTAAGACTTGGTTAGGGAGCAATTTCTCTATGAAAGACTTAGGAGAGGCAACCTACATTCTAGGAATGAGGATCTATAGAGATAGATCTAAAAGGATGATCGGTCTAAGTCAGAGTACATACATTGATAAGGTTTTGCATCGTTTTGGTATGCAAAATGCTAAAAGGGGATGTGTCCCTGTGTCTCAAGGAATAACGATTTCTAAAGACCAGTGTCCGAAATCATTAGATGAGAAGGACCACATGAATAAAGTTCCATATGCATCAGCAATTGGATCTATCATGTATGCAATGGTATGTACTCGCCCCGATGTTTCGTATGCTTTGAGCATGACGAGCAGATACCAATCTAATCCAGGTGAAGGTCACTGGACGGCAGTCAAGAATATTCTAAAGTACCTGAAAAGAACTAAAGATTCATTCTTGGTGTATGGAGGAGAGGAGAAAGTGGTTGTAAAGGGTTACACCGATGCAAGTTTCCAAACAGACAGGGATGATACTGTATCACAGTCTGGTTTTGTGTTTTGTCTAAATGGAGGTGCTGTAAGCTGGAAGAGTTCAAAGCAAGAAACAGTAGCTGATTCTACAATGGAGGCTGAGTACATTGCAGCTTGTGAAGCGGCTAAAGAGGCAGTTTGGATTCGGAAATTCATTTCTGATTTGGAAGTGGTTCCATCGATTGCAGATCCCATTGATCTATACTGCGATAATAATGGGGCCATCGCACAGGCTAGAGAGCCTAGATCGCACTCCCGATCCAAACATATACTCAGAAGATATCACCTCATACGAGAGATTAATGAAAGGGGTGAAATACATATATGTAAAGTGCATACAAATGATAACATTGCAGACCCACTGACCAAAGGCCTGTCGCAGCAGAAGCACAACGGTCACACTAGTTCCATGGGTATTAGATACATGGATGATTGGCTCTAGTGCAAGTGGGAGATTGTTAGTGTAGGTGCCCTAGAGGCAATACATTGTTTCTCGAATAAATCTTATGTCATTTGATTATTAAATAAATGTATTTATTATGACTCTAATTACTGCGATATTTGTTAGCATAATAAATGTCCTTAGAATAATGATACACATTATATAGTTTAAGTTTACGACTTGAATTTGAGATTATATAATATATATCATATTCTTAAAGGTCCCTAGTCGAGTATTATTATACAGGACAATAATAATACATAAATAGACTAGTATGTTTTTGACTGATAACCACATCTCATTTGTTATAAGTATGGAGATACTAAAGTCAATACATAGGTACATATAGGGTATATGGTACTGGACAGACCCACCGTGAGATTCTTCATGTTAATTAAGTCATAAGAAAGACTCACAGTGATAATGGTGTAATGATCCTTTGACTTGAGATCATTATATTTCTATACGAGGATAATATACTTTGACTACATTAAAAGTTACCTTTGACCGGGTAATGATAAAAGTGGACATCGGGTATATTGTGAATCGTATGAGAAATATGAATGATAGATAAAGGATTTAACCCTCCTATCAGATAGGAGAGATATTATTAGCCTCTTGATTGAGTGAGACTATAAAATGCATGGCCGTGCTCAAATAATGATTTGTCTTAATAGTCTACTCATGGATCAAGTAAACCCGGATTAAATTATGAAGAGGATGACAATAAACATGCCTCGAGTTTAATCTATAATATTTGGTTAAAGGGATTATATTACACGGGAACATTAATCACAAAAGGTTTATCGAATCACGATTTAATTATTATTTAATTGGGTAGCAATGATGTATTACTAGATGCCGCTCATTGTTTATAATTTTATTGGAGAATAAAATTATTGGCAATTAAATAATAACCTATAGGGTCACACACATAGAACATTTAAAGGAAGAATTAATTTAAATCATGAATTTAAATTAATTAATGATAAGTTGGATTTTATTATATTAATTAAGTGGGACTTAATTAAGCTATAATAAAATGCAAAGATATATGAGATATGTTTTTCTGATTTTAATAATTGAGTATGACTTAATTATTATTTATTTAAATAATAGGATTTTATTCTATTGTTTAATAAATCAGATTTTGGGCTAGGTTTTAACTTGGGCTTTATGCATTACACTATCATATATATATAATGATAGTAAAGGAGGGGGCTGTGAGAAGTACGACAAAAACCACAGCTTGGCCGCATAACCTAAAACCGAAACCCTAAAACAGATCTCTTTCATTGGAGGCTAGTACCTCTCTTCCGGACAAGATCGTGAGACGTTCTTGAAGGTGTTCGTGTGGATACCGTAGAGGAGGTTTCGAAGAGGAACACTCAGTGATCGTGGGAGGCTTTCATCATCGTTATTCTACAATCATAAAGCTTTAATAAGGTAAACTTTCTTACTACCATGATTATCCGATTTTATTATACATGGATCCGGGCTTGGTTTCGATTTATTTTATCACTGTTTTTCGCTGTGTATTGATGATCGGAACCAACAAGCTACGCATCCAAGAAGAATAAGCACAACCATACGAGGAAATCAATAATTCATCACACACAAATCTTTAAAGCAAACAAACTATTAAACTCCATAAATAAATCCGTTAGAATCCCATGACAACGATTAGTTCATAATTGAACGGCTCATCATCATGGGATCTAGTGATAACATGATAATAAACAAAGTTTGAAAGAAAATAATAGTGCTAGAGTAATAGAGTTAAGAAAACAAATCTGAAATCCAAGAGTATCGCCTAATTAGAAGAATACAAAAGTAGATCTAGATCTCCTAAGCTTGTCACGAACGTAGGAATCCTTCTCCAACTTGGCTCTCTTGTCTCTCTATGGAAAAACTGTGGCTCTTATGTTGTCTAGTTATGTATTTATAGCCCCAAGTGACTTGGACATTAAGAAAAACCCTTAAAATTCGATTTTATGTTGAATCAGGAAATCTGGCAATTCGGGCAGGCGTGGCCGTGCCCTAGGACAGCGCCCCCGTGCTCAAATAGTAACAAAACTGCGCACCCACGCTCTAAAAGTCTGGAATTTTCTGCTTTGCTAATTTTTCTTCGTTTTTTCTTCAATTCTTCGTTACGATATTCTTGCAAGTTACCATCCACCATATGAACAAGCAAAAGTATCTTCCTGCTTCAAGATAACATCCATGCACAATCTGACTAAAAACGAATCAAAAACACGACATACTTGAGGCCAAGTTAATCAATTTAAGGCGATACGAAGCGTTCCAAGTGGATATGAAATCCACTTATCAGAAGCATTTTTGAAGCTAAGGGTATTATAGCAGCTGGTGTTCGATGGAGAATTGGCTCAAGTACTCATATTCAAATATCTGGATAGCCTTGGTTGGCAGATGGGAATGATCCTTTTGTTACAAAAAATTCACCGGTGATCGAAAATCAATATGTATCATCTTTGTTATGTGTTGATAGAAGAGCTTGGGGTGTAGATGTTATGAGAGATGTTCTTAATGTAAGGGATTAGTTGTGTATTTTTAATACACCTGTAGAGGATAGTTTAGAAGATGATGTGTTGTACTAGAAAATGGAACAATCGGGTATCTGCTCCGTAAAGAATGCGTACAAGCTTTTGCAAGTTCAGAAAGGTGCTTGGAGAGACGAAGATAATGCTTATATCTGGAGAAGGTTGTGGAAGATTAAAGCTCCGACAAAAACTCTTAATTTAGTCTGGAGAGCCTTGTCAAACAGCCTTCCAACGTTAACTCAGTTACATCAAAAACATGTTGCAGTTTAAGTTGTTTGTCCTATTTGTAAAAATGAAGAGGAAACGATATTTCATGTTTTAGTAGCATGCCCTTTTGCTACTTAGTGTTGGTAGATTCTAAATTCTAGTATTTGTACTAGTGGAGTTAGGGAGTTTGCAGTTTGGTTAGAGAATGTTTTGGGAAACATTAATAAGTCTTAGGAAGCTTTATTGATTACGGTATGTTGGGCTTTATGGCGTGCTCACAATGACTTAGTCTAGAACCATAGATATCCTAAGGTGTATAAGGTAGTAGTTGTTGCTAAACAGTATCTTGCACAATGGAATGCAGCCCAAGGGAGATCAACAAGTGCTCTTCTCACTCCTACTTTTGAAGGAGATGGAGCTCAGACTTGGGTTAAACCTCAGCCGAACACAGTCAAGGTGACAGTAGACGCTGCTATTTTTACAGAAAGGGAGGAATTTGGTTTTGGGCTGGTTGCTCGTGACTCAGAGGGGACACTAGTGCAAGCTAAGTCGATGGTTAATCATGGTGAAATCTCTCCAGAGTTGGCAGAAGCTATGGCTATTAAGGAAGCTCTCAGCTGGATTGAGAGAATGGATTAGCCTGAGGTGATAATCGAATCTGACTGTTTGGTGGTCATTCAAGCCATCAGAAGTAAAGCAAAGATGAGATCTCGTCTGGGAGTGATCATTGAAGAATGCAGGTGCTATTTACAGAATTTGAACAAAATTTCTTTGTATTTTATTAAATGGTCTGCTAATATGGTAACTCACACTCTTGCTAGAGTATCATATAAATACCCAGATCGTAGTTTTGATAGGTGGTCTATACCTATTGAGGTCAGGAATTGTATTGTGGCAGATTTGGAGGGTTAATAAAATTTCTTGCTTTTCGTTAAAAATATATATATATATATATGAATAACATATTTGTAAGTTATAAGAGTAAAATTGATTGTGAAATTATTTAGGGACATTTTCATAAATATTAATATTTTTGGGAAAAAATTATAAAAATTATAAAAATTGCATACGAGATTGCACTACAGGTTGACTTTCATTTCAAGTTGCAAAAGTTGCACTTCCAGTTATTCGTATTTCTGAAAAAGAAATTTGCAAAATGATTATTTTTGAAAATAACCCAATAAAATATGGGTGTTGGCCCCATATATCACAATTTGAAAGGAAATGACCCCAAATATCACAACCTAAATTGTTGGCCCCAAATATCACTTCATAACACCACTTCGTCTAGCATTTACCTTTTTTTTACTGAAAACGCTATTTCGTTTAGAGTTTACATTTTTTTATTTGTTGAAAACACTACTTAAGAGTTTGTTACCTTTTTTATTCTTATTTGTTGAAAACGCTACTTAACAGTTTGTTATAGCCCTGTGGAACGCTACTTTATGTAGCATTTTGGTGTTTTACCTTTTTTTTAAAATTTTTTGATATAGCGAGTGAGGGTGCATTTTAATTGTGTGCGCCCCTAGCGGGGCCCTAAGAAATAACCCCAAATAGAACCCGTTGAACCCTAAATAAAAACACTATTTTATATAGCATTTTTTTTGTTTTTTTCTCCTAAATATATACGGTTTATTCGTCGTTTCGAATATTTCTAAAACCCAAAATGGAACTGTTGAACCCAAAGGTTAACCGTTGAAACCCCGAGGGAATACAGATAAAATGGCGGCATGATTTTTAAATGCTAACGCATTTAAAAATCAGGATAAGAACTCTAAACCCTAAGTTCGCATACGGTTCATTCGTCGTTCGGAATATTTCTAAAACCCAAAATTGAAACGTTGAACCCCAAAGGTTAACCGCAGAAATTTCAAGGGAATACAAAATAAAATTAAAAAATTTTAATTTAAAAAATGAATATTTCTAAATCTCAAATGAAACCCGTTAAACCCCAGATGGAAACTATTTAACCCCAAAAGAAATACCAATAAGAATAAAAAATATTAATTAGGAAAAAAATACAAACCGTGTTTTGTACTATATACTACAAACGCTAATTGAAAGTTGGTTACCAACACAAAACGCTGAACTAGACTTTGTTTTGGAAAAAAAAAGCTATTTAAAACGATAGAAAACGGTACTTTAAACTTGTTTTGGCTGGAAACGCGAAACGCTTTGGCGTTTTTATAAAAAAATAAATAAATAAATATAAAACGCTACCCGATGTAGCGTTTTTACTGAAAAAAATAAAACGTTACACGATACTATGTTTTGGAGTGATATTTGGGGCCAAGTTTTTGAGCTGTGATATATGGGGCCATTTGCTTTCAAATTATGATATTGGGGGCCTTTTTTAATAAATTATTTGTTTGTGAGTTATATATCAAATATTGTCATTTTTTTATATAGTTATTGTTGGGCACTTACAAATTTTGAGAATGGAGATTGTGTAAAAAAAATCTATATATAATGAATTTTATCCAACAATAAAAAGCATTCTAAGAGAAAGAAAGATTGTTCAATACATACATCCACCTTTCATAACATTTTCAAAAAAAAATTAATCCTAGATGGCTACATCTATACTATTATATAAAAGCCGAAACATTAAAAGTTTTGGTACTTGTTTTTTGGTACTTCGTGAATTTACTTATTTACCCTTCTTTATAAAAAAAATACACCTAAAATAAGTAATAACATAATATAATTAATGGTAATTAGTCAAGATATTACCTTTTATAAACACCTAAAAACATCAATAGTATCATATCTTTCCATCATTAATATTTCCTTTCGAACTAAAACACGTTATCTTTTTAATTTAAAACAAATCTTACAATCATTAATATATACCAGAAAATATCACACCATAATTTTCAAGAAAAATATAACACCTAAAATAAATAATAACATAATATAATTAATGATAATTAGTCGATTAACATAATAAAATTAATGGTAATTAGTCAATTGCCCTTTTCACATTAATATAATAAAATTAACAGTAATCAGTCGATTGTCTTTTTCATATTTACTTTTAGTTGAAGATATTATCTCTTATAAACACCTAAAAACATCAATCATATAATATCCTTCGATCATTAATATTTTTTTCGAACTAAAACACGTTACCTTTGTTAATTTAAAACAAAATCATTAATATATAGCCGAAAATATCGCACCATCATTTTCAAGTACAAATATAACACCTAAAATAAATAACATTATAATATAATCAATGGTAATTAGTCGATTGCTTTTTTCATATCTATTTTCGGTTGAAGATATTACCTTTTATAAACACCTAAAAAGATCAATCGTGTCATATCTTTCAATCATTAATATTTCCTTTCTAATTAAAACACGTTACCTTTTTAATTTACAACAAATCTTACAATCATAAATATATGAGTAAAGTGCACTTTGTGTACCTGCACTTTGGTCGTGACACCACTTGCAATACCCAACTTCAAAAGTGAGCATTTGAAATACTGAAGTTGTTATTTCGTTACATTTTGTGTACTTCCGTCAGTCTGGAGTTAACTCCATTAAAAAGCCAGGGGTATCGATGTCTTTTCACTATCATATATCTGCGCGGGCTTTTGAGAGAGGGGGCTTCAGCTGGCGGGAATGTGTAAGTATATGTATGTTTGCGGCCCTAATTGATTAAATTGTTCCAATTGATAGCTCTCTCTCTCACTTTTACTTCTCCCCAAACACAGAAATGGCTTCCAGACCACGTACGGATGAAGAAATTGATGCTATATTGGATCTTGCTTGCTACTGTGATCAGATGAGTGTAACAAAGACACAATGGTTTGGGCCAAACGCAGGTAGGAGGTATAGGGCATGTTGGAACAATACCTATGGTTATCAAGTGTGGATTGATGAGGAACCATTTGGACCTCGCACTTTAGAAATCATCAAGGAGTTGCAGGAGTGTGCTTTTGAGAGGGAGGAAAAGTACAGGCACCGGATTGTTCGCATGAGAGAGAACCATCAAGCTCAGATGAATGAGTTGAAGACTAAGCAACATTGTGTAGCTGTTGGGTTGTTTGTGCTTGTTCATTTGATGACAAATATGGCTTTCAACACAATCAGGAATGATACTGCAACTAAGGATGATGAATATGATTCTCTTGATGAGTGAATCTTTGTTTAGTTTGTTCTAGGACTGTAGTGCTTTTGTTAAGGTTGTTGTGTTTGCTTTTGTTAAGGTTGTCTTTTTAATGTTCCCCTTAAGTGTAGTGGATGTGTTATGTTGCAGTCTTAATGTTATTGCTAAGTCTCATTGCATTATTGTGTTCTTGTATTTTGTTGGCACATCAAATCCAAATCGAAATGTTGTCATGTATCTTCTTTGTGCACTCTGTTGAATGTTATTGTGTTCTGTAGTGAATGTGTTTGTACCAAAGCAAAAGACATAAATCATACAGGCCATTCTGCCAAAGTAATTAAGTTTACCATACAAGAGAGTAGCAAAGTGGTTCATACAGACCATTAAAGAGTTTACAGGCCATTGCCATAATAGCATCTATTACATCCAAAACATTAGTTAATTCATCAAGTAGCATCATTTACAAGCAAAAAAAACAGTGTACCACCAGCATCAAGTAACTAAGTAGCAAAACAAATAGGATAACAGTTTACACTTCCACACAGGCTTTTGCTTAAGCCTACTTTCCCTTCTCCTCCTAGCTAGCTCCAGATTCTTCAAACTAGTCACTGTGGCTTTCTCTTTCCCTGTACTTGCAGATCCAAGGGGTTGTATACCCAGAGGAGTATTTGATGGTTGAGGGGGGTTAGAGTTGATAAAGACCCCTCTCATTGGCTACCTTCTACAACTCTTGGAATGTTGTTAGGGCCTCTCTGACTACCTTCCTTTGCTTTATCAGCATTCGTAGCACTCCCTTCCGTTGCTTGATCAGCATTTGTAGCACTTCCTTCAGTTCTTCCTTCTTTAGCTGTCTTTGTCTTCTTAGCTCTTGTCTTCACTTGCTTCTCACAACCATTAGCTCTGTCATGTGCCTATGAAGAGAAAAGCAAAGAAACAGATTAAATCAAAGAAACACTAGGAAAACAAAGGAATACCCTTGCAGGAAAAGTCCTAATGTTGTGAGATAATTGAGTACAGTAGCTGCATTTGACTTTGGTGTTTTGCCTCTTTAGCCTTGTTGCAGCAGGATCAGTAGTATCATTTTTCTTGTTACTAGATTTTTTGGGTCTTCCAGTTTGTACTTTTAGTACTGGTGGCAGTGGCTTAGGGTAGTCTGTTGACTACCATTCTTCTTCACCAGAAATAGGTTCAATGATGTGATTGTATGTGGCAAGAAAGGTATCCTTTGAGTAACAAGTATGGATGTACTCCTCATAGTTTTTCTTAGACCATGCAATGCAAGCACATGCATGGTAACAAGGTATACCTGAAACTTCCTATTTCTTGCATGCACACCTTCTTGCATCCAAGTCCACCACCATTTTACATCCCCCTTCAGTCATTGTAACCAGGTACTTGAAACCCCAGACCATGTAACATGACAACCCTTGATTAGGTCAACAGCCCTACATGACAATATTAACACTGTTAGATGTAAGCCATTAGGGTTGAAACATGAAAACCTAGTAGAAAAGACTTACTTATTCAGCCTTCTCATTGCATTAGGGCATATGGGGTTCAAGGCATAACTGTTTAGCATCTTATCCCTTCTTTTTTGAATCCTTTTCATGATATCAATATGGATATTTTCAAGCATAGTCAGAATAGGAAGGTCCCTATATTTCCCAATTGTGCTGTTAAATACCTCACACTGGTTATTCATACATTGGTCTAACTTAGGTGTCATTCTGAAGGCACTTCTACTCCATTGAGATCTTGGTTTCTCATTTAACCACTCAAAGCATTTCTTTGATAACTGACAAGTTAATAAATGCCAAGAGAAAACGTAAATGAATGAGTAAATAAATGCCAAGAGAAAAAATAAAACAATGCATGAGTGAATACCTTTTTAAGCTCCTCCATGTGTTTATTAAAGGTGTAGTCAGTGGTGGCCCTGGCTGCCTTCCAAAGTAGCATCCTCACACCAATACTCTTGTGATCTTTCCACATGTTTCTATATAAGTGCATAACACAGAACCTATGTTCTGCATTAGGCACAATGTTGTCCAAGGCATTAATCAAGCCTTTCTGCCTGTCTGATATAAAGGTCCAGCTAGCATCATTTTCAATCTGTAAATCCTCAACTACTTGCTTTAGAAACCAATGCTAACTCTCACTGTTTTCTGCCTCTACCATCAAACGTAAAAGCCCTAATTTTTAAACAATCAAAACCCTAACACTGTAAACAATAAAATAAGATGATTATTATAAACTAATACGATTAAGGATAAACTAATTAAACCTAATTTCTAATGTTTTACACATGAAGAACCCTAATTTAACACATATAAACCCTAATTGAATTGAAGACTTACCCGTATATGTTGGGCACTCATTTGGAGAATAGACGTCCTTGTCTTCCTTTGCACGAACTAACCAACTCATTTCTTTGGAGATTTGATCTAATTAGTTTGCCTAATCTGAAGAGTAAGTTTAATAAAATGTTTAAGAGTAAGGGTTCGTACTGATACATACAATGGGCGGTGAAAAGGCACGACTAAAAGCCCGCGCAAACAAATGACAGTGAAAAGACATCGATACCCCTAGCTTCTATGACGGCGTTAACGCTAGACTGACGGAAGTACACAAAATGTAACGAAATAACAACTTCAGTATTTCAGATGCTCAGTTTTGAAGTTGGGTATTGCAAGTGGTATCACGGCCAAAGTGCAGGTACACAAAGTGCACTTTACTCTAAATATATACCCGAAAATATCACACCAAAATTTTCAATTATTAATAAAATATATTAAAAATCATAACGTTGTTTATAATAAGGAAACGTTATTATAATCCTTAAACATGAGTACATTAAATTATATCAAATTAAAATTAAAAAATATTAAAAAATAATGATTATATAAAAATATAATTATAATATTAAACAAAATTTATAACATACACTACAAGAAAAACACTTTAGACATCGGTTGTAAATGCCACTGATGTTAAAAGATGTAATAACATCACCCCAAATTAAAATGATGTCTTTGCTTAAATTGATGTCTTTGCTTTTCGTAAACATCATTTTTTTTAAAACCGATGTCTAAAGTTTCCCCCTTTAGCTAAAATTTTTGCCTCTAAGTCAAAATTTCCCCCAACCCTCACAAAATATTTCCCTGCCTATACACAATTTTTTTTTTTGCTAATTAAAATTTATACCAAAGAAAAGTGAATACACATCTAGGGGCATACCCCGCGATAAATAAACACTAATCTATCGAAACAACAAGGAATACTAGATAAACTAGACATCAAAAAATCCACATTAACTGGATCAACAAGACAATACTAAAAACTAGTTAAAGCTATAGTTGTTATGCCAGGAGCACAATATCAATAGCACGATAAACGTCCACATGGCCTGCCGCGTGATGCAGGACAACATCACAAGCCATAATCAGACCCTGGCCAACCATTCCCCTAGGATAAGTAGTAGCCTCCTGTAAGCACAGGCCACTGCACTGCCACCTCTTTGATTCCTCCTTATCAGTAGTCTTAACAGGTAACCTACCCTGCCTCTCTGTTGACACCCACCTTCTCCACAACCCTGCTCCGTTGCACGATTCCACATCTTTCAGCAAAGTGAAAATAACTCTGCCCAAACGAGCACTAAGGCTTCCATCAGATCGTTCCCAGTATTGCCAAATAGACTGCAAATTTTGTGTACTACAACCCCTCTGTAATCTTTGAAAACAGGAGTCGTCAACCCAGGCAATAGGCCAAGACCTCACATTAAAACCAAATTCGTCATTGACACCCATCATCTTGTTTTCAACCAAACCCCTGGTGTAGTACAAACAACCATTCAGGATTGCCACAACATCCCATCTCTGATTACAAAGAAAAAGCTGGGACACCAACACGTCTTTGTACAAGCATGTGCCAGTAAATCGCAGCTCATCCACATAAAAATTGACAAACGTCCAGTTGTCAACGAAATCTGTCACAAGAACAATGGGACCACTCTCATTGGAACAGATGAAATCATACCCATTAATGAAAATACCAACATTATCATGCCAGACAAAAACCTGCCCAACAATGCAGCGTTCATTCAGAAGCCCAATGAACTGGCCACCTATCTTGACGAACAGCCTATGCAAGGATGCCCCCCTAACCCCAGTTTTCTCATCACAAGACCCGACAAAACTCAACTCCTCCGTACCAGCAGCACTGGTTAGTCCGAGAACACCATCACTCCCTACAATAACGATGAAAACAATAAAATCCCAACAACCCAAACTTCCCAACAGGAAGACATCATAAGAAGCATAAAAAAACTGCGCCCCATCACCTGCAGTTCCCTCTTGATGTCCGAGCCTTTTATTGCGCCACCACAAACTCATTCCAAATCTCCTCGAGGTACCAAAACACCGTTGCAGCGTTAACATAGTTATAACCACATAGTGTTCGCTATCAATGACACACACAGTCGTATCAATGCCTCTGTCCTTCAAGACAACATCCATTTCAACTGCCACACAGGCCGTCGCATAGCAAATTTCCTCATCATGAATAATGCGACAGATGCAAACAACGTCTAATAAATAGGAGCTAAGAGCATCATTTCCATGAGCATTTAAACATTGACACCTCAAAACCATGAGAACAAAAGTCGTCACGCTCTCCTTCAAGATGCGACCCACCAACACCGAGATTTCCACCCCGATCATATAGTAAACAGCAAAAATAGCAAAAAACTGCTCAACTTTGATAACCTGTAGAGACGCTGAGTAATCAACGAACTCCTCCGGCAAGATAGGCGAAACCTTCTCCCTTTGACAAGAATCCATGTTTAGGAACAATCCCCTAACCGACATAGCACCTTCAACTCCCCTATGTTTAACAGGGACATAACGGATACCCTGAGCATAACCATCAAACATTAGAAGGACATAACCAATACCAGCCTCAAGCATAGAGCACGGTATGGTCTTTCCCCTAAAACTAAAGTTCAAATCGAACTTCACAACATTAAGGAAACCTGAGCACAGGCAAATCTGGGCAACTATCGATCCCATCGACAAACTACCATACATGGAGAAGCCAACAGTTTCCTTCCTTAGTCTCGTGAAACACAAATGATACACAGGCCTAATAACCATTTCACTCCCATCGAAGACAAAGGAGTAACCCACCAACTCATCGCAGAAGCACAACTTACCATTGATTTTATGAACCCAAAAGTCCAAACCAAATTGTTGCTTAGTGATATATTTGAGAGATTCCTCAAACACCCTATGGGCCTTGATGACCAGAATACTCCCCTCAAGAACAACCACACGAACATCCCTATCGTCTGCAGTGCAACACACTGACCCAGTGCGGAGCACCTTGACCATGCGCATCAACATCCTAGTCTTCTTGGCTGAAACAACCCTTGCACATATAGATCTGCTTATACCCATCATCCAAGCATCCTTAGTTCTTTGGGGCATTCCATCGAACACGGCAAGAACATTGCTCTTACCACCAACCATGGGTGTGTCATTCACCTTCCTGAAAAGATATACCTTGTACCTATATACAAGAATCTCATCATTACCAGATTTTTCATTCTTCAAATCCAGACGAGGGAGTAGCATAGACCTATCTCCCACTGAAACATGCTTGCGCACATTCCCCTTAACATCAATGAAGTTTTATCTCACAGAGAAACCCATGAGAGTAAATCCCGAGCAAGTAACATGGCACCCATTCAAGAGTAGACCCCCCGGACAAAGTTCCCCTCCGCCATTGGAAGAGAGAAGCAAATCAAAAGAACCCATTAGATAAAATACTATATAGAATAAGAAATATGGTAAAAAGGTGAGAGATTAGAAGAGGAGAGATGAATTAAGGATGTCTGAATCGTGGATCTAGTGGAGAAAGGGTGTAGAATAGGCTAGAATTTAGTGGCGGCTATCTAGGGTTTTTAGAGAGAGGTTAGAGAGAAGGCAGAGAAACGACTCTCATCAGCTTACTCAGCTACCAACTGTTTACTTCGTCAAAAAAAAAAACTAATTAAACTAAAACAAAAAAACTAAAAAACTAACACACTGAACTCTCAATCTCTCTTTCGACTAAACTCTCTCTCGTCTAAACTCTCTTCTCGCTAAAACTCTCTCTCTCATCTCTCACCAACACAACTTATCTCCACCACAAATCATCTCTGCTCTACTCGTCACCACCACCACTCACCTCTGCTCTACTCGCTTCCGTCTAGCCTTCTTTACTCACCACTGCTCTCATCTCTCATTTGCTCTTGTGCAAATTGGTAAGCTTTAATTTGGGTCTTCTCTGCATGAATAGGGTCTCCTCTGCTATTTCTAGGGTTTTCTCTATTGAAATTGATAAGCTTTAATTTGGGGGTTTTTTAAAATCAAAACCCTAATTTCCTAAATTGGGGTTTTTTAAATCAAAACCCTAATTTCTTAAATTGGGTGTTGTCATTTACTTGGATGTATTTGTCATTTACTTAAATTGTTTTGTTACATGGAGTTAGTAATGCGCATTAACTGTATTTATGTTTTGAATATAAGTCTTATGCTCTTGTGGGTTGACAATGGAGGTACTGTATGTCTATGCAGGGGTGGTAAGAAGTTGAAGGGCTTGTGAAAGACAAGCAAGGGATCAAAGGTCATGTTAGGGTCAAGAACAAGTAGGACGCTGCCGGTAATTTTACTTCCTCTTCCTTGTGTACTTATATACTTTAATATGTATATATGAATATAATATAACATGGTAAGTTTGCTCTCATATTTTTCTTTCAATGGAAAATTGGATATAACCCCTTTTTTGCAATGCTTGACGCCAAGTTTACTCTCCTATTGGGAAAAGTACAATTTAAGAAATTGGATAAATTAAAATGTTTATGTTCTTTGTCGCACTCTATTATCTTTGCAATTATATGTCGAGAAGTTGATAAGCTTGAAGTTTCCTATATTGAGTTGCATCTCATTTAGTACCCTATATTGATTGCAGTTGGATGTGAAAGCTGCGAAAAGAGCCATCTTTGATGGTATGCTACTTTTATATACTTCTTTGATTGAATGAAATTTTATATGTCGTTTACTAAAAGTTTGGTGACGTAATAACACACTGTGATTTCATTCATCAGGGTTCCGGAAAATAGACAAATCTTTTCTGGAGGAGAGTGCTGCAGGTATTGAGTATTTACTGATCATCTTTCTTGTATTTTAGTTTGATGTTACATTGTAGTAAGTCTTGAATGGAAAAGGTATGTGTTGTCAGCAATCACGATCAATATCAAGCACTGCCTTGCAACTGGCAGGCCCTAGTATTCATAATTCAAGATTTACGACAGTGTAACATCCCAAAAGCACCCAGGCACCTCTTCAAGGGTTTGTAGGCAGAAGTATTCTTCAAATATTCTTCCTTGTCCATGGCCTTTTGGTGGCATCATTAACATATAAACCAGAACTGGAATACTTGCATATAACATGTAATTCCCTCTGTTCCTCATCTTGATATAAAATAACGTGTGTATATCTTGTGAGCTAAAGTTTAACTAATTTTATAGACTTGCTATTATGTATATACACGCAGAAAGAGAGAGTTTCTTAAAAATTTATAAAATAGAACATACATAATTAATATTATTCATGCTCTTTGCAACGGTTTCTCTCATTGATCCCACCATTCTCTTTCCCAATTCTTTTATAGCATGTAAACTCTGTTAAGACATACGTTGAATAGTTAGTGTCGGTAGAAATCTCTTTTCTGCTTTTATAAGTGTTGGTGTTTTGGCAAGTTATAGATATTAATCAGATATTCTCAATGAAAGTAATAATATGACTCCTCCATATAGGCAGGTGGAAATGAGAAATGGCTCTTATTTAATCGGTAGGTATGCGAACACAGAAATAATTGCCTTTTGCAAGCAGCAATTATGGTTTTGATGATCTTTGTAAAGGTAGTTTTTTGATGCTTTAGCTATGTTTTCCCCTTTTATAGGTGTACATATAGCAATTTTTGTACATATAGCAATTAGTCTTCTCATACTAGGGCTTTCTGATATTTTTTTCTTTTATTTTGTTTTCAAATTCTAATAGTTGCACCTCTCTTTATTTTTCTTTTGTTCCTATATTTTAACTTTTCCTGAAGTATGTTGGTTTTTGTTTTGCAGTTCGATACGTTGTTATTGTTTAATGTCAAGATGTTCAAAATTTACAACCAGAGGTAAGAGCTCTCTTCAATTAACATCTGAAAACTATTTATTCCTTTAAAACACCTTTAAGCTCGGACATTAATCAGCTGATTTTCAGATTGTACAACATCTGTTGCTTGATGTGCCAAGTCTCGCATTATTCACAAGTTATACCCTTTTAGTTTTATTCTGGGCAAAAATATATTATCAGGTACCTAAACTTCTATCAAGATTAACTTCTCCTACTGGTAAATAGTGTTAATCATAATCATCCTAATGTCACTTTCATCATTACACAGGCACATGATGAATCCACTGATGGACTCAGGCCAAATTTCTTGATAATCAATAGTGTTGTTTATTCCATTCATGTTATATCCCAATAGTTGCTCTAGCTTACCATAGATTGAATCTGGTTCCTATGCGAAAATTAGATATGTATGTATAATGTATTTATTACTTTATTTATGTTTTGTAAACTTGAGAGAAACTAATGAAACTGTTTGTCTAGTTGAGTACGTGATTAGACAAAGTACATTTTTTTTGTGAGCGATAATAATACTTTTTGAACAAACATGCAATGCATTTTCTCTCGATAAAAACGTACTCTTAAAATAAAAGCTCCGTAATCTGGGGACATGGTGCAAATCAAATATGCAGTGATACAGGGCTGTACATTATTATGATTAGAGTGCTGCATCATTTTGGAATGCCTCTCATGTGAAATCTTTATCGCCCGTAGACTAATAACTCATCTCTTGCATCAGGATTACTATGGTTGACTTGTGTTATCATGGTTGATGCTATTTATGAAACAACGTGCATACATTGATCTCAAACATTAACTTTTTGAGTAATTTTTTTTGAATATCTTCCAGATTGTCATGTGGTTGATTATATGGTGGAATCCAATCCTAGTTCTAGTCATCGTATCGAAGGTTTTCTTCGTTGGTTAGTGCTCTTTTTTTAGTGTCTAGTATTTCTTACTTGCTGTGTAATTATGCCGCTCTCAGGTTGGCTATCTTACTACCATATGCTTTACATGTTTCCTCATCAGATGCATAATGGTGAGCCAGTGTGATCAATTCATCTTCTGTATTGTCTGCCCCCAGCATTTAAACTGCCCAAGATGTTCAAATTACTCTATTATTGATGAAAATCAGTGTGAAAGTTTTGATGATCAATGTTGTTTTTATTTAAGCAGGTTATGTAGTTTGTTTTGTGGATGGGTACTTTTCTCAGTTTAGTTGATTTTGCGGATATGTAGTAATGTTTACGTGCTTTGGATTTGGTACATCGGATATGCAGTTTATGTAATTTGGATGTTGATGACATTGATTTTTATTTTGTCAATGACAATTGAGGAATTCTTGTCTATTTTTTGGATGAGTTTATTTTGGATGGTTATATTTATTCAATGCAGCAGGTTATGTTTAAACAAGAAAAAGACAACAATTTAATAAAATAAAGAGATGATTATAACAATAAAAGAAAACGATTAATATGAAAGAAAGGTGATGTATAACACAAAGATATACATCACATTTTTTCTATAATATCTAATGTCTAAGAAACAAATAGAAATCACTTTTTATTTATAAAATCGGATGTCTAAGATAACAATAGACATCAGTCTAGGATGATGTCTAAGATATCTATAGACATCACTTTATCTGATAAAATTATGATGTCTAATATCCAAATAGACATCTTTTCCAAAGAAAGAAAGTGATGTGTATGTGAAAAATAACTTAGTTTATTATATGTTTTCTAGAATATAAGGCATGCAAGTTGTTTATAAAATTAATTATATCTAACCTATTTTGTAGAACAACTGATGTGTATTGAAGGAAATATCGATGTCTATGTTAGCACAAACATCAGTTTCTGACCGATGTCTAGAATAGACATCTCCGACAACGACATCACATGCAAAATAACATAGACATCGGTCATAAACTGATGTCTATTGACCCTTTTCTTGTAGTGATAATACAAGAAACCCGTGCATTGCAATACTAATAATTAACCGATTATCTTTTCAGCTAAAACATATCATCTTTCTATTTTTTCTAATTAAATTCCATTTTTTTCTAGAAATATCACGGGCAACGTTAATTTCTCATTTTCTAAAAAAGACTAGGAGCAATTTTAATTAGTAAAAGAACATAATTAAATTATAATTAGTATAAACTAATCAATTACCTTTTTCATCTAAAGCATGTCACCTTTTTAATTTTCACGTTATCTTTTTTATTTTCTCTAACTAAAATCTCTCATTTTTTAATTATATTAAGGGCAGTTCTATTTAATAAAATAAAATAGTAATATGATAATACTAATAATTAATCGATTAACTTTTTCAGCTAAAACATATCCATTTTTCTATATTTTCTAATTAAAATCCCTATTTTCGTAGAAATAGCAAGAGCAACAATAATTTCTCTTTTTAAAAAAATATTACGAGCAATTTATTTAGTAAAATAACATAATTAACTTTGTTGTGGAATGAAAATTAGGTTGTTAAATTGCGGCTTGGGTTTGTATGTAATTAATACTAGGGTTCGTGAGCTTCGTGCTTTAATGGTTGCTCTCGTGTTCGTAGATGAATCTGCCTTCACAAGATGCCTACGTACCTTGATGAATATCAAGAATCAAACCAAAACGTAGTTCTGAGAATGAGGGGTCAGGCCCTTATATAGACTGTAGGAGCCTTAGAATTATGGTAGGATTCGGATACTTGGTGGGCAAGCCACCGCCTTGAGGAAGGTTCTAGACTCCTTCCTTGTAGGAATCAGTTTCCATGTTGAAGTAGGTGCCTTGGAGGCTAAGTCAGGTAGGAGTAATATCCTTATTTGACTCTTATTGCTGAGCTGGTTATTACCCTTAATATTAATTACGAAATTAATATCATAAATAAGGTTTGGGCCCATCTGGTGGACCCCACGTTTGGACCATATTGGGTCTAATTAATGCCATATTAAATGTGTCTCTAGGGCTTATTTCTAGCCCATATCATTTGCCCCCCAACTTCTAGTAAAACTGATCAGGTTTTCCTTGAAGTTTTAACAGTCCTTTCCAAGACTCGGGTCAGGGTTCATCTTCATACACAAGTGTTTCACAAGTATTGTCTTGATGTAAAGCATGGAGCGACCGACGAGTTTACGACAATGTTAATTCGATGCTAACCGGCACTAGTCAGCCTTAATGACGTTTAAACGAAGTTAGACGGCGTTAATCGGCACTAAACGGTGCTTAAACGACACTAAATGGTGTTAAACGATGCTAAACGATGTTAAACGATGCTAAACGGCGCTAATCGGCACTAAATGGTGCTTAAATGACACTAAACGGTGTTAAACGGCACTAATCGGCACTAAACGGTGCTTAAACGACACTAAATGGTGTTAAACGGCACTAAACGGTGCTTAAACCATATTCTGGATCAACTTAACTTTCGTATTCGAAATGACGTAGGGATCAACATCCGACATCGAAATCAATATTCAGCATCGAAACGATGTCGGGACTTTCATTGTAACATCCCTAGATCCGGGGTCGGAGATCCAGGCTGTCACCCCGTCCTTAATTCTCATTTTAATAAACAATATTCTTAATCTTCATTTTAACATGCTGTGACCCCTCAATTAAACATAACATTCACAGATTATAGGCTCAGAGACGAGATTAAGTCATTACTAAGTTATTACAACCATCTTGAAATAGTTATTACAAACCCAAAATATCATAATCTTAAAAGTTCAACTTAAAAAGGGATTACCATCTAAGGCGGCATCTGCGACCCAAAAGTGGTTTGGTTTTCAGAAAATTACACAAGTCATGCTTGTAAATAAACCAAACCAACCTAAGCTGTAAGCCTATCCAACTTATTCTGCTCACCTGTGGTAATGCTACTGGGTGTAGCCTCGGCACCTGCCTCGTAAATAGTCTCCTATACTGCTGACCGGTTAGCACGCTTTTGCGGAGGGTCTGCCTTGTTCTTACCATGCTTATCTGTTGTTGTGTGGTGGTATATATACAAAAAAACAAGAGTGAGCAATACAGCTCAGCCATATAGTAATAGTTTTCAAAGTACTTTTATTAACTTAAACCAAATGACATATCGTATACTGATATTATACCATCATTAATCATTTTTGTTCTTTATCCAGAAATATGACGAAGAATTTCTGAGGCATTTTGAATAATTCATCATTCTGTCAACACTATCGGTAATTGAGCACCTAGGCTTTCATTACAGTGTTGCAGTACAGTTCCAATTGGAAGATTGGGATTATGCTGGAGCCTCCTCCATGATATCTGGTGATCAGCCAATATACCGTGCCTCTGCTTCTCAACTAGTAGAAGGACGACGTTCCCTTATCGGGTTGCACCCTGACCGCATATGGGCCTTAATGTTTGGACTTTGCCCGAGAGCGATGTCCCCTCTTCCTCCAATCCCTTAAAGAATCGTATTTATCATAGGAACAGAATTTAATCCAGTTTTCCAAGCACAAAGCTTGGCGACTGGTTTGGCAACCTTTAATAACTTTACTTCCAGGAATAATTGAGGAAGTAACTCTGATGTGTGGGTTGACTTTAGTCAACAGATTTTGATTACTAAGAACCGCATCATCAAACATAACTTGGGAGTTGGTCGGAGTTTTTGAGTGCTTAGTCAAAACTGAGACCCTCCTTACTAGGTAGGGTGTACTTCTTATTGACAGCTAAGGGAGAAAACATTAATACTAGCTCCCAAAACCTTGGGTTCCAGAGTTTTGATAAGTTTGGGTGAGGTAGCGATACTTTTCGATGAGTGAAGCTATAGTCAGTGAAGAAATGAGAACCCGTACTATTTTTAGATAATTTTCCGATGATCAGAAAATATTTAAAACAATTTTTAAAGTCTTAAATAACTTTTAAAATAAATAATATGATTTTTAAATCATCCAGGAATATTTAATAAATATTCTAATAATATTCATTAAATAAATAATCAATTTAGAATATTCAATAAATATTTTAATAATATTTATTAAATAAATAATCATTCATACTATTCTCGAATGAAAATAATATTCAATTTATTAATAAATATTCAAGTAATATTTATTCATATCATCAAAGGGATTATTAATCCGAAAATATCCAATTTATAATTATTGGAATATTTTTAAAACGAAATATACGTCATATAACAACTCCGGTGACTTCCGAATTTTTATGTCCTTAGCCGGACGAAATATCTCCGACTCACTTATTAAGAAAGGGTATTATCGTACCCTACTTGGAACTTATAATACATCATCGTATACATATTTATATGAGTCTATGCATTCATACTACCAAACAGGTTTATAAATCGACGTAAATAAACCATACATCTCATGCTGATTCGTAAAATACTTTTAAGCAGTTCATAGCATTTATACCACAATAACAACAGTTTGGAAATACTTGAAGTACAAGTTTCGAAAACTTGCCTGATAGTGTCGGAATAGGCTGGGTCCTGTCTCTAGTGTGATGATCTATAACAACCAATGAGGTTCGGTTAGTTCGTCAAACAATCCCGTCAAATCGACTATACACGTAAAGACACAACTTCGTAACGATACATCCTTACTACACATTTGGCTTATTATAAGTCCATGATGTCCTTTAACCACTTGTGATAATTATTGGTTTCGTAACGACTTCCGTTAAAGGTCATTTTCAACGAAACTAAAGTTCGTCTCGTACCGTCCCCTAAAAGGATTTTTTTTTTCACTTGCGCAACTTTGATTCGAAAAATTCTATAAAATCGAAAAATACACTTTTTCATGAAATTCTTTTTCTCACGTCTTCATAACTGTCCAAGGAATTTTGCATCCAATTTTCATAATTTAAAACATCTTTTTGACAGATCAATTATTGATCTAAAGATAGCTTATTTCTGCAGTTGGTTTCTCGTGCGCATACTTGACTTAATCATTTCTGTAAAATCGAAATTTTCTTTTCTTCATCCAAACTTTTTACAGGAGCTTAACAACTGGTCAGGTTACTCCTCATAAAATTTTCATAACATTATACCATTCGAAAGTGCCTCGTTTAATTCCGCAAGTTAAGTAGTTTCTCGCGAACTAGTCGTTTTAACCGGTTTTACTAAAACGAGCGTATCTCAAAATTCATAAATCGTATGAACATGATCTTGGTGTCAAAACAAACTACAAAACAAGTCCTACTGATTCATGGCCAAAACCTTGCCCAGCAAACACTTGTTTAATTCGGCATTAACTGCACAAATAATCTAACGAAATTTTGACATTATAACGGCTATAATTCGATCATTTCCAAATTCCATGAACTCCATTTAACCACTTAATATAACGCCCCCAAATCCGGGGTCAGTAGATTTGGGCGTCACGCTAACAAACTCAATAATTCTAACAAAAATTGGCCATGATGTATTCGTAAATACAACATAAACCTGCTGAATACTAAACTAAAAATCTGAAATCAAAATAAAACTGAAATAAAAATAAAAACTCAATCAAAAGCTCTTTGACCCCAACTCCCAACTAAGGATCTTAGGTTACAGTTCTAGAAACAAGAAAACCCAAAACCAACTTAAATACAACTCTATATACAAAACTTTATACAGACTTAAATCACTGGTATAACTTCGAATAGAAGTATACCCGGCCAACTAATCAAATACATACTATAACTACTAAAACTATATTTACATACAACAATTCAAACTTTAAATCTAAATACTCTGATCCTCGTCAGCTTCATAACAGCATCCTGCTTCTTCTTTCCACTTCCTGAACTGCGCAGGCTAAGCCTCGCCAACTAGTTTACTGAAAAGTTAGATTTTAAAAACAACAAGTGTGAGCCAAAGAATGCTCAGCAAGTTATATATAGAACTGAACTGGATGAAATAAGAATGCAATAATTGCAATTCAAGAAATAGGAACAACAATATGAGCGAAGGAATGCTCACCAATTTATAATCAATACTATCATTGAAATCTGGATTCTTAACTTTAACAGAAGATTAATATCATTTAAAACATTTATAACTCGAAATCAGAATTTAATAACTAAGAAGGGTCGCAATACTAGATTCAATACTTTTATACTTGCAAAATACTTTAACTATCGCTTTAACAAAATCTCCAAGAAATTCTCAGTTACTCAAATTTCATTCATGTCACTAAGCATTTGCATACCTAGCTGCCTAACCGGCCTGACAATCATGAGTTTGAATAAATAAGAAGATCTCAATTCATTCTCGGTTCTCACGATCACTGCGCAACAAATGCCACAGCGACCATAATAACCGTGAATTAGTTTTCACCGTTCAAAACACTAATATGAATAACTTTCCATTTTTATACTAACAGTATTTATTAACTCAAATCATAACTTTATATCCAACATACTTGGAAATGAAAATGTACTTTAACTTAAACATTCTATCATAAGAATATATTTGCATAAAAACAACATTTAATAGAATTGGAGTTTTAATCATACTCTGGACATTACGGGTGATCAGCCACGTAAAGTCCAGCTAAAAATACTCTGGGATCCCTCACTAGGCACTTATTGACATTGGCCTTTACTACTCTGACCACAAAACTGGTCCACATTTTATAAAATTCTTCCAATTCCATTAAACTACTTTACTATCAATTAATCTCAGGGAAACCATATACATTAAGAACATTATACTAAAACAAGGAATAAGAATGCAATACCTGCAAAAACTTTAAAAGAATATTACTGACAATATTTAAGAAAGAATAATACTGGCAATAAAACTGAAATTCTACTTTCCACATGATATCTGAATAAAATTTATCCTTATCAATAATTTGAAGGAGAGGATACTAGCAATAAGGATTTGAAGGGAATACTTATATTGAATAGAAACATATTTATCTCGCTTGAACGATAAGCGAGGGTTAGTACACTTGCCTCGATTCCAATGCGTCGATTCGCTACTTACTATACTTCGGTCTTTACTCGATCACGCATTCATTTTTCTTCAATCGTCTCGTCAACACGCTCGCTGGGTCCATACCTAATTATACTCGAAATAATAGTAAAGTACTATTTAGTACATAAACAACCCAATCGATAACTAATTACTTACAACTCGTAAAGCAATACATACATAAATATATATACCCACACCTCATTAATCATCACATATGTACTTAAACACTCATACACATACATGCCTTTAAATCTTTAAATCAAATAATTTAAATAACTTTAAATACAGGGGATTTTTAGAAAATTTTGGCATGAAGTATTCGTTTATCGGATTATGGGCACATCCCCTCAATATCAATCAAAAACAATTCAACCCTGTTTTTGTAAAAATAAAGCTGCCTCAACTTGCAACAACATAAAAGTAAACAAGTAAGAAAAGTACCCGCCCAGACATGCGACACCTAGCACATAATAATTTACATTACACTACTACTTACGCTACACCAATGATCGTATTTCTCACGCATTTTAATGATACACATGACAACCAATCATTGATGTTCGTAAGCCCTAGGGAACAACCCCTAGCACTAACTATTACTTACGCTATATCGATGATCACTTCACTCAAGTATATTAATTATACTTATGATAGCTAATCATGGATATTCGTAAGCCCGAGGAACTAGTTGTAGAGAATTACACAAGTCCTTAAATATTGACATTTAGGACTTGCGATCTCATTGCAACTCCTCGCAGATAAACACATAATAACAAAAAATAAATCTCATAGTAAATCTTTGATAATTAACATTTAAATCGAAATATACTACTAAAGCAATTATACAATTACTTAATCGAAATCATTTTAATCCCAAGTACTAATGACTGATAGCCGACCATCAATTAGTCACATATAATCCATCACCAAGTAATTGTCAATTAAGGCCTTTACAATTTAGCCAACCCTTATATCTACGCTTTATATGACAACAACAATTAGCACCTAGCACTTAGCAATTAACAAAATTCAATTGGAAACTAACAATTAACAATTAGCACTTAGTCCTCCACAATCATAATTTACAAATATCGACCCTCCGAATTAAATCTCGGAAATTAATCTAATCACGAAAATTGACACATTAACTCACGAATAAAATTTAATTTAATCACAACAATAATCTCACTATTTAAATCCAATTACAATTACAACAATACTAATTAAATCACAACAACATATTCGCAATTCATCTCTAAACTAATTACAACCATTAAATAAAATAATTGAAAGTAAAGTAAGATATTATACCATATCATCACCGGAGCCAATCCACCGGAAAAATCACCCTCGTCGGAGTCTCCCTCGCGAGTCTCCCCCCTCGACCCGTACCTGCCACGGCGCCGCCCCTGGACAACTCCGGCCGCTCCGCCTCCGTCCACCACCGTACAGCCGCGCGTCTTCTTCCTCTCTCACAACCACTCCAGCGTATATACATACACACGCATATATATATATATATATATTGGGTTCACACAATTGATTAAAAACAAACCCCCCAATCTCTCTTCTTCTCCTTACTTTCTCTTTTCTCTCCCAATTTCTCTCCCTCGTTTCTCTTTCTCTACGTTTCTCGACTTCTCCAGAATACTCTACTGCTCTCTATTAATTGGGCTTGGCCCAATACTAACAAATACTACTTATAATGCATTCTGGCCCAATTTAAAACACTACTGATAAATATATAAATCATACTTAAATAAAATATTCGGAAAATTAAACTTTTCATTTTTAAAATAAAGAATATTAAATTACGAGCACACATATTTTTAAAATATTTTTCGAATCAAAAATGACTTAAATATGAATTTTCAAAGTTTTTATCCTTTAAATACAATAAAACTCTTAAAATCATTTTAAAATACTCGACCACCCAAATTAATCCACCCAACAATTTTTAATATATTTTTTTTAATTAAATAAAGATTTTTGAAGATCAATAATACTTGATTTAAATATTTTTAAATCACTAAAAATACCAATAAAATATTGGGGCACACATTGGCACACATAACTCAATATATACTCATATAAACTCAATACTAAATATCGTTGAATTCCACAACGATATTCTCAAATCCAATTCCATCCTTTAAATACTAATTAACATAATTAAATAATAATAAAATAATAATAATAAATCCTAAAATAATCTGGTATCTTACACTTAAAGCAACCACACAACATCAAGATCATATAAACATCATCAAGGGTCTCTAAGACTAGTGGTAACATCCATTTATCACCACCCAAGATTTACACAACATTAAAGAGTTTATAACTTCAAGAACCACTTAAACATGTACAATCTTGCATCCAACTTCCATATTAATTTTAAAACTCAAAAACTTAAGGTGGGTGTGAGAATTATAGCTTCCTTGGAGTCTTAAGAACCTTGAACAATCTTGGTTATCCTTGGTTTGGCCTTGCTTAGTCTCTAGGAAAATAAAACTTAATAATCTAAACGTATAAGATAATGCCTCCATATCTTTAATGCGAAGACTATCGCGGCTAGCTCTAAATCATGGGTAGGGTATCTTATTTCATACTCCTTCAACTGTCGGGAAGCATATGCAATCACCTTACCGTGCTGCATGAGCACGCAACCTAGCCCTTTATGCGATGCATCACTATAGATCACAAAGTCCCCCTTATCATCTGGCAGTGCCAGCACTAGGGCGGTCATTAATCTTTTCTTTAGCTCTTGAGAGCTCTCTTCACATTTCTCATTCCATACAAACTTTTCAGTCTTTCTGGTGAGTCGGGTCAATGGGGCTGCTAGCTTGGCAAAGTCTTGTACAAACCTTCTATAATACCCGGCTAGTCCCACAAAACTTCTTACTTCGGTCGGGGTTGTCGGTCTTTCCCAGTTTGATATTGCCTCTATCTTGGCAGGGTCAACTAGTACTCCTTCACTACTAACCACATGACCTAAGAATTGCACTTCCTTTAGCCAAAATTTGCATTTCGTGAATTTGGCATATAACTTTTCTTCCCTCAAGATTCCTAGGACTATCCTCAAGTGTTCTGCATGTTCTTCCTCAGTCCTTGAATAAATCAAAATATCGTCAATGAAAACTATGACGCACTTGTCTAGGTACTGTTTGAATACTCGGTTCATCAAGTCCATGAATGCTGCGGGGGCGTTAGTAAGTCCGAAGGACATCACTAGAAACTCATAATGGCCATACCTAGTGCGAAAAGCAATCTTGGGTATATCTTCCGGTTTGATCTTGAACTGATGGTACCCCGTTCTCAGGTCTATCTTCGAAAAGTGAACTGCTCCCTTGAGTTGGTCAAAAAGGTCGTCAATCCTCGGCAAGGGGTACTTGTTCTTAATGGTTAACTTATTCAGCTCTCTGTAGTCTATACATAGCCTCATACTACCATCCTTTTTCTTTACAAACAACATTGGGGCACCCCACGGGGACACACTTGGTCTTATCATGCCCTTGTCTAACAGTTCTTGCAACTGAGTGGCCAGTTCTTTCATCTCGACGGGGGCTAATCGGTAAGGGGCTTTAGAAACTGGTGCGGTTCCTGGTGCTAATTCTATCGCAAACTCAATTTTCCTATCGGGTGGTAACCCAGGAAGATCTTCTGGAAACACATCTTCAAATTCCCTGACAATTGGAATGTCCTTCAGTTCAGGGGTTCTTTGCTTCGTGTCTACTATATAAGCTAAGTAGGCCTCGCTGCCCTTTCGTACTAACTTTTTGGCTTGAGCAACAGTCAAGAATTTTTGAGTTTGTCCATGTCCTTTGAATATGACCTCTTTCTTTCCTGACACCTTTATCCTAACTTTCTTGCTCTTGCAATCAATCTGGGCACCATTACATGCCAACCAATCCATTCCTAAGATGACATCGAATCCACATAACTTAAACGGAATTAGGTCTGCCCGAAAGTGGTGACCTCCTATTACTATATCGCAGTTAAGATATATCTGGTTTACAGGAACCACTTTGTGGTTAGCTATCTCTACCATTAGTCATTCCTTTAACATTTCGGGTTTCAAGTTCAATTTGCATGCAAAATCTTGCGATATAAAAGAATTAGTAGCTCCAGAATCAAACAAAGTATTTGCACTCAAGGTGTTAAGGGAAAGGGTACATGCGATGACATCCTCATCCCTCACTGCATCCTGCACAGTCATGTTGAAAGTCCTAGCGGTGGGTGGTCGATTGGATGCAGTACCGTTCATCCTTGATCTTGTCAGTTTCAGTTTAGGGCAGTCTTTCTTCCAGTGGTCTGTACCTCCACACTGGTAACATTTCATGAGTGAGTTCCACTGGGGGCAATTGTTGGAATAGTGTCCGGCCTGTCCACACTTAAAACATGTTGTCGTACCCTGGAGACATACCCCTGAATGCTTCTTTCCACAATTCTTACAGTTAGGTAGGGGAGGGCGCAACTGTCCTGATGTAGGTGCCCTGGATGGTCCACCTACTTGGCGAACACTCTTGCTTTCTGCCCTGTTAAACCCTACACTTTTGGCTGGCTGGGACACCGTTCCCCTAACCAACTTGCTAGGGAAACTCCTACTTGTAGCACCACCACTTCGACTTTCAAACTTCCTTTTCTTCATGATCTTGTCCTTCTGGGACTGTTCACTTCCTGCCTCTACAATCGACGCCTTCTGTACTAGAGTGGCATAATCCGTAATTTCCAACACCGCGACACGGTTCTGAATCCACTGTTTCAATCCCTGTTGGAACCTCCTTGTCTTTTTAATTTCGATGTTCACATATTCTAGAACGAACCTTGACAGCTCAGTGAACCTAGCCTCATATTCAGCTACAGTTAGATTTTCCTGTTTAAGCTCTAGGAACTTGAGTTCCATCTGGGTCTCCATAAATCTCGAAAAGTACTTTTCCAGGAATAACTCTGTGAATCTATCTCATGTAACCACTCCAGCTGGTTCCATATTTTTCTTGGCCTCCCACCAGTAGTTGGCCTCTCCCTTAAGCAGGTATGTAGCAAAGATGGTTTTCTGGGCTTCCTCAGTGCCCATAATCTCAAAAGTCTTCTCCATCTCCTTCAACCAAGCCCTGGCCTCAACGGGGTCTGCAGTCCCATGGAATTATGGGGGTTTAAGTGACTTAAACGCCTTAAAGGCATTAGCTACTGCGTTGTTGGGGCCTCGGGGTGGTGGCTGTGGTCGTGGCTGGCATTCCATATTTTGCCTCATTAGGCGCATAAATTGTTCCATAGGGTCCTCTTCTTCTTCCTCATAATCCTCATCATCAAACTCATTGTACTCATCTTCCTCGTCATCCGGTTCTGGGTGACGGCGTTCCTCTTCCTTGTTTTGGTTACTTCCATGAGTGGCGGACTCGGCAGGGTGAGTTCTTGTGTTTCTCCTTGGTGGCATTTTTCTGAAAGTATACATGTATATAAAAATTCTGTTAGGGTTTCCTCATTTTTCTTAATCTAGTTTTATGTCATTGGCACCTCGAAGGTGTAATCTTTTACAGGTATATATGCATCTTATAAATAGCTGTCAAACGATCATGGCATCATATATGTAACAATTTAAACAAAAACAGTTGCTAAAATCTAACGAAATTTACGTCATATTAATGCTAGTGACTTCCCAGAGTCAAGGTTTCATGTACAACAGAAGACTGAAATATATAAAGTACATCAAAAGCCAGCTAACATGTCTTCCTATCCAGAGGAAATATACTACGTGACTGACATCACTACCAAAAGTAAAACTACTACAACATCCCTTTGTACTAGAAGACTGAACTGGTCATCCATCCATCAATCTGCGTGAAAGTGTATCTGTTGGGACAATCGGATCGTGGCCCTGCGATTTTTTATACAATAATTAAACGAGTATGAATACAAAAGTCACCTTGTTAACGGTTGATTCCACGCTCTTCTATTGTATTCCCAAATTCCCTTGAGCGAAGTGTGGCCTTCGTCTTCTCAAGTTAACCTCTCTTCTTGCTCCTAGGTGGCTACAATATTTTTCTTGACCCCCCCTAGCAAGAAGAGAATAAGAATATATATAGGGCTACAATAGGGATCATGGATAATTAGGTTAGGCCTTCTAATTACATCTTGGGCCTAGCCCAATGTAATTAAATATTAATTCAATCCACTAAAGAATTAATAATTGCACTACCTTTCCTAATACCGCAACTTAATTATTTAATTGGGTTCCAATATTATTTGCTTATTAAATTCCCCATGTTTAAAATAGCGCATGCCCATTAATTAAATAAATTACTGATAATTCATTTAATTAATATCTTTTATCCTTGATCATCCACTCAACCTTTATTTAATTATGCTGGAATAAATTCCACCTGCAGGGTTTCACATAATTAAATCTTTTTGAGCTTTCAAGGGGACATCATTAACCCGAATATTATCATGACATGGATTCCTTCAATAAATAATATCCACCATATATATTATTCCATCACCCAAAATATAATGATTTAATTCCAAAGAATTATTTCATATATAAATCAAAGCATGTAAATAATATACACGTGTCAATTACTATATCGGGATTAAGAACCTAAGCATTAATAATAACATAGAATCTTAGTTCTCCGTCTTAATCAGTATAAGGGAACAATTCTAAATTTGATCATGTTCAATATACACAAAGTATACTAGTATTATTTATTAGTCAATATAAACTAATCTAAATAATACTACAGCCATACCAGTGGATTGTCCAACACCACCTGTGCTGTGAACCTTATTATATTATATAAACCGTATTAACAATCTAATATTCTGTATCCCATTTGATACTAGATTGTCCACAATATATAATATTAGACAACATGTAAACATTTAAATGATTCTCAATAAAACTGGGCCAGAAATAAATGTATATACTTAAAATAAATATTTTCAGTATACACTAACAATCTCCCACTTATACTCAAAATATTTCAATGAGTATATCAGTGTTTATTTAATCCACTATTACATTGAAAACTAAGTGTCCATCCATCTGACTCCTATCGCTTCCACATGCCTGTCAAAAACCTTTGCTGGCAAGCTCTTTGTGAAAGGATCTGCCCGGTTGTCTTCTGATGATATGTGAGCCACAACTATGTCTCCTCGCTTTACGATTCCTCGTATGAGATGATACTTACGTTCAATATGTTTAGCTGCTTTGTGGTCTCGTGGTTCTTTTGAATTTGCCACAGCACCAGTGTTGTCACAATACACTGTCAGACTCCTAGGCAAATTAGGTACCACATCTAAGTCCAAAAGGAAGTTCCTGAACCATACAGCCTCCTTTGCAGCCTCAGAGGCCGCCACATACTCGGCTTCCATAGTAGAGTCTGCAATGCATTTCTGCTTTACACTCCTCCATATAACGGCTCCACCTCCCAAAGTAAAAACATATCCCGAGGTTGATTTCCTCTTATCCCTATCTGATTGAAAATCTGAATCAGTATATCCCAAAGGAAATAGATCCGAGGCCTTGTAAATTAACATATACTCTTTAGTCCTTCTCAGGTACTTGAGTATAGTTTTTACTGCACTCCAATGTTCCTGACCTGGGTTCGATTGATATCTACTAACCATGCCTACAGCAAAGCAGATGTCAGGCCTCGTACATAACATAGCATACATTAAGCTTCCACATGCCGAAGCATAAGGAACTGCTTTCTTGCTCTCTATATCCTTAGGTGTCGAAGGACACTGCTTCTTAGATAGAGCAACTCCATGCTTAAAAGGTAGAAAACCTTTCTTGGAGTTCTGCATGTTAAAACGAGCTAATACTTCATCAATGTAAGGCTCTTGAGATAAAGCCAACATCCTTTTCTTGCGATCCCTTATTACTTTGATCCCAAGGATGTATGCCGCTTCACCCAAGTCCTTCATTTCAAATTGTTTGAACAACCATGCCTTTACTGATGACAACATCTTAACATTGTTTCCAATGAGTAAAATGTCATCTACATATAGTACTAGAAAAATCACTGCATTACCCTCACTTCTCTTATACACGCATGACTCGCTTGGACTTTGATCAAATCCATATGACTGGACTGCCTGATCAAAACGAATATTCCAGTCCCTAGAAGCTTGTTTAAGTCCATAAATAGACCTCTTAAGCTTACAAACCAGATGCTCTTGGCCTTCTTTAATGAATCCTTTTAGTTGTTGCATATAGATGGTTTCCTCAAGACTTCCATTAAGGAAAGCTGTCTTGACATCCATTTGCCAAATCTCGTAATCGAGATGAGCTGCTATAGATAAAAGAATCCGGATCGACTTAAGCATAACAACTGGCGAAAAGGTTTCCTCATAATCGATTCCTTCTTTCTGAGTATACCCTTTCGCAACAAGTCGTGCTTTCCAGGCTTTCACGTTTTTGTCAGATCCTCTTTTCTTCTTGTAGATCCACATACTTCCAATGGGTTTTATACCTTTGGGTGGTTCCACGAGCTCCCAAACTTGATTGGAATACATAGATTCCATCTCAGATTCCATTGCCTTTTGCCAAAGATTTGCATCTTTATCTAGAATTGCCTGTTCGTATGTCCTGGGATCCTCATCATGTTCACCAGAGACCAAGTCTGAAGACTCTCCCAAAAACATGAATCTTTCAGGTTGTCGAACAACCCTCCCACTACGACGAGGCACTGGTGCGGTACTAGTGTCAAGTTGTGCATTTTCTTGTGGTTGTTCTACTTGTACTATTGGCACTTGGGGATTATCTGTCCCTCCCACTAATTCCTCTAAAACAACACTACTCATGGGTTTGTGGTTCATTATATAGTCTTCCTCTAAGAATCTGGCATTGGTGCTAACAATGACATCTCGATCCCTAGGACTATAAAATGAATAACCTTTCGTCCCCATGGGATAGCCTACAAACAGCCTTACTTCTGTGCGAGATTCTAGCTTAGTCGCGTTCTTGTTAAGCACATGTGCTGGACAACCCCAAATCCGAATATGTCTTAGACTTGGTTTGCTACCAGTCCACAATTCTATTGGAGTCTTGGGAACCGACTTAGAAGGTACCAAGTTCAGAAGGTAAGCCGCTGTTTCTATAGCATATCCCCAGAACGACTTAGGTAAATCTGAATAACTCATCATTGATCTAACACTCTCCAAAAGAGTCCGATTCCTTCTCTCTGCTACACCATTCTGCTGAGGTGTGCCAGGTGCAGACAACTGGGATGTAATCCCATTTTCTAATAAATAGTCCCTAAATTCTCCAAGCAAGTATTCGCCACCACGATCTGATCGTAGTGACTTGATACATTTTCCAAGATGTCGTTTCTCCGCACTTGCTTTGTACTCTTTCAATTTTTCAAAGCACTCAGACTTGCGGCGCAACAAATAAATGTATCCATATCTAGAATAATCGTCAATGAAAGTGACAAAATACTCATAACCTCCTCTTGCTTGGATACTCATAGGACCACATAAATCAGTATGAACTAATTCTAATACTTCTTTGGCTCTATTCCCCTTTGCTTTAAAAGGCCTGTTAGTCATTTTACCTTCCAAGCAAGATTCACAAACTGGAATTGGCTCCACTGCCAACAAGCCTAATGGCCCATCTACTACCAGTCTTTGAATCCTCCTCAAGTTAATATGACCTAATCTTAAGTGCTAAAGATATGTTTGGTTCAATTCGGAAGGTTTCTTTCTTTTGTTTGAGCTAGAAAGAATATTATTAGATTCCTTTTGTTGCAGCATTGGTTGGATAGGATTAATAATATATAAATTGTCTTGCAATGTACCAGAACATATAACTTGTTTATTCATCATAATAGAAACATTACGATCCAAACAAACATTATAACCATCCATAGCAAGTTTAGAAACCGAAATTATGTTCTTTCTAAATGAAGGTACATAAAGACAATTGTTCAAAACCAAAATCCTATCTTCGCCAAAAGATAAAGTGATTATTCCAACTGCAACTACTGCTACTTTCGTAGCATCTCCCATGAACACATATATCTCGCCATCTCTAAGCATTCTGGTTTGCTGGAACCCCTGCATAGAGTTACAAACATGGTCAGTGGCTCATGTATCTACACACCAAGTGCTCGTAGATATAGCCGCTATATATGTTTCTGTAACTAGAGAAAGAGACATACCAGTATTGTTTGTCTTCTTAGAAAGAGGACAATCCTGTTTCTAGTGACCTGACTGCTTGCACTTGAAGCACTTGCCCTTAGGCTTTTTCACAGCACCTTGAACTCCCACTGCATTAGCAACCTTTCCAACTTTATGTGTCTGAACCTTTTTCTTCTTCTTGCCTTTCGGCTTAGAGGAAGAAGCTTTCTCAGCCACATTCACTTGAACATTCTGCTTAAAGAGTCCTTCAGCTACCTGAAGTTCTGTCAGAAGTTCCGCGAGACTATACATCATTTTGTTCATAGTGTAATTCAAGCGAAATTGCTCAAAACTTTTGGGCAGACTCATAAGGATGATATCGATCTGGGTTTCCCCATCAATATCAGCACCAAGGATCTCCATCTCATTCAGATGAGACATCATCCTGAGAACATGATCCCTTACAGGTGTTCCTTCAGCCATCTGAGTGTTCATTAAAGCCTTCATTGCTACTTTCCTAGTAGCCCTATTTTGTTCCCCAAAAAGTTCCTTGAGATTAAAGAGCATATCTGAAGCTGTGGGCATAGCCTGATGCTGATGCTGCAAAACACCCGACATTGCTGCCAGAATGTAACATCGTGACATCTCATCAGCCTTAATCCATCGCTTATAATACTCCTTTTCACTTTCAGGAGCATCTTCAGCAGGCTGATCTGGCTTGGGTTCATAAGTACAAAATTTGTACTCCTCAGCAGTCAACACTATGTCCAAATTACGTTTCCATTCAATATAGTTTGGTCCATTAAGTTTGTTATCCTTAAGTATGGTGAATAGTGGATTAAAGCCCATAATGATCTAATCCTGAGAATCATACATGTAACACATAATCAGAGAATTGCACAAATCTTAAAACCTATTGGTTTCCTCTAACAATTAATTAAAATTAATGCACTAATATTTAAACACCATAAGTATCTAGTACGCCACGATGGGTGACATATATACCACTTAAATTCGTTTAAATATTATTTCGGTCCTATTACTAAATAATACGTCACGTTAGGGTGGACTATATATTATTTTTCATAGCTAAGTGTATACCATTATTAAATCTTAAATTAATAATAATAATACCGGATGCCACCATTAAATTTTTCAAATCAATAATCGATAATCGGATAATTCCCAGATCGGGGGGAGCATTGTCAAGAGGCGTCACTTAAGACCCCTTTCTAGACAGAATCATCCTTTCTCTCAATATTGAAAATCTATAATCAATCACTGGTACCCTTATAATTAATCGAATTCTATGAAACTTGGTACGCCACGTTGGGTGGCATGTATACCTTTCAATATTCGTAATTTAATTTAAGAATTTTGTTCTAGTAATTTCCACAACCTTTTAATAATACCGTAAATAGTACGCCACGTTAGGTGATCATATATACCATCTACATTATTTAAAAGGTTATATTACATACAAAATAATGGAGACCGTGAGATTTAATTCCTAATTAATTCCCTCACCCACTTAGAATTTTAATTAAAATTGAGGAATTTTAAAAATTAAATGGGGCCTATGTCATTATAATTATGTCTAACATGCATTCAAAATACACACATAATTTAACAACATATAACATTTAATTAAAGCAATAAATAAAAAAAAACTATGTCCATGTCGTCCTAATTATGTTAACATGCAATTAAAAATTACACACATAATTAACAACACACATAATAATTAATTAAAGCAATAATTAAAAAATTAAATAGTAAAATTAGAACAATAATTAAATCCACTATTATGGCCCCAAGAATCAATTTGCTGGACACTTCGAAGTTCGAACCAAGCTTGCCTGCCCTGTTTTTTTTTCTTTCGTTGCTAGCCACGCGCGGAAAAAGAGAGACAAAAAAAAATACAAACAAGCCTTCTGTTTGTTCATGCCTTCTGTTTCCAGCAGCGAACAACAGTGTTCAACAGCAGCCCCATCAGATTCGCAGCGGAATAATTTTGATCTCCGTTTCGATTTCCGATCGCACGTAATTATTACAAAATACCCGGATTTATACAAAATCCATCAAACAATTACATAAAAAATAGATCTAATACAAAACTAATTTTGTAAAATCTATTCTAACACGATCAACCCTCGTGTTTACAGCCACGATAAACCACGTGGAAACCAAACAAAAATTAACCACGATTAAACCACGTGGGATCCAAACACATAATTAAATATACATGGCCATAATAGTGGATAACAACCTGCAAAACAAAGTATACAAGCCTACCACTATACACATGCATATATAACTACGACATGGACATCGTATCAAAAATCGCAGAACCATAGAAGCAGGCTCTTGATGCCAATTGTTGGGCCAATCGGATCGTGGCCCTGCGATTTTTGATACAATAATTAAACGAGTACGAATACAAAAGTCACCTTGTTAACGGTTGATTCCACGCTCTTCTATTGTATTCCCAAATTCCCTTGAGCGAAGTGTGGCCTTCGTCTTCTCAAGTTAACCTCTCTTCTTGCTCCTAGGTGGCTACAATATTTTTCTTGACCCCCCCTAGCAAGAAGAGAATAAGAATATATATAGGGCTACAATAGGGATCATGGATAATTAGGTTAGGCCTTCTAATTACATCTTGGGCCTAGCCCAATGTAATTAAATATTAATTCAATCCAATAAGAATTAATATTTGCACTACCTTTCCTAATACCGCAACTTAATTATTTAATTGGGTTCCAATATTATTTGCTTATTAAATTCCCCATGTTTAAAATAGCGCATGCCCATTAATTAAATAAATTACTGATAATTCATTTAATTAATATCTTTTATCCTTGATCATCCACTCAACCTTTATTTAATTATGCCGGAATAAATTCCACCTGCAGGGTTTCACATAATTAAATCTTTTTGAGCTTTCAAGGGGACATCATTAACCCGAATATTATCAGGACATGGATTCCTTCAATAAATAATATCCACCATATATTATTATTCCATCACCCAAAATATAATGATTTAATTCCAAAGAATTATTTCATATATAAATCAAAGCATGTAAATAATATACACGTGTCAATTACTATATCGGGATTAAGAACCTAAGCATTAATAATAACATAGAATCTTAGTTCTCCTTCTTAATCAGTATAAGGGAACAATTCTAAATTTGATCTTGTTCAATATACACAAAGTATACTAGTATTATTTATTAGTCAATATAAACTAATCTAAATAATACTACAGCCATACCAGTGGATTGTCCAACACCACCTGTGCTGTGAACCTTATTATATTATATAAACCGTATTAACAATCTAATATTCTGTATCCCATTTGATACTAGATTGTCCACAATATATAATATTAGACAACATGTAAACATTTAAATGATTCTCAATAAAACTGGGCCAGAAATAAATGTATATACTTAAAATAAATATTTTCAGTATACACTAACAGTATCGCCTCCCTAACTCGGTGCATAGTCTTCGAAAGGACTCTCTCTGCATCACTCCTGCGGATCCTCCTGCTGCGGTGGGAACGGGGAAGTGCTCTGAGTCGGGTGAGAGCCCTCCTCTCACTCCCCAGTACTGCCCTCCTCATCTGTCTAGCTCTGGAATATCTCCCTTGGGAGTATAGTCTCGCTCGTCTCTCCTCAGCTAGCTGCTCAGCTCAGCCACTCGGGCCTTCGCTGCCACCAGGTCGGTGGTCATACGGGTCACCATCCAGTCATACTCAGTGGCTCTAACAACCTGTATCGGAGGACTAGCAGGCTCGCTCTCCGGAGCCACCTCAGTCTCTGCATCCTCAGGAATAAGCTCCTTAGAGTCACCATCTACATCTGTGTCCCAATGAAATCCACTAGGGGGTGAATCCTCTCTGAGGGGAGGGGAATGCATAGGGATATCAATCCAAACCACCTCCTCATCCTCAGGGTCTGCCTTAGGGATAAGATCTATGGGGTCATCCTCCATGGGATCCTCGGGATCATCCTCCTGGACTATCTCTCTCTCTCCCTCCTACTGAAGGTCCGTCTCTATCTCAGCATCAGGCTCATCTACAGCTCTCAGAAGGGCATCATCGTGTCGCTGCTCGGAGCCCTCAGGTAGCTCTACATCCTCGGGTATCTACACAAAAAAGGAAAATGTTACTATCCTTGAGGTTCTGATAAGTAGTTCCCTTATTGGGTTTTAAGGTTGTTAGGGCTATGTCCAATAGCCCAACCATGTTTCGGTAAGGGTTTGAGTCCTTAAACCTTCCTATCGTCTCTGAGATTATAACCTAACTCTCTGATACCATTCCTATAACATCCCTAGATCCGGGGTCGGAGATCCAGACTGTCACCCCGTCCTTAATTCCCATTTTAATAAACAATATTCTTAATCTTCATTTTAACATGTTGTGACCCCTCAATTAAACATAACATTCACAGATTATAGGCTCAGAGACGAAATTAAGTCATTACTAAGTTATTACAACCATCTTGAAATAGTTATTACAAACCCAAAATATCATAATATTAAAAGTTCAACTTAAAAAGGGATTACCATCTAAGGCGGCATCAGCGACCCAAAAGTGGTTTGGTTTTCAGAAACTTACACAAGTCATGATTGTAAATAAACCTAACCAACCTAAGTTGTAAGCCTATCCAACTTATTCTGCTCACCTGTGGTAATGCTACTGGGTGTAGCCTCGGCACCTGCCTCGTAAATAGTCTCCTATACTGCTGACCGGTTAGCACGCTTTTGCGGAGGGTCTGCCTTGTTCTTGCCATGCTTATCTGTTGTTGTGTGGTGGTATATATACAAAAAAACAAGAGTGAGCAATACAGCTCAGCCATATAGTAATAGTTTTCAATGTACTTTTATTAACTTAAACCAAATGACATATCGTATACTGATATTATACCATCATTAATCATTTTTGTTCTTTATCCAGAAATATGACGAAGAATTTCTGAGGCATTTTGAATAATTCATCATTCTATCAACACTATCGGTAATTGAGCACCTAGGCTTTCATTACAGTGTTGCAGTACAGTTCCAATTGGAAGATTGGGATTATGCTGGAGCCTCTTCCACTATATTTGGTGATCAGCCAATATACCGTGCCTCTGCTTCTCTACTAGTAGAAGGACGACGTTCCCTTATTGGGTTGTACCCTGACCGCATATGGGCCTTAATGTTTGGACTTCACCCGAGAGCGATGTCCCCTCTTCCTCCAATCCCCTAAAGAATCGTATTTATCATAGGAACAGAATTTAATCCAGTTTTCCAAGCACAAAGCTTGGCGACTGGTTTGGTAACCTTTAATAGCTTTACTTCCAGGAATAATTAAGGAAGTAACTATGATGTGTAGGTTGACTTTAGTCAACAGATTTTGATTACTAAGAACCGCATCATCAAACATAACTTGGGAGTTGGTCGGAGTTTTTGAGTGCTTAGTCAAAACTGAGACCCTCCTTACTAGGTAGGGTGTACTTCTTATTGACAGCTAAGGGAGAAAACATTAATACTAGTTCCCAAAACCTTGGGTTCCCGAGTTTTGATAAGTTTGGGTGAGGTAGCGATACTTTTCGATGAGTGAAGCTATAGCCAGTGAAGAAATGGGAACCCGTACTATTTTTAGATAATTTTCCGACGATCAGAAAATATTTAAAACAATTTTTAAAGTCTTAAATAACTTTTAAAATAAATAATATGATTTTTAAATCATCCTGGAATATTTAATAAATATTCAAACAATATTCATTAAATAAATAATCAATTTAGAATATTGAATAAATATTTAAATAATATTTATTAAATAAATAATCATTCATACTATTCTCGAATGAAAATAATATTCAATTTATTAATAAATATTCAAGTAATATTTATTCATATCATCAAAGGGATTATTAATCCGAAAATATCCAATTTATAATTATTGGAATATTTTTAAAACGAAATATACGTCATATAACAACTCCGGTGACTTCCGGATTTTTATGTCCTTAGCCGGACGAAATATCTCCGACTCCCTTACTAAGAAAGGGTATTATCGTACCCTACTTGGAACTTATAATACATCATCGTATACATATTTATATGAGTCTATGCATTCATACTACCAAACAGGTTTATAAATCGACGTAAATAAACCATACATCTCATGCTGATTCGTAAAATACTTTTAAGCAGTTCATAGCATTTATACCACAATAACAACAGTTTGGAAATACTTTAAGTACAAGTTTCGAAAACTTTCCTAATAGTGTCGGAATAGGCTGGGTCCTGTCTCTAGTGTGATGATCTATAACAACCAATGAGGTTCGGTTAGTTCGTCAAACAATCCCGTCGAATCGACTATACACGTAAAGACACAACTTCGTAACGATACATCCTTACTACACATTTGGCTTATTATAAGTCCATGATGTCCTTTAACCACTTGTGATAATTATTGGTTTCGTAACGACTTCCGTTAAAGGTCATTTTCAACGAAACTAAAGTTCGTCTCGTATCGTCCCCTAAAATGATTTTTTTTTTCACTTGTGCAACTTTGATTCGAAAAATTCTATAAAATCGAAAAATACACTTTTTCATGAAATTCTTTTTCTCACGTCTTCATAACTGTCCAAGGAATTTTGCATCCAATTTTCATAATTTAAAACATCTTTTTGACAGATCAATTATTGCTCTAAAGATAGCTTGTTTCTGCAGTTGGTTTCTCGTGCGCATACTTGACTTAATCATTTTTGTAAAATCGAAATTTTCTTTTCTTCATCCAAAATTTTTACAGGAGCTTAACAACTGGTCAGGTTACTCCTCATAAAATTTTCATAACATTATACCATTCGAAAGTGACTCGTTTAATTCCGCAAGTTAAGTAGTTTCTCGCGAACTAGTCGTTTTAACCGGTTTTTGGTTATCCTTAGTTTGGCCTTGCTTAGTCTCTAGGAAAATAAAACTTAATAATCTAAACAATAGATTACAAGAATGTTACTATTCATCACCATCTTCTCCAATTTTTATCACCTAGTAAACCATGGAATTAAATCATGGGAAAATTATCTTACCTCTTTCTCACCTTAAGGAAGCCTTGGGAATTTTCTTGTGATTTTAGAGCAAGTGGAGATTGGACTTGGAAATTGGAATTCTTTCTTGTTTCTTGAAGGCCGAATGGAAAGAAATGAACATGGGGGAGAGTTTTGCTTGGCTAGCTTTTGGAAATGATTGTTAATATGCTATATCTTGTATATATACGTGCATGTGCTGCATTCATTTGTCAAACACAGCCATACCTTGCCTCCTTTTTCAACTCATAAAGCCACTTTATCCCCCTTTTAAAGGAACTAGTTTCCTAGTAGAATAGTGCTTAGTTTGGTTGGTTTATTTAGCTTGTAATTGAGTTGGTTTGCATGGAAATGACATGGAGCTTGCATGGCTAGCAACTTGCATGGGAGTTACATAACTTCTTGCCACCTTTATTATTTTTCCATAATTATTCCTTAATTTTCCATGCTAATCTCCATTAATCCTAAAATATTTTTGTTGAAAAATTCTTCCAAGTACCTTCCAAAATTCTAATTTCCTTATTCTAGTACCTTGGTTGCATGGTCATTTTTGAATTATAAAACCCTTAGGCTTGTCATAATGCTCGTATTTATCGATATCTCATAAAACGTGGTTCGTTAGAGAAGTAGGATTTTTCGAATTTCGATAACATTTACATACACTTATTTCGCTTAAGAAATCATAATATGAACTAAAATCTTAAATATTCATCATCCATAAGTGGTGGTTGGAATCATTTTCCTTAAGTGTTGAAGTTACTATTCATTCAAGTCGTTTTACAATAGCACCAAAAATCAGGGTTCTTACATTCATACTCCACTTGGAATCCGGTCGGCCGAAGCCTCCCGGGTGCGCCGATCGGCCAGCGACCGGTTGGATGAAACCTTCCGGTTTGCCCCGGTCGGCCAGCCACCGATCGGTTGAAGCCTTCTGGTTTGCCCCGGTCGGCTTGCTCCCGGTCGGCCAATTCCCTATTTTTTTTTTGGCACCTTTGGCTACAACGCTTCAACTCCCATCTTGAATAGCGTCCTTTCATATTGGCAACGGAATACGAACTTTCATATGGAATATGAGCTTTCATATTGACACTCGATCATCGATATGGAAAACCAATAATATGGTCATTCATGACTTTTGTTTAAGGATTCCCCTAATTTCCTGATTAGCGCTGTTAATCTTGTGCTTTGCGTTAACTTCTTGACTAGGCTTCTTAACCATAATCAGCTTCCAAAGTTCCTTCTGTCAAATATTAACTTATATTCTCGGTTCCTTTTCCAGAATTCATAAGTTTTTGACGAATCTTTCCATCTATAACAGATAGTTTTTCGTCCTCTTTTTGCATTTAATCGATACATGACCTGCAAACACGATTCGGCCTGCGTTTCAACCTGAAGTTGCAGGTCACGCTTTTTCTATAAATTAAAAGAAGGGGAGTATCCTTCATTCTTCTTCACTTCTTCATTTCTCAAATCTCTCTCAAGTCTCTAAACTCTCTAGTTCTCTAGTTTTTCAAGTTCGACATGGCTGACAAATGCCCAGTTGCCCCCCAATCTCCATGGAGGAAGCTATGAGAAAGAGGAGCATGGTAAGAACAGTTAAAGGTATGCAAAAACTCAAGCCCCCTAAATATGTTGATCATCGATTCGAGTCTTTATTAGAATTGTTAAGTATTATGGGGGAGAAATTCCCCAATAGTTCAAGCTTGGATGCCTTTCACTGTCCTTCCAAGTTGAAAAAGAAGGTTGTTAAGAAGATTAGAAACACATACAGCTTTCCAAGTGTGATCAAAGTCTGCCTTCCAGGCCCAGGAGACAGAACTTGCAATTGGCATCCTGAGAGAATATGTGTTTTCAAAGGTGCCTTAGAAGCGGGGTTAAGGTTCCCAGTTGACCCATTTATTATCAGGTTCCTGGCGGAGCTCCAAGCCCATCCTTGTCAGCTATACCCCAATTCATGGAGGTTCTTAATCATCTTCATAATAAGGTGTCGTGAGTTGGAGATCCCTTTGAGCACGACTATGTTTAGAAGCATCTTCATGATAAAGAACTCTTCTGAGTCTAAGCTAGGGTGGATTAACTTTCAACTTCGATGTGGGCTTCCACACATAGTGAACTCCTTCTCCTTTCCCGACTCTCATCATTCCTGGAATAGGGAATTTGTCGTTTTAGAATGGGAAGGCGGTGACTGGGGTCACTTTTTTGTTGAGAGATTCGGATTCGTGGAGGATAGTTCACACTTCGTGTGTGATCTCACTCATCAAGAATTGCTAGACAGAAATAGATTGCTTGCTGATGATGGCCGTACTCATTATAAAACTATTCTTAACGAGAAGAAACTTATCGAAGCCGGCTTGAACTTTCTTTCTTTTGAGGGTAATTTTTCTTCGTTATTTCATTATGAACTATGTTTGTTCTTATTCCAATATCTTTTTCCTTCATATTTCAGCTGCTGAGTAGTTGGACAGTCGTCCCGAGAATCAGCTAAATGTCACCAGACGGATGGTGAAGAAAGCGGAAGCGCAATTGAATCCTATTAGTCGAAAGGTTCCTCAGTTCTTGGAGGGATGTTCTCAAGGGGGGAAAAGGTCTTGGAACACTACTGGAGATGATAGAATCCCCTTCACTCCGGATTGGGGCATTTGTGAGCAGGTTTCTGTCTTGGGGAGTTATTCCTTGGCCTTGGCCTGGTCCAGGCTCTCTATTACCCCTCCTGATCTTTTAACAGTAACTACGGGAGATAAGATCGACGAATCCGAGCGCCTTGGAGCTCAAGCTCTATATCAGGTATCGAATTACGTATTCAATGTTCTTGTTTACTTTGTTCGTTGTTAGTGCCTTACCAGTTTCTTCATTGCATGCCAACGCTTATCTTCAATCTGCCACCCGTCAAGGCCGGGCCTATAGAGATAACAATGCGGCATTGTCGAATGAGAAGGCAAGGTTCGAAGAGCAAGTTCAAGACCTAAACTCCAGAGTTGCTCGAGTTGAGGCAAATAATCAGTCTTATCAAAAGCAACTTCGCTCGCTAGCCAAGAAGAAATTCTCGGATGCTAACAAGATAATTGATGCATACCATAGGTCGGAGGATTTCTTGAAGTTTATGGACAATCATGATGATGAGGTGCGACCTTTCAATATGTCAGTTGGATGGGACAAGGCCATCAACGCCGTAAGCTATAGGCATCCATCTGTTGTGGTCTCAATGGACTTTCCTTGCCCTAACTGGGGTGCTGTTGATGGCAACTTGGCTAATTGTGCTTCTGGTTCGGGGACTAAAACTGTCCCCCAGACATCAGGTTCTGTCTCTAGATGTAGTCACAGATCTTCTGGTTCAGGTTCCAAGAAGTGTGTCCCAGCTACTAGTCAAGACTCAAGCTCCTCGGGCTCTCGTGGAAAGAAGCCCATGCCTACAAGAAAAGTTGGAGTGATTCGACAACCGGTCCCTGGAAAGAGGACAATCCGGAATGAAGGTAGCTCATCCTCTAGCTCATCTTCCGGGGAGGAAGAGGCTGAGGTTGTGGAGACTACAACACAGCCAATGGTGGTGGCCGAATCAGGCAGTGGTTCCGAGGAGGAAGATTCAGATGAGGAGGGCTCCAATGAGGAGAGCGGTGAGGAGGAGTCCTCAGAGGAGTAGATTGGGATTACCCCGTGGCCTTGCATGGACTTGTTAGCCGCTTCTGGCTTTTATCCTTTCAGCTTTCATTCAGTGTCCTTCAGGACTTAAACTCTTATTTTATCATGTTGTAACCTAACTGTTGACCCTTCGGGGTTTTTATTTATGCACTTGTTCTCCTTATTCGTATGTTCACTTATTTTTGGTACTTGGTCTTTCTAGACTTACACTCAAGGTGCTTGGTACATAAATGGAATGTAGAATCATAGAATGGAAAACAAACTTGCATTAATACTTCGAAATGGGTTCAACCCTTACACAGTTTACTACTGTCCTACTCGGGGCACTAGGCCCTGGAATGGTTTCATTGAACCTTATTTCTACATCTCCTAATAAATAGATAAAAATCTAAGTCCTTATAAGGATTACTCAAACATAATAAATCTTCAGGTTCAAAGCATGCCATGTACGGAGCACTTCATTCCCATCCAATGTCTCCAACTTATAGGATTCTCGTTCTAGTGACTTCTTGACTCGATATGGCCCTTACCAGTTAGGGGATAGCTTTCCCTTCTGCTCAACTCCAAAAGCCTCTATCTTCCTTATAACCAAGTCGCCTTGTCGAAAGAACCTCTCCTTAACCCTTTGGTTGTAGTGGAAGGATGCTCTCTTTTGATGCTCTGCATTCCTGGCATTAGCTTCATCCCTAACCTCATCAATTAGGTCTAGGGCAAGTCTAATGCCTTCTTCATTAGTTTCTTGTTCATATGCCTCAACTCGAGGTGATGCATGCATAATCTCCAAGGGCACAACTGCCTCGGCTCCATAAGCCAACAAAAATGGGGTTGCTCCAGTTGTCACTTTGCAAGTGGTGCGATATGCCCAAAGTATAAGCAACAACTCATCCACCCAAGTGTTCCTTGAGCGCTCGACCCTCTTCTTCAGTCCATCAAGGATAATCCGATTGGCGTCCTCTGCCTGTCCATTTGCTTGCGGGTGTGCTACTGAAGTAAAACGAAGCTCAATTGCATTCTCCTCGCAGTACTTCTTAAACTCTTCATTTTTGAATTGTGTCCCATTATCCGTCACAAGGATTCGTGGGATTCCATATCTACAAATGATGTTCTCCCAAAAGAACTGGGCAACTTGTTTAGTAGTTATCTTGGCTAAAGGTTTAGCCTCAATCCACTTGGTGAAGTAGTCGATGGCCACTATCAAAAACTTCCTTTGTGCTGAAGCCACTGGAAAAGGATCAAGTATATCCATTCCTCACATTGCGAACGGGATAGGAAAGTTAACTGATGTCAACATCTCAGGCGGCTGGCTTACAATTGGAGCGTGCTTTTGACACCTATCGCACCGCTTGACATAATTTTGTGCGTCGGCCAACATCTCTGGCCAGTAGAATCCTAAACGAGTAATCTTGTGAGCTAGGGCTCTGCCCGCCAAGTGTTGCCCACAGATCCCTCCATGAACTTCTTCCAATGCTTTCTTTGCCACTTGGGGCCTCAAACACTTCAAATATGGGATAACAGACGATCTTTTGTAAAGGATGCCTTCGATCAAGGCATATCTTAATGCTCTTACTGACAGCTTCCGTGCCTCCAAGGCATTGTCAAGGAGCCAGCCGGTTTCGAGGTGAGCTTTGATGGGATCCATCCAGCAACTTCCTACATCAACCGGTGCCACCAATTTTGAATTGATGGTCGGGGCCTTCAAGACCTGGAAGTAAACACTCCCTGCATAATTCTCTATCTTAGAAGAAGCGAACTTGGACAGGGCATCAGCCTTAACGTTCTCTTCTCTAGGAATGTGCTCCACATAGCACTAATCAAATTGGGACATAACAGCTTTCATAACTTTCAAATACTTCGTTATTGTTTCATCTTTGGCTTCAAATTCACCATTCACTTGCGATACCACTAGTCTTGAATCCCCACAAACTTTGACATTATTGACTTTCATGATTTTGGCCAAGCCCAATCCGGCTATCAAGGCTTCATACTCAGCTTCGTTGTTGGTTGTCAGAAAGTCTAACTTCAAAGCATACTCTACTGTGAACCCATCGGGGCTTTGCAAGACTAAACCTGCACCACTAGATTTTGTTTTTTATGCTCCATCAAAATAGAGCACCCAATATTCCTTCAGATCAGGTACAAGTTCTTCATTTTTATTCTCACCTCCTTGGTCGGGTACTACTTCCTGCCCCCCGACTTCTTGGTTGTCAATGGTACATTTAACCACGAAGTCAGCCAAAGCCTGAGCCTTAATGGTTGTTCGAGGCTTATATGCAATGTCAAATTCTCCAAGTTCGATTGGCCACTTAATCAACCTTCCACTGGCCTTCGGGCTATGCAATATGTTCCTCAACTATTGGTTCGTCAGGACTTCAATTTTGTGTGCCTGGAATATGGTCGCAGCTTCCTCGAGGCTGTTACCAATGCCAAAGCAAATTTCTCAATGGGAGAGTAATTCAACTCAGCCCCGTGCAACATTTTGCTCACATAGTAAATAGGTTTTTGAACCTTACTCTCTTCTCGAATAAGGATAGCACTCAATGCTTGTTCAGATACCGCCAGGTATAGGTAAAGAGTCTCTCCAGGACTAGGCTTGGCCAACAACGGGGCTTCAGCCATGTATTTTTTCAACTATTCAAAGGCCTTTTGGCTTTCAGGAGTCCATTCAAAAAATTTCACCTTTTTTAATGCTTGAAAGAAAGGCAAGCACTTGTCACCAGACTTGGAGATGAATCTCCCTAGGGCTGCAACTCGGCCAGTTAGCTTCTGTACGTCTCGTATAGAGCGGGGTGGTTCCATATCTAGAATCTCTTTGATTTTATCAGGGTTGGCCTCTATGCCTCTCTTCGAAACCATTAATCCCAAAAAATTTCTTGATCCGACTCCAAAAGCACACTTGGCTGGATTCAACATCATCTTGTGGTGCCTCAGCACTTCGAATGCCTCTCTGAAGTGCATTATATGGTCTACCTTGAAAAGGCTCTTGACTAACATGTCATCAACATAGACCTCCATGGTTTTTCCAATCAGATGGGCGAATATCTTATTCACCAGTCGTTGGTAAGTAGCGCCTGCATTCTTTAGACCAAAAGCCATAACAAGATAGCAGAAAACACCAAAGTCAGTTATGAAAGATACCTTTGGGATGTCATCCTTGTGCATCCTAATCTAATTGTAGCCGCTGAACCCGTCCATGAAGCTCAACATCTCATGTCCAGCTGTGGCATCTATCAATATGTCTATTCTTGGCAAGGGAAAACAATCCTTCGGACATGCATCATTCAAATCAGTGAAGTCTATACACATCTTCCACTTCCCATTCACCTTCTTGACTATTACTGGGTTAGCTAACCATTCGGGGAACTGAATCTCTTTAATAAACCCAGCCTCTAAGAGCTTGTCAACTTCTTGCTTAATGGCCTCTTGCCTTTCAGGAGCAAAATTCCTCTTCTTCTATTTTATTATTTTCCATTCAGGATCAACATTCAACTTGTGGGTTATGAGTTGGGGATCAATCCCTGGCATATCAGTTGCAGTCCAAGCAAACACATCACTGTTCTCTTGTAAGAATGTCGTCAACTTGCCCTTCAAGGGTTCCTTCAGCGAAGCTCCTATATAAGTAACTTTCTTAGGGTCGCCCAGCTCTAGAGGTATGGGGATCAAATCCTCTGCTGGCTTCCATCGGTGTTCATCATCACCACGGACATCATATCCATGTCTTCAATCGGGAGTATCTGCCCCCCCCCCCCCCCCCGACTCCATCAGCCCACAATGCAGACACATAGCAACTTCTGGCCATTTTTTGATCACCTTTTTGTTCTCCGACACCATTCCGGGTTGGAAATTTAATCTTCATGTGGTAAGTTGAGGCAACAGCCTTGAACGCATGAAGTCCAGTCCTTCCCAGGATTGCATTATAAGTCGAGGATGCCTTGATTACCAGAAAATTCAGCATCTGAGTAGCCTCCTTAGGTTCTTGTCTGATTGTCATGGGCAACTGAATAGTCCCTTCAACTTTGGACTCAACTCCATTAAACCCGTAGATGGGCATGTTGGTTGGGGTCAACTGAGATTCAGTGTACCCCATCTTCACAAATGCGTCATGAAATAGAATATCAACAGAAGATCCATCGTCTATCAAGACTCGCTTTACCTCTGAGTTTCCAATCACAGGAGTTATGACCAACGGGTCGTCATGGGGGAACTTCACCCCTTCAAGGTCAGAGTCATCAAAACCAATTGCGATTTCAGTTCTGGCACGTTTCAGGGCCTCTCCTACGATGTGAATCACCTCTCTGGAATTTGCCTTTCGAGAGTTTTGAGTTGTGCCGACCTCTGTTGGCCCTCCCCAAATCATGTTGATAACTGGCCCTTGGGGCTGTGTGTTACGATCACGATCATTATCCCTTCTATCATTGTCTTTCCTGTCATAATCCCTTCTTTGGGCTCCACGATCTTCACCCTTAGTGAATTTATTCAGTTTTCCCTTACGGATTAAGAACTCAATTTCGTCCTTCAACAGCCTACAATCATCTGTATCATGTCCCACATCTCGATGGAACCTACAGTGTTTATCCTTGTTCCTCTTAGCGGGGTCACCCCTGATTGCACTACGCCATAGATGGCCTATAGCAACCCCCAAACTGTGTTACCATAGACCCCATTTTGAAGTTACCATAGGCCAAAATAGGGCTATGGTAACACCTCAGCTGTGTTAGGTTCTCAGCAGTAACTATAGATATCTAAGGTAACATCAAAACACAGCCTAAGGTAACATATCAAATGTGGTTACTAAAGACCTCTATAGCAACATCTTAAATACTCTACAGCAACATAGTTTGTGTGTTACAATAGAGGATATAATTTTGCACATGGACAACGGTGGGGCCCACATATAGATGGGGTCCACAATCTATTGTAACACCCTCTTTTACCAATTGTAACACATTGAGTGTTACATAATTAAAATCATTTATAACTAATTTTAATAACAAAAAAAATTATGACATTTAAATATTACATTTTCCATTAAAAGAAATCAAGAACCAATTTAATTACATTATTTCAATAACATCATCTAGTACAAAACCAACCAAGTCATCCAAAAATATCTACCAACACTAGCTAATGAAAAAAATTTAAAACATACAAGTACTAGAGCTAATAACATGGTAAATCTCTAAACTATATGTAATCTGTGCTTAGTTCCTATTATCTTTAATTTCCATCTCCCATGTCTTCACAAGGTTCTGCACTTCTTCCAACGAAATAAGACATCAGTTTTCTTCACAGGCTGCTTCAAGTTCTTGTCTACTATATCTCACTACATCCTTTAACATCCCTGGACAACAAAATAAGACATCAATTTTCTATGAACAAGTCTATGAACAAGTCTATAAACAAGTGCACAGCAGTTTCCACATTTTGGTCGGATCGAAAGCTTGTAACTGAACAACGATTCATTTTTAATTTACCTATCCCATGAATTCTTATTATGCTGGGATTTACAAGAACATCCAAATGTTTGTTGCTTGTTAGTAGTCTACAGACCTATAAACAGTAATATCAGGCTAGTACATACAACTAGGCCAGAAAATACAAAAAGCTAGAAGCCAAGTACATGTGAGCTCCTTACCATAGATGATAATGCTATTTCCTCGCAAAAAAATTACAACTTCTTCTTCAGCTATGCAGCAGTCAACTTGTTTAAAAAGGCACTGAAGTTGACAGGGAAACCAAATAATTGTAAACTACTCACCAACATAAACATGACCATAAAACGAAGCAAAAAAAAGTGCTGGAGTGTGTACCATTTGCAATAAATGAAGCTGGAGTCTGGATTGGATCCCTTGTTTCCGATGTACTATCGAGACAATAATTGAGTTCGAGAAACTGCAAAAAAGCTTCTGTCTGAGGGTTTCGATGATGTCCTACAGATAAATGAAAAATAAAATTACGTCACTTAGATTCTTAGCATATGTCTGTGAGCTAAAAGTCCAACTATGCTGTAATGTTAAAACGTTTAAACTCTATAGCTCATTATAACAGCCCAAAATGATTGCTAGCATTTATGTGGAGGCGTGGGACTATTATGAAACAAGTGTCGAAAAATATATAAGAAAAAAGTTCACCATAAAATGCATATAGTAGGTCGTCTTGTTTCCAGAGAGCCGATGTCAAGGCAGACTTCTTTACCAGCATTATTCACAAATCAGAACTCTGCATTGGACCGTCTTTGCATAAGAAGTCGAGTTACCCAAATAGCTTTTGCTCTCCCTACAGATATTCCACATATAACTTTATATTAAAATTATATGTCGAAAAGACAGGGTACTAAAATTAAAACGGTACTAAGCAGTGCAAGTCGATGCCTGCTGGAACCACTCCTGCATTTAACTGATTCCTCACAAACTCCTCCTGGCTGTTTTCTACATTAATTCTGAAAATTCCTTCTGCCTGTACATGCATCCAAACCAGACATTTAAAGATGATAGATCATGAAATTTAGTGATAGTTAATACAGAAATTACAGCATTAACGTAATAAATATGTTAATATTTAGAAAGAGCACAGAGAGAAATAATATATCACCTGTAATCCTCCTTGAGCATACAGACGTTGTTGCATCAACAAAAGAATTGTTGGCACACTGTTTCCTCTATGATCATATGATAACTGCATAGAGTCTGTTGATATCCAAAAACAGTGGTGCTGCAGATGAAAAGAAGAATAGTCAAAGGTATATTTTAGAAAAAAAAAAAATGTTACCCCACCCATTCAAATGTGCAACTTGTAAATCAATGATTAACTAGAAAACACAAACAATCTCAGTGAGATTGTTAATATGCATACAAGGAAAATATTAAAAACGTCTTTAGAGCATGAAAATTATAATTGCAATTTAATTCTAGGTTTCACCCTAATGCAAGCACGTCCACCATTTCACTATAACACATTGGTAGAGTTCAACACCGCTTAAATTAACTTTCAAAATGATATACACAAAAGATAAAATAAGAAATGATGCATTACTAGGTTGCTGTGATCTTCCATAAGCATTGAGTAAAGACGTGAAAGCCAATAATACGACATGCACATTTTACTATAAAAAGATCGCAGTTCATGTTACTATGATGGTGCACATTTTCGCAACATGATGTCTACTATACTCCCCCTTATTATACGAGGTAAATAAGAGAATCTACCTTGCCAAGGAATTCGTAAGTGTAAATCCGGTTACAGGCAAGTCAATGAAGATTATGTTGGCGAACTGAGAAAATTATATATCCATCACATACAAAGAATAAGTAAAAAATAAATGCTGGTTAAAAGCAGAGCTTTAGTTGCAAAGTCAATATCATGTGTACTTATTGTACCTTTGTCCAAGAGTATGGATTCAATTGCAAATCTGGGATATATCCAACTGCTTTCGTATATAAATTTATAGATTACATCTGCGCATGAGATACAAGCAGTTAAAATACAAAACAAAAGTTAGACACATACCCAACTCCTTTTGAACGTCTGGAATTTCGGTCCATGATCAGCCGAACATCCCTAACCTGTATTTAACAAAACAAACTTATTAATAGGTAGATATGAATCCAAGGCGAAAGAATAAGAATAAGAGAATGAGGGAGAGAGAGAGAGAGAGAAAGAGAGAGAGAGAGAGAGAGAGAGAGAGAGAGAGAGAAGAGAAACGATTATAAAGTGAGAGTTACACTTAAAATTGAAACCAATTGAAGATCGAACCTGAATTTGCTGCAACCCGAATCAAAGCTTAAACCCTAATTAGTGTCGAACCCGTTCAATTGAACCCAAACCCAGCTTGAATCCTAATTAGATTGAGAGAAACTAGTGAGAGAACTGAGAAGCCTAATTACAGTGAAAGAGATGAGAGAGTGAAGAGTGAGTATATGAGTGTCTGAATTTGACCCAATTTGCTTTGCCGCTCCCGTAATATTTCAATTTTCATCGCCCGCCCTAATAATTCACTAGTTTCAGTGTTTGGTGTTTTTTATTTTTTTACTTTTTGATATGCCTAAATCTTATACTTTTTTTCTTTTAATTGGTTAATATTAAAATTGTTGCATTAAATTTATTATGTTAAGTAATTTGTAATAATTGAGTTATCTAAAATGGTTACTTTTTACGATAAATTTTTTAATAACTTAATCAAAATTCATTAGTAATTTTCATATACTATATCATTCATATATATTCAATTTAAATTTATTGAACATATTCTAATATTTATCAAATATAAATAATTCATTTATTTGGTGGATTTTTGCTCTCTATAGAAATGTCTTCAATAATTTTAATCAAAATTTAATAATATTTGAATATTACTTTATTTTAGAAATCTTTATATTCTAAATTTATTAAAAATATTTTAAGATCTATAAAATATGAATAATTCAATTATTTGATGGAATATTACTTTTACAATGATAACTTCAATGATTTATTAAAATTAATTATTTTTAAAGTAAAATAATTATTAAATCATTAATTTTAAATTAAATAAAAATTTTGTTAATGAATACTCTATGGTAACACACCTCATGGTGTTACCCAATGTTAACACCTTTTATAACTAAAGTAACATACTTTTGTGCCTATGGTAACACCGCAATCAAAAGGTTGCGATAGGTAAAAAATTTGATAGCTATGGTAACACCCATAGTGGTAACACCCATGCCAAAAGGTTGCGATAGGCCATCTATGGCGTAGTGGTGGCTTCGGCCATCGAAAGTCCTTATCCTTCTCGATCTCTAACAAGATTTGGCTCCTAGGGGCGTTCAATCTTGCATAGTCAGAAAACCTTGGTCCCAAATTCTTCTTTGGCGGTGACTCGGAGTCTTTGCTAGTACGGGGATACTTGTCCCTAGCATCATACTCCTGGTCTTTCTTTCTCTTCTTGGAGTCGTTGTTACCCTTGTCATTGCCTCCCGCGGCTTCTTTCTTCATGCTATCCTCAGCCTTGATATACTTGTCAGCCCTTCATTGGAGCTCGGCCATGTTTTCAGGAGGGTGCTTTGCTAATGACCATTTAAAGAATAGATCAGTGGTTCCGTGTTCCAGGGCTACCATGGCCACCTTATTCTCCAAATCAGTGATATTCAATGTCTCCTTAGTGAACCTCTTGAAGTAATCTCTTAGATTTTCGTTCTTCCCTTGCACTACGTACATGAGGCATGCAGAACTTTTCTCGTGAACTCTCCCGCTAATGAATTGGCTGACAAAAGTGGCGCTCAACTCCTTAAAAGAGCCAATTGAATTCTCAGGCAACCGGCTATACCATCTTTGAGCCATGCCCGACAGGGTTTGGGGAAACGCCCTACACTTTAGGGCATCACTCGCAGGCTGCAGTAGAAGTGCATTAGAGAACGTCCTGACGTGGTTCGCGGGATTACCCGTTCCATCATAAGCCTTAATTGTCGGCATCTTGAACTTCTTTGAGATACGTGCATTCATCATCTCCTCAGTAAACGGAGGTGTGGGATCGTCAGGATCCCCAAGTGGCATCAGATCCTTGGGGTTGCTTCTGGGGGTTTCCACCCTTGTTGTTCTTCCAGTAGGGGCATCAGCCCTTCTCTGCCTTCTTGAAGACCTCTCTTAGTCTATAATGGGAATCCTTCCTGAGGTTGGAGGAGGTTGAGTTTGATTCAACCTAGCTTGTTCTCTTGCCATATCGTCCTTCAATTTTAAGATCTCGGCCTCATGAGCCTTGATTCTCTTAGCGGTTGTCAAAGGGGGTCCATCATGGATAGTTTGTGTCCTCCTTCGAGGTTCTCTACTAGCACATCGCCTTCTCGGGGCTTCATCCCGATCATCATCACCAGACGATGAATCATCAGTATAGGGGCCAGATTAGTCATCATACTCTCGATCTCGGATCTACAAGGCATGGCCACTTGGTCCAACACCTTGAGTAATGGGGGTAGTTAGGCAGACCATACATCGGGTTGGTATTCATGGGAAGCTTCGTGGTACGGATCTATACCCCTGGTGGTAACGGATGATTAAGATTAACCAGAGGAGAGACCACCATCTGAAGAGGGTTGGTTTCTTGACTTGGGTGGATGGCCACATGTAATGTTCTCTCAGCATGGGAATTCGTCCCTGGAGGTTGAGAAACTTGAGGTTGAGTGATCGCCCCTGATGTTGGGGGTACTTGTTCAGTGGCGGGCGGAGCAGAGCTGAGGGGTAAAGCCTCAGTAGTAGTTGGTGGTGTTCTTCGTGTGATCACCATGGTTGATGTTGTCTTCCCACAGACGGCGCCAAATGTTGTGGAATGAAAACTAGGTTGTTAAATTGCGGCTAGGGTTTGTATGTAATTAATACTAGGGTTCGTGAGCTTCGTGCTTTAATGGATGCTCTCGTGTTCGTAGCTGAATCTGCCTTCACAAGATGTCTACGTACCTTGATGAATATCAAGAATCAAGCCAAAACGTAGTTCTGAGAATGAGGGGTCAGACCCTTATATAGGCTGTAGGAGCCGTAGAATTAAGGTAGGATTCGGATACTTGGTGGGCAAGCCACCGCCTTGAGGAAGGTTTTAGACTCCTTCCTTGTAGGAATCAGTTTCCATGTTGAAGTAGGTGCCTTGGAGGCTAAGTCAGGCAGGAGTAATATCCTTATTTGACTCTTATTGATGGGCTGGTTATTACCCTTAATTAATTACGAAATTAATATCATAAATAGGGTTTGGGCTCATCTGGTGGGCCCCACGTTTGGACCATATTAGGTCTAATTAATGCCACATTAAATGTGTCTCTAGGGTTTATTTCTAACCCATATCAAACTTATAATTACTATAAACTAATCAATTACATTTTTCACCTAAAACATGTTACCTTTTTTTATTTTCTCTAACCAAATCCTCTATTTTTCCAATTATATCATGGACATTCTATCTAATAAAATAAAAATATAATTTTATAATTACTAATAATTAACCGATTACCTTTTTCAACTAAAATTCATCATCTTTTCTAAATTTCTAACTAAAATCTCTCATTTTCTAGAATTATCACGAATAACATCTATATAATTATCATAAAATAATCTCATTTTAAAATTTAAGTCTCCAAAAATCATGTTTAAAAAAAGTTAATTCAAATAATGAAAAAATTTCATATAATATTTTTATAGGTCTAATACATCGCCAAATTAATGCTTCAAACTGAAAATGAACATGAATTCCAGTATTGAAAAGCAAAATATGCAAAATCAGACGGATTTTACAAACAAATAATGACAAACCTGATACAATCCTTGTAATTTTAAATGTAAGTACTTTAATGCAATCTCAATTTTTATCATATTTTTAATATGATAAAATATGCAAAATAAAATCAGACGTATTTTAGGTATGAAATGTTTTTCTTGGTTTATGTACTAGATTTTTTTATTTTATTTTTTTGCCAAAAGAAGAAATATCATTAACAAACCAATACTAATCTTTCATTAAGATAGAGAAAATTAAATAATTTGTGTTTTTTTATAGAATATTAAGATCCCACTATAAATTATTATCAAAAAAAAAAAAGATCCTACTATAAGTTGGTTCATAACATAATATGGTAAAATACTCATTGTAAAAGCCTATAAGGCAAAATATTTATAAAAAAAAAAATATAAGTCGATAAAAAAAATTCTCAAACCTTTTATCCTAGTATTTTATGGCCACTGCATTTGTGACTAGACTGCACTCTCCAACAGATCAAGCAGTCGTGTACGCAAATGTTACTCTCCCTCCACGTGGAAGTCTATAAGCTATGCCTCGCGTCTCTTGAACCCCCAACAGCTGGCACCGAGTACACGTCAGTTTTTATTTGTAATCGAAAATAGAAGTAACGGAATGAGAAAAATCCAAGTGAAATTTTCTACTTACTAGCAGCTATCTCCCACTTACTTTTGTCTCTACTCTCTATCCTATTGTTTTCTTCTTCCAGTGGTTACTATCTACTTACTGCTATTTAACATTGTGTGTCACATTTTGTTCCTCCTCGCCCATCTCTTCCCCTCCGCAAATTAAATTGTAAGTATTGTACTATTTATTACATTATTACTGTCTTGATTTCGATTTAACAATGATTTATGTAGGAGTATAGGCTTGTGGGTTTTCGATGAATCAATCAGAAGAATCGCAGCAGCAGCAACAGGAAGAAGTGATCAATGGTTCGGCACAAGTGGTGTATGGCTTGCCTCATTACCATGCTGGAGCTGGAGTTGCAACAGCTACTCCTCTGGTGCCGACTTCTGTGCCAAATGGTTCTACTTCTCAGCACCAATATTACCAGCAACAGGAGCAGCGCCATCAGAGTCAGCTACAGGAATTCTGGGACAATCAAATCCTGGAAATTGGACAGACGACGGACTTTAAGAACCATAGCCTTCCTCTTGCTCGCATAAAAAAGATAATGAAAGCCGATGAAGATGTCAGGATGATTTCATCAGAGGCCCCTGTGGTGTTTGCAAAGGCCTGCGAGATGTTCATCATGGAATTGACTAAGCGTTCTTGGATGCACACTGAGGAGAACAAAAGGAGAACCCTACAGAAGAATGATATTGCCGCTGCCATTTCAAAGACTGATGTCTATGATTTCCTGGTTGACATCATCCCGAGAGATGAGTTGAGGGAAGAAGGTCCTAGTGTCACCAGGGCTGCAGTTCCGCTGCTGGTCCCACCTGCGGATTCTGGTCCATATTACTATGTTCCCCAGCACCAGCAACAGCATGCTATGGGACAAGGAGGGTTCTATCCTGATCAGCATCCCCACCCACTCCCACCATATATGCCCTGGCAGCATCCCCAACAACATCAAAATCAGGAGGAAAATGATAACTGAGAATAAAGCTGAGTATCTGTTCTGGTTGTGTCACTGTAATCATGAAATTCCCTGGTTTTAATAAGTGGTCAAGTAGTTCGTAGTTTAAATCTTGCAACTCTAAGATATGCTCAGGACATGTTAAGAACGCAAATCTGATGAATTTACATTGAGTTGCACCTAGTTTCTTTCGTGGTTGTCCTTCCTGTGCTTTCTATCAATAATTATAATTAGCGTAAGGGAGTTTGGGCGATCGTCGTCGTCCAAGAGAAAGAGTAAAAAGAGAAGGAGTGAAACACTTTCGTGGGAAAAAGAGAACAATGAAACACTTTCGTGTAGTCTACACGTTGTTCGTTTAATCTTAATCTTCATCAAAAGAATAAACAAATATATATATTGTCAATAAATAGTGTATCTATAAAAATGTAATCTATCTATCTATCTATACTATTATATTAAATCCGAAACATTGAAAGTTTTGGTTTTCGGTTTGGTTATCATAATTATTAAAATAAATAATTAAATTACAAAAATAACTCAAAAAGCTAATTACTAATATTAACGTAATTATATTCCGATTAAAATTATTTCATCCACATTGAGCTTCTACTTGGACTCCTTTTTCTCCTCCAACAACTCAATTACCCATTTTTTCTAAAGATTTTACTTCTAATTAAAATACTTTATCATTTAATTTAAAACTAATATTACAATAATTAATATATATCCAAAATATCACACCATATCTTTCCGTAATTATTTTTTGTAGTAATTTTTGTAATTAAAACACGATACTTTTTAATTTAAAATTAATCTTGCGATCACTAATATACACCCAAAAATATCTCACCATATATTCAAATCATTATTTTTAGTAATAAATAATAATCGTTAGATCTAATAATAAGATATATTATATGATTAAATTAATTTACTAAAAATTCAAAGTTCGAACCCGTCAACGACATTTTTAATTTAGAATTTTACAAAATAAATTTTAAATCATGCATATCATTATATAAATTTATATTAAATTAAAATTAAAAAATTGTTAAAAATAAGGATTATATAAAAACATAATTAAATCTAATAATAAGATATATTATATGATTAAATTAATTTACTAAAAATTCAAAGTTCGAACCCGTCAACGACATTTTTAATTTAGAATTTTACAAAATAAATTTTAAACCATGCATATCATTATATAAATTTATATTAAATTAAAATTAAAAAATTGTTAAAAATAAGGATTATATAAAAACATAATTAACTCAATTACCCATTTTTTCTAAAGATTTTACTTCTAATTAAAACACTTTACCATTTAATTTAAAACTAATATTATAATAATTAATATATATCCAAAATATCACACCATATCTTTCCGTAATTATTTTTAGTAGTAATTTTGTAATTAAAACACGTTACTTTTTAATTTAAAATTAATCTTGCGATCACTAATATACACTCAAAAATATCTCACCATATATTCAAATCATTATTTTTAGTAATAAATAAGAATTGTTAGATCTAATAATAAGATATATTATATGATTAAATTAATTTACTAAAAATTCAAAGTTCGAACCCGTCAACGACATTTTAATTTAGAATTTTACAAAATAAATTTTAAACCATGCATATCATTATTTAAATTTATATTAAATTAAAATTAAAAAATTATTAAAAATAAGGATTATATAAAAACATAATTATAATGTTAAATAAATTTTATAACCTATCAAAAGAAACCCGTGCGTTATAAGCTACTCCCTTCGTCCCACCAAATTCTATACAGTTTTTTTTCAATGCTTGACACGCATTTTAAGGCTTCTGTAAAATATAGTTACATAACTTATTTTTAAAATTTTCTTTTTTTGTATAAAAATTTAACATACCTATTTTTATACAAAAATAGAAAATTTGAAAAATAAGTTATGGAACTATCCTTAAAATGCACCTTAAAATGCGCGCCACACCTTAAAATGCGCACCACACCCCGTCCCCCAATGTATAGTTTCTGCTGGGACAGAGGGAGTAGTATTTTAAACTAAGGCAAAAGATGTTGTCAATATATGCTTCTTTTAGCTACATGGACTGCAGATGTTTCTATTTGTCACAGAACTGAAATAATAGCTGTAAATATTGTAAAAGTTGCAGCAGCAACATAGTCCCAAGGTCTAAACTCTAATCCGCTCAAGAGCTGTAATCTGTGTCTCAGCCACAGGGAAAAACCTGGTTGTGACTTCTAATGATTTGAAAATTCATTTGGTACCACATCCCAACACTTGGAATCCTGCTTTCCACAATGTTATAATTGTGTATTCGGGTACAAAAGTTATTTGAATATTATTATTTCAAAAGATAGAGATACCTTCAATTTACTAGAGAGTAGAGAAGCAATCTTGGACAACTGTTACAAACTTGGAAAAATTAACTGCAATTTCTTTACACCTTTTGATGAACATTCAAATGTTTCTCTAAATAAAGACATTACAAATACAAAATTGCAGGAGGTAATCTCCGAGGGAACAGAGTACGACCCTACCCTAAGTATCTGCAGGTTCATGCTGCTTTACAGCTGCATTTATGGATGTCCGCCCTTTCCTCCTCTTTTTCTCTTTTTATTCTTCCCCTTTAACAGTCCTTTGTCTTCGAGCATCCTTAGTTTTTGAGCTTTTCGCTCATTTTCTTTATCCTCAAATCCGTCATCCAGCAGCTTCATTGTTGCAACACGTCTGGCCTTGTACACCTACTCATTGAGTTTTGCAATGAATAACAGAATAGGGACACTGTTTGATTAATAAATTAGGAATATTGTTTACAAGGTCTAGACAATCAATGAAAGGAACAACGAGGCTCAAGACCCTCTGGTAGCCAAAGCAACAGACAGTAAGGCGAGGTATAACAAAATTATTTAAAATAATTAAATTATTTATAATAAGCTTAAATTGGATTCCTTTTACAATTTCACACAAGTTGTTGCCTCCTAAACTACATCTAGAGGTTGTGTTGCCATTATTGTCCTTCATACGTAGAACCTTAATAAATCCTCATATAGTGAGAATGTCATCATCATTATATCTAGGGGTGAGCATCGGGTGGTTTGGGCGGTTTAGGACCGCCAAACCAACCAAACCATAAATTTCGGGTTTTTAATTTTTCAAACCATAACCAAACCAAAAACCATAACATTTTAAAAAAACCAACCTAATTATAACGGTTTGGTTTGGTCGGTTTCGGTTTAAAACCATTATTAAATAATAAAAAAGAGGCAACAACATGTGGGAACCAATAGTATAGTAGCATAAAGTTTTATCAAAGCAAACCAATAGTAGCATAAAGTTTCATCAAAGCAGTTATAAAATAAATTACAAAATCTTCAAATATTTGCAAAGGATCATACATTAAGTTCACAAAAGTCTTAGTTAAAAAAAAGAAGTCTAAAGCATTGGATATCGAATGTAATAAAATTAATATTAAAACTATATAATATATATATATATATATATATAATATTTATATATTATTTGATCTTAATGGTCGGGTTGGTTAAATCGGGTGGAAAAATTAGTAAAACCAAACCCAACCCAAAATTTTCGGGTTTTAAAAATTTAAAACCATAACCAATCCAAATCGAAAAAAAACCTAAACTTTCGGTTTGGTCGGGTTGGTTTGGTCGGTTTAACCGGTTTTCGGAAAACCGTGCTCACCCCTAATTATATCCTTATATATAATAAGCATAAGAGGGATCTTATCCAAATTTTTGGTCTGGTCTGGTCAGTGGTCACTGTACTACCAAAATCATATGATCAGTTAGATTGAAAATAGAAGATCAAGATTAGATCACACTAAAAAAGAAAATTATAATCTAAAAAAGGATATATTTAGAAAAGGTTACATTATAAGTGAATTTTAAAAACAAAATTATAATCTAAAAAGGATATAATTAAAAAATGTTGTATTATAATTGAATTTTAAAAAGAAAATTGTAATCTAAAAAGGATAGAATTAAAAAAAAAAAGTTGTATTAGAATTTAATTTTATTTATTATTTATCAGTATTAATAAAAATTCATATTTACTATTTGGGTTCTATCTTGAGATCTAGATTTCAGATATGGAAGATTTTACAATCCACGTGAACCTCATAAAATTATCTTTAATTTAGTGATAATTTAATAATTATTATTCAAATGGAAACACTCAGAATCTCAAGAAAAAATATAATTACGAATTTTTACATTAATCCTAGAAGTCCTACATTGATAATGCTATTCAATGAAGAAAACCTAATTATATATGATTTAAATCTTTGACATATATATTTTCGTATTTCAATATAAATACACTTTTTAGTTTATAACATATTAAAATATAAAAAAAAATTTATGCAACATCCAACGGTTTTCATCTATTTATTTTAAGATTTTTGTCGTACGGAGGACCAGACTACCGATTATCAAAGTTTTAAACAAAATCATTCTTACACTTATTATTAAAATTGTATTCGGTTGTTAGTAGAACTATCTTCAAATAATTATAAGGGTATTTTGATAATTAAAACGAATTATAAGTACAATTCATAAATCAAATAGAATTTTCAACGTAAAAAATCGTCAATTTCTTCTCTTTTTTGTTTCTGCGTAGATTTAATTAGAAAGAAATTATTAAACCATAACTAAATTAAAGTCTATTTTTTTAATTTCAAGTGGGCTGTAATCGTCCAAATCAAATTTTAAGAATTCAAGATAGAGTGCAATTATTAAATCAAACGTGTAAAATTTTATATATATCAATTTTTAACAACAATTTGATATGTAAAGTAATAACATATAAAATTCAAAAAAATTAATATAATTATAGATATTAAAAAAAGAACCATGTGTTACACGGGTTATAAGCTAGTACTATATAAAACACAGACAATTATCAGAAATTTTCTTCGCATCTGTAGAAAAGCTTGGTAGCTGTGACGACAAAGGCAACATGGAAACCATGAAACGAGGATAACTGCTTTAAGTCCCACCAAGATAATATAAGCATGACTAAAAAAAATTACCAATTTGAAATTTGCTACAACAAACCAATGTGCATTATGAAAAAGTTTAATAGGAAAAGTTACACAGCTTTTACCTTAGTAATATCAGCAATAACTTCATTTTCTTTGCAATCAAACTTCTCTAATTTCTTGTTCAGCTCAGCTTCTATCCGCAGAAAAAGATCTACATCATTCTGGAGATATATTATGACTTAGAGTCAAGTTACACCATGTATTGTGTTACTTTATAAAGTAGAGACACAAACCACAGATTTGCAATCACGTACTCCCTCCGTCCCATTTTATGTGACCCTTATTCCTTTTTGGGACGTCCCAAAAAGAATGAACTATACTTACTATTTTTGAATACTATTTTATACTATTACACCCACTACTTCTCTATTTTATACTCCTTTCTTATTAAATAAACAATATTACACCCATTACCTTCCTCCACTATCTCAAATCTATTATTAAATATTGATAGGTCCCACCACTTTACCCACTTTTTAACTAACTTTACACTTTTTTTATTACCTTTTTCTTAATTTCCGTGAAAGTCAAACAAGCTCACATAAAATGGGACGGAGGTAGTACAATTTTGTAGATATTCTTAAGACCCAAATAGTCAACTCTTTGGTGCACAAAATAATTGTAAATAGGATCAAGTTTTTAAAATTGAGCAACTAACCCATTAGCCGTGTTCCCAAATCCAGATTTCCAGTTAAACTCTAAACAGACTCATAAGTTTCAAGGAAAATCAAATTCACTATAAAATCTTACCTGTGTAACGAAGCTCACCGCCAAACCTCCTCTCCCTGCTCTAGCAGTACGTCCAACACGATGAACATAATCCTTTGGATATCTGCAGAACTCATTATTATTAGACAATACTTTAACTTGCATGCACTGGTGTACATTACAAACTCCAAGCTAAAGTATGTTACCTTGGAATATCATAATTGATTACCAGATCCACAGTAGGAATATCTAACCCACGGCTGGCGACATCAGTTGCAAGCAATACAGGAACCTGTCCAGATTTAAATCGATGTAGTGCCGAAAGCCGCAGAGACTGAGATTTAAACGAATGTAATGCTGCTACTTCCAGATCAAGCTCTTCCAGGATTAAACTTAAAAGATGGCAAGTTCTGCTCTGACAAGCAATCATCAAATAGTAAGAAACATTTTATAATTATTTGCAGCTTGAAAACTGTGAGTGAAGAATTTTGTTAAATATATAACATCTTTGTAGGTTGTAGCTAAAATAATTAATCCCAATCATCAATTTTCTAATGGACTATTGTGGACTGCTGTTAATTAATACGGAGTATAACAAATGATAAAGCTACAGGAATAAATACCTGCAGGTTGATACAAAAACTATGGCAGAACGAATTTTCATGTCCTCCATTTTTGACATAATGTGCATCAGATAGACGTCCTTCACATTTTTGGGTATAAGTAGATACTCCTGTTTCAGGGATTCTACAGTCTCAAGACCTTCATATGCTTCATAGAAGTAAACCTTATTTTGTGAAAGCTCAAGTAGTGCTTCTAAATCACTCGTCATTGTCGCAGAAAATAATAAAGTTTGCCTACTTTTTGGCAAACACTGAAAGATCACTCTTAGTTCATCTTCATAGCTTGGTTCCAAAACTCTGTCTGCTTCATCCAAAACCAAAAACTGGGAAAAAAAAATACTGATGTAAGTATTATAGACCAGAAAACACTTTTTTTTTATCAACCACAAGTCCCTATATGTGCTGAACCAAATAATTAACTTGTTTGAGATAATGGGAACGATAACAGTGTTTATGTGGATGAATATAAGAACAAATAACCGATGAATCACACCAAACAAACGATATATCATCAGTTCATTGTCAGTCTTTTCGACCCGGAATATTTTTAGAGGCCTTCCATTAATAAACACATCACCTTAGCTTTGAATTTTGACTGTTTACAGGACTTCGCAGGCTATGGTTTGCTCCGCTTAGAAGACCAATTCTAGTTTGCTTTTGTGATGGATACGATAAATTATGATTAAATTTCGTGAATAGCAACATTTTTAGGCTTAGCAAAAACACAAATATATATTTTAAACAAGATTCCACTATTAAATCCGGCATTCAATACAGTGCAGTATCCAAACTACAGCTTATATATCACGTACATTCAGCTTACTTCAATTCACCAAACGTTGATACTGGAAACTTATTAAAATTATCCAACAAGGTTGACCAAGCAGTAGGGGCTTGGTCCCGAGGAGCTTGTCTAAAAAAAATAGGTTTAAAGTTCCGGAAGAGACTTGGTTGGAAGGAGTTTACCATTTCCTAAATAGGGTGAAGGAGTTTACCATTTCCTAAATAGGGTGGAAAAGCAAGTGAAACCTTGTAGAAGTGAAAAAGAATACAAACTGTGTCTTCTATAAAATTGAAAAGGTAAATATACACTTTGAAAATTAGGAAATACAATTCTACAAACATAAAGATTTCCCTTTTCTTAAACTGTGGTAGTGGTGAAATTTTAAGATTTTGTACTAATAATTTTATATCAAACTCGATGTGTGTAAAGAGCTGATCTAGAGCAAGAACTTTAATTATTCATTTCTATTTCCTAATTATCACCTCACCCCATGTACCTAATGAACTCGGCCCTAATAGAAATCAATACACCAAGAATACTAAAGGCAAGAATGAATAAGAAAACATGATTCAAATTGACTGCAATACACACATAATTAAATTACCTTTGTTTTCGAAAAAACAGAAGCAATATCGGGATTGGCATTAATAAGAGCCTTAATCCTGCCAGGAGTAGCAACAACAATATGAGGCCTCTGCATCAACGCATGAGCCTGCGTTAACGAGTCCATTCCCCCAACCACAACAATACACCTCAAATTCAAACACGACCCGAGAGCCCGAAACTGCTCGGCCAGCTGATACGCCAGCTCTCGGGTCGGAGTAACCACTAACCCGAAAACCCCATACGGATCCTCAGCTAATTTATGCAAAATGGGAAGAGCAAACGCCGCCGTTTTGCCACTACCAGTTTGTGCAATTCCTAAGACGTCATCTCCGGCAATAATACGAGGAATGCAGCTGTGTTGGACTGGAGTTGGGGATTTTAGGCCCAGTTCTTTGCAGGTTTGGAGAGCCCAATCGGATAGGCCCAGTTGGGAAAATGAAGAGGTGAGATTAGGGTTTGTGAATGTTTCTTTTAAAACTTGGGGCTTGCTTGTTTGGGTTGGTATTGGTGGAGTTGTTAGGGGCTGTTGGGGTGTTTTTTTGACGGAGAATAAGGGGAAGCCTCCTGTGAGTGCCTCTTCTTCCATGATGAATTTTCCCGGAGAGAGAGAGAGTGAATTTTCCCGGAGAGAGAGGGAGAGAGAGAGAGGAGGGGGTTTTTACTTGTACTTGCTTGCCGCCGATATTTATGATGTCTGAGAACCTGGTAGTAACTAACTTGATGTATTGGATTTTATTGAGCCTTGTATCGGGGAGACGGGGACCCAATCCAAATCGGGGTGAAAGAAAGAGAAAGAATGCCTTAAATATTTATTTTTTGGGTATTCATTTACTAAAATACCCACATTTCAAAACAGCGTCCAAAATATTCATGGGATACGTCGTTTTCGTCGGCGTATCCGAGAGTACTGTAGCATTTCAGAAAATGAAGCAAATCGCCAGAAACTGAAGTGCTCTGGTCACCGGCGACTTTGGGCATTTTAATTGCCTTCTTCGATCTGTTTAATAACGGCACCTCCAACCCACCAGATCATGTAGACATGATCAGCACATCTTCCTCTCCCTTTTCCCCTAATTCGTTTTCAGTTTTTGGCCCCGCAGGGGCATGAACGAAGCTTGCCGGAGTATTCGAGGTCGCCTGAATCGAGAATTGGGATTTCAAAATCCGGCATAAAAAACGATAAATCAGTGATATAGGGTTGTAGAGCTTTTAAAGGCGAGTCGAATGATGTGTATAACGTAACGGGGAAGTTACGCCTGAAAGGAAACGTAAAGATCGAAGTTTTGCGATCGGAGTCGCCATTGTCGCCGTTTGGCGTGAGCTCTGAGATGACGTCAGACACGCGTTTACTAAATGTGTATCACGTAATACGCTATTGACAAAGGCGTATCTGGAGACAGTTACGCTAGTGACAAAGACGTAACCACTTGTTACGTTTTTTACATAGGCGTGTCATAAGACACGTTGATTGTGTCGGCGTGTCTGGTGGGTGTTTTGGGCGGGTGTTTTGGCGCGTGGGTATTTTGGTTATAAGAAAATAAAAAGTGGTTATTTAGGGTACTCACCCAAAGAAAGACAATAATGTTATGTCAAAAAATCAGCCTAGCCTTACCTGGAGGCGTCGCCCTTTGATTGGCTGGAGGGGGACGACCCGATCCACAATCCATGAACAAGGAGAATGGATATGTCAACTGGGCCTAACCTATGTTTACATGAGATGTCGTCCTCTTCCTTAAACGACCTCGCCCTCGGTGGTCGTCCTCTTCTTTAAACGACTCGCCCTCGGTGGCCGTCTTCTTCCTTAAACGACCTCGCCCTCGGTAGTAGTCCTCTTCCTCAAACGACCTCGCCCTCGGTGGTCGTCTTCTTCCTTAAACGACCTCGCCCTCGGTCGTCGCCCTTTTCCTTAAACGGCATCGCCCTTGGGTTTCGTCTGATGAGGAGACATCTCTATTACTAAGGAGGAAGACACGTGGCCTTATTTGGAGGCATCGCCCTCAAGGATCGGAGAAATATGACACAGCTTATATAAAGGAAGAAATCTCAGAAGTACATTCTTAATGGGCCTAGCACACATTCATGAAAGGCGTAGCCCCTTTTTGAGGTGTCGCCCGTAGCAAACTAGCAAGGAGGTAACTACTATATTTCAGTAAGGAAGGAGATGGAATCGGCCTCGCCCACTCAATAAGGGTGTCGCCCTTTAAGGGAATCAACATTCAGAACAGAAGACATGCCTTTCAGCCCTGACAAGACTCTCACGTTTTATGAATGCCTCGCCCTCCAAAGTGGCCTCGCCTTACAAAGAGGCCTCGCCCTCTCGGGCATCAGAATGGGGGAATCTCCCCAATACAGTTACATGGAGGATACTAAAGACTTTGGATCATAACCCAAGTCATCTTTTATCTCAGCTATGGAGAAGGACTAGGCCTCATCCAGGCTAGCAGGCATTTCCCTGCTAGGGAGGTCGAAGGGCGTCGCCCCTTGGCAATCTCAGGACTAGCCCTCTGACTAGCTATTCTTTCTCCGTGGTTAGTCAGGACGAGGATCTCGCCCTTAAAAGGGACCTCGCCCTCGCATCACTGAAAAAGGGAATCTCCCCTAAATAACCTTATATGAAGATAAGGGGTCTCGCCCTCTATTGATGACAGAGGGATTTCCCTAAAAAACTAAAAGGAAGATATGGCTTTGCCTAGGCTATCAGGAATTTCCCCATTGAGGAGTCGCCCCTTAGTGATCCCGAGGGCTAGCCCTATAACTAGTTATTCTCCCATTGGTGGCTCAAGGTGGGCATTGACTCCGACAATCTAGGGTCAATGACTTAACCGACACGCTCCGAGAAAATAGTTGGGCTAGAAAACCCATGATGATTCCACTAATGGCGGTGGCCCAATCCGAGGGACTTCCCTAAACAAGGAAACCTAACCCATGTCGGTGACTTGTTCCCCAAGAACTACGTTTGGCTTGATTCCTTTAAATAGGATACGTAGGCACATTGTATGTCATGATGCAACCCTTGCGAAAAAGAGAGAATTCAATATTCGATCTAAATTGCAATAACTCTCACATACAATCTCAGCCATCCCCCAAATCACCAACCCTAACCCTAAGCATCCTACGCCGCTCACCGTCATCAACCACCACCACAATTCTAGCAACCCTCCCCGAATTTGTTTTCCCAAATTCCTCCGTTAACAATTGGCGCTAGAAGGAGGGGTTTTTTTGACATCTCAGGAGGAAGGATGTCATAGTCAAATCAAGAACGTGTTGATGATCGCCGTGTGAAGGAAGTTAGGACCACGAAAAACCTACCCATGCAACAACCGACGAACTCAGATTCGATGGATGCTATGCCTAGGATTCCCGACAGACCGGCGACCCCTCAAATCGAGGGAGATTCCCCTGTCCTAATAAGTAACGCCGAGATTTGGAACAAAATCACTTTATGGGAAACGCTAACACTCGTATGGGGGCTAGGCTGGATGCGATGGAGAGGAAAAAATAGTTTCTTGCTGGATCTCGCCTGAATCATGGTGGACCTCGCCTCCACTTGGAGAGAGGGAGGATCTAAGGGAGAGTCATCATAACTAGGAGAGGAGCTATCAAACACACGGAGGAAATCAACGTGCCAAAAAAGAATCTGCCATAAACCAAAGGGAATAGTTCTCACAGGGAGGTAATGTGCTTCCTGCCTTTGTTCTACTTTCTCTTAATTTATTTTCGTAAAAGTCTAGGGGGTAGTGTATGTACCACTCCTTAGCCAGGATTTATATTTATGAATAAAACATGCTTCTTTGATAAATTTTTGTGTAAATTCTGTGATAGATGACCTCCTCTAAGGAGGATCTTTGTGGGATGTATAAAAAGATGATCTCCTTTGAAGAGAGTATGAATAAAAATAAAGTGAACTTCGGAAAATCGACCTCCTGTGAGGAGGGTATTTCTGGAATGGAGAACGACCTCCTTTGAGGAGGGTATCTCGAATTATCAAAGTCCTTGCAAAAACCGTACTTCCGGGGGGGATGTCCGTACTTCCGGTGCCTCATCAAGGCACGAGCTTCGAAAAATCCACCTCCTGTGAGGAGGGATATTTCTGGAATGGGGAACGACCTCCTTTGAGGAGGGTATCCCAAATTGTTAAATCCTTGCAAAAACCGTACTTCCGGGGGGGATGTCCGTACTTTCGGCGCCTCATCAGGGTTCGAGTTTCGGAAAATCCACCTCCTGTGAGGAGGGTATTTCTGAACTTAATAATGATCTCCTCTGAGGAGAGTATCATAAAATTATTAAATTCTGAGGAAAATGACTCCCTTGGAGGGAGATACCCTCGAGTAGACATGGTAGTTGTTACCTTTGAAGTGAGATATTTATTAAGGTTCATGAATTAGATTCTAATTTCATGAATTAAGTTGAAGAAATGCGAGATTCTCAGAAAGGGGCGAGATTTTAACAGAGAGGCGAGATATATTAAAGTTGTTGAGTACTAGTGGAATGCAAGATAAAATAGGCAGATACTTAAGGAAGACATAATTATGCAGAATAAATTGAATCAAGTCAATACAAGGGCAACGTCTTTAAATGGAGGACGCGCACTCCAATTAGTTGGGAGCAAGTCAAATATATTGAAGAAAAGTTACAAAAGGCAAGGCCATTACAGGAGGGCCCGCACTCCTATTGTGTTTGCAATTATAAAAAGCTCATATAGTCACTTGGCTGTAGCATCAGTGGGCAAGACCGTTCTAGCGTTGTCACCTTCAGATATTTCTTTCTTTCTCGCCTCCTCCTCGGCCATGGCTGTCTTCTCTGCCTCAATTTTTAGTCTTAGGTCTTCCGTAGCAACAGTGATGATCTCAACGTTGTCAGTCTGGAATTGCAGCATGTAACCAGGAGTAGAAGGGGCGAAGCATGCAGACCGGTCGGCTGCCAAGAAACTGGGGGGTAGTCTACCTGGAAGCATCACCTTTTGTTAGAAGGATGGAGACTTTTAAGTGCAGGGAGATAGATGACATTATTCTATGATAGGTGACGTCTTCTCGAAGGTTTACACTTTTGAAGAATAAGGCTCCAGTAGGAAGGGCCTCTTGCATAGTTTCATTTGAAAGGCCTTTGGGGGTAATTTTGCTTAGAAAACCCTTCAGGGTGATATTTTCTTTGAAGACCCTCGGGGGATGATGCTATTTTGAAAGTTGTCCTGCGTCAAAATTAAATCGAAGGAGTATCAACGGTCAATTTGAGATTCTAAAGAAATAATAGATATTGAAGATTGTGTGCACACTTCTGGAGCAACCTCGCCCTCTTCTGAAGCGACCTCGCCCTCTTATGGCCTAGTTCAAAATGTGTGTTAGAATTGATATTCGAAGAATACAATGAGATATACAAGATGATGGCTCGTGCCTCTTTATCAACTAAAGGTCTCTCCCATTTTCAAACGACGTCTCCCATTACAACGACGTCGCCTACGTGTAACCAAGGTCAAGAAATCAACATTAGAAGATTCATTTTTTGGGCAAGACTATATCTCCAACAACATCGCCTATTGGTGGCATCGGCGTCGCCCTCTAGAGTCGGGACCGTGAAGACTATCGGCATATGAAGGAATTTTATTGTGTCAGGCTTACCTTATTTCATGAATCACTCACTATCTAAGGACTCTCTTAAGCGGTATCTAACAAATTATGACGAAGACGGAAGAATAATGTGGCAGTTTCTCATCCATATCAGCGTCGCCCTCACAAAAGCCCTCGCCTTTATGTACCTCAGTTTTGGGAAGTTCCTGAATCACTTTGAAGGACTTTAGATGGAATATTTATTCTGGAGCAACACCAACACCAAATCATTATGGAATATAATTGAGAAGTAATAGAGCGTGAGCCATTGTCTCAAGATTTAGCATTTAAGGAGAGCACATAGCTAAGGAGGAAATACATCAGTAGCAGGAAGTGACACCCTAGGTCAAGGCTCGCCTTGGCATTTTTCTGAAGATCGGGACTTAGTTTCTTTTACAAACAATTGTTGCAAGAAACTGGGGGGTAGTTGTTATGTCAAAAAATCAGCCTCGCCTTACCTGGAGGCGTCGCCCTTTGATTGGCTGGAGGGGGACGACACGATCCACAATCCATGAACAAGGAGAATGTATATGTCAACTGGGCCTAACCTATGTTTACATGAGATGTCGTCCTCTTCCTTAAACGACCTCGCCCTCGGTGGTCGTCCTCTTCCTTAAACGACTCGCCCTCGGTGGCCGTCTTCTTCCTTAAACGACCTCGCCCTCGGTAGTCGTCCTCTTCCTCAAACGACCTCGCCCTCGGTGGTCGTCTTCTTCCTTAAACGACCTCGCCCTCGGTCGTCGCCCTTTTCCTTAAACGGCATCGCCCTTGGGTTTCGTCTGATGAGGAGACATCTCTATTACTAAGGAGGAAGACAAGTGGCCTTATTTGGAGGCATCGCCCTCAAGGATCGGAGAAATATGACACAGCTAATATAAATGAAGAAATCTCAGAAGTACATTCTTAATGGGCCTAGCACACATTCATGAAAGGCGTAGCCCCTTTTTGAGGTGTCGCCCGTAGCAAACTAGCAAGGAGGTAACTACTATATTTCAGTAAGGAAGGAGATGGAATCGGCCTCGCCCACTCAATAAGGGTGTCGCCCTTTAAGGGAATCAACATTCAGAACAGAAGACATGCCTTTCAGCCCTGACAAGCCTCTCACGTTTTATGAATGCCTCGCCCTCCAAAGTGGCCTCGCCTTACAAAGAGGCCTCGCCCTCTCGGGCATCAGAATGGGGGAATCTCCCCAATACAGTTACATGGAGGATACTAAAGACTTTGGATCATAACCCAAGTCATCTTTTATCTCAGCTATGGAGAAGGACTAGGCCTCATCCAGGCTAGCAGGCATTTCCCTGCTAGGGAGGTCGAAGGGCGTCGCCCCTTGGCAATCTCAGGACTAGCCCTCTGACTAGCTATTCTTTCTCCGTGGTTAGTCAGGACGAGGATCTCGCCCTTAAAAGGGACCTCGCCCTCGCATCACTGAAAAAGGGAATCTCCCCTAAATAACCTTATATGAAGATAAGGGGTCTCGCCCTCTATTGATGACAGAGGGATTTCCCTAAGAAACTAAAAGGAAGATATGGCTTTGCCTAGGCTATCAGGAATTTCCCCATTGAGGAGTCGCCCCTTAGTGATCCCGAGGGCTAGCCCTATAACTAGTTATTCTCCCATTGGTGGCTCATGGTGGGCATTGACTCCTACAATCTCGGGTCATTGACTTAACCGACACGCTCCGAGAAAATAGTTGGGCTAGAAAGCCCATGATGATTCCACTAATGGCGGTGTCCCAATCCAAGGGACTTCCCTAAACAAGGAAACCTAACCCATGTCGGTGACTTGTTCCCCAAGAACTACGTTTGGCTTGATTCCTATAAATAGGATACGTAGGCACATTGTATGTCATGATGCAACCCTTGCGAAAAAGAGAGAATTCAATATTCGATCTAAATTGCAATAACTCTCACATACAATCTCAGCCATCCCCCAAATCACCAACCCTAACCCTAAACATCCTACGCCGCTCACCGTCATCAACCACTACCACAATTCTAGCAACCCTCCCCGAATTTGTTTTCCCAAATTCCTCTGTTAACAAATAATAATCTAGTTTTTAATCAATATTTACATAAATAATTAATATCAAATAAGTGGACAATATAATCATTCGGATACTATAATGGAGTAATCTAATATGCATATTTTATCGAAACAATTTATACGTGTAATAATTTAATTTATGTCATAGAATACCCAAATTTGAAAAAAAAAATATTATGATTATAATAAGCATAAAAAAAATGCATATCACTAGCATTTTGAAAATGCGTAATACAGCATCTAAATCAGCTTTCTACAGATTAGGGATGTGCATTCATCCCGGTCCGACCGATCCCGATCCCGATCCGATTCCCGCACCGAATGGGGCGAGGATTCAAGAATTTTTTCGGGTACAGACAGGAGAGCGGGGACAATTTTAAAAAAAAATCGGGGAGCGGGCAGGGGTCGGGTTTTTATGTGTCCCCGATCCCCGACCCCGTCCCAATTTTCTTTACCCGACCCGATTTTCAATCCCGACTCGATTTCACCACATTTTAATACATACATACATACATACATACATACATACATATATGTTGGAGAACAATAAGAACACCACATTTCAAGCTATTTTAAAGGGCCCCGATTGGGGCACCAAATACGAAAATGTCTTATAATTCTACTCTCTATCCATTCATTAAAAAAAAGTCTTTTTTTAAAAAAAATAAAAATGATGACATGGCAGCAGTTTTTTTTTTAATTTTTTGTTAATTTTTTTTATGAATGGATAGAGGGTAAAATTATAAGACTTTTTTTTGAAGGTGCCCCTAGCGAGATCCTTTAAAATAACTTGAAATGTGGTGAATATGTGTGTTTTCACACTAACATGTGTTATTACTGGAGCGTGAGTGAGCGTGACCCACATTAATAATCATAAATTAATATAAACGAATTTTCAATACTTCATATTGGAAACAAAATGATGTTTTAATTTTATATATTTGTCTTTCTAATAGTTAAATAACTTCCTTTTCATGTTATTTATAATTGTTTCTTTAAGTAATTTTTTTTAATCTTAATTTAGTGCATTTTAAGCTCACTAGTTAGTGTTTAAAATTATTTTATATTATTTTTTATTTTAAATAAAATTTCCTGATTTCCCTCGGGATCCCCGTTATTCGTTTGGATCAGGGATGGAAATGAAAAATAGTCCCCGACGGAGATTGGGCCGGGGACGGGGATCGAATTTAAATTCGGGGATGGGGGCGGGGATAGCACTCTCTGCCCCGAAGTGCCCCGACGCCCCTCCCTACAAATGCACCCTTAATATTTTTAAAAGGATATTAGCATAGTGCACTGAACTAGGTACATGATCCCACATTTTTTCCATTGCAATGAACTCCAACATGCAGTTAGTTTACGATAGTCAGAAATAGAATACATATTCACCAATTTTGTATCGAAAGTTCGAAACGGTCATAATTGACCAATTATCAAAAAGTTAACTTTTGTTAAAGTACTCTAAAAAATGGTTAATTTTGACATTTTTTCACCCAAATGTTGTTTTCTCCTTCGACCCAACTCACGTTTTATTTTCCGATAAAGAAAATGATCATGAAATTTAGACTTGTGATTTTGTATTTCATTTAGAGAAATTAATAAAAATTCTATTTAAAAAATCATATGATATTTTTATCTCTTTTAGATTGTGTTAATTTAGAAAAAAATATATGAGTAATTGTTGATCAATAATTTCAATTTCCAGGAAAAGTATACAGTTAAGTGAAAATGGTTATTTCGTAACCCACTTATTCTTTTCATTCGACCCACTTATTCTTTTCATTCGACGGAACCAAGTATTTATCGTTACTATAAGCTCAGCAGAGTACATTTCAAAATCAAAATCAGTAACATCTTTTTTTTCCTTGATAGGTCAATTACATTCTGACAAGCCAGCCAACAAGGCAGGCCGATACCTCGAGCAACTACAACAACAGCTCACCGGCTGTAATCTTTCTTGTATACGCATCCTTACTTTTCGTTTAACAACTAATCATATGTACATGTTCATCCAGTAATTTTTTTAAAGCTAATCTATATCTATACTATTATATTAAAGCCGAAACATTGAAAATTTTGGTTTTCTCTTAAGTTTTGGTTTTCACTCTAATTATTTAATTTTAAATTATTTATAATATAAAACAAATCAAATAAATTCCGTTATTGTCTTTAATCCTAAATACAGAGTAGTATTTTATATTTACACCATTACCCGTTAACAACAAATTTACATTAAGATTTTATATTATTAGTTCTAATCAATACATATCATTTATTAAATAACTATTATTATTATTATTAATTTTATTAATTAATATTACAAAGTTAAATTCCATAATAAAATATTATACTCTATTTTATTTAATCACATAATTTTAAAAGTATTTAAAAGTAACCCGTGCTTTGCACGGGCCCTAAGCTAGTATATTATAATGCCTGGAGATCGAAAATGCACCAGAACAGTTCAAGGTATTTTTCTTGAATTTTCGTTTTTTTTATTTTTTTATTAAAATTCTTTTCTTGCATTAAATAGATATTAATGACATTTTAATTAGTCATTAATTACACATATTAAACATATATTAAATTTACTCTATTTAATTTGTTTAAAAATTAGCAAACTTTAGTTGAACATTATAGTTATTTTTTCAATATTAAATATTAATTATATATAGTTATGTTTATTTTTAGTTATTTTTTCAATATTAAATATTAATAATTGTTTGTATTGCGTTATTTTTTATTACCTATTCAAGATCACTGTAATTTCTTTTCGGATGATTATACGGTACACGACCTTAACTTCTCAAGCAATTTTTATTATCAATAATTGTGAAAATCGTAATAAATTATGGAAGTACAAGATATTTATTTAATATCTGGAATTGTATACAAACAGTACAGATAGATTTTCAATTTTGCACATGAATAAATAATACATGAGTTATGATCAAATCGATTAAATTTAACAAATCCAATCATTTATCGGAAGATAAAATTGATAAAAAAAGCTATACACCCATTGTTTCGTTATATTGTGTTGAAATAATTTTTTATTGTAATTAAACAAATTCTTATACTATTATTGAATATGTATATTATGAGAGGGCTATCGGTTTTAAAAAACATTATTAACCAACTTCTCAAATATCTACCTATATATATATTATAATGCCTGGAGATCAGAAATGCACCAGAACAGTTCAAGGTATTTTTCTTGAATTTTCGTTTTTTTATTTTTTTTATTAAAATTATTTTCTTGCATTAAATAGCTGTTAATGACATTTTAATTAGTCATTAATTACACCTATTAAACATATATTAAATTTACTATATTTAATTTGTTTAAAAATTAGCAAATTTTAGTTGAACATTATAGTTATTTTTTCAATATTAAATATTAATTATATATAGTTATGTTTATTTTTAGTTAAAATGACGAATAACAATTGTTTGTATTGCGTTATTTTTTATTCCCTATTCAAGATCACTGTAATTTCTTTTCGGATGATTATACGGTACCTTAACTTCTCAAGCAATTTTTATTATCAATAATTGTGAAAATCGTAATAAATTATGGAAGTACAAGATATTTATTTAATATCTGGAATTGTATACAAACAGTACAGATAGATTTTCAATTTTGCACATGAATAAATAATACATGAGTTATGATCAAATCGATTAAATTTAACAAATCCAGTCATTTATCGGAAGATAAAATTGATAAAAAAAGCTATACACCCATTGTTTCGTTATATTGTGTTGAAATAATTTTTTATTGTAATTAAACAAATTCTTATACTATTATTGAATATGTATATTATGAGAGGGCTATCGGTTTTAAAAAACATTATTAACCAACTTCTCAAATATCTATCTATATATATATTATAATGCCTGGAGATCAGAAATGCACCAGAACAGTTCAAGGTATTTTTCTTGAATTTTCGTTTTTTTGATTTTTTTTTTTATTAAAATTATTTTCTTGCATTAAATAGCTGTTAATGACATTTTAATTAGTCATTAATTACACCTATTAAACATATATTAAATTTTATATTTAATTTGTTTAAAAATTAGCAAATTTTAGTTGAACATTATAGTTATTTTTTCAATATTAAATATTAATTATATATAGTTATGTTTATTTTTAGTTAAAATGACGAATAACAATTGTTTGTATTGCGTTATTTTTTATTACCTATTCAAGATCACTGTAATTTCTTTTCGGATTATTATACGGTACACGACCTAAACTTCTCAAGCAATTTTAATTATCAATAATTGTGAAAATCGTAATAAATTATGGAAGTACAAGATATTTATTTAATATCTGGAATTGTATACAAACAGTACAGATAGATTTTCAATTTTGCACATGAATAAATAATACATGAGTTATGATCAAATCAATTAAATTTAACAAATCCAGTCATTTATCGGAAGATAAAATTGATAAAAAAACTATGCACCCATTGTTTCGTTATATTGTGTTGAAATAATTTTTTATTGTAATTAAACAAATTATTATACTATTATTGAATATGTATATTATGAGAGGGCTATCGGTTTTAAAAAACATTATTAACCAACTTCTCAAATATCTATCTATATATCTATATATATTATAATGCCTGGAGATCAGAAATGCACCAGAAAAGTTCAAGGTATTTTTCTTGAATTTTCGTTTTTTTGATTTTTTTTATTAAAATTCCTTTCTTGCATTAAATAGCTATTAATGACATTTTAATTAGTCATTAATTACACCTATTAAACATATATTAAATTTACTATATTTAATTTGTTTAAAATTAGCAAACTTTAGTTGAACATTATAGTTATTTTTTCAATATTAAATATTAATTATATATAGTTATGTTTATTTTTAGTTAAAATGACGAATAACAATTGTTTGTATTGCGTTATTTTTTATTCCCTATTCAAGATCACTGTAATTTCTTTTCGGATGATTATACGGTACACGACCTTAACTTCTCAAGCAATTTTTATTATCAATAATTGTGAAAATCGTAATAAATTATGGAAGTACAAGATATTTATTTAATATCTGGAATTGTATACAAACAGTACAGATAGATTTTCAATTTTGCACATGAATAAATAATACATGAGTTATGATCAAATCGATTAAATTTAACAAATCCAATCATTTATCGGAAGATAAAATTGATAAAAAAAGCTATACACCCATTGTTTCGTTATATTGTGTTGAAATAATTTTTTATTGTAATTAAACAAATTCTTATACTATTATTGAATATGTATATTATGAGAGGGCTATCGGTTTTAAAAAACATTATTAACCAACTTCTCAAATATCTATCTATATATATATTATAATGCCTGGAGATCAGAAATGCACCAGAACAGTTCAAGGTATTTTTCTTGAATTTTCGTTTTTTTTATTTTTTTTATTAAAATTATTTTCTTGCATTAAATAGCTGTTAATGACATTTTAATTAGTCATTAATTACACCTATTAAACATATATTAAATTTACTATATTTAATTTGTTTAAAAATTAGCAAATTTTAGTTGAACATTATAGTTATTTTTTCAATATTAAATATTAATTATATATAGTTATGTTTATTTTTAGTTAAAATGACGAATAACAATTGTTTGTATTGCGTTATTTTTTATTCCCTATTCAAGATCACTATAATTTCTTTTCGGATGATTATAAGGTACACGACCTTAACTTCTCAAGGAATTTTTATTATCAATAATTGTGAAAATCGTAATAAATTATGGAAGTACAAGATATTTATTTAATATATGAAATTGTATACAAACAGTACAGATAGATTTTCAATTTTGCACATGAATAAATAATACATGAGTTATGATCAAATCGATTAAATTTAACAAATCCAGTCATTTATCGGAAGATAAAATTGATAAAAAAAGCTATACACCCATTGTTTCGTTATATTGTGTTGAAATAATTTTTTATTGTAATTAAACAAATTCTTATACTATTATTGAATATGTATATTATGAGTGGGCTATCGGTTTTAAAAAACATTATTAACCAACTTCTCAAATATCTGAAATTTGTAAACAAATCATGCGCATACACACATGAGTTATGACCAAACTAATTAAATTGAACAAACTCAACCATTTTATCGGAAGATTAAATTGATAAAAAAATTATATGCCCATTGTTTCATTATAATGTGTCAAAATAAATTAATATTCAAATTAAATAAATTCTTAAACTACTATTGAACACATATATTATGAGAGGGGTGTCGGTTTTAAAAAACGTTATTAAGTTGTATTCAATATTTGTAACTTTTGATTGTAAATATTACGTTCATATTGTAATTTTTATTTTTATATGTTGGTCATGTTTTTAAGATTATCAAAATTTTAGATATATAAAATGAAAATATTTTTCCAATTAATAATTCATGTAAATTATTTTTAAATTAATTTTTAATAGAAAATTCATAAGAGACCAATCAATTTTTAAGAATAATAGAAATTAATTTATCTATTACAATACTTTTATATAAAAAATTATTATAATATCAGGAAACTGGAGAGACTTGCACTCAGAAGCTTCAAAATATTTTTCTTGAATTTTCACATTTTTATTTTTTATTAAAATAATTTTCTTGCATTTAATTAATAATTAATTATACCTATTAAATAAATATTAAACATACTTTATTTCCTATTTAATATAAAAGTTTAACAATTTTATTAGAACATTATTATTATTTTAATATTAATGATTTATATAAAATACCATTATTTTAAGGTAAAACAAAAAAATGAAATAATTTTTATCGTCATTTCTAATACTTATTCAAAATCATTGCAAATTTTTTGGCAATAATTAATAGACGATTTTAACTTTTTGATTAATTCGTAATCAATGATCGTGAGAATCATGATAAGATACATAAGTATATATATTTTTCGATTAACATCCACAATTTAAATAAAAGTAATATCGTAGAATTTTCATTTATACCAGAACAAATTATACACGGAGTGTGACCAACTCGATTAAATTGAATCAAGTGGACCCTTTTTTCGTCAATTAAATCAATAAAAAAATTACCCATTCGTTGTTTGATTATTTTGTGTTGGAAAAGTTAATATTCTAATTAAACACATTCTTATACTATTATTAATCAATTAATCATGCATGTATGTTATGAGATGGGATACGGTGTTTAAAATCGTTAATTAGTTATATTTAATATTTACAAATTTTTATTATAGGAATTATGTTGACATTGTAGTTTGGTATGGAAAAAAGTAAAAGGTGTTTAAGGAGTTGATTTTTGCTATTTTAAACAAATTCTCACTTTTTGAGCATTAAGTAAGGGTGTTATAAAACGAGCATCGGCTTTAAAAACAATTATATGTACAAATTTATTATAAAATTTAATAAAAGAATATTAGAATATGTGAGTATCACTTTGATGTGTCCATGAATTTAATTTTAATGTTACAAACAAAACAGTTCTTATAAAATGCTCTGAAAAATTAATTAAATGTAGGGATACGAGTGTCGGATCACTTCAAAAAAACATGAAGCATGACTTACAATATGCATTTGAATTCTGCTTTTTTCGTCATAAAACCAAATATATCGACAAGTGAAATCAATCACACCTCTTATCACATTTACATTCTAATTCTTTTCATCGTACAATCAATTTTACTAACAAATAATTTAATAACAAATTAAGCAATCACGTCTTTTATGATGTCATCGACAATAGAAAAGATTCACAAATGTTATTTTTACTTATTCAGTGTCAAACTTTGCAAATGTTTGTCAATATTAGATTTCAAAAGCATTTTTTATGCGACAAAATAGGTTCGTCAGTATCTTCAAAATTATTATTATTATTAATATTCAAGAATTTAACTGAAACATGTTTTTTTTCACCTAACTCTTTTCTCTTTAATTTTTAAACATTCAAATTTAATTACATTTCACATAATTTTTAATTTATCATATTAACTTTCAAATAATAAAATTTAACAAACAATAATGTTATATGTATAGTTTTTAAAAATATTTTCGTGCGCTACGCGCGGCTTTATTACCTAGTTTTAGGTAATACAAATGAAATGGTTTAACTGTAGCGAGCTCCATTTGGCATAAAGCATGTTGTGGCTAAAATGCTTTCATCCTATTCTCAAAGTAGGCTTCCCCAAGATAGCAACGCAACCATAGACTATAGCATACACCAGAAGCAAAGACACAGCAAGAAGTACCATGTAGTGATTCAGTATGTATTGCATGTACTTCAACATCTATGCAGTGGAGCAGGATAAATATCCAATGGTTTATACCGCAACTGATTACTGTGAGGCAATGGCCCATCCTGAAATAAATCAATTGAACTTGTAGATTATTAATAGCTATGGTTCACCAACTGCAATTTAAACAACAATTTTAAAAGAGAGATTAAAAGTTCATAGTAAAATAATCCGAGTGAGCACAATAAAAATTCACAAATATGAACTGCCACAAACTTCAACAGGAGAGTAAGTGGGAAGTACTATTAATGTTTGTAATGAGTTTGGAGATTCATTGTTAATAGAAATTTAAGGTCGTCAGAGGGGTAAACGCTTGCTATTTGCAAAGAATAAAGTCCACATTCAACTTCTAGAATAATCAATAAGAAAAAAAGATTCTTAACAAAGATCAACCTTAGGTTTAACTGTCAAGCAAATGAAGAAAAGAAGTGAAAGAATCAGTAATTACCTCTTCCAAATCAATCTGGAAAGGCTTCACAAAATCTTCAAACATCACTGGGGAAAATTCTTGGATTCTCTCCCCAATTTCCTGAAATTACAAAAACATGAGAGAAACTCCTTAACCTTGATGACACTAAAATGTCCGGTTTATAAAGCAAGCCAAGGCTGGCACAAGTTTAGGCATTTGCCAGTTCACTCCTTACTGTTGAAATGAAAACAAATGAATGCCAAACACTTCTATTGATTAATAGCAGTTCTAGAGGTACTGAACAGGGTACCAAAATTAGTTCCAAATGATGTGACATGGCATTATAATTATGGCCAATATTAATTGGCTATATTATGTGAATCCAGGACCTTCCAACTTATATAACCAGTTAAGACTTTCCACATGGCATTTGGGATCCATTTTGGGAACAAATTTGGGACCTCTAGCATAGGAAGATACAGAAACAAGCTGGCTGTCTACAAAATGATTAATCCCTATTATCATATACATATGAACGATTACAGAAACATACAGGAGGTAAAGTTAGGAGATATTTAAATAATTCACCCACTACAATCGTGCAACAAATTATTCGAGTTGGAAGCTCTAGTCTATTATCCAAATTATGAAGATTATCAGTAAACACCATATAAACATGTGATTTAAAAAACTACAGCTGGATGTCTCTACTATACCAGTCCAGTTATTCTTGATTTCTCCAGTAGTTCCTTCGCAATAAGATCCAATATATGTCTGTTGGCCATCAATCCATTCATTGCAAGTTCTTCCGTCTCTTCAATATACTGCCATCAGTTACTCAATCTATTAATATAAGCAATTCTTAAAATTGCCTATAGCAAGTGATTAGATTACGAGAAGATACAGTCAACCAAACTGTTCTTGATGCTAAATTATGACAAAAGCACAATTTCCTCATTAGAAATGATTGTACAATAATCACTAATCTAGCATGTCCATCCCGCCTTTATGACCAGTAAAAGGAAAATACTGAGCAAGGAAAATGAGATGCTAGTAAACTATTTTGCTAGCTTCTAGAGAAGAAAACATTTTTCTCACTTTAGTGTTTTTTCATTCACTTGCAAAATGTTTTCCTTTCACTATATTCCTAAGCAAACATAAGAATACCAGTAAAGTATTTCACGCGAAAGAAACAGAGCCTTCAGTGCATATATAGGCATAAATAGTTTTCATAGAAGCAGCAGATGATAACACAACCATAACTATAAATTTTCGGTTTATATTCTCATTTGCGGGGAATGCCTCATGTGTTGACAATGAAAGATACATTATAAAATTACCCTTGTCAATTCTCTACTGAATAGCTCAGAAACTTCAAGAGTCATATCCGCTGGAACTACATGAGGATCGTCCCACTGTTTTCAAAGAAAAGAAAAAAGATGCTCATAATAAAACGAAAGCAATTCTGATGTATATACATATGCAAAAAGAAAGTGTTGGTCATCAATTCTAGAACCCAGGGTTTACATGTATAGGGGTATCTTGGAGAAGTTCACCTTGTATTTTATCAATTCTCCATCAGGACTATCTGGTCGATCAAGTAGTCCAACCCTTCTAGTCAAAGCAGTAAGCCCCAACCTTGAATTCATTGGGCTAATTACCATTTCTCGAGCAATCTGAAGAGAAAATCCAAGAGAGTAGATTTCAAAGAAAACAATTTGTAAAAACTTACATCTATCCTGACTTGGGTAAAATACATATGTCAACACCAGAGTCACTTATTACTGAATTCAAAGTGTTCTTGGAATTGACTAATACTTTCAAAAGTACAATGAATCTACAAGGCTAAAGTTTAATTACTTTTCTAAACATTAATTGAGGTTTCTAGTGGACAGCATGTAAGAATATGAAGTTCCTAACAGTAGTTGACAGTTTAGGAACCAAAATATATAGATGAAAATAACTGGAAGTATGGTGTCTGCACTGATTTAGCAGGGTTATGGTCCTTATGGATATCAATAAGAAGTTAAGAGAAAAAATCATCTAATTTTGGAAAGATAAAATAAATCATAAATGTATGCCTATATGATTAAAATGGCAGAGGGTGTTTAACAAAAAAATTGGCAAAGGGACAGAACCAGAAGAATAATTTCAGGGTCTATATCCACTACACGATTACAAAGAACATAGATACTGTAAAAACGCTTTGGGATAATTACGATTTACAAGCACATGCACTACCTTTGTTATCTTTTCCAAATCATCTGTTCCTCCATCAGTCAAGTCGTCACCAAAGACGACTCGTTCAGCACAACGCCCACCATGAGCAACCACCATTTGCATCTTCATGTAGCCAAAGGTTGTATACCCTTGGTCCACTGTATCTTCTCGAGGGTAAAAAACAGATATAGCAGTTTCCTGCTCAAGTGGGTTTAACGAAGGGTCAGAACACCCAAAATAAAAAGTTGGGCGAAATATACACGATAAAAATTGTACCTTGCCACCAGGAAGAAGCTGAGAAAATGCATGCCAGTCAAATTTAGGAAACAAATGAGCCAACAGTATATGGCCTGCTTCATGTACCGCAAGTAGTCTCTTTTTCTCAAATGTCACCTATTACACATAATAGAAAAAACTTATTTAACGGAATCATAGTTTTAAGCCTAAGAAAGAATGTCAAAAGAAGATACTTACACTTTCTTCGCATTTTTGTTGTTCTTCTTCCGTTAGAAGCACACCCATTCCCTCGAGCAATTGTTTATCCAACACGTCAACTATATCTTGCTGGTAAATCTTAGAATGCCCTTTCCTGACCTGCAAATTTAAATGAAGACCAAAATGAACTCTAATTTATTCAAGCATTAAATGAAGGAAAACCCACGATCAGTTAACACAGCTTCGGGAATCATGAAGCAGCAAAAGGGAACTGATAAAAAAATAGAGTATGAAGAACTCACTGAGGAACTAGCCTGCCAGATAACAATGAGGCAATAGTTTTCTAAATTCTGTATCTTTTACAATTTCTACACTACCAAGGGATAAATATGCATGACTGAAAATAGAGCACATGGAGCAGATGCATTTGAAGGGATATTGAAGAAAGATACAATGATTAACGGTGCAACTTATGGAAGCAGGGTACGGTCCAGAACAACAGATATATACACAGATAGATAATTAGATAATACATTTAATAACTGACTTACAGACATAATTCCTGCTTCATTGACAAGGTTTCTCATATCTGCCCCCGAATACCCAACAGTGCGAAAAACAAGCTGAAGAATCAAAAAGTAGGAGTAAGCCCTAGATAGCTGGAAGAATGCTTAGTCATTAGATCTGAAACAGTAATTCAAAGTTTCTTATTATGTTGCACACACAAGTCACAACTAGCTACATGACTTGATGAGTTCCGTGCATTTGCTCATTTAATTAGTAATTATTAAGTAAACCTTCCTTGAAGAAACAAATCCACATTTGTAAACTCTATACACTATAGCTAGTGCATTATATCATTTACTACCCACTAAATCTTAGAGAAAGGTAATAAACAGATGTGAGAAAATACAACACGATAAAGATATGAGGCTCCAAAAATTTACATTTTCAAAGTTGACGTCTTCAGCAAGCTGCTTTCCTCTACTGTGCACCCCAAAAATTTGGACCCGTTGTCTAGCATCAGGTAAGCCTATGTAAAGACGACGATCAATAATTCCAGGTCGAACAAAATCAAGATCCAATTCATCAGGCCTATTAGTAGCACATATAAATATCACAGATTGCCTCAGTGAAAACCGATCAACGCCAGTTTTCTCCTTCCTGACAAGGAAAAAAAGAACTTGAGCATAATTTTTCAGCAACAAGCCAAAGGGAAAAGGGACGACTCAATTATCCCACCCGGAGAGCAGCGTGTGAGGAGAGTAGGATGTACATATATCCCTATTCAAGTAAATTGAGAGTATTTCTAGACAATGATCCCCGGGATGTCAGATCAGAGATTCAAACCCATGACCAATTGGTCATGAGTTGGGCACCTAACTACTAGGCCAACTCGACTTCTCAATTTTTCAGAGCAATTATCATTGGTCTAATATTTCGATATTTGGGGTAAGGAGACCGATTACCATATCTCAACCATACACAAAGAAGCAAACCTACACAAAGAAGCAGCCCTAAAAATATAGTGGAGATACCTAGTTACAAATATTATCTGATACTTGTACCTACCATTAGACCTATAACTAAGATCTGACTAGTTATAATTAAAATTAGATAAGTATAACTATATGCTTACGATGTGAAACAAACTTGCTGGATACAGGTTCTAAATACCAAGTATAAAACTAATTGTTTCTGTTAATACTTTAACTTCACATTATAGCTGCACTTATTCCAATATATTGTAGTTTTAATTATGTTGAAAACCTAGAGTTTTGGTGTCTTACGACACCATGGCCATTAAAATGTGTTTTTACGGAGTTTATCACTAAATCAATGCCTCCTGAGACATAGTTTATCAATATTTTGTAGTCAAGATGTATTAATGATTGTTTTAGTTTATTAATTTGCTAATCTAACAAAACCTGCAGTTTACGGATTATAGTTTTTAAGCAGATCACTGGAGAAGGCTTGGAAAAATAGAAGAATTATTTTCAAAGCTGTATGTGATAAGAAGATGCTAGGGTAAATGAAATACTAACTCCCCATCAAGCTGTGCTACCAAAGCCTCAAATGTTGCTCTTCTTCGTGGATCCTTTCGTGCATGCCTCCCAGCAATAGCATCGATTTCATCAACAAATACAAAAGCAGGAGCCTGAAAACAGAACACAACAAAATATTCAACTTGAAGCCTATAATTCTTCATCAAAGGATTAAATTCAAGAGAATTTATGTATTTATATAGCTGCTTCTTTATCCCTCTTTTTTGCATTTGATCTTCATATATGAACTAGTTTAAAACCTAAATTTCCTTTATGCATAACATTTCAAATTGAATCCTAGGTCAAAATGGAAGCTTTATCTTTCGAGTCTTTCACCTATCAGGTGCAATTACTTTACATAAGCTTTAGCAAAATCCTCCCAGAAACAAACCCAGTAACAATGAGTCTAAATCTTCAGTAATTTAGTATAAACAACTAAAATTATTAATGGAAACTGCATGATATGCAAGAAATATAACTAACGTTTCTCCTTGCAATAGAAAACATTTCATTAATTCGTGCAGCACCACTTTTTTCACTATCTGTAAATTCAGCACCAGAAGCAAAAACAAAAGGCATCCCGCTTTCTTTCGCAAGTGTTCGTGCAAAAAGTGTTTTGCCTGTTCCTGGAGGCCCTGACAGAAGTACTCCCTGAAATTGACATAAAAACAGAGCTCAAGCAAACACAGTTTGATCGCGAAGAATCTTTCAAAGTTTCAGATTTAGATTGCTAAACTTGACCATTACCCGCACAAACTTTACTTCCTTTTCATAATACTGCATTGGGTTACGCATGTAAATCATTAACTCATCCAGGAGATCCCAGACATCACCGCCTAAAACTACCTCTTTATACATAGACTTCGTTTCAGCAGCTTCTCCAACTGGCTGAGCGGGTAACAAAATATTGAGATCGAATAAACAAGTTGCTTAAACTTAACAAATAATGTTTGCAGTAGAATTCTATATATACCAAGATAAAGTTTTCAGCATAAGCCATGTCGAAAAGTTGATTGTACTTCTTATAAAGAAATCTCTTATTTGTAACATGGAGAAGCATCACAGCTTCCCTAATAAACCACAGTATTAATATTCCAGGTAGTAAAGCGATTGCAACTTTAAAAAGGTAAAGGCTCTGCCGTCTCTGGAGGAGATCTACATCAACTCCAGAACTAGATATCATCTCAAACAAGTGTGGATCGAGTGGTATATTAACCTGAGAGAAGTGCATATGCATTAGAAATCAAGGTACAAGCAAATATACAGATCCTTTTTCTTCACTGAAAAGAATTTGGATATGAATCTCACAATATATTCTAGTGGGAATCCCTCCTTCATGGTTACATACAACCTTTTCAGGTCCTCAGTGAAGACAACAGCTTCGACCTGCCCAAAAATTTAGAAAATTAGATGCTGCCAAACAATGGCTTTTTAAGGTCAAAAACTCTGTAACCAATTCTGAATGTTCCACTAATACAGTGAAACTATGATCCATCTATCCCAGCAATCAGACTAAATCGCTACTTATTTTCAGATACAACCTGAAAGCATTCTGGTTCATCCTAATGCCACAAAGGGCATAAATTCTAGTTTCACTTTTTAGATAGTAATCAGCTTGAAGCAAATGCGGGTCTATGTTACTCGGACTCTTTGGTTTCAGCAACCATACTCGTGTCAGGATTTGGCTGAAATGTGGACACTTTGACCAACTGAAAGACCACATATTAGATGAATTAATAATGCAAAAAGAAATATACAATAAAAGGAAAAGAAGTTTGAACAAGAAAAAAAAGAAAGTAGAGTAGATGAGAAGAATACCCCTAATTTACAAAGTCCTTACAAAATCATGCTTAGCTTCAGTTTCATTGTTGACTTTTACTACAAAATTTTATCGTACATACTTGTTTGTTAATAGACTATGTTGTGACCCAAATTTTCATAACTTCCCAGTCCGACACTCTGTACTTGAGTCCGAGTAACATAGACGAAGGTGCCCTTATATGTAATCACACATGCACACAAGTACTCCAGAGGGTTCAACTACTTGTCGACTTAAAATTTTTATCTGGCCATCTAAGAAGAAAACAAATTATCGCAGACTCTCCAACAACTGTCCTAATTAAATATCCACTTTCGTGTTTCCTATGTACAAAAAACTAAATTTTTTCGTGTTTCCTATGTCCTAATTTCATCCATGTGTTTCATTTATATGCACACTTTAAAAAACTAGTTTTTTAATTCCTTTCTTATAGCTTATGGATAAAGAAGAGGAAGCCCAGGTATGTACCACGGGTAACATGATCTAACCTCAGAGCAGTCAAGTTTCTGAAGAAAATAGGTGTAAGGAAGTTTCGGACGATAACGCCACCAACGCTTAGAAATCCACAGAGCCCTTGTCCCTTGTGCATCTCGGGCCTTCTCTACGACGTCTTTGCGGAGACTATTCTCAACCTCTTTCATGTCAAATTCAACAACATACTTCGCATTTAACGAATCTAATTGCTCAGATAACTTCTCCTTCCTGAGAATTTCTTTCCACGTTTGAAGCCTTTCCCGCCATGTTCTTCTACTTTCCTGATTTTGATCTGCCAGACATTTGCATGAAGTTATATAACTGAAATTTCCAGCACAATGAATACTACACTGGGAAATACAAAAAGCCAACAAGCATACATAGACAAATGCAAAACTCTTCTTATTGTCTCACCAACTGTAGTATTACTTATTCTAGAATGATCAATACTTCCCTGACACTTTTTACTCCCACAGAAATTCCCCTTTCACTTTTTTGCCCCTTTTGAGGGGTGTTCCGCCCAACGTGATAATAAGAGTTGTGTACAATTTAAGATTTGCATTGTCAAATTCATGGTCCATGTATACAACAGGTATGATAAAAGAAAGCTGTCTAAAAAGTATAAGCTTCCCAGTTTGCAAGGCAAAATATGTATAAGCTTGAAAATATTAATGCAGCCAACCCGTTAAATTAAACAGATAAACAAAGGTTAAAACAGAAGAAGAAAGCAACAAATCTACTCGTATATCTATAATTTTGAATCGAATATCGTGAATACTTTTTCGACTTTAGGTTCCAGAATCTTCATTACAAAAGAAGTACGTACCTACGCACGCAATCTATATTTGGCTATAATGTAATTGTAGCAAGAAATAAATTTGCATAAAAGAAAAGCTAATGACAATTGTGCTCCCAGCTGCAACGAGAGGCAAACTCAATAACTGGATATGCTAGCATCATAATTCACATACTAGCAAGAACCGGATTCAGAAGCAGAATCTTTCCCCCAGATCAAATGTATATTGCAAGATTAAAAGCAAAACACTAACAAACACTAACCTGAAATTTCCAAATCTCCTTGCTGAGACTTATTATCTTCTGCACTCAACTCCCCGTAATTTTTAATAGTCTGTGTTTCATAATTATTTGGAGTCTCAACATCATCATCATCCCATGCATCTTCCCCAACATAGGAGCTATCACGGGTAATTGTCCCATCTGGTTCTTCAATGAACTTCTTCAATTTAAGGCCTTTTGGGGTTGTCTTCCTCCATAACTCTTTTTTGTACCTACAAGGTTTCAGAGAATCATATACCGTTGAAATGTAAAAACTATTCACCTCCGATTCAATCCTAAACCAAAAGTCTGATCTAATAACAATAGATAATTCAGCAGTACATGAAGGGATTTTCAAGTTAGTCAATGATCTATGTCATACTGACTCCTGGAGGTTTACCACGTCCAACTGAGCAACAAGTTGATGGATTTAATTTTTACAATGAAATAAAAGCTTAATATAGAGTTAAATAGTAAGCTGGATAAGGTTCCTGTGCCTATTGGTTAACTAGTTTTAAAAGAGGATCACTGGTTAGTGTCGAAAAAGAGGAACAAATAATAATGCTTCTAACGATGAGTAAGTTTCAGGAGGAAAGCAGTTACCTCCTAATATTAGTGGGAGTGGGTTGAGGAATCAAGGCCTCCATGTACGCCTCGGTGAGTTGTTGGTGTTGGCGAGCAAGGAAAGGAGCTCGAACACGGGTATAAATTCTTTGACAAGATAAAAGTAGAATAAAAACAAAAAGCAGCAATGCACCTAATCTCTTAGATTCCCAACTCTTAATGTCCTGAAAAAGACTCAAACTCTAATCATAAAAACCGCAACTGGATAGCAGCTCATTATATACAAATGACAAATTAAAACACAAAGTGAAATGAAATATATATAAGAAAATGACCTTCCATCTATCCCATTTGTTCCACTGAATGAAGTGAGGAAGCACAACAGTGCGGAACTCGTCAAACTGAGTGTGGGCCTTGTTTGCCAGCTCCTTAGCCCGAGCATTAACAACATCAACATCAAAGCCAGTTTCTTTCTTGAGCGAGTCCCCAAATTTCTGGGAAAACCTATTAGACCCCCGACGAATCGAGTCGGATAAGCGTAGCCAAGGAGAATCATTTTGGTCAGCGGATGAGTGGACTCGAAAAATGGGCCTGTAATTTACTAATTTGTGTTTGGGAGTTTTTGTCGAATAAATGGGAAAAAATGGTATTGGGTTAGTGTGATTGATAGTAGAAGATGATGAGAGGTGGTGGTGGTTCATTTTAGAATTCAAGAATTCACTGGATTGAGGGAGTGCAGGCCACTGGGGATCTTCTTCTTCTTAAAGGGGGGGTTTTAGAGGTTCTTCTTTTCCCCTTTTTTCGGGTTGCCTGCAGTACAATTTAAAATTTTCCACTTTGCCTATTGTACTAATGAGGTGGTCATTGTACTTTCCTTTTTTTCTCTTTTACCCATCGCCGTCAGTCAAGAAATGGCTCAGTTAGTTTGACTGTTAAAATGCTGATTGTGATGCACTGTCATCCTGCCACGTGGATGACACATCAGCAAAACCTTTTAATAAAAAAATATTAAAAACTTTAAAAAATCATAAAAACTTTTTCTTTTATTTTACTTTAATTCTTTTCTCATAAAATTCTTTTCTCTTAGTCTCCTTGCTCTGTACCTACAACACACACACTGCACTACATTCATATCCTTGTCCCTCTCAGCCTCCTTACCTATCCAAAATCTCAATCTTCTCCCCTTCTCTCTTACTTCATTTCTCCCATAATCTCTCGGTTCTTCGTCCACTCTCTCTGTCTCTCGGCTTTACAGCCTTTCAACACAATTACACACACTCTCGTGACACTCATCTCCTCCTTCTCTTCTCGATACTGCAGTTGCACAGACCCAACACCACGTACAACCATACACCCCCACTCTACATACCCCATGCTTCACCTCAAACCACATGACTACAACCCTCTCCTCATCTCTTTCACTCTTCTCCTCCTCCTTTAATCTCTCCCAATCTCTCATGTTTTAACACTCATAACAACATATGCATCGACCCCCCCTACTTTGCCACGTTCACCTCCCTTGACTCCTCTGTTCGCACCACCATCACCCACACCACGTCCATACTAATACAGCCTCCACCCACTACATCTTCACACCACACCCTTTCTTCGATCCCCCTCTCGACCTTAACACTCAGAACCCACTACCACCAGCTTCATCTTGCACCCATGGACTCTCTCCATCTCCGCATCTTCTTTATTCCCATACCATACACAGCCACACAACGGAAACCCCCAGATAGACTATGCACACACGGCACCACTCCAAAACATACATACAAATCACCTCCATATAATCGATAGTAATTTGCCACACCTCCAACCATCATATTGACATAAAACAACCAATTTTACAATCAATTACAAGTCAAAATCGTAACCCCTAATTTAACCCTAAATTTTCGAATTTGCAGAAACGCTAATTGACCTCAAAATTGAATAGAGAATGAGGAGAGGTGATTAATATAATTGCTAAGAACCGGAGATTTTATTTCCAGATTAGAGAGATAGAGTTTAGAGAAGCGAGAGATTTTAGAATGGGGAGAGAAAATAGAGTGTTGTAAGGAAAAAGAAACAGAGAGGAATCAAGAAGAATCGAGAACCCAGTAGAATGAGGTAGAAAGAATGGCTGGTTTTTTTATTAAAATAACAGGAGCAAATCTTTAATTGTTTTGATTTGATTTGATCTGATTGGGTGGAAACTTGGTAAATAATTGTGATTTTAACCTTTAATTGTTTTGATTTGATCTGATTGGCTGTTAACTCTAAAAAGAAATTAATTATGAAAAAATAATTATAAAAAGTATATAATTATACTTTTTATAATTTTTAATGAAAAAATTCTGATTTTTTTTAAAATTTTTATAATTTTTAAAAAAATTATAATTTTTTTACGATTTTTTTGAAAATTTTTATATTTTTTTAAAGTTTTTATGATAAATTGAATGTTTTTAATATTTTTTTATAAAAAAATAGGGTTTTGCTGATGTGTCATCCACGTGGCAGGTTGACAGTGCATCACAGTCAGCATTTTAACAGTCAAACTAACGGAGCCATTTCTTGACTGACGGTGATGGGTAAAAGTGAAAAAAAGGAAAGTACAATGACCACCTCATTAGTACAGTAGGTAAAGTGGAAAATTTTAAATTGTACAGTAGGCAAAGTGACCTTTTGCCCCTTTTTTCGGCTTATTTTCTCCAAGAGTAGGGGTGTCAAACCCGAAACCCGACCCGAACCCAACCCGGAAAAGTACGAATTTGAGTCGAGTATTTTGAGTTTCGGGTCGGGTTCGGGTTGTGTAAAAATTTACCCGAAATATTTGGGTCGGGTTCGGGTTGATCCAAAATATCTGAATTCGACCCGAAAATTTAATATATATAATAAATTATATAAATTTATCATATAATTATATATATGTGTGAAATATTTTCATATTATTCAAATAATTTAATTTTATATGTCATATAATAAATTACTAATACATATTTTAATATTATATATATATATAAATTAATTAATATAAATAAAATTAATTATTTTTAATTATTTTCGGGTCAAAATGGGTCATTTTCGGGTTGATTGGGTACTAACGGGTCGGGTTCGGGTTGAACATTTTCAACCCATTTCGGGTTCGGGTCAACCCAAAAATAGGACCGGGTACAGCAAACCCGACCCGAACCCGACCCATTACCCGAAATTGACACCCCTATCTAAGAGCATCTCCAAGGGCCCATAACCCTTACCTATATTTAGATAGGTGGACACTTTTAGGATTTCCCCCCCAAAAAAAACACGCTCCAACAATACCCTCTGTTACCAATACATTTTGAGGGAGAAAAAATAGGATCTACATATGAGGAACCAAATTACATCCCCTATCATCTCCCACTATAATTTTTGGGTGAATAAATGAAGAATGGGCTTATTCATAGAGGTCCATTAGGTTAATTTATAAAGGATGCATTTAAATTTCAAAAAACTAACTAAATATTATTTTTAAAAAATAGGGGTACCAATATAGGGTTTATCATTGGAGTAAATCATACTTTTGCTTCCTTATATTTTTAAAAATCTTTATTTTAGGGGTTAGGAAGGGGAAAGTCATTGGAGTTGCTCTAATGCTCTTCCCTTTCCTTAATCCTTAAAATAGGGATTATTAAAAATATAGGTAATAAAAATTATGTTTCACTCTAATCATATACCCTATATTCATACCCTATATTTTAAAAGTAATTTTTAATGTAGTTTTTTGAAATTTAAATTTTGAACATTCTTATAAACTAACCAATGAGGTGGAGGATAGATGAGGTGGAGGATACAGGGGATCTAATTTTGATCACTCAAATAAGGGGTTATATTTTCTCTCCCCTAAAAAATAAAGGGGATGAGGAATAGGGTTGGAGCTTTATTTTTAAACTAAAATCCCTATATTTGTCCACCTAGGCACATTATAGGTAAGGAACATATATGGTTGGAGTTGCTCTAATAACATCTCTCTAATTAGCATTGCTGTTGCAGCAACGGTAGCTTATTTTTGAAAATCAGCTTCTTACGACCCGATTTCTCCCAGATCTTGGTTTGGTCGGACCTGCAATGAAGAAGAATGCGAGGGCTTGGCCCCCTGATTTACCTCCGGTATGAGAATAAGTTAGTCGATTTTGGTAAGGTATTTTGAACGTACAGCATTTGTGTCTTGTGTGTAAGTTGTGTATGAATGATGCTTCAAACCTGACCAAGACGTATATTCTCTATTCCTTTGATCGTGGACGAACAACCTGGAGGTGGTGAAGGTGGGATGACGTGTCCCACCTTCAACTAAAAGTCACCACTTAATACAACTAAAAGTCTCAAATTCACCACCGAAGTAAAACTGGTCTCAATCGACTCACTAAACTGGGGAAAAAAACTTCCGTTAAAAAATTAACGGATCTGTCTAAAATTGCTGACTAGATGCTGACATGAATATTACGTGGCCTCCAACATGGAATCAGATGTATGTATTAAAACAATTTTTTATTAAGTGAAACCCCTCATTTCTCAATTAACACAAAAACCCTTATTTCTCTCTAAGAAAGAATGGGCGGGAACAATTGGGAATAAAAACCCTAGCATCAATCTGGAGATCGGACAAGCAATCGGAGATCAGACAAGTAATAATCATACAAGTGAGCATCTTTATCTACTAAAGGTACATTTTTTTATGATTATTAAGTAGTGTATGTGTATTATTGGGTATTTGTATCAATCTGATGTTAATATGAGTTGTAATGTTCATCATGTTATATGAAATATGGTGAGATTATATGTTCATCATCATGGAAAATTTATTACAAAACCAGTGTGCAAGTATGTTGGAGGGATGGTAAATGTAATAGAAGATGTTGATACTGATACTATGTCTTTTAGAGACTTTGAGGATTGTACAAAAGACTATAACTTTGATAAAAATGCGAAAATTTATTCCCCAAATGATGGTCATAGTTTGAGGAGTGGTGTAAGGGTTGTTTGGGATGATAATTCGATTAGAGAGGTCACAAAGTTGTCTATTTCATATGATAGAATAGACTTTTTTGTTGATAATTTGTTGGTTGATGATTGTTGTTAATAGTATTTTTGTTGTTCGTTCTCAGGGAAGGACTAAATTAATGTGATATCAAAGTTCAGGTTTCTTATCTCTTTACGTCTAGAAGTGTGTGAGAAGAATTTTGGGTTTGTGTATTAACTAAATTATCCAAGAACTAATTATAAGCACTAAGAATTGATTTTAAACTGAGATTCAAATATATGGGAAAATAATCTAAGAACTGGGGTTCTTCACTTGGTCTCAATACATGCTCAATATTAATGTGATATCTGTGTTCCTACCTTGCTGAAAACAATTCTTCTAAAGTTATACTGTACCCTCCCAGGCTACAATATAGTGCCTACAGCTACACCCTAATTGTCACTCCCGTGATACAATCAAAGTATATCTATAAACTGTTAAGTGCCAAGAATTATATGTCTCACAATTCTCCTATTAATCTCCCGATCTAATATTCAAATTATGTCTGTTAAATCATGTACTAAGATTGCAACTTCTCTCCCAAGCTTATTACAATCCCTAGAATACAATCAAAGGTTCATGACTCCCTTAATTGTGTTAAGATCTCATTAACAGATCAGCAAAGCAGAAAATCACATAATCAAGCATGCATGAATACCAAGGAATACTACCCAATCCTCAGATTAGAGAATTAGTTACGCATATTTAATAAAGAAAACATAATAATAATGATAATGAATGAAAACATAATATTGAAGAAAGAATTGAAGATCGAAAGTACCTTGATACGATTAAAAGCTATGAATTGTTATGATTTACAATGGTAGGATGTGTTTAAATAGGCTCTACAAATCTTGCCCAGCAAGATATTACATTCTATTACAATTAGGATTTAAAGAAGGTACCCAAAACTGCCCAGAATACAATTAGAATTAGAAAAAGGGCAAAACAGTAAATTCATGGCCTTCTTTTATAAGAACACGTGCGCGACTTTATTCAGCACGTCCCTTGCACTTGTTTCCTATCCCAGGTTGTAGAAAATCTCTCAAGCTTCGCGTGGGCAGTAAGATCGCTGAAAATGGACTTCTAGAACTCCAGATATGGCCAAAACAGTATAAGCTACGCAACCTTCCCGGAAAATTCGAATTTTAATCAATTAAATCTCCAAAAACGACAAAAGCTTAGATATTCTTGCAAACCTGCACAACTACACAAAACACATCAAAACTACACAAACTTGAGTCCAAAACAATCAATTTAAGCCGAACGGAGGCATTCCAAGTGGATATAAAATCCACTTATCAAACCCCCAAACTTAAACTGATGCTTGTCCTCAAGCATAAACAATTACATCTACCTAATTAGTACCACTTCCGTAGATGATCACGGTTGCATTTGGCATATGCAACAAGCCCTTTAAACCCCTAGGTAGCCCTAGTGGACGAGTAAGGTCTCGTGAGGGCCTATAGCGAATGTACCCACAAAATCCATTTAACCTAATGCAATGCAATGCATGAATGCAACTAATATGAAAAATGCAATTAATCTAACCTACCATACCTTCAAATCCTCTCATGCCATATCAACTTAAGAATCAAAGTAAATACGCAATGTCTTGGTGTCGAAAGTGCAAGTATTCACATAGTCTACTCAATGAACATGCATAAGTTCTCACAAGCCCATGTCAAGTGTAAGAATAAGTTAGTAAACATGCTAAGCCTACAAGAGCACATCTTTGAGACAACACTCGGGATCTCATACGCAAGAACAAGCAAACACTCACAATCCACTCACAAAAGAATATTCACTCAAGAACAAGGGTAAGTGTATCACTCAATTCCAACAAAATCATAAACATGCTTGACATTTGGTATCAATCTAACTCTTAACACAACATACATCAATAACGATAATCAAAAGGTTTTTAATTGGGTTGTAACGTGGGCTAGGGACAAGGTATGTCAAATAAGCCAAAACAGGTGAAGTGTCAAAAGCTAGTAAGCATCATAATAAATCATACACAACACCCTATTTTCCCCCCACATAAATTTTACTAAGAATACTCGACTAGTCGACTAAAGTAGGATCACAACAAACACAAACATGCTCTCATAATATATTTTTTTCTTCTCTTTTTCTTTTTTCTTCTTTTTTTTTTCTCTTTTTTTTTTCTTTTTTTTTTCCGAGAGCTAAATAAAACAATAATATAAATAATAACAATGATCCCCCAATTTATTACATATGCCGACTATCAAGTAAACAACCAAACCCAATCTCAATATTTTCCCCAAAAGTATGACCAACAATAAATCCCTCCTTGCACACCTTATTACTCCCTTAAGCACTATACTAGCCTTTGACAGTGTGGGTTCAAATTAATGTAAGGCCAATACAAGAAAAAGATATAGGCAAGTAATGTGGTGTGTCACCGAAAGAATAGGATTAAGCTCAACGGGTAACTAATTGATCATTTTAATATGGTGTGGTAATATGGGAAAATATGTGGTTATTCCTAATTGCCTTTATCATTTTAATCGTCAAATAATGTCATGCGTTTCAAGAAAGACCTCAAACAACTGCTAGCAATGCAAACAATTCATGGACACTCAAGCAAACGAATAAATTGCAAATATGCAATATGGCTCAAAATCTCACTTGGTGGAAAAAAACATACTCAATCCCAAGCAAACATCTCTCTAACTCACCTACTTGTACTCAAAGCATGCAAACTAAATCATCTTGCACATATTCATGTCCTTCTAATTACTTACAATATTCAATAAGTCTACTAGCTTCAACTTACTAGTGTATGTGTGTGCACAAGAACAAAGCATATCACTTCTCAATCAAAAGCGTCAACAACACAAAATTACTATCAAGCATGGGTGCAAATGCAAACTATTATGAACTCACATGATATACTGTACTAAAAAAAACAGAATGTCCTATATGAAACAAACGTAGATAACACAAACATAAATGCATAATTTACTACTACTAATATGCAAAGCATGAAATCCTATATGAACAATTAATACAACAACAACTACATATCCCTCAAACCACCCCCAAACTTAAAATATTCAATGTCCGCATTGAATGGAAGTAATACAAAGGATAGTAGAAAACATATCCCCAAATAATCAAGAACACACAACCCTAATAATGCAAGAACACAATTCGTAATATCAAAATAAAAGAAAGAAATATACCTCAAATACGAACCGAAGAGGTGAAGCTTGCAATTAAAAATCCCCCAAACTTGAATCTTGAAGCCTTGAAATTAATTGAAGTGAAATATAATTGGAATGAGGTAGGATTTGTGTGTCTAGAGGTGTATATATAGATGGGTATATAAAAATTTTTGGTTAGGATTTGAGGTGAGATGGGATTGGAAGGGTGTAGAATTAATATTAGAATAGAGTTAGGAATTTAAGTGGAGAGATATAATAATAAAAGATGAAGTTGGGGATGAATTTATGTTAAAACACAAAAATTTCGGGCAAAATCGAGGCTAAATAGAAGAAGTCACGCGCTGTGGCGCGGAGTGGCCGCTGTGGCGCTACTCAGTTTCTACCGACACACACATATATTTTTTATTTTTTTAATATACACAACACAAGCACATAACTCTTGTAATATCTCCTGAACAGAAGCATGGCCCCAATGTGGCGCAGAACTGGTGACAAGTCGCGTGAAATTCACTGTTCGATTTGTTTTTTTTTTTTTTTTTTTGTAAAATACTCAATTTTTTTCCCTACACTAATTCGTGGGTTGCCTCCCACGAAGCGCTTCTTTAACGTCAATAGCTTGACGCCGATTATACCTGGAAACTTCAATGAGGATAAAAAGCAAACAGATGCACATATCTACGAATTTCTAATATAAGCATATTGTGCAAATAAACCTTAGATTCATTGAAAGGTACGAAAACTTCCAAGAACCTATCATGCTCAAGAGACTTGGAAACATTAAAATAACTAGAAAAGTCGTCAGAATAATCATTATAAGTACGATTCATATACTCCTCCCAAATCGGATCCTTATACTCTAAAGCAAGATTTTCAACTTCCTCAATCTTAACTTCCTTCTCTTTTATAATTGGACACTCATCAATTTTAATCTCGTCTACCAATGTATTAAGCTCAAAATTTTCTAGAATTGGTAGAATTTCAATTGCATCCAAATTATCATCAATGCGTGTGACGCCCCGCAGATCCGGGATACAGATCTGGGACCCACATTCAATAATCAGAACACACCTGCAATGTCAGTGATATAATAACCACAATACTATATTAATCCCTCAACTAAGATCGCTCACAGGCTAAAGTATAAAACAAGTATCTAAATAATATTACAACTCCTCGAATAAAAGTTATTACAAACGAACGTTTAAACCAATGTCATCCTTTATTACAACAAAGATAACTAATACACACTAGTCTTCTTCTGGAGTCGTCCTCTGATAGCTGGACCACTATACTTTATCCATCTCACTCTTAACTGAAGAAAAGAATAATAAAAGAAAGGTGAGCTAGAAAGCTCAGCAAGATCGTCTATGTATTTGAATCAATAATATTAAAATTTCTTTTCATCAGAATTATCTGTGGCAATTGCCATATCAAAATGTGAATCGAAATCGAATCAAATCGAATCGAAAGTAGTAAAGAATAAGAAGTAGAATTGGATTTACATCTGTATTTTATTTTAAAATCATAAGGTTAGGCTGCTGATCAGTCACGCACTAACCCCGGACAGTGCACAAAGCAAAGTCCTAATAATGGATCCTTGGCTATAATATCAGCCTTAACTTCCGACCATAAAGGTTCTGACCACTTAAGGTCTATATAAAACTATCCAATTCTATAACGATTAAGGAAAGTGTCGTTACAATCGACAATCTTAGCTTCAACAACTAGATGTCGAAACAATTGACATCTATTCAACAACCAACCCTGGAAAGATCACTTCCCAGGAACAATCTTCACAATGAAGAATCATCAAGAATAAGATTCTATTCTAGTGTCGACAAGTTCGACACAATCAATATATAATGAAATGGTATCAATAATAAACATCGATGAGTTCGATGAATAATTGGGAATCAAAGGTATAATGAATCAATAATGAATAATAAACATTGATAAGTTCGATGTAACAAATGGGGTGATATGAATCTCAACTGAGAATAACCGTTTATCAATAGAATATCAAAGTTTTTCAGTCATGGCATAATTCATGGCATCAATAAGTATTTGAATAATTTGGTTTGTGTTTCACATGGTAGAAGAAAGGTTTACTTGCATCTCATGCTTAGAGAAGAGTATCATATGAATAAAAGATAAAGTAGAAACACTTTCAATATAGTCAAAGAAAGGGGAATACTTGCCTGATATAGCAAGATGTCCACTAAAGTCAAACAGATCCTTCCACTTTTTCCTTCCCAGTGATTCGCTTCCTCGTCTCTATAACGATAGTCGTACATTAGTTATTATTGCACGTACGATACGTATTCATATACTTCACATAAACACGTAAGGCACATAGCATTTAACAATTATTCGGCCAATTACCGATACAATTAAGCACGTAAAACAATCAAACAAACATCACAAATATTTTTCAAATGTTGGAAACCAAGGCCAGTATTTAAATCATGCTTCAAAATATTTTTAAGATTTTTTATAGAATTTTTAGAATTTTTCTACAATTTTTAAAGTATTTAAACTCAAAAATAAGGGTTTTGGAATTAAATAAATCCAATTAAGTTAATTAAATCAACATTAATTAATTAATAATATTATTTAATAAATACTGACATTTTTCAAATAATTATTATTAATTAAATTAATATTTAAATTTAATTAAAGTAATAAAAATATTTATTTTTAAAGTAAATAAATAAGGAAATAATCCTTCTAAAATCAATAATTAAATAATAATTCAAAATTAACTTCGAATTATTATTAAATAATACAGAAAATATTTTTCTGAAAATTTAGAAACTAATTTCACATTTTTCTGATTAATAAAGAATTAAATATGAATTTTAAAAGTTTTTATAAATAAAACGATTAAAATACAGAAAATAAAATTTTCCACCCGTATTTCATCTTCTTGACAGTTCCTTCCCCGGACCTCCATTAACGACCAACCAAGCTTTTCCGGCAAGAAATAAAATGCCCAGAAAATTCTGAAAGAAATAGCGGATATACTACATAATATTTCCAATTCAACTACAAACCCAGAAATTCAAAATTCACGGCCGTTTTGCCGGAAAATTCGACGAACTCCGGCGAGTTCTAAAATTCGGGCGGAATCCCGATCTATGCGTACACAACATCAAACAACAATCTAAAATCGTGAAAATGAAGATAATACTCCCAGAAATAAAAGCCCTATGTTCAATCAAACAAACAAACAACGATTCGAAAGGTGTAATTGATTTTCAAAAATGAGTTAAACTTTAAAATTCGGGTTTTGATTTCTAAGCTAGTGACATGAAATCAAAGCATGGATTCTTGCTATTTAGGACCCAACAAACACGATGGTAATAATCAATTGAACTGAAAGTTCCTAAATAAGAAACCCCCAATTCGAAGATCAATAACTATTCAAGAACCCTAGAAATTGGGTATTTTTGCTACGATACTTTGTTGACGAATTAAAAGTCATAAACTTGAAGAGAATAATCTGAGGATCATTTTGGTTACTCACAATAAGAAATTGGATTTCAATAACATGTCCAAAAGTCGATTTCATTTCTGAAAAGAACGAAGAACACGAAGAACATTCATATTTTTATTTACAGAAATCAAACTAACATATCTACATGTTATGAAGCTCAATCTTGACATATAATATACCAAATTGACGAGAAAAATAAGATCTACAACATGGAATCATCAAATCATACAAAAAAATCAAGTTTACGAAAAATTATTATTTTAAATCAATTAATTCGAATATTGTAAATTCGATATAAAAAGATTGGTGAATCCCACATGATTTCTGGGCACATATTTGGAAACTATATTTTCATACCTTTAATTTGAGCCCAAGAACGTTGAATTTTGATTCCGGGAAAGCCTCCAAATTGAAGATTGAATTGATGAATGTTTATGTTGAATTATTTTTGGAGAGCATTTCGAATTTTTATGATAAAAATGATATGATTGATCAGATGGTGTGCTGAGACAAATCTGGAAAAGCTGGAGGAAATAAGGGAAAAGCAAACTTTAACTTTTTGGAATAGTGATTCTTGTCTGGCGTGCTGTCTGCTCCGTTAATTGTCGAATAACAGCCTTTCTGTACGTCGAACGAATGACGAGTTTTGCTTCAAACGAAACGATTCGAATTCGAGCGATTTCAAAACTCTGGAAATAAATTATAATTTAAATAACAAGTCAATTAAAACTTGTTCGAACGAATTTGAAGTTACGGAGTTCTAAAAACGCAGAAAATAGGGTTTCGGGCCTGCGGCCCGCCGAAAAACGTTTTCACCACTGTATTTTTCGAAAAAGCGAAACGATCATTTTAAAACAACACATAATACATCTAAAGCATATAAAAGACTCTTTTAACCAATTAACACGTATATCCACTTATCAATAAATTTAAGTAATATAACAGCTCAAAATACGAGAACGTTTAATTCTTCTCGTAAATCCACTTAACGGCAAATATAAAAATATCAACTCGTCTTATAAATCCACGATTAAACATATATTACCACAAATAAAAATACAGGTTCTTACAATCTTCCCTCCTTAAAAGGATTCTGTCCTCAGAATCAACTAAGTGAATAAATGAGGATACTTCTCTAACATCTCACTTTCTAATTCCCATGTAGACTCTTCAACTCTAGGATTTCTCCACAAAACTCGTACTATCACAACTGTCTTATTTCTAAGCACTTTCTCTTTCCTGTCTATCACTTCCACTGGTTGCTCTACATATGACAAGTTTGGCTGAATCTCTATCGGCTCTGTCTCTATCACTTGGTTCGAATCCGGATAGAATCTCTTTAGCATCGATACATGGAACACATTGTGAACGTGCTGCAAGTACGGGGGTAAAGCTAGTTCGTAAGCCACTTTCCCCACCTTCTTTAGAATTTCAAAAGGTCCAACGAATCTCGGACTTAGCTTCCCTTTCTTCCCGAATCTGATTAATCCCTTCCACGGAGATACTTTAAGCAAAACTGGTTCTCCCGCTTCAAAGTTCATATCTTTCCTGGCCTTATCGGCATACTTTCGTTGTCGGTCTTGAGCGGCCACTAACCTCTTCTGAATCAATTCAACCTTTTCTTTGGTTTGCTGGATCAATTCTGGTCCCACCAATTTCTTTTCACCTACTTCATTCCAACATACTGGAGATCTACATCGTCTGCCATAAAGTGCTTCGTAAGGTGGCATTCCAATGCTAGCATGATAACTGTTGTTGTAAGAAAATTCCACTAATGGTAAATGATCATCCCAACTTCCCTGGAAATCCAATGCACAAACTCTTAACATATCTTCGATAGTCTGAATGGTTCTTTCACTTTGACCGTCTGTTTGCGGATGATAAGCAGTGCTCATGTTGAGTTTAGTCCCCAAGGCTTCTTGAAATTGCCTCCAGAATCTAGAGTTAAATCTCGGATCTCTATCAGACACAATCAAAACTGGAGTGCCATGTCGCATCACTATCTCCTTCAAATACAGATGAACTAACTTGTCCATTGAATACCTTTCGTTGATCGGTAGAAAATGAGCTGATTTCGTCAGTCTATCAATAATGACCCAAATGGCATCATGATTTGACTTAGTCTTTGGTAATCCAACCACGAAGTCCATAGCAATCTGTTCCCACTTCCATTCAGGAATCTCTAAAGGTTGTAGCAGTCCACTTGGTCGTTGATGTTCTGCCTTGACCTTCTGACACGTATAACATTTGCTAACCCACTCTGCAATCTCCCTCTTCATATCTGGCCACCAAAAGTTTTCCTTCAAATCTCTGTACATTTTTGTACTCCCGGGATGAATCTAAAATTTCGAGTTGTGAGCTTCATGCAAAATCTCATTCTTCAATTCTGGTACATTGGGTATCCATATTCTCGAAGAAAACCTTAATATACCCTTATCATCTTTCTGACTAATAATCTCTTCCCCTGACAAGTTATTCACATCTTGCTCCATTACTTCTTCTTGACACTTCTTAATCTTCTCCCACAATCCTGGTTGAAAAGTCATCGTATACATTATATCTATCGGATAAGCTGGGGTACAAATCTCTATCTCCAATTTCTCAAATTCTCGAAACACTTCTTCCGTCATGGTCAACATATTTAATTTTTCCTTACGACTTAAGGCATCTGCCACTACATTCGCTTTTCCTGGATGATAGTTGATGGTACAATCATAGTCCTTGATTAATTCGAGCCATCTCCTCTGTCTCATATTAAGTTCTTTCTGGGTGAAAATATACTTCAAGCTCTTATGGTCTGTGTAGATTTCACACTTCTCCCCATAAAGGTAGTGTCTCCAAATTCTAAGTGCAAACACTATTGCTGCAAGTTCCAAATCATGGGTAGGGTATTTCTGCTCATGTGGCTTTAACTGTCTCGACGCATAGGCAATTACTTTGTCCTGTTGCATTAAAACACATCCCAATCCCTTGTGAGATGCATCACTATAGATTATGAAATTTCCTTGATCAGTCGGCAGGGTCAACACTGGAGCTGTCACCAATCTCTGTTTCAATTCTTGGAAACTTTCTTCACACTTATCGCTCCAAACAAACTTCTCATTCTTCCTTGTCAACTTTGTTAAGGGGGTGGCTATCTTGGAAAAATCTTGAACAAATCTTCGATAATATCCAGCCAATCCCATAAAACTTCTAACTTCGGTAGGGGTCTTAGGTCTTTCCCAATCCAATATGGCTTCAATCTTCGCGGGGTCTACCTTAATCCCTTCTTTATTCACCACATGTCCTAGAAATTGCACTTCTCCCTTCCAGAATTCACATTTTGAAAACTTCGCATACAACTTCTCTTTTCTCAAAATTTCCAAAGCTATTCTCAACTGTTCCGCATGATCTTCTGCTGACTTGGAATAAACCAAAATGTCGTCAATGAAAACCACGATAAACTTATCTAAATATATCTTGAAAATTCGGTTCATCAAATCCATAAAGGCTACTGGTGCATTCGTCAATCCAAAAGCCATTACTAAAAACTCATAATGTCCGTATCTTGTTCGGAAAGCTGTCTTCGGAATATCTTCTGGTTTGATCTTTAACTGATGATAGCCCGATCGTAAGTCAATCTTTGAAAAATACTCCGCTCCCTTCAATTGGTCAAACAAATCATCAATGCGGGGTAAAGGGTTGATAAGTGGATTTTATATCTACTTGGAGCATTCTAAATCGGCTTAAATTGATTGTCTTGGACTCAAGTTTCCTGTAGTTTTGATGTGTTTTGCTTAGTTGTGCAGGTTTACAAGAATTTTGATTAAGGTGGATGCTTCTATAAATTTTTGGGAATTAATTGATTAAAATTCGGATTTTCTGGGAAGGCTGCGCGGCTTACACTGTTTTGGCCATATCTGGAGTTCTGTAAGTCCGTTTTCAGCGATCTTACTGCCCACGCGAAGCTTGAGAGATTTTCTACAACCTGGGATAGGAAGCACGTGCAAGTAATGTGTTGAATAAAATCGCGCGTGTAGTCTTTGTGAAGCATGGCCTGGAAATTACTGTTTTGCCCTTTTCAAGTTCTAATTATATTCCGGGCAGGTTTTAGCACCTTAATTAAATTCTAATTGTAATAGAAGATAAAATTCTTGCTGGGCAAGAAATCTAGAGCCTATAAAAACACATCCTACCATTGTAATAGAGATATACAGATTATCATAGTTTTAGTATTGTAACCAGCTGAGATCTGCAAGGGAGAAAAGGAGAGAAGGATTCAACGCTCGTGACTAGCAAGGATCTAGATCTACTTCATCTTTTGTATACGTTGGATTATAGATTTGTTTCCTCAACTCTTAGTTCTAATAATATTTTTACTTCTTTCTTCCATATCTTGTTTTACATCATGTTTTCATCAAATCCCATGACGATGAACGGTTCAATTATGGGCTAATCGTTGTCGTGGGATCCTAGTGGATTTATCTATGTAGCTCAGTAGCTTGCATGCCTTAAAGATTTGTGTGTGGTGTATAATTGATATCCTCGTATGGTTATGCTTAATAGATAGATGCGTCGCGAACATCTAATTTGTTAATCTCTTGTGAAGTGAAAGTGGATCTTGAGATTTAGAACTTGCCATGCTAGCATAGGTTCATAATTGTTGATCAATATGATTTGTGGTGTGAGATGAAAATACTTATACTGCCCTATGTGATCTTTATGGATAACTTGTTCTTCAACCGTTATGTTTTCAAATTCTATAGACATATAGGGTCTAAGCATAATTGGTGTCTAATCATCTTCTATCTCTTTTGTGGATGTATGTTTAGTTTGGTATGCGTATGCTGACAGGTAGCGTATACTTGTTTCGTGTTGTCCGATCAGATATCAAAACCATTGCACATAGTGATTAAAGGCTGCAACTCTAAGTGAAGTAGATGATGAAACTAGGATTCCATGTTTATTCTCATATAAGTAATTTGATTTTTATTCTCGTTAACTGTTTAATTCTTAGTTTTATAATTCGCATCTTAGTATAATTTAGATAATCAACCCCAATTGTTACTTTCCTTAGCAGTGAGTTAAAACCATACATTGTTGCATAGGCATATTTACTGAATTGAACACGATTCTAGATCTCTGTGGGAACGAACTTGATTTAATCATATATTACTTGTGACAGCGTAAATTTTGCATAACAAGTTTTTGGCACCGCTGCCGGGGATCATCGGTGTTTTTATTTAGTTTATGTGCTTGTCATCAGTGGTCGTTAGCGTTCACTGACTCGGATTCTTACTTAGTTTGTTTGTTTCGTGGTGTTTCAGGCACTTAAGTTGTATGCAAACACGTTCGCAAGCTCGGTTACAAAAACTGGCAGAAGACGGTCGTGTAGAGAATTTAGAGAATAAGGAAGAGGAATCTGAAACTACAGTAGCAATGGCAGATGCAGCAGCAGCTAAGGCTTTGAAGGACTATTTTCAGCCGAAACTCAATGACATCCAGTCTAGCATTGTTAGGCCAGCTATTGCAGCGAACAACTTTGAGATCAAGCCGGGCACAATTCAGATGGTGCAGAATTCAGTCCAGTTTGGGGGAGCTTCTACGGAGGATCCTAACATGCATGTTCGGGACTTTATCGAAATCTGCGACACTTTCAAGTGTAATGGTGTGACGGATGATGCTATCAGGTTGAGGCTTTTCCCATTCTCTCTGAGGGATAAGGCTAAGAGCTGGCTACACTCTTTACCACCTGGTTCCATTACTACATGGGAAGATCTTGCTCAGAAGTTCCTTACTAAATTCTTCCCTATGGCGAAAACTGCAGCAATAAGGAACCAGTTGACTCAATTTCAATAGCAATCTGGCGAGTCATTATGTGAGGCTTGGGAACGCTACAAGGAGATGCTAAGGAAGTGTCCTCATCATGGCATGCCTGATTGGATGGTTATTAATGGTTTTTACAATGGATTGGGAGCACAATCTAGGCCTTTGCTAGATGCAGCATCAGGAGGAGCTCTTTGGGCGAAGAGTTATGATGAAGCTTATGATCTTATAGAGATGATGGCTGCCAATGAATATCAGAATCCAACCTAGAGGCTTTCTCAAGGCAAGGTAGCAGGAGTTTTGGAAGTAGATACAGCTTCAATGATTACGGCTCAGTTGAAGGCTCTTGCTATGAAAGTGGATTCTCTTGCTAATTATGGAGTTCAGCAGGTGGCTAGTGTTTGTGAGTTATGTGCGGGCGCACATGAGACGAATCAGTGTGCTATCTCTTCCGAATCAGCACAGTTCGTGAGTAATTTCCAGAGACCTGCTGCACCAGTTCCAGCCACTTATCATCCCAACAATCGGAATCATCCTAACTTCAGTTGGAGCAACAATCAGAATACTCAACAATCTTATCAGCAAGCGAAGCCATACAATCAAGGCTATCAACAACCTTATAGGGCACCATATCAACCTCCGGGATTTCAGCAGCAGCAACCTCAGACTCATGCGGGGCAATCATCTAATGATAAATCTGATGAGATGTGGATAGCATTAAAGAACCTACAAGCTGGTCAGAAGCTCTTGGAAACTCAGATAGGACAGATTGCAAGTGCTTTAGGTAGTAGGCCACAAGGAACTCTTCCCAGTGATACGGAAGCAAATCCAGGTAGGAGGGACTTCAAGGAGCAGGTGAAGGCCGTAACTTTGAGATCAGGAAAGGTTACATCAGATCCTAAATCAACCGCTAAAGAAGATGAAGAAGTGCAGAATCAGCAAGTGGAAAAATCTGCAATGCCTGAATTTGAAAAATCTGACTTAGTAGCGGATGAGCTAGATGGTGACAAAGAGAAGAGCAAGGAACCTGTTCAAGCTTCAGTGGATCAGTCTACTCAGATCTATCCTCCTCCTCCATATCCTAGAAGACTCCAGAAGCAGAATTTGGACAAGAAGTTTGCTAAGTTTGTAGAGGTATTCAAGAAGTTGCAGATTAACATTCCTTTTGCTGAAGCTCTTGAACAGATGCCGAGTTATGCCAAGTTCATGAAGGGTATTCTTTCTCGTAAATTGAAGCTCGATGAATTAGAGACCGTTGCTCTAACGGAAGAGTGTAGTGCCGTTCTACAACAGAAGTTGCCTCCGAAGCTAAAGGATCCGGGTAGTTTTACTATTCCATGTACTATTGGTAATCTATTCTTTGAGAAGTGCTTGTGTGACTTGGGAGCTAGCATCAATCTCATGCCCTTGTCAGTTTTCTTGCAACTTGGTCTACCGGATCCAAAGCCAACTAACATCTCGCTACAGTTGGCTGATCGTTCAATTACCTATCCTAGAGGCATAGTTGAGGATGTCTTAGTAAAAGTTGATAAGCTCATCTTCCCTGCTGATTTTGTTATCTTGGATTTTGAGGAAGATAAGAAGATTCCCATAATCTTGGGAAGGCCATTCCTAGCTACGGGTAGTACCTTGATCGATGTGCAGAAAGGAGAGCTCACTATGAGGGTACAAAATCAGAATGTCACCTTTAATGTGTTCAATGCTATGAAGCTTCCATCTGATGAAGAAGAATGTTTCAATGTTGATTTGGTTGATTCCGTGGTAGCCAAGGATCTTGATCATTTGTTGCTAACAGATTCTTTGGAAAAAGCATTGAGTGGGAACTCTGAGGTGAAAGATGAAGATGAAGTGATGCAAATTCAGATGTTGAATGCCAATACGTGGAATAGAAAATTTGACATGCCTTTCGAGTCTCTTGGTTTAAAGGAGCTGGAAAAGTCACAAGTCCGACTTAAACCATCTATTGAGGAAGCTCCTACACTTGAACTAAAACCTTTGCCTAATCACTTGAGGTATGCTTTTCTTGGTGATACCTCTACACTACTTGTTATTATTTCTTCTAATCTGTCAGATGTCGAGGAAGAAAAGCTCTTGCGTATTTTGAGGGAGTTTAAGTCAGCAATTGGTTGGACCATAGCAGATATCAAGGGAATCAGCCCTTCTTATTGCATGCATAAAATTCTGCTAGAGGAAGGAGCTAAGCCTACTGTTGAACATCAAAGACGACTCAATCCTATTATGAAAGAGGTAGTGAAGAAGGAAATTCTAAAGTGGTTAGATGCTGGTATTATCTATCCTATCTCAGACAGTTCTTGGGTGAGTCCGGTTCAATGTGTGCCAAAGAAAGGAGGCATGACAGTTGTTGCTAATGAGAAGAATGAGCTCATCCCTACTCGAACAGTCACGGGGTGGAGAGTTTGCATGGATTATCGGAAGCTCAACAAAGCTACAAGAAAAGATCACTTTCCTCTGCCTTTTATTGATCAGATGCTAGACAGGTTGGCAGGGCACGAGTATTATTGTTTGCTTGATGGTTATTCCGGCTATAATCAAATTTGCATTGCTCCGGAAGATCAAGAGAAGACCACATTCACATGTCCTTTTGGTACTTTTGCTTTTCGTCGAGTTTCTTTCGGACTTTGTGGTGCTCCTGCTACTTTTCAAAGGTGCATGATGGCTATTTTCTCAGATATGATTGGCACTAATGTGGAGGTTTTCATGGATGACTTCTCAGTTTTTGGTACTTCATATGACGAGTGCTTGCATAATCTTGGCTTGGTATTAAAACGTTGTGTGGAGACTAATTTGGTTCTTAATTGGGAGAAGTGTCACTTTATGGTGCAAGAAGGAATTATTCTTGGGCACAAGGTATCTAGCAAGGGGCTTGAAGTGGATAGAGCCAAGGTGGAGACAATTGAAAATCTTCCTCCACCTATCTCTGTTAAAGGAATTCGCAGTTTTCTTGGTCATGCGGGATTCTATAGGCGATTCATTCAAGACTTCTCGAAAATCTCTAAACCGTTGTGCAACCTGTTAGAAAAGGATGTTCCTTTCAAGTTTGATGATGAATGTCTTGCGGCTTTTGAGCTTTTGAAAAAGAAGCTAATTACTACTCCTATCATTACCGCACCCAATTGGGAGGAACCGTTCGAGCTTATGTGTGATGCTAGTGATTATGCTGTGGGAGCTGTGCTTGGACAAAGGAAGGACAAAATTTTTCATGTGATTTACTATGCTAGTAAAACCCTCAATGATGCTCAGCTTAACTACACCACTACGGAGAAGGAGTTGCTAGCAGTTGTCTATGCTTTCGAGAAATTCAGATCTTATTTGCTTGGTACTAAGGTGATTGTGTATACGGATCATGCTGCTATTCGATATCTCATGTCGAAGAAGGATTCAAAGCTTAGGTTGATTCGTTGGGTGCTTCTTTTGCAAGAGTTTGATGTGGAAATCAAGGATAGGAAAGGCACGGAAAATCAAGTGGCGGATCATCTCTCACGCTTGGAGGACCATGGTATGGATTCGCATAACAAATCTCTTATTAATGAATCTTTTTCGGATGAGCAACTTTTTGTAGTGCAAGATGAGGAGCCATGGTTTGCAGATTATGTGAACTATTTGGTGAGCAATGTTATTCCTCCGGATTTTTCGAGTGCTCAACGGAAGAAGTTTTTACATGATGTGAAGTGGTACCGTTGGGATGAACCGTTTTTGTTTAGACAAGGAGCAGATCAGATGATCAGACGATGCATTCCGTATAGTGAGACGGAGAATGTTTTGAGAGATTGCCACTCAACTGTGTATGGTGGTCATTATGGTGGAGAAAGGACAGCAGCTCGTGTGCTTCAAGCAGGTTTTTATTGGCCTACCTTGTTCAAGGATGCTCATCAGTTTGTAATGAGTTGTGATCGATGTCAAAGGGTTGGCAATATTTCTAAAAGGAACGAGATGCCTCTTAACATGCTTCTTGAGGTAGAGATCTTTGATGTTTGGGGAATTGACTTCATGGGACCTTTTATTTCTTCATGCAATAATCAGTACATCTTGCTAGCTGTGGATTATGTGTCTAAGTGGGTCGAGGTGAAAGCTTTACCGACCAATGATACTAAGGTAGTGCTGAATTTTCTTCACAAGCAAATTTTCACGCGTTTCGGGACACCACGTGCTATAATCAGTGATGAGGGGACACACTTCTGTAATCGTCAGTTTACTACGTTGATGGCAAAGTATAATGTGACGCATCGTGTTGCCACTGCTTATCACCCTCAAACTAATGGTCAAGCGGAAGTTTCTAACAGAGAGATCAAGAGAATTCTGGAGAAAGTGGTGAATCCGTCTCGTAAGGATTGGTCATTGAAGTTGGATGAAGCTGTGTGGGCGTACAGAACTGCCTACAAAACTCCTCTAGGTATGTCTCCGTTTCAGTTGGTTTATGGTAAAGCATTTCATTTGCCTGCAGAGTTAGAACACAAGGCATATTGGGCATTGAAGAAGTTAAATTTGGATATTAAGGCTGCGGGTGCAAAACGGTTGCTTCAATTGAATGAACTTGAGGAATTTCGTGAGCAAGCTTACGAAAATAATAAAATGTATAAGGAGAAGGTCAAGAGGTGGCATGATAAAAGGTTGACGCCCAAGGCATTTTTACCGGGACAACTAGTGTTGCTATTTAATTCTCGCCTCAAACTTTTTCCGGGAAAACTCAAGTCACGGTGGTCGGGTCCGTTTATTGTTAAGACGGTGTATCCTCATGGAGCTATTGAAATTTATGAAACAACACCGGATCATACTTTCAAAGTAAATGGACAGAGGTTGAAGCATTACTATGGAGGTTCGTTTGATCGCGAGAAGGTTTCCGCCATTTTGGCGTCGACGTGAATTATCGGAAGAATGTCAAGCTAATGACATTAAACGAGCGCTTCTTGGGAGGCAACCCAAGTCTTGTTGTATATTATTTTTACTTCTTCCTTTAAAAAAAAAAAAAAAAAGGCTGAACAGTACTCGCCAGCGCATCATGCGCCAGCACCAGCGCAGGTGCGCCACAACGCGCAAGAAGCGCCAGCACGCGCAAGTGCGCCCAGACGAGCAGCAACTTGCCGCGCATCATGCGCCCCGACCCACGCTTCATGCGCCAGGTCCAACTGCCTTGTGCGGGTTTTTTTTTTGTCTCTTAAATCCCAAAATTCTTCCCTCTTTTATTTTCTTATCCTATTTCTAATTCATCTCTCAATCTTAAACCTATCCTCCCAACTCCTATTCTAACTACAAATCAAATCTTAAACACACCCAAAATCCTTTTCTTCATATAATTTCATCTCTATTATTATTACATCTCATATATATACACCCACATCACCTATACATACACAAACCCATCTATATAAATCCCAAATTCTAATCTTTCATCCATTCAAAGTGCAAGGGGAATTCAATTTCGAAATTTTGGGGATTCATCTAGCAAGTTCACCTCTTTGATTCAATTGGGTAATTTTCTATCTTATCTTTTATTTGAATTTGTGAATTTTGCAAATTAGGGTTCTTGGTGTGTAATTTGGGGGTTCTTTATTTGGTGATTTGTTTGGAGATTTTTGTGCCTTGCTTGTTATTTGTTGATTATGGCTCCTAAAAGGCAACGGTTAATGGGTAGTGGTAGTAGTGCTCCTCCATCTTTGGATGAGAATGATGTTGTGGGAGATGGAGTGGAAAGGTTTGTTAATGAGGAGGCTAAGGCGGAGTATATTCGGTTAGTTTCTAAGGGGGTTATTCAGGAACGGAGGCTTGTGCCCCATAAGTATACAGAGATGAGAGCTATGATTAGTGAGAGGGGTTGGGCGTTATTTTGTGAATTTGCTAATGATGCTTCGTTGGATGTGGTTCGGGAATTTTATGCTAATGCATCAATAGCAAGGAATAATTCCACGATTGTGAGGGGTCGAAAGGTGGATTATTCGCCTCGTGCTATTCGCAATTTGATTAGGCAACCGCCTAAACCTCGAGATGCTACGGATTGGGGACAAAAGACTAATGATGATGTTGATCTTGATGAACTCATTGATGAGCTTTGTGTTCCGGGAACGGAATGGAAATGTAAGTTGGGTACGGACATAAAGTGTAATTTTCCGGCTTCATCGTTGTCTAGTGTTGCAAAGGCATGGTTTTTTTTCATAAGCTCTAATATCATTCCTACAAACCATGTTTCCAATGTTACTGTTGATAGAGCCATCTTGTTATGGGGTATTCTCAAAGGCGAGTATGTCGACATTGGGCATCTTATCAATCAACATATTCTTCGGTTTTTGGGAAGCAATTCGTCGGTGAATATTCCTTATGCTTCTATTGTTGCGTACTTGTATGATGCATCGAAAGTTAAATGCTATCAAGGTGAGCCGGTGCAAAAACCTATGGCTTCTATTACGGATGCTACCATTGATCGGTTGAAGTTGAAGGAGTGGTCGGGCGGCACTCCTCATCCTAGGGGATTAGGCTTTGTTGTTGATGGTGCTAGTGGTCAGGGAACGGGCGTTCCGCCACATGTTTCGAGGGCACCGAAGGTGGCTAGAGCAGGTTCTTCGCAGAGTCAGGTGGATGTGTCCGTTTTTTAATCTTATTTTCGTCGAATGACTAGGCGGATGGATGCTATGCATGCTAGCAGTCGCCAGTATTCTGAGGACATGGGCATAGCTTTGGAGGCAAAGTTTCAGTCACCTAGTACTCCTATGCAGTGGCCTATATTTGGAGCTCGGACTCCGTATCCTCCACCTGATTCATCTGACGAGGATGACGAGGGTGCTGCTAGCGAGGATGAGTAGGTATGTTCTGCTACCCCTTGTATTTACTTCCATTCAATGAGGGCATTGAATATTTTAAGTTTGGGGGTAATTTGGGGGATTAGTAGTTGTATATATATTGTTGTATTTTGTGGTCATATAGGATATCATGTTTGCATAATAGTGATAGTTCATGCATGATTGTTATGTTCGTATTATCTACGTGTGTTCATATAGGACATTTTGTTTTATTTTCGTGTACCATGTGAGTTTCCATTTAGTTGCATTTTCATGGCATGCATATTTCATGATCCCTTAGGACGAGCTGATTCTGATTGATAGGTGGATGTTGATTTGGGTGTGATGATGATGAGTAGAGGGCTGATTTATAGTTTCTATGAAATTGACTTGCATGTTACGGGAACAAAAATTTATTACACAGTCTCATTGGGGTGCTTTTGGGCTAGGTTAGGGTCATGCCTGTGGGATGTTTTGAGATTTAATCACTTGTTTATATTTAGAATTTTCGTTATTCCCTTTATAGCGTAGGAACATTAAAGTCTAAGTTTGGGGGAAACCAGGAATGTTCATGCTAGTTGTTCATAATTGTTAATAATGGCTAGGCGTCAAATGGCTAGTAGCCGGCTCATATTTATATGAGTAGTCTAGGGTTGGAAATGAGAAAGGCTCATTCCAGATTGAAAAAAAAAAAGAAAAAGAAAAAAAAAAGTCAATAAGTTATTTGTTTATATGCAAAATTAACCAGAGTGAGCTCTTTAATACTCGAGTAATTAAGTCTGAGGGGACTTAGTCCTAGTAACCTAAAGCCCTTGTGGTTTGGGATTGCTGACCTAACACTCGCTACATGGGTATTATTGTATAAGCCTTTTGGGGTCTCATTCATTGCACGGTTAAATAAGCATGCGTATTGTATATTCTATTATGTGTCATAGTAATAAAGCATGAGTTTCTGTCTACCTTGGATAAGGGTGGAGGTGTTCCTAGGTTATGGAGTGTCTACAGTCTATTCTGATTATAAACCTGTGATTGTCTTGGCGGAAAGCATGTATGATTTTTGACCTAATTTTGGGAGTATTTCTGATGAGCATCGCACACACGCACGTTTCTGTTCATGTATTTGTTAGTATACAGGGATTTAGTCGAGCTCTGCTTGGATTTGTTACATTCATTGAGATATTTGCTTGTTAGTTGGTTTTGGTGAGTTTGAAGGGGATCTTGCATTTTCATAGTAGTTGCATTCATGCATTGCATTGCATAAGGTTAAATGGATTTTGTGGGTACATTCGCTATAGGCCCTCACGAGACCTTACTCGTCCACTAGGGCTGCCTAGGGGTTTAAAGGGCTTGTTGCATATGCCAAATGCAACCGTGATCACCTACGGAAGTGGTACTAGTTAGTTAGTTGTAATTGTTTATGCTTGAGGACAAGCATCAGTTTAAGTTTGGGGGTGTGATAAGTGGATTTTATATCTACTTGGAGCATTCTAAATTGGCTTAAATTGATTGTCTTGGACTCAAGTTTCTTGTAGTTTTGATGTGTTTTGCTTAGTTGTGCAGGTTTACAAGAATGTTGATTAAGGTGGATGCTTCTATAAATTTTTGGGAATTAATTGATTAAAATTCGGATTTTCTGGGAAGGCTGCGCAGCTTACACTGTTTTGGCCATATCTGGAGTTCTGTAAGTCCGTTTTCAGCGATCTTACTGCCCACGCGAAGCTTGAGAGATTTTCTACAACCTGGGATAGGAAGCACGTGCAAGTAATGTGTTGAATAAAATCGCGCGTGTAGTCTTTGTGAAGCATGGCTTGGAAATTACTGTTTTGCCCTTTTCAAGTTCTAATTATATTCCGGGCAGGTTTTAGCACCTTAATTAAATTCTAATTGTAATAGAAGATAAAATTCTTGCTGGTCAAGAAATCTAGAGCCTATAAAAACACATCCTACCATTGTAATAGAGATATACAGATTATCATAGTTTTAGTATTGTAACCAGCTGAGATCTGTAAGGGAGAAAAGGAGAGAAGGATTCAACGCTCGTGACTAGCAAGGATCTAGATCTACTTCATCTTTTGTATACGTTGGATTATAGATTTGTTTCCTCAACTCTTAGTTCTAATAATATTTTTACTTCTTTCTTCCATATCTTGTTTTACATCATGTTTTCATCAAATCCCATGACGATGAACGGTTCAATTATGGGCTAATCGTTGTCGTGGGATCCTAGTGGATTTATCTATGTAGCTCAGTAGCTTGCATGCCTTAAAGATTTGTGTGTGGTGTATAATTGATATCCTCGTATGGTTATGCTTAATAGATAGATGCGTCGCGAACATCTAATTTGTTAATCTCTTGTGAAGTGAAAGTGGATCTTGAGATTTAGAACTTGCCATGCTAGCATAGGTTCATAATTGTTGATCAATATGATTTGTGGTGTGAGATGAAAATACTTATACTGCCCTATGTGATCTTTATGGATAACTTGTTCTTCAACCGTTATGTTTTCAAATTCTATAGACATATAGGGTCTAAGCATAATTGGTGTCTAATCATCTTCTATCTCTTTTGTGGATGTATGTTTAGTTTGGTATGCGTATGCTGACAGGTAGCGTATACTTGTTTCGTGTTGTCCGATCAGATATCAAAACCATTGCACATAGTGATTAAAGGCTGCAACTCTAAGTGAAGTAGATGATGAAACTAGGATTCCATGTTTATTCTCATATAAGTAATTTGATTTTTATTCTCGTTAACTGTTTAATTCTTAGTTTTATAATTCGCATCTTAGTATAATTTAGATAATCAACCCCAATTGTTACTTTCCTTAGCAGTGAGTTAAAACCATACATTGTTGCATAGGCATATTTACTGAATTGAACACCATTCTAGATCTCTGTGGGAACGAACTTGATTTAATCATATATTACTTGTGACAACGTGCGCTTGCGTAAATTTTGCATAACAAGGGTACCTGTTCTTTATAGTCAACTTGTTTAGTTCTCGATAGTCAATGCACAATCTCATACTACCATCCTTCTTCTTCACAAACAATACTGGAGCTCCCCAAGGGGATACGCTCGGTCTAATTATTCCTTTTTCTAACAATTCTTGCAGTTGAACTGCCAATTCCTTCATTTCCACTGGAGCCATTCGATACGGGGCCTTCGATACAAGTTCTGTCCCTGGCGCCAATTCGATCGTAAACTCTATCTCCCTATCCGGGGGTAACCCTGGCAATTCATCGGGAAAAACATCGGGAAATTCATTCACCACTGGTATCGCTTCTATCGGGGACACTTCCTTACTAGTGTCACTCACGTAAGCTAAATAACTCTCACACCCTTGGCGTAATAGTTTCTTGGTTTGAGCTATGTTCAAAAACCTCTTAGTCTGCTTTCGGCCTTTAAATACGATCTCGACATTATCGGGGGATCGTAACATCAACTTCTTACCCTTACAATCAATCTGCGCACTATTCTCTGTCAACCAATCCATTCCGAGAATCACATCAAATTCCCCTAATTGGAAAAGTATCAAACTGGCATGAAAACAATGCCCAACTATCTCAACCTAACATCGAGGACACACTTGATTAACCAATATACGTTCGGAGTTAGCTATTTCTATAACTAAGGCCTCGTCTAAAAAATCTATATCACAATTCAACTTATTCGTAAAGTCTCTAGATATAAACGATCTAGTAGCACCCGAATCAATTAACACTTTAGCACGTACGGAATTTACAAGAAGCGTACCTGTAATCACATCCGAATCCCTGATAGCCTCATTCATAGATAAGTTATAAATTCTGGCTTGCGGCTGAATAGCCCTCACTGGTGCAGCTTCAATAGCCTGAATCATCGGATTTGCTGTTGCTGGAAGTCTAGCTGAAGGAACCTTACAATCCTTGATCATGTGTCCCGGCTTGTTGCAACGGTGACACACAATCCCAATCTTACAGTCCTTGGCATAATGCCCCTTCTGATTGCACTTAAAACATGTCACACTGAGCAGATGACACACTCCCGAGTGCTTCTTTCCACATGTCTTACATTCTGGTAGAGGTGGTCTTGGAAACCTTGACTGACTTGCATTTGGTCTTGGATCCTCCTTGCCCTGCTCCTAATCTCTTCACTCCACTGTCTTTCCCCGGCTGAAATCCATGCTTCTTCTGGGGATGGTTCTGCGAACTTCCCTGACCTTGCTTATTATCTCCAACAGCTGCCTTTCTCTTCTTTCCCTCTTTCTCCTTGAAGTACAAATCACTTTCTCCCTCCGCAATCATAGCTTTCTGAACCATAGTGGAATAAGTGTTCAGCTCAAGTACAGCTAACTTACTCCGAATCCAGGACTTCAACCCCTGTTGAAATCTCCTAGCCTTCTTCCTCTCTGTATCCACATACGACAGTGCAAACCTTGCCAGCTCGGTAAACTTTGCCTCATACTCTGCCACTGTCATAGTCCCCTGCTTCAACTCCAAGAACTTGACCTCCATCTGATCACTCATATAAACTGAAAAGTACTTCTCCAAAAACAGCTCGGTGAACCTTGCCCAAGTAATTCCTCCTGCAGGCTCCAATGCCCTAACCGACTCCCACCAATGATTAGCCTCATTCTTCAAATAATAAGAAGCATACTCTGTTTTTCTATCCAAGGGAACCTGAACCAAGGCGAATGCCTTCTCAATCTCCTTTAACCAATTCTTGGCTTCCACTGGATCTACTGAACCCTGGAACTCCGGTGGCTTAACTGCCTAAAATGTCTTGAAAGTTACCACAGTGACGATTGGCTGCTGTGGGGGTGGTTGCTGCTGAAAGTTTTGCTGCTGCTGCTGTTGTTCTAAGAGTTGTTGTTGTAGATTATGCTGCTGTTGAGCGAGAGTAGCAGTCTGTTGAGCAAGTGTTTGCAACAACTGCAGTAACACTGGGTCTGTCTGAGGCTCTCCCTCAGAGGTCTGTCTGGCTCGTCTTGGAGGCATAATGAAGAAAATCTGGTAATAATACGAAATTTAATCAAAACAATAATTGAGTCTGACAAGGGTTTATCAGAATAAAAGGTTACAATTGGGTATCAACGATCAATATTAAAAGTTTTATCAATTATAATCATATGATATGCAGGGTATTGCTTTCAAGGGCAACTATAAATTGAAATAATGTGTCTTGATTCAATAATATAAAGACTGTAAAATAAAGGACAAAAAGAAATTTTCCACTAATACTGACAGAATGGCCAGCACATATACTTGGATACAAGCGTAAAACGCTTCAAGGAAAGGAAATACAATACAATAAAATAAGATAACTGCTAGCAAGCTCTCAACAACACAGCAGGTACAACAGTTACCCCTATCCGTGCTTGGTGCTCGCCAATTCTCGATAGTCAGGTAGAGACGTCACTAATCAACGCTACCTCTAATATCCCTCAACTGGCCTCTCACCCATCTCAACAATCTCCTCATAGCCGGTGCATCGGTACCGCGTATACCCATAAACTGAGAATCCATATAACAACGGACTACTCGAACTGACTCCCTAACCTCGTTCCCTGGTTCCCCTGACCTCAAGCTACGCAACTCCTGTACCTGATGATACAAGAAATCTCGCTCGGCACCAACCCTCTGGTACTCGTGATACGGAACTGGAGGTGGAACATACTGATACATGGGTCCATTCACGGACACAGTTGAAGATATCGAACGACTCGTCGGTACAAGGGGTCATTCAGCAGGTAATGGTGCGGGTAGTAATACAGCATTACGTCTCAATGATGACTCGGCCTCCTCAGGCTCCATCTCGGGATCCTCCTCTGGGTCCTCCTTAGGGTCAGTCAGAACGCGAATGCTACGATGCGAATCCTGGTGCGAACGACTAGAACCTGACATCTCGAACTGAAATCACGAAATCCTAGTTAGATATAATCCTCACAACATTCTACTCCCAATCTAGTCCTAGACTCTAAAATCCTACTTGTTAACTCTACTATCTTACTCGTTTTAGTGACTTATAGCCTGTGTCTCTGATACCAACTGTGACGCCCCGCAGATCCGGGATACAGATCTGGGACCCACATTCAATAATCAGAACACACCTGCAATGTCAGTGATATAATAACCACAATACTATATTAATCCCTCAACTAAGATCGCTCACAGGCTAAAGTATAAAACAAGTATCTGAATAATATTACAACCCCTCGAATAAAAGTTATTACAAACCAACGTTTAAACCAATGTCATCCTTTATTACAACAAAGATAACTAATACACACTAGTCTTCTTCTGGAGTCGTCCTCTGATAGCTGGACCACTATAGTTCATCCATCTCACTCTTAACTGAAGAAAAGAATAATAAAAGCAAGGTGAGCTAGAAAGCTCAGCAAGATCGTCTATGTATTTGAATCAATAATATTAAAATTTCTTTTCATCAGAATTATCTGTGGCAATTGCCATATCAAAATGTGAATCGAAATCGAATCAAATCGAATCGAAAGTAGTAAAGAATAAGAAGTAGAATTGGATTTACATCTGTATTTTATTTTAAAATCATAAGGTTAGGCTGCTGATCAGTCACGCACTAACCCCGGACAGTGCACAAAGCAAAGTCCTAATAATGGATCTTTGGCTATAATATCAGCCTTAACTTCCGACCATAAAGGTTCTGACCACTTAAGGTCTATATAAAACTATCCAATTCTATAACGATTAAGGAAAGTATCGTTACAATCGACAATCTTAGCTTCAACAACTAGATGTCGAAACAATTGACATCTATTCAACAACCAACCCTGGAAAGATCACTTCCCAGGAACAATCTTCACAAAGAAGAATCATCAAGAATAAGATTCTATTCTAGTGTCGACAAGTTCGACACAATCAATATATAATGAAATGGTATCAATAATAAACATCGATGAGTTCGATGAATAATTGGGAATCAAAGGTATAATGAATCAATAATGAATAATAAACATTGATAAGTTCGATGTAACAAATGGGGTGATATGAATCTCAACTGAGAATAACCGTTTATCAATAGAATATCAAAGTTTTTCAGTCATGGCATAATTCATGGCATCAATAAGTATTTGAATAATTTGGTTTGTGTTTCACATGGTAGAAGAAAGGTTTACTTGCATCTCATGCTTAGAGAAGAGTATCATATAAATAAAAGATAAAGTAGAAACACTTTCAATATAGTCAAAGAAAGGGGAATACTTGCCTGATATAGCAAGATGTCCACTAAAGTCAAACAGATCCTTCCACTTTTTCCTTCCCAGTGATTCGCTTCCTCGTCTCTATAACGATAGTCGTACATTAGTTATTATTGCACGTACGATACGTATTCATATACTTCACATAAACACATAAGGCACATAGCATTTAGCAATTATTCGGCCAATTACCGATACAATTAAGCACATAAAACAATCAAACAAACATCACAAATATTTTTCAAATGTTGGAAACCAAGGCCAGTATTTAAATGGGTGAAGGCCCTAAATACCCACCTCCCAAAACAAATGGTCCAAAATGCCAATTTTCGAAACACATGGCCCTAAATATCCATGGGACACGCATTTACGAGTGGAGTGTCCGGACACGCATGACAGACAAGCGCATCCTTCACAAAACTGAACTCTACACTTGTCAACAGTACTTGGGACACGCATTTGGAGCATGCGTGTGTCGAGACACGCAAGTCCAACATGCGTGTCGGATGCCACTGTTCATCGCCATCAAGCTCCAGCCGGCGTCTTTTTCCGATCAAACATTTGACGAATTCGTTCAGTACCTTACAGGTATCTTCCATCATCGTTCCATACACCAAAATGTTCGTATTTTCATCCTCTAGAAGCATATATCATTGGATTTTGGTTTGTTTCACCGGAATCGAAATCCCCAATTCGTAGCTTTTTTCCCGTCCGACTTTCCGATGTGTTCATCCACGCCCCTGCGGGGCCAGAAATCAATAAATGAGTATGGTAAGTTGAAGAATGAGATGTGGCGATGGTTTTCATGTCCTCGGTTTTGTTGGAGGTGGCCGGAATGTAGAGAACCGTAGGAGGCGATTATTTGGCGATTTTGAGCTCCAGAACATGCCGACGATGCAACTGAAACAATGACGTCATATGACGTCATCACGCATCTCTGAGATGCGTGACCCCTGATACGCATTTCAGAAATGCGTATCTCGTGTCACGCATTTCAGAGATGCGTGACCAGTGGGTATTTAGGGCCGGAGCTCCCGACTTTCAGCATTTTGGGCCATCAGTCCCCAAATCTAGGCATTTTGGGCATTTTCTCTATTTAAATCATGCTTCAAAATATTTTTAAGAATTTTTATAGAATTTTTAGAATTTTTCTACTATTTTTAAAGTATTTAAACTCAAAAATAAGGGTTTTGGAATTAAATAAATCCAATTAAGTTAATTAAATCAACATTAATTAATTAATAATATTATTTAATAAATACTAACATTTTTCAAATAATTATTATTAATTAAATTAATATTTAAATTTAATTAAAGTAATTAAAAGTATTTATTTTTTAAAGTAAATAAATAAGGAAATAATCCTTCTAAAATCAATAATTAAATAATAATTCAAAATTAACTTCGAATTATTATTAAATAATACAGAAAATATTTTTCTGAAAATTTAGAAACTAATTTCACATTTTTCTGATTAATAAAGAATTAAATATGAATTTTAAAAGTTTTAATAAATAAAACAATTAAAATACAGAAAATAAAATTTTCCACCCGTATTTCATCTTCTTGACAGTTCCTTCCCCGGACCTCCATTAACGACCAACCAAGCTTTTCCGGCAAGAAATAAAATGCCCAGAAAACTCTGAAAGAAATAGCGGATATACTACATAATATTTCCAATTCAACTACAAACCCAGAAATTCAAAATTCACGGCCGTTTTACCGGAAAATTCGACGAACTCCGGCGAGTTCTAAAATTCGGCCGGAATCCCGATCTATGCGTACACAACATCAAACAACAATCTAAAATCGTGAAAATGAAGATAATACTCCCAGAAATAAAAGCCCTATGTTCAATCAAACAAACAAACAACGATTCGAAAGGTGTAATTGATTTTCAAAAATGAGTTAAACTTTAAAATTCGGGTTTTGATTTCTAAGCTAGTGACATGAAATCAAAGCATGGATTCTTGCTATTTAGGACCCAACAAACACGATGGTAACAATCAATTGAACTGAAAGTTCCTAAATAAGAAACCCCCAATTCGAAGATCAAGAACTATTCAAGAACCCTAGAAATTGGGTATTTTTGCTACGATACTTTGTTGACGAATTAAAAGTCATACACTTGAAGAGAATAATCTGAGGATCATTTTGGTTACTCACAATAAGAAATTGGATTTCAATAACATGTCCAAAAGTTGATTTGATTTCTGAAAAGAACGAAGAACACGAAGAACATTCATATTTTTATTTACAGAAATCAAACTAACATATCTACATGTTATGAAGCTCAATATTGACATATAATATACCAAATTGACGAGAAAAATAAGATCTACAACATGGAATCATCAAATCATACAAAAAATCAAGTTTACGAAAAATTATTATTTTAAATCAATTAATTCAAATATTGTAAATTCGATATAAAAAGATTGGTGAATCCCACATGATTTCTGGGCACATATTTGGAAACTATATTTTCATTCCTTTAATTTGAGCCCAAGAACGTTGAATTTCGATTCCGGGAAAGCCTCCAAATTGAAGATTGAATTGATGAATGTTTATGTTGAATTATTTTTGGAGAGCATTTCGAATTTTTATGATAAAAATGATATGATTGATCAGATGGTGTGCTGAGACAAATCTGGAAAAGCTGGAGGAAATAAGGGAAAAGCAAACTTTAACTTTTTGGAATAGTGATTCTTGTCTGGCGTGCTGTCTGCTCCGTTAATTGTCGAATAACAGCCTTTCTGTACGTCGAACGAATGACGAGTTTTGCTCCAAACGAAACGATTCGAATTCGAGCGATTTCAAAACTCTGGAAATAAATTATAATTTAAATAACAAGTCAATTAAAACTTGTTCGAACGAATTTGAAGTTACGGAGTTCTAAAAACGCAGAAAATAGGGTTTTGGGCCTGCGGCCCGCCGAAAAACGTTTTCACCACTGTATTTTTCGAAAAAGCGAAACGATCGTTTTAAAACAACACATAATACATCTAAAGCATATAAAAGACTCTTTTAACCAATTAACACGTATATCCACTTATCAATAAATTTAAGTAATATAACAGCTCAAAATACGAGAACGTTTAATTCTTTTCGTAAATCCACTTAACGGCAAATATAAAAATATCAACTCGTCTTATAAATCCACGATTAAACATATATTACCACAAATAAAAATACAGGTTCTTACAATGCGCATGAGACAATTATCAACTACACAAGTAGACTCATCAGACACAACATTATCATCAATTGCTAAACAAGAATCATGGCATAGAGGAAAATTGACACAAGGAGGAGTTCGATAACATCCTTCATACCACACTGCTCGAACTTCCCAAATAAAATTATTTAGTTTAGCATTCTCCTCGTACCAAGCTATTGAATCACATGGAATATCATTATCACTAGCAATTTCTAAAGTTGGTTCATCAAAAACTCCCAAAGAAAGTAAGGGAGGATTAGACTGAGTTCCTTGAATCATTTTATTGAGCGTAATCTCCCAATCAGCAGGTAAAGAAGGATTAGACTGAGTTAAAATCGCATCAACATCATTACACATATATGGATTAAGATCGTCATGATATTGATTTTCAAACGAATACGAATAATCATTGCTAGGGGCATATGGAGCATAAAATGAGTTCTCAGAATAGAACGAATTCACCTGATATGCATTACAATCCTCATAGGAATTGAATTGTGGGTAAGGATTGAAGTCTTGATATTGTTCCTGACTATTGTAGAAATTCTGAGCATTGTTCCAACCAAAGTTGTACTCCATCTAGTCTCTCTCCTCAAAACCTGTTTAAGTTGTCTACCTCAAAGAACCTGTAGACACTCCAAAGAAAGAAATACAAAAAGAAAGAAAAGAAAAATATATACAAAGATAAAATCCAAACTACAAGAAACAATTAACTCAAACTCAACATTATTGCCTTCCCCGGCAGCGGCGCCAATTTGTTAATAGTATTTTTGTTGTTCGTTCTCAGGGAAGGACTAAATTATTGTGATATCAAAGTTCAGGTTTCTTATCTCTTTACGTCTAGAAGTGTGTGAGAAGAATTTTGGGTTTGTGTATTAACTAAATTATCCAAGAACTAATTATAAGCACTAAGAATTGATTTTAAACTGAGATTCAAATATATGGGAAAACAATCTAAGAACTGGGGTTCTTCACTTGGTCTCAATACATGCTCAATATTAATGTGATATCTGTGTTCCTACCTTGCTGAAAACAATTCTTCTAAAGTTATACTGTACCCTCCCAGGCTACAATATAGTGCCTACAGCTACACCCTAATTGTCACTCCCGTGATACAATCAAAGTATATCTATAAACTGTTAAGTGCCAAGAATTATATGTCTCACAAATCTCCTATTAATCTCCCGATCTAATATTCAAATTATGTCTGTTAAATCATGTACTAAGATTGCAACTTCTCTCCCAAGCTTATTACAATCCCTAGAATACAATCAAAGGTTCATGACTCCCCTAATTGTGTTAAGATCTCATTAACAGATCAGCAAAGCAGAAAATCACATAATCAAGCATGCATGAATACCAAGGAATACTACCCAATCCTCAGATTAGAGAATTAGTTACGCATATTTAATAAAGAAAACATAATAATAATGATAATGAATGAAAACATAATATTGAAGAAAGAATTGAAGATCGAAAGTACCTTGATACGATTAAAAGCTATGAATTGTTATGATTTACAATGGTAGGATGTGTTTAAATAGGCTCTACAAATCTTGCCCAGCAAGATATTACCTTCTATTACAATTAGGATTTAAAGAAGGTACCCAAAACTGCCCAGAATACAATTAGAATTAGAAAAAGGGCAAAACAGTAAATTCATGGCCTTCTTTTATAAGAACACGTGCGCGACTTTATTCAGCACGTCCCTTGCACTTGTTTCCTATCCCAGGTTGTAGAAAATCTCTCAAGCTTCGCGTGGGCAGTAAGATCGCTGAAAACGGACTTCTAGAACTCCAGATATGGCCAAAACAGTATAAGCTGCGCAACCTTCCCGGAAAATCCGAATTTTAATCAATTAAATCTCCAAAAACGACAAAAGCTTAGATATTCTTGCAAACCTGCACAACTACACAAAACACATCAAAACTACACAAACTTTAGTCCAAAACAATCAATTTAAGCCGAACGGAGGCATTCCAAGTGGATATAAAATCCACTTATCAATTGTGCTCCCCCATTAACTCCTAGAACAAGCACTAATATTGAAGGTCTGAAAAATTTTAGTGATGACAATAGTGATAGTTCTGATAGAGAGGATCCTGATTATTCAGATGAAGAGAGTGAAGATACAGAGGAGTTTAGTGATTATACTGAACCAAGTGATGAAGAGTTACTAGAGTGCAGAGAAAAGAAGAAGCCTTTTAGAGAGACATTAAACCAAGAGATGAGGAAATCTTTAGTCGGGCCATCTTTAGTAGTTGATGACAGTGAAGCTTCTGAATTTGATAGCGACGAGTTGAGGTCTAATGCAACCTCGAGTGAAGATGAAAATGCAAAACTAGGGTATCTAGTTCCTCCACCTGGTAAAAGAAGAAAAAGAGCCCAAACTTCATGTTATAATCCTAATAACAGCAAGGATGGAGGCATAAAGTTCACAGTAGGAATGCAATTTGTAACAATGGGGGAGTTCAGGCAAGTTATTAGGGACTCTAAAGTGAAAGAGAGAAGAAGCATCAAGTTTTATCATAATGATAAAAACAGATGCCAAGTTAAGTGTGAGATAGGTTGTCCCTTCTATATATGGTGCACTAAAAAAAAGATTCTGATGCAGTAGTCATAAGTGCTCTTAGAGATCACCACCTATGCACAAAGCCATACAGGAATAAATTAGCATCTGTCAAGTACTTGATAGAAATATATGGAGATGGAATTCGAAAAAATCCACAATGGAAGTGCAAGGAGATTATGGAGACAATCAGGGATGAGCTGGAGATAGAAGTGCCCAGAATTAAGCTTATTAGATTGAGAAAGTCAGCTATGGATGGTGTTTATGATACCTTGAAAGATCATTATTCGAGGGTATGGGACTTTGGACATCAGATTCTTTTAAACAATCCCAAAAACACTGTCAAAATCAGCTCTACAAGATTGAATGGGAATGATGAAAATAAATTTAAAAGGATATATGTATGTTACCATGCTCTCAAAGAAGGTTGGAAAGTTAGGTGTAGGCCAGTTCTAGGATTGGATGGGTGCTTCCTTAAGACAGTATGTGGAGGGCAACTCTTGTCTGCTATAGGTAGGGATGGAAACAATAACATGTTTCCAGTAGCATATGCTGTTGTTGAAGGGGAAAATATTGAGAGTTGGAGATGGTTTGTCCAGCTTTTGCAGGATGATTTGTGTTTGGGAAATGGCTATGGATACACAATTATAAGTGACCAACAAAAGGTATAATACTTCCTATAATCCCTGCAAATTATAAGTAATTATAGCTGATTATTCATGCTTATTATTTTACTAATGAGGGTGGTTTCAACAGGGCTTGGAAAAAACAATAAAAGAGTTGTTGCCAAATGTTGAGCACAGGTTTTGTGCTAGGCATTTGTACAACAACTTCAGGAAAAAGTAAGTGTTTTTAGTTGTATCAATATTTCTTCTTTTCTTGTACTTGTAAAATATCAGGACTGACTTGCACATATGTAGGTATCCATCCAAGCTACTAAAGAGAGAATTCTGGAATGCTTGTTGTGCTCCCTTTCCAATTGCACATCACAGGACCATGCGGACTATTGATGGAATCTCAAAATCAGCTTTTGAACAGCTTAAAAAACTAGACCCTAAATGTTGGACAAAAGCATATTTTGGCACCACATGTCAGGCTGATAATGTAAAAAATAACATGTCGGAATGCTTTAATGCATGGATTATAAATGAGAGGTACCTAATAGCTTTTTTTTACTTATTTTTGTAGAAATTCTTACATCTAAAACTACTTGTTTTTTTGTGTAACAGGTACTTGCCATTGCTAAATATGTTCCAAGAAATTCATTTCAAAATAATGAATAGGATGAGAGATAAGAGGGATAACATGAAAAACTCTGAGCTTTAGGTCTGTCCAAGAATAAAAAAGAAACTTGACAAAAATGTGACTAACTCCAGAGAGTGGCAAGCAAGCTGGGATGGAGAGAGGAAGTTTGTTGTAAGTTTCCATCTTTTTTTAAAAAATCTTGCTTGCAGCTATCTATAAGTGTATGATAACATTTTGTACTATATTTTTAGGTTAAATCAGGGCTGAAATCTGTTTGTGTGGACTTGGTTCAAAGAACTTGTTCTTGTAGATTATTTGATCTTACAGGAATTCCATGCCCTCATGTTGTGGCTGCCATACATGACAGAAGACGTGATCCAATGGACTATGTATCTGAATATTAAAAAAGTCCAAGTATTTGGAGTCATATAAGCTATCATTGGGTGCTCTTCCAGGTGAAGAATTCTAGGAATTTAATGACACTGAACCTCTACTCCCACCAGACATTCCCAAGAAATTAAGGGGAAGACCTAAAAAGCTAAGAAGGAGGGAAGAATGGGAGGGAGGTAGACCTAGTCAATCAAGTACATTTCAAGTTCCAGAGCTATTGAGATTTAATGTAGGACATAGAAAGCCCAAATGTCCAAATAAACCACCAGAACAAGGGAATGAAGGTATTGGGGATGTAAATCAAGGAGATGGGACTAATGAGAGGGCTAATACAAATGAGAGGCCTACTGCAAATGAAGGAGGACGTAGGACTGAAAAACTCCCAATCAGGAGAAACTTGAAAAAAAGTGTCAGTATTATGGAACCAACAATTGATGAAAATGTGGTACCTTCTCAAGCAAGTGCATTCAACACCACAAGTGGGATGGATAAAGGGAAAGCAAAAGCTGTGAATGAGAGTGAGTTGAGGGGTCCAGTAGGCTATAAAGCCTTGTTCATGCCCACTCCTAGGTGCACCTTCATCAACACAGAACCAACTGGTAGTCCACCTGCAGCAACACCACCTGGAGCACCAACTGATATGAAATTACAACACAACTCAAGTGCAGAAGAATATGAAAGCTTTGCTGATGATGAAGATTCTGCAGAAGAAGCACCTTTTTCCAGTGAGGAAGAGTAGCAGATTGAGATGGAAGACTACGTTCAAGTTCAAGAACACTCCTGAGACTAGTTTTAGTTAAGTTCAATGTTTATGTTGCAAGTAGAAGACTATGTTCTCTAAGTTTATGCTTTTGCTCTTGTTGAAGTCTAGAATTGAAGTTGGTAATTGAACTGTGACGCAGTCAATCTTTTGATGAAAATGGTTATGCAAGCACTAGTGGCATACAACCAGATTTTTGTTTTTAATATTTGTTATGCAATCTTTTCTATTGTATTTTGACAATTTAGAAGAAATGACAGCCTCTGCATTCAATAAACTTGTACTGGTACAACAGTTTTGCATTCATGACACTAACATTCATGACAACTACCTAGCAAACCTAACACCCTTCTTTCACTAATGTTATCCCAGGTCCCAACTACTAACCACTGCAATCTATTGCATTTTTCTTCAACATCATATAAATTACAACAACAAGCAATATGCATAATGTCCAAATTATCATTTTCTGTTGCGTTTTCTCCTTCAACTTTGATTGCTTCAAACTTTTTTTAACAAGCTTCAGTTCAACATTCTTCAATTTTTCCTCCAAGAAACCTCTTTTGTGGTTCAGCTCTCCGATTACATCTCTAGCCCTTCCACTGAACTCTGGATCAAGCCATACAAAAAAATCACACCCTTCTACATGCTACAAAATTAAACGGTGGTTAGAACAATAAAATGCAAAAAAAAACATTTATAATATTCAATTCCCAAATTTACGTTTGTTTTACAGCATGCCAAGAATCTTCTTTCGGCATTTTTGAGGCTCCAAGACATTCGCATCCTTACTCTTCGTCCACAATAACAAACCCTATGTTCCCACTCATGAAATGAATCAACAGAAGAGCTTGTGGAGATGTTAGTATTCAAGGGGTTTTTACTCATTGCTAGAACAAGGTGTTGTAGTTAAGAGGAATTGAAAAATTATGTGAAGTTGAGATCTGAAATTTTCCCCCAATTACTTATAACCAAGAACCCTAAAATATACATACAAATATAACCGTTATATAGCCGTTGATGCCAGGTTGGACGCCATGTAGCTTACATGTCAGCAGTTTCGGGACCCAATAACGTTTCCGTCTACTAATTTTAGACAGACTTTAATGGAAGTTTTTTTTCCCAGTTCAGTGAGTCAATTGAGACCAGTTTTACTTCGGTGGTGAATTTGAGACTTTTGGTTGTATTAAGTGGTGACTTTGATAATTAACCCCTTCTTAAAGGGGGGTTTTAGAGGTTCTTCTTTTCCCCCTTTTTTCGGTTTATTTTCTCTATTTTTTACCCCGTAATAACATCTCTCTAATTAGCATTGCTGTTGCAGCAACAGTAGCTTATTTTTGAAAATCAGCTTCTTACGACCCGATTTCTCCCAGACCTTGGTTCAGTCGGACCTGCAATGAAGAAGAATATGAGGGTTTGGCCCCCCGATTTACCTCCGGTATGAGAATAAGTTAGTCGGTTTTGGTAAGGTATTTTGAACGTAGAACGTTTGTGTCTTGTGTGTAAGTTGTGTATGAATGATGCTTCAAACCTGACCAAGACGTATATTCTTTATTCCTTTGATCGTGGACGAACAACCTGGAGGTGGTGAAGGTGGGATGATGTGTCCCACGTATTCTGAGGGATTGGCAACTGTTATGCCTGAATTTGGCATAAGTCCCAAACAGGCCTAATGGGCTAAGAATATCAGTACATCTCACATAATGGGCCTAAGAATAAGGAATGGGTCATTAAAGTTCGCCATCATGAGAGGATTCATCATATTATTTTTATACAGCGGGTCGCCAGCGATCCCTAGTAGCAGGGTCGCAGTTCGCGAGGTCTAGCGAGGCCTAGAGGTCCAGCGTGGCCTAGTATGTAACTATGAAGGCTTATGGTCAGGCCCAGCGAGGTCGCATAAGTAGGATATCTCCATACAGTGAGGATCGCCTCGCATGGCCAGACCCAGCGAGGCCGCATGCGAGGTCGTCCAGTCAGTTTCGCCAGTAAAGATAAATTATAGCATTTCACAAGCAGCAGGTTCCCCTTTATGGGTCATGGACCGAGTAAATGGGTAGAAAAATAACCCAAGGAGATGACTAGTGGATCTGGGCCAAGCCGAGTCCATAAAAACCCTAGCCCATCTAGATAACTTCTTCTCCAAGAGAACTACGTATGGCTTGATCCCTATAAATAGGGTACGTAGGCATCTTGTAAAGCATGAGAAACAGTTCACCACTGATTATCAATATACAAGAACAGCCACATCCAAACACATAAACCCTAATCCCCATTCTTCTTATAGCAAAATATCCGTATTTTGCTCCGTAAATCTAACAACCTCCATAAATATTGTTATACAATATTCTCCCTATAACATTTGGCGCTAGAAGGAGGGGCCGGTCATTGATTGGGAGAACGATGACTAAATCTCACAAGAAGAGGAACGGAGAGGGGGAGACCCCGGGGTCACATAGGAGGAATAAGGATGATCCCCGTAAGAAGAACCCATCAGAGAGCGAAGTGCACAAAGAAGGAATCGAGGGAGAGTTCGAGGACGAATTTGAAAAGGAACAGACCCCCCCTGTTGTCCAACAGACAGCCTTGCCTGGCGACGTCATGTCATTCTTGAAAGGCCTTGGCGATCAAATGATTGAGGTAAGGGCTTCGGTGGCCAAGATGGAGAAGCGACATAATTCCAGAGGCTTCAAGAGGAATACAAGGACAGGGGATCGAACTCATCAACCAGAAAGTAGCAAGGGTCCCACCAAGAATCTAGTTGGGGACTTTGATGACGTAGTAACCGATCGAACGAACCCTGATTGGGAGGAGGAAGTAGCTACGATTGATAAAGAGGGATCGAAAGCGAAGCCCGCTTCGTCGGAAGGACGGTCCGTTAGTGTCTTTGACCGTGTTGGAAAGAAACTCAGTGAGCACGATCTTCGTCTCAAGTTGGAAAAGCTCAAATCTAACAAAGATGGAGGTCCCAAGGATAAGAGTAAGGGCTCTCAACCCGCATCTCCTCGAAAAGATCGTGAGCGGTCATATCGTCGCAATGACAGACCCCCCTCTCCTCGAAGAGAGCGTGAGCGGTCCCATCATCGCGATGACAGACCCCCTTTCAATCGGGAGCGTGAGCGATCCCAACATCGCGAAGAAGACCCTAAGAACAAGGATCGCAGGAATGACCAGGAAGAATCTAGTGTTCCAAAAAAGACTCAATCTCATCATGCGAGCACTGGAGGAAAGAAGGATGGAGACAAAGAGGCGAGAATTGGGGATTACAAGTTAGAAGATTTGAAAAAGGCATTGGATGCGATGAACGGCGAGAAAGGGATCTTCAGCAATATGGGTTCCTCCTCGCCCTTCACTCATGAAATTCGTACAGCCCCTCTACCCGTAGTGTTCCGTGGTCATCACTCTGACATGACCTATAATGGGGAGACGGACCCAGCTGAGTTCGTTATTCGCTTCAATAATGAGATGGATGTATACCAGGTGTCGTTATTAGCGAGGTGCAGGCTGTTTTCGGCCTCGTTAAGAGGGAGTGCCCAACAATGGTTTTCAAAGCTAGGGTCCCTAGTTGTCATTGACTCCTGGGAACAGCTCGTGGATATCTTCATTAAACAATTTCAATCTTCGATGCTCTATGCACCTCCTGTGTCCACGCTGGCAAATATAAAACAGAAAGAAGGAGAGACTCTTCATGATTATTTCAAAAGGTTCAATGCTGAAGTGCCCCGGGTTCGAGGTGCAAATGACGAGGCCGTAAAAAATTTTCTTATCGCAGGGGTAAGGGAAGGAACCAAATTCTGGGAGAAATTACAGGAGCAAACCCCTGTTACACTTTCGGAGTTGCACCGGGTCGCTGAGCCTTTTAAGCGAGTTGAGAAATCATTGGCAGATCTCAAAAAGAATGTTGGGACCAGTAGCAATGGAAGTAAGGGCAAAGGGGTAAAAAGAAGGGATTCTCGAAGCCCCAGGCGAAGACAGGATCGTAGCCCGAGCCCGAAGAGAAGGGATCGCGATTCCTCAAGACGATCCCCACCTCGTGCTCGTCCGGCTAGGGATGAAGACAAATTTGTTCCCTTAGTGGCTTCAGTTGATCATATCTATGCTGTCAACGCAAATAAAGGAATGTTCACGAAACCTCGTGCTATGGGTCCACAAGGAACATGGAACAATGCAAAGTATTGTGATTTTCATGAGCAGAAGGGGCATGATACAGCGGACTGTTGGCAACTTAAAGAACAAATTGATCGTTTGATTCGAGAAGGTAAGTTAACAGAATGGGCGGTCCGCGAAGTGAAAAAGCATCAAGATAGCTCAGGAAAATCAGGCATAGGGTATCATGCTGTGCCTCATGAGGGCCAAAATACAGAGCCTCGCAAGGAGAGAGAAGAACGAGGCAATAGCATCCATGTGATCATTGGTGGGCCACATATTGGAGGAGACAGCAACAAGGCTAGGGAAAGGTATGCACGCGAGGCCAAGGAGCGACCCTTAACCAATGTACATCATCTGCAAGAGCGACCCCCAAAGCTTTTCAAGGGGGAAGATACAAATATCATGTTCACTGAAGAGGATGCGAAGTGGGTACATCATCCTCACTCTGATGCTCTAGTGGTTCGAGTTCGCATTGGCTCGCAGAATATCTACAGGGTGCTAGTGGATAATGGAAGTGCTGTGAATGTTTTGATGTATGATGTCTACAAGAAAATGGGATACGTAGACAAAGATTTAATTCCAACAGTAGGCCACCTCTATGGATTTACTGGAGCATCTGTTAGTGTCAAGGGACTTATCAGGCTTCCCATCACCTTGGGGGACGAGCCCTGCATCACTACGCAGGTCGCTGATTTCATGGTTGTAGATCAACCATCGGCTTACAATGCTATTGTGGGGCGTCCCATCCTGAAAGAAATGAGGGTGGTGACTTCTATCTACCACCTCTCAATGAAATTTCCCACCCCGCATGGTGTAGGTTGTGTTAGAGGAATTCAGCACGAGTCACGAGAGTGCTATAACCAGGCCCTGAAGTCAGCAGAAAGGGGAAGAAGTTCTATGAATGTCGAGACCTTGCAACCTTCGAATGATTGCAACATAATTTTGATCGAGGAATTGCCTGATGATTATTTTGACAGCTTGGGCATACAAGTAGAACCAGTACCAGGGGCAATAATGATGGAAGCCTCGCAACCTGTGATGGTTTTACAAGAAGGAATTGTTGAAGAAGCTAGCGATGAAGAGGAAAGTCCAGAGCAGGCCGCTGTGCGAGCCCGAAAGGGGAAATGGGTTCGCCAGGAAACATCAACATTGGTAGACCTGCCTAATGGTAGCACAAGAGAAACAACAATTGTGAATGAGTACGGGCATGTGGGAGCGACCCCTGACCCCGTGGCGGGAGTCATGGGGCAAGGTGAAGCAGAATCTAGTCGGGCTCGGAATGTTGAAATTGATCTGGACCCTCGCATACCTGAGCATGTGGAGCGAGCTGGGGCCGCAGAGGATACCGTATCTATTCTTGTTGATGCCAAGGATTCTACGAAGGTTTTAAAAATCGGGTCGCAGTTGAATCCTGATCTTAGGGGAAGGCTCGTGGAGTTTCTTAAAGCTAATTTGGACATATTTGCATGGTCTCATGAAGATATGGTAGGAATTGATCCCAATGTGATGTGTCATAGACTTAATCTTGATCCGAGCAAGAAGGGAGTAAGGCAGAAAAGAAGACCAATTAGCGGAGAGCGAGCCGAGGCTCTAAAAGAAGAAGTTGACAGATTACTCGAGGTCGGGCTCGTTAGGGAATCATTTTACCCTGACTGGCTCGCAAACCCTGTCCTAGTCAAGAAGCCAAATGGCAAGTGGAGGACATGTGTGGATTTTACTGATCTGAATAAGCATTGCCCGAAGGATAGTTTCCCTCTTCCAAGAATTGATCAATTGGTAGATGCAACAGCGGGCCACGCACTCTTAAGTTTCATGGATGCCTATTCTGGGTACAATCAGATACCCATGTATGGCCCCGACCAGGAGCACACTTCGTTTATCACAGATAGAGGTCTCTATTGCTATATTGGGATGCCCTTTGGTCTCCTCAATGCAGGTGCTACCTATCAGCGGCTCGTTAACATGATGTTTGAAAAGCAAATCGGGAAGACAATGGAGGTCTATGTAGATGACATGCTTGTGAAGTCCAAGGAGGCTGGGGATCATATAGCCCACCTCGCAGAAATGTTCGATATATTGAGGAAATTCAGAATGAAGCTCAACCCCCAGAAGTGTGTTTTTGGGGTCGAATCTGGAAAATTTTTGGGGTTTATTGTTAACCACAGAGGCATTGAGGCTAATCCAGCTAAAATAAAGGCATTGATGGAAATGAGGTCGCCAAGAAGTGTCAAGGAGGTACAAAGTTTAACTGGAAGGATCGCAGCATTGAATCGATTTGTTTCTAAATCATCAGATAAGTGCCATGAATTCTTTAAAGCAATCAAGAAGGTAGGAAAGAATTTTGAATGGACCCCTGAGTGCGAGGAAGCTTTTCAGAGGATAAAAGAGCATCTGGGCTCGCCTCCATTACTTTCTAAGCCTAATGAAGGTGAAGTTCTTATTGTTTACTTGGCAGTTTCAGAATATGCCATCAGTGCTGTCCTCGTTCGCGAGGAGGGAAAGCTTCAGCTCCCCGTGTACTATGTCAGTAAGAGACTGCAAGATGCCGAGACTCGCTACACTAACATGGAGAAGCTCGCCTATGCTTTAATTTTGGCTTCGCGAAAGCTGAGGCCATATTTTCAGGCTCATAGTATCCAAGTTCGCACTGCGTATCCACTCAGGCAAGTAATGCATAAACCCGAGGCCTCGGGTAGACTTTTAAAGTGGACCATAGAGCTAAGTCAATTTGACATTGAGTACAAGCCTCGAGGTGCAATAAAGGGGCAAGCTTTGGCAGATTTCATATTGGAGTTTCCTTCCCAATCTGAGGAAGATGCCTGGGCTCTCATAGCGATCCCAGAAGTGGTTGACCCCAAATTCAAAAATGAAAATTCAGCCCTGTGGTGGGAATTGTATGTTGATGGGGCCTCTAACAAAGAAGGGGCCGGAGCTGGGATCGAGCTTGTTACACCTGAGGGTCGCAAGTTGAGTAGTGCTGTTCACTTCGCCTTCGAAGCTTCTAATAATGCAGCAGAATACGAGGCTCTCATAATCGGCCTCAAGCTCGCGATAGAAATGAAAGTAGAGAACCTCAATGCATATAGCGATTCTATGCTGGTCACAGGCCATGTGGGATGTGGATGGCAAGCTAGGGGACCCAAGATTGAGTTATATTTGAGGTGTGTGCAAAGGCTTATGAAGTCATTCAAGCAAGTAAAGGTAGAGTTTATCAGGAGGGCAAAAAATCAAGGAGCAGATGCCCTCGCAAAAATGGGCTCGCGACGCGAGGCTAATCTATTTGGGATTATTCCCTTGGAAATTCAAAATAAACCTAGCGTACCAGAGGAATTTTCTATGAAAATAGCGAGCCAGGAGACAACATGGATGGCCCCTATCTGGGGGTATGTAAAGAATGGGATCCTACCTCAGGATAAAAAAGAAGCGAGGAGGGTCAAATATCAGGCGGCTCGCTATGTTATTTACGACGAGGTCTTGTATCGAAGAGGGTTCAACACCCCACTCTTGAGGTGTGTAGATGGTGAAGAATGCAACTATATTTTGAGAGAAGTCCATGAAGGAATATGTGGCAATCACTCGGGGGGTAGTTCCCTGGCTCAAAAAATTCTGCGACAAGGGTATTTTTGGCCCACATTAAAAAGGGATGCTTTTGAGTTCGCTAGGCGATGTGACAAGTGTCAAAGATATGCAAATTTCAGTAATGCCCCAGTAGCTCATCTCACCTCGTTGATGAGTCCTTGGCCTTTTGCTATGTGGGGAATAGATCTTATTGGCGAACTCCCTAAAGCTAAGGGAGGAGTAAAATATGCAGTCGTGGCTGTGGACTATTTCACTAAGTGGGCCGAGGCCGAGCCTCTTGCTACCATTACGGCTAAAAAGTTGAAGGACTTCGTTTACAGAGCAATTGTTTGTCGCTATGGGATTCCATATCAGCTCATTTCAGATAATGGGAAGCAATTCGATAGCAAGGAGATGAAAGAATTTTGTGAGAGTTTGGGAATCAAGAAAAGTTTTTCTGCTGTGAGTCACCCCCAGACAAATGGACAAACCGAGGCCGTCAACAAAATCATCAAGCATACCCTAAAAGCTAAGTTGGAGGAAAGTAAGGGTAATTGGCCTGAGGAGCTACCAAAAGTCTTGTGGTCATATAACACGACTCCAAGGTCTACCACAGGTGAAACTCCATTTTCACTGACATATGGGTGCGAGGCTATGGTGCCCGTGGAAGTAGGGTCAGGCTCGTTCAGAAGGGAACATTACGACCCCGGGTCAAACGAGGTCAATCACAGGCTCTACTTAGACATGATTCAAGAGTCAAGAGAAGAGGCTCAGTTAAGGCTCGCTGCGTATCAAAGGCGGGCCGCAAGGTATTATAATGGAAAGGTTTGCGTGCCACATCTTCGCGTGGGGGACTTGGTGCTTAGGAGAGTGATGCCTAACACTAAGGTCTCGTCTCATGGGGTGTTTGGAGCCAATTGGGAAGGACCCTATAAGGTTTATGGTGTCATCAATGAAGGAACTTATTATCTAACTGATATGGATGATAAGGTCATGCCACGAGCTTGGAATGCAGAACATTTGAGAAAATACTACCAGTAGAGGCTTTGCTCCTGGTGGTCTCCATCTACTACTACTTAGCATGAATAAATTCATACAAAGTACTCGGGGGGTAGTGATCATATAGACACCTCCTCGTTATGATGTAATGAAAGTTGGGCTTTGTCCCTAGTTGGGCTTTGTCCCTAGTATTTATATTTATGAAACTTGTTCTCCAAAAAAAAAGTTGTGCAATTTTATTCTTTTGTCAGTGTTAAAAATTTTCAGGACTAGGCCGGCACAACGTATGTGTGGCTGAACACCCTTCAGGTCAACGAGGTTGCGAGCGTGCACTTACTGCGACCTGAGGGAATGTCCTCAAAGTTTAGTTAAAAAGTATCTCCTCGCGGAAAAGGAAGTCAAGGGGCGACCTTAATCTCCGGATCGTATATGCGACCTCGCAAGGAAGGCATTGCAAGTTTTGATCCTAAGGAGATAAGGTCCACCTTGAAGTTTTTTGAAAAGAAAAGCTACAAATTCTACAAGGGAAGCTTCGCAGATGCGAGGCCAATCTACATGATAATATTTCAGAAATATAAAGGCAAGCTATAAAGCAAGTACAAGACATGAAGAAATGAAGACAGTTAATGTAAATTGATAGTAGTTGGCAAAGCAGTTACAGGGTCGCTACGCGAGCCCAATATACTTCAAAAGTTATCAAAAGTTATCAACAAAATATTACAATTTGCGAGACATTCAAAGGGTGTCCGCATCCCCAATTCGAAATGTTGGAATAAAACAGATTACATCGCAGCCTCCTTGGGTTTTTCTTGGTTGGTAACATTGGCCTTAGCAGCTTCGCTGGCGATCTTGGCATCTTCCTCATCTATCTCCTTGCGGAGGTCAGCTGCGTACTCAGCATTGCCAGGACCGAGCTGGGACCAATCGAAGTTGGGGATTTTTCTGATGAAGCTTTTCATAAAGTCAGCTTGGGCGGCCACTTCGATGTCTTCTCTGTTAGTCTGAGCAGCAGCGACCTCCTCCTTCAGCTTCGCGAGCTCCTCCATATGAGTCTTCTTCAGCTCCTCCTCATGTTGCTCCGCCTCGTTCAAACCCTTATGGAGGGCTGCTTTTTCATCATTGACTTTCTTGAGTTCGGAGCGAAGGGATGCTGTTTCAGTTTGTAGCACTCGCTGGTAATTCTCAGCCATCAGCTTCTTCTCCTCCTCAGCCTTAACCTTCAAGGACTTCAACTCCTTCTCCAATCTATCATTGGCGAAGACAACCTGCTTAAGCTCTCGAAGATGCGATGCTTGGCGAATGAAGCCCTCAGCCAGGCATTTGGAGACTGCCTCAGAATTCTCAATTAACTCGGCTCCCACCCACTCAGTGCACTCCGCTTCAGTAGCGTGAGTATACCCATGCTTTGCATATAAATGATGCACTGGTGTCGTATCCGCAGGCTTTGAGACTTGGGGCAGGGGACCGGTTTTGTGTCTTTTGGAGACATGGTCTTCGGGGTTAGGTTTGGTCTGTGACGGTTGAGGAGCGACCTTAGCAATTGCTGATGGAGGAGGGAGATCGTTTGTTTTCTTTGGAGGAGTGACCGTTGAAGGCTTGATGGGGATTTCCTTGTTCCTCGCACAAAAAGGGGGCCTTCGACCACCTTTGCCTGACATGTCTGCAAAAAGGGGAAAAGAAAAAGCAGTTAAAAATAATTGTCCAGAAAAGTAAAAATGCGAGGACAATGAAGACAATTAATATGAAGAAATTATTGAACTACGGAATAAAGCATTCTTACTCTCTTCCGTTGCCATTTTAGAGGATGAGGCTTCTTCTCGCACTTTCCTCTTTTGCGAGGCCTTCCTCGCACTTGAAGGCCCCACCTCAGAAGGAAGCTGAATCCCGTCTTTCAAAAATCCGCATTCAATCAGATTTTCTAAGGAAAGAAGGGTTCGCACACTCCTATCTTCGCGAGGCATCTTTAATACATCATCAGCTTGGGTTTTCTCTTCACCCTTCAAGACGGTTCGCACTTGACCGATTGGAAGATAGTTAAAAGATGTTTTTACTCTGGGCACCTCGTGGATGTAGAAATAAGGTCCCTTCCATGAGCCCGCGTTGCTCGGAGCGCTATGGTACAAGTCTTTCTTGTTAAACTCTGGCCAGACTGAGAAGTATACGTAGCCGAAATCAGACGGCCCGCATCTCTTCAATTGCAAGAAGTATCCCATGGTCCTCGCGTCGAGTGGGGGATATCCCAACTTGTGATAAATAATATAGAGAGCTATCATGGCTTTATACCCATTTGGATTGATCTGGATAGGAGCAAGGTGGTAAGTCTCGCATACGTCCCGGATGAATGGATGAAGAGGTGAAGAGACGCCTATTTTCATCATGGCAGACGACAACACCATGCGAGGCACTCTTCCTCCGTTTTCAGTGTAGTTAAAGCGATAGCATCGCATTGAGGATGTGGGTAGAATGACCCTACCTTCCGGTCTATATGTATCAACTGCCTTTCTTAAAGATTCGGCATCGAGAGAGGTAGATAAGTCCCTGCATCCTAGAGTGCGAGGCTGACCTGGTTTCACCTTCGAGCCCTCTTCGATATTTTCGGGGCGAGGTCCTCCAACATACACAGTGCCCTCCAGTTCAGGTTGAGGGGTCGGGATGTAAGGTTGAGGAGAGGCTTCGGGAACATAGCTGTAATCTTCAAAGTTAACCATTCTGGCTACTTCGTCCAGACCGCCATCATCAGAGCTAGGCTCTTCATAGTCCGAATCATCAGAGTTCGCCTCGTTGTCACCTCCACCCTCAATCTCGTAGTAAGCGTGGCCAAGGGAGTCTATTGATGAGGAGCTGGTGGTTAGTAATATGGGACTAATATTGAGAAGGTTCTTGTTAAGAGGAGAAAGAGGTTTGGGGAAGTTGGAAAAGAATTTTTGACCTTTCTTTAGCAGTTTCTTGACTTCGCCTTGAACCGAGGAGGGAGGAACGGTTAAAGATTCTGGGTTTATTGAGCTTGAGGGGAGGTCAATAGAACGGCTCTGCGATGCGGAGGGTCGTCGTGATCTCCATGTTGTCAGGGGGGTCTCTCGGGTAAATTCCTCCTGGGACCATTGAGGATCCATGTATAGTTTGAAGGATGGGGTGCTTGCACTTGTGGCCTTAGCAATATTTGCGGCCGCTCGCTCACTGATGGAAATGTGAGGGAGAGGTGAAGGAGTCCTTGAGCTATCGCTAGACATCTGAAAAGATGGTGGAATATTAGTGTGTGCGCTTACAGAACATCAAAGAAGATAAAAGAAGAGGAAAAGAGAAGGCTCTAAGTGTTCCTACTTCGTGCATAAAGAATAAGGGGTCGCGTAATTAATTTATTTTGAGATCATATGCCTACTCATTAAAGGGGTCGCGCTCTTTAGTCTAGCGAGGCAGGGATCGCATCGTGAAATTAAGTATGTGGGGTCGCAAGTAATCAGGCTCGCGTCGCATGCAATTATAAAGCAAATATTTACAAAATTATGAGCTACGCATGCATTTAAATGAAGAACAAGAGAGAGAAACTTACTTTTTGATGAAGAAAGGTTGAAGATCTTGGAAAAGGATGGCCTCGTTCTTGATTAATAGCGAGCTGGGTCTCTGTTTGATCCGGGAGCAAATTGGCAGCACTTCGGTATGTTGTTAATAAAAAAATTGACAAATGATTTGAAGATTGAGGTTTATATAGTAGGGAGGAGAGAGGTGAACAAGCTACACGTGTCATCATCTTAGCGGGTGTGACCAGATCAAGAGACGCGCCAGCTGTTAGCATTTATTCAAAATCATTGGGCCTATGATGAGAGCCCATAAAGGAGTAATTGATAATGGGCCTTGGCCTCGCATTTCATTCTCTGGAAGACATTCTCTGAGTCCACATCGCATTTCTAATGGCAATATGGACTCGGGGGGTAGTTGTTATGCCTGAATTTGGCATAAGTCCCAAACAGGCCTAATGGGCTAAGAATATCAGTACATCTCACATAATGGGCCTAAGAATAAGGAATGGGTCATTAAAGTTCGCCATCATGAGAGGATTCATCATATTATTTTTATACAGCGGGTCGCCAGCGATCCCTAGTAGCAGGGTCGCAGTTCGCGAGGTCTAGCGAGGCCTAGAGGTCCATCGTGGCCTAGTATGTAACTATGAAGGCTTATGGTCAGGCCCAGCGAGGTCGCATAAGTAGGATATCTCCATACAGTGAGGATCGCCTCGCATGGCCAGACCCAGCGAGGCCGCATGCGAGGTCGTCCAGTCAGTTTCGCCAGTAAAGATAAATTATAGCATTTCACAAGCAGCAGGTTCCCCTTTATGGGTCATGGACCGAGTAAATGGGTAGAAAAATAACCCAAGGAGATGACTAGTGGATCTGGGCCAAGCCGAGTCCATAAAAACCCTAGCCCATCTAGATAACTTCTTCTCCAAGAGAACTACGTATGGCTTGATCCCTATAAATAGGGTACGTAGGCATCTTGTAAAGCATGAGAAACAGTTCACCACTGATTATCAATATACAAGAACAGCCACATCCAAACACATAAACCCTAATCCCCATTCTTCTTATAGCAAAATATCCGTATTTTGCTCCGTAAATCTAACAACCTCCATAAATATTGTTATACAATATTCTCCCTATAACAGCAACTAATCCGACTGTTACAGCCAAATGGATTGGACAAGCTTTGGGCTTCTTTCGGTACTCTATGTTGGGCCTTCGGTCTGGCCCATTAAGAAGGTGGGCCTCCAACATGTCACTGGGCTTCGTTCTGAGGTATATCCTCAGGACGGAGGCCAAAGCCCATGGTCCATCTTCGGAATTATCCTTCGTTGTCCTTCCTTCGGATAAGGATGTCAGCCGTTGGTGATAGGGATGAGCGTCGGGGCACTTCGGGGCCGGGGAGTGCTATCCCCGCCCCCATCCCCGAATTCAAACCCGATCCCCGTCCCCGGCCCGATCCCCGTCGGGGACTATTTTTCATTCCCCGTCCCCGGCCCAATCGGGTAACGGGGATCCCCGCGGGGAATCGGGGAATTTTATTTAAAACAAAAAATAATATTAAATAATTTGAAACACTAACTAGTGAGCTCAAATGTACTAAATTAAGATAAAAAAAAAATATTACTTAAAAAAACAATTATAAATAATATGGAAATGAAGTTATTTAACTATTAGAAAGACAACCATTTAAAATTAAAATATCATTTTGTTTCCACTATGAAGTATTGGAAATTCGTTTATATTAATATATGATTATTAATATATATATATATATATGTATGTATGTATTAAAGTGTGGTGGAATCGAATCGGGATTGAAAATAGGGTCGGGTAGAGAAAATCGGGGCGGGGGTCGGGGATCGGGCCGGGGACACATAAAAACCCGGCCCCGGCCCGCTCCCCGATTTTTTTTGAAAACTATCCCCGCTCCCCGGCCCGTACCCGAAAAAATCCCCGAATCCCCGCCCCGTTCGGTGCGGGGATCAGATCGGGATCGGGCGGGCCGGGATGAATGCCCATCCCTAGTTGGTGATAAGACCTCACACCGGGAGACGTGTCCATTTAATGCTAACAGCTGTCCCGCCTCGAGATTTGCGCCGGGATCCCAATTGTTGAATTTGAAGCGACTCTTGTCCAAACGTCACATCCCCTTATTTAAACTCACAAAACCATCTCTTTTCCTCTTTATGCACACATCTCCAAGTTTCTTCAAGCAAAAACCCTTTTAACGATTGGTACCGTGGTTTCATTTCCAGAAATTCCCAGTCCTCCGATTCTACTCGAGGTTCATCTTCAAGAAGTATGTCCTCAAGAACATCATCTCCGAAACAATCTCCAAAAAAGTAAGTTTCTCATTTTCTTCTTAATTGTTTACGTATTTGTGGCTTACTCATTTCCATTCCTTTGTCACTATGATTCTGCATTTTGTGTGTATATGTACGTATATATATATATATATAAAGTCTCTTGGGTTACCTCTGTTTTCCGAGTAGAAAATTTGTATGTTTATGTCCCTTTATGGCTTTGTCTATGCTAGTTTTAGAGTGTTTTGCCTTCACATGAGTTTCTCCTCAGATTTTGGGATTGTCTGGGGATTTTTAGGGTAAGAATTTCCCTCGGGATCTTCGAACCGTATGAATACCCTTCGAACTGTCCTAATCCTTGACATGTAGCTTTTCGACTTGTTGCTTTATTAGATCTTAAGATAGCCCCGACCGATCCAGGCCCGCTGTACTCGGCTCTTTTTGTTTTCTTTATCCTTTTCTCCTCCTTCTTTCTTCATGTTCGTTCTCCGAGTACATGGCTGATGTCACTTCATTTCCGAATGCAGGGACATGGATCGGTCATCTGGAGGTGTTGCCTTCGGCCCCTTCTCCTTTCGCCAATGCCTCAACTTATTCGGCGGCGAACATGCGCTCAAAGCTTATCGAGAGTGACGTAGCCCTCCTTCACCAGAAGTATAGTATTGTAAGAAATCTCTGGCATGTCTACCCGGCCGACCGGAGAGATCGCATATACCACAACCCCCTAGTTCCAGAAAGCCTTGGCGGCGTAGCCATAGGTATTTCCGAAGCCGCTTTTAAATGTGGCTTTCGAGTGCCGATAATGTCCCTCCTGAATAGGCTGTTGAGAAATATAGGGATCGCCCTGGGTCAATTGGATCCAAATTCCTTCATCCACATAAACTTCTTCCAAACTCGCTGTCTGGCGGTGAAGATTACCCCGAGAGCGTCTCTTTTTTGGTGTCACTATGAGTTCTGAAGGAATCTGAAGAGTAATGGTTTCTACACTATAGCCCGAAGGAACAACCGATCGGATTGGGCACAGACCAACTCAAGCAACAAAGGAACCCACGACAAGTGGTTCTTCCTTTCAGGATGGAAGATATCCAAATTTGTCGTGTGGAAGGAGGTCAACCCAGCGAAAGTTGTTCTGCCTTCGATCCCAGGAGCGAACGAAAATGATTACCGAATCCTCTGCGACCTGGAAATGGAAAAAATCCCTTTGTCCAGCAGCCGGGACGCTGATTGGTTAATCGCCCTTTGGGGTAACGATAACTTTCGTATTCTTTTATCTGGCCCTTAGTTTTATGCATTGTGTACTGTACTTTTCAGCCGTCTTTGTGTTTTGACTTAGCTTATTTCTTGTGAAGTATCTTCCCTTGATGAGATTATCGCTCACCGTTAGAAGAAGAGTGTAGCTCTGCAGGCATCGGCTGATGGAACTCCTGCTTCAGGGGAGAGAACTGTCCCTACTTCGATGAAGGGGAGCGAAGACACGGAGGTCACTCCTGTGGCTTCGCCTTTACATGAGGAGAACGCGGCGGAGCGTCCACCGAATGATCCCCGAAAACGGAGTCGTTCGGACGATGCTGTGGTCCGCACCTATGCCCGCTAGTGGAGTATCTTGGAGAACGATGCCATCGTTTGCTCGCCTCCCAGGCCTGCTAGGGACATTGGTCCCGATCTTTGCAGGGGCCTTATCCTGTCGGCCTACAGGCCTAGCTATGACAAGGTGGATGACTTAGGCGCTTGTACTGAGATGTTGTCTCTCCTTTCCATGGTAAGTTTTTTCCATTATAAAATTTATTCGTCCCTTCGGGTATATTTGACCTTTGCCTTGGTATAATTTCAGGCAACTCCTTGGGCAGATATCGTGACAGACTGGATGGAGGGTTTGCATGCCATGCTGAAGGATATTGATCAGCTGGAGACTAGGGTGGTGAAGGTTGAGGAGGACCTTCGGACCTCGGCCACTGAGCTAGAGAGGGTCACCGGCCAGGCGACTGCCTTGGCGACTAAACGGGACGCCCTTAAAGAGCAGCTAGACAATTTGAAGGCTAAGATTTCTCGGAGGAACGACCAACTAAAAACCACTCACAAATCTCTTCGAAAGAGCAAGAAGACGCTCGAGCTTACCGAGGATCAAATTTTCCAGATGGGCTATGATTTTGCCGTCCGAAAAGCTAACATCTCCGGTCTTGACCACACCCTTCTGCTGGATGAGGGGATGTCTGGTCCCGTTGGGCGAGAGGACTTGAATGAGCCCCTTGTCGTCTCTTCGGGTGAAGACGAAGATCTTGTCTCCGACTGAATTTATCCTTGTAATTTTTACTTTGGAATATTATTGTTTCTATGGCCTTCGGGTTTTGTAAAATTTAACTCTGCCTTCGGGCTTGGTATTTTCGCCTTCGGGCTTTTTAAATTTGCCTTGGCGTATTTTCTTGCTTGTATTTATTCATCTTCGGTCGTTCATTACCTTAGCATAATTCTCATTTACTTTTATGCATCATTGGTATTATATTACCTTAGCATAATATTATTATTCGTCTTTATGCATCTTCGGCTTTATTTTGCCTTAACATAATTGTTTTCATTTTTATGCATCTTCGGCTTTATTCGCCTTAGCATAATTCTTTGCATTTTTTGTCGTAACCTAGCTGCCCCCAGTATTTAACGGGTTTTGTAAATAATTGAGGTCCCATTCGGTCGGTGAAAAATATTTACTGCCGGCCTTAATTAATGTCAAAGCAACTTAAATACTAAGACACTTATAAGGATCCAAATTGTATTCGATCGGCCCCGAATTTGGGTTCGTTAAGCCTTTGCAGTTTAAATCACAATGTACTTAAACACTGAAATAAGTTAAAGGACGCGTGTTTTAATCGGTCGGCCCCAAACATGGGTCCATTTAGCTTAATTTTGCACACTTAACCATTTGGTTTTCATTGTACTTAGCTAATAACAGTAGATGTAATAATGGGGCAAACAATCTTTCATTGATTATGTAAATAACTTGTACACAAATTCAATTTACAGACTGATGCTCACTTAGGGAAATCCAAATCAACTTGTATGAAGCAAAATACTGAATTAAAAAGCTAGAAAATGCATCCAGTAAGCTTACTGGTAGAAACGACGAAGACGAGCAGCATGCCATGTGTTCTTGATTGGGCTACCGTTCGAATGAGCCAATTTGTAGGTGCCCAGCCGAACCACTTCAATCACCATGTAAGGACCTTCCTAGTTGGGCATAAGTTTGCCTTGCTTAGCTGGCATCGAAGTAGCCAATTATCGAAGTACTAGATCCCCGACTTGAAAAGATCACTTCTTTACACCCGAATCATAATACTACGCTGCTTGAAGCTGATACCTTATATTTCTCTGATAAGCTGCTTCCCTTTCTTCCTCCAGTAAGTCCACGTTCGCCCGGAGTCCCCATTCATTCGTTTCCACGTTGAAAATCTGTGTGCGATAGGATTCTAAGCCAACTTTCACAGGTAGAAGAGCATATGTTCGAGAAGCTAGTTTGAAAGGTGTCTCCCCGGTTGAAGATCTTGTTATCATTCGGTATGCCCAAAGAACCTAAGGTAGCTCTTCGGCCCAAAGTCCCTTGGCCTCTCCCAGTCTCTTCTTGATTCCATCAAAATAATTTTGTTGGCCGCTTCGATCGCCCCATTTCCTTGGGGATGCCCGATTGAACTGAACTTCTGCTGAATGCCAAACTTAGCCAAAAACTTTCTAAACTTGCCTCCGATGAACTGAGTTCCATTGTCTGATACACATACTATAGGAATGATAAACCTTAAGATCGCCTGTTCCAACATAGCGAATGGAATAGGGCTAAGGACTGAAGACATTTCTTCGGGAGGTTGCTTCGGGATTGTGCTGAATAGCTAGCAATGCCTGCACTGCATATTCTTTCATTTTCGGCTGGAAAAGCCTTTGCCTAAAAATCTTAAAGGCTAAAGATCTTCCTGCCAAGTGTTCTCCACAAATTCCCTCATGAACTGTTTCGAGGGCTAACTGTTGTTCCTCTATGTCTAAGCATCGAAGGAGTGGTTGAGTCGCTGATCTTTTGAACAGACGGCCTCCGGCAAGAGTATAGTTTACCGATCGATGTTTCACCTTCTGTGCCTCCTTTCGGTCGAGCGGTAGAGTTCCCTTCTCCAAGAATGCCTTGATTAGGGTCATTCAGTTAACACCTTGGTGGATTTCCATGCACTATTTCTTGTCTATCGAAGGCATCTTTACTTCAGTCAGATATATTGACCCTGTGAGGCTTTGGGTCTCTGCCGAAGCTAGCCTAAATAGAGCATCTGCTCGGCTATTGTTCTCCCTTGCTACCTGACTTAGTTCAAATTATTAAAAAGACTGAGTATTCTGGCGTACCTTTTGAGCATAAGCCTTCGTTCGGGGATCCTTTTGCCTGTACTCCCCTGTGAATTGTTTGGCAACTAGCATTGAGTCACTGAAAACCCTTAAGTGTTTGACTTCAAAGCTTCGTGCTAAGTCCAATCCCGCCAACAGGGCTTCATACTCGGCTTCATTGTTCGTTAGAGGGAAAGTGAACCTGATAGCCTGACATATTTCAAATCCCTCTGGACTTGTTAGAATTAACCCTGCTCCACATTTTTCTCCGGCGACTGAACCATCGACAAACAACTTCCATTTTCCTAGTGCCTGAATCAATTGTTCCACCGAGACTAAATCCTTCGGCCCCGATAAGGAACATTCTACCATAAAATCTGCAAGTGCTTGGGCTTTGATCGAAGTTATTGGTGTGTATTCCAAGTCATGTTATCCCAGTTCGATCGCCCAAGCCACTACTCTGTCCGATGCCTCTGGCCTTTGTAAAATTTTCTTCAAAGGTTGGTCTGTTATTATATTGATTGTCCTTCCCTGGAAATAGTGCCTCAACTTTCTTGCGGCCATTACCAACCCATAAGCGAACTTTTCTGCGTTCGGATATCTGGTCTCTGCATCCTTAAGAATATGAGAAACATAGAAGACCGGATGTTGATTCCCCTCATGTTCTTTGACCAGTATGGCCCCAAGCATTCGGTCGCTCACAGCTAAATACAATTGTAAAGTTTCTTTCGGATCAGGTCTCATTAAGAGTGGGGCTTTTACTAAGTATTCCTTGACCTCCTCGAATGCTTTCTGACAGTTCGGCCCCACTCAAAATTCTTTGACCCCCGAAGTGAAGGAATTTACGGATGGGCGGAAGCATGGTATAACAATTATTTCCGTAAAACCCGTGTATCGTACATATAGAAAAACATATAAAAAGAATAAACGAGGAATCGAAACCTTACCTTGAAAAATCGAAGCTTTATAATCTATGGTTGCTAGCAGTTGCTTCTCAGAGTGTGAAGCACTCTACCGGTATCCACCAAGAATTATCCTCTTCGATGAAGCTTTTTATAAAACCAAGTTTTTATAAAAATGGAGTTTTTGGGAGAGAGAGAGAGAGAGAGAGAGAGATGGAGGCTAGCTCCTTCTTTAGGTTTTTCACAAAAACTAAGATGATCTTTAGAATGAGCCATCTCATTCTATTTATAGGGCTAGCTTAGGGTTTTTAATATTATCTTAATAATATATCTTAACCCCACATTTTATCTTATAAAATGCTTTAGTAATAATTAAAACTATTTTAATCATTATTTCTTTTTCTAAACTATTTAGAAAATAATTCTCTCTCTCAAAATTTAAAACTTTTCATCAAAGAAAATATTCTTTTATGGTGTGACCCTGTAGGTTCAATATTAAGCCGGTAGTAGAAATAAATAATAATAAACTTTTTATTTATTATTTATATGAATTCTAAAATTCATTAAATATAATTAATAGAATAATTATATTTATTCTACATCGTGAGTGATGCTTCTCAACATATCGCGACTATCCGGATAATATGAATTCACTGCTTAGAATACCAAGAACCTGTCAGTGACTAGTTACCGTACAATCAATTCCTTCTACCCTACAATATCCCGATTAAATACAAGGCATGGATCTCGTGTCAAGCCTATCAAATTTAGTCATATGATTTCTTATTCATAATGCAAAGTTCATATTAATGCAAATTAGAAACTCCTTTCTAATTTCATACACTCTGGCCAGAGATTCCAGAACTCGCATACTAAGAATAACATAGGATATTCACTTCTTTACTGGAAGGGGTAGATCCTTTATTGACCGTTAACTATCTCCATACACAAATCCCTAGGCCCAGAATAGACCTAATGGATGTCCTTGAGACTAAGGACTAAACCAAAGCACAGTTCATTATATACAAGATTACTCTAACGATCTCAAGTCTAAGGACACTTGTACAACTATCACTCAGTGAACAACTATCGACACGTGAGTAAACTCCATTAGTTGTTCAACTTATCGAGTCATGTTCAGTGAACTTATTCCTTAATAAGCACCAACATACTAGCTATAGTGTCACCACACAAATGCCTATGAGAACAGACATCCTCCTGAAAGGAGCAAGCATAGTATGTACCAATCTTTGCGGATTCACTAACTTCCAATTAGTTATCCTATGATCAGGAACTGTTTAGGTCTAGAGTTATCATCTTCTAGATCTCACTATTATAATCTCATTATAATTCTAGAAGCTTTACTCTAAACTATGGAACATCTTATTTAAGACACTTTAAATAGATAAAGCCCGTAATAAAAACAAATAAGTCTTTTATTAATGTTAATGAAATCAAATAAGAGTACAAGAAAGTTTTTCCTAAATCATCATGCATGATTGGATTTTAGGACAAACTCTTTCACGAAGTACTTCAAAAATAGGTAGAGCTGACCTGGAAATGAACCTCCTCAGGGCTGCTAACCGTCCGGTCAGTTTCTAAATGTCCTTGATCGTCTTCGGTGCTTCCATGTTGATCACGGCCTTGATTTTCTCTGGGTTTGCCTCAATCCCTCGGGCACTGACCATGTAACCCAGAAACTTTCCACTGTTTACTCTGAACGTACATTTGTTCGGGTTGATTCTCATGTTGTTCTTTCTGAGTGTTTCAAAACACTCCTTCAAATCTTCTGCATGATCCCTGAAGAGGGACTTAACGATCATATCATCGATGCAACATTCGCTGTTTCGACCTATCTGAGCCTTGAACACTTTGTTGATCATCTTCTGAAATGTTGGCCCCGCGTTCTTCAGTCCGAAGGGCATCTTGATGTAGGCATAAGTGTCGTTCGAGGTGATGAATGCTATCTTAGGAATATCATTTGCATTCATGGCGATCTGGTGGTATCCGGAAAAGGCGTCCAAAAAACTGAGTATTTGATGCCCCGAAGTAGCATCTATCAATTGATCAATATTCGGCAACGGATAGTGGTCCTTCGGATAGTGTTTGTTCAAGTCAGTATAATCCACACACATTCTCCACTTGCCGTTTGATTTTTGACCACCACCACGTTCGCCAACCAGTCGGGGTAGTCTATCTCCTCAATGAACTTTGCCTCAAGTAACTTTTCCACTTCGGCTTGAATGACCTTTTACCTTTCCATGGCAAAATTTCTCTTCTTCTGTTTCACAGGCTGGGCATCGGGCTTCACATTCAGGCAATGTTTGGCTACTGAAGGATCCAAACCCGACATATCTTCGGGGCCCTAGGCGAATACATCATGGAACTCCCTAATGACCTCAATAACCTTCTTCTTTAGTTCTGGCTCCATACTCTTGCCTATTTGGATCATCTTCCCTGATTAACCCACGTATAACTCAACTTCCTCGATTTCTGCAGCTGTTTCGACAATTGGACTAGACAAGTCAGCCCCAAACTTCTCCAATTCAATATTCAATAGTTGATGGTTTCCCCCAGCTTCATTCCCACTTCTCTTTCTCTTGCCAGCCTCGGCCATCTCAACATCTTTGTCTTTCTCCAAATCTTCCAACATTATAATTATGACGGCCTTCTGGTCGCCTCTCATCTCTCCAACTCCATGTTCGGTTGGAAACTTCAACTTCAAATGTGGGATAGAGGACACAGCCTGGAACAAAGACAAAGATGGCCTTCCCAAAATTCCATTGTACGGGCTGTCAACTTGAACCACATAAAAACTTCGCTTCTTTCGCCACAATATATGGCGCTTTACCCAACAAAATAAACAGTGTGATAGTTCCTTCTATCGGTACAGGCTGATTACCGAAGCCATATAATGGTGCTTCGTGGCATGGTTCCAGTTGTTTTCCTCCCAAGTTCATCTTGCAATATGTCCGGTGATACAGGATGTTGACCGAACTTCCTTTGTTGACCAGCACTTTCCAAATCTTGTTTTCCCCGAACACTGGGTTTATAACAAGTGGGTCTTCGTGCGGCCATATCACATCTTCAAATTTATCCTCTGTGAAGGAGATAGACAATGGTTGCTTAGCTGCGCTCGACTGGGACATGCTGTAAATTTGCCTGGCATATTTCTTTCGGGCTGTCTTGCTGTCCCGATCAAGTATAGTTCCTCCGGATATAGTCCTAACTTCGCCTCTGTATATTTCCGACCCTTTTGCATCTCTAGCATCTCTCTTCTTTTCCTTGGACTCGAGCTTGTCCCTCAAGTCTCCCACAAATTGTGTCAGTTACCCATCCTTAATCATCTTTTCAATCAACTTCTTTAGGTGATAACATTCATCAGTGTTATGACCCTTATCCCGATGGTAGTCACAGTACTTATTTTCATTTCGCTTGTGCTCAGGGGTCTTCAGCCTGGCCGGTCGGACGAACCCAGGCTTGCCCTTAATCTCGTGTAGAATTTTCGAGATAGGAGTGTTCAAGGGAGTAAACACTGTGCTATTTCTATCTCGTCTTCGTTTAGCCCCCTTATCGGGCCTTGTGTCATTCAGCCTAATCTTGACATCACCACGACCCCTTCGGTCATCCCTTCTATCATCTCTATCATTTTTCTTACTATCCTTATACCCCCCAATAGATTCCATTTTTCTTCTAATAGCCTTTCCCCTCAAATATATATTATTTAAAGATTTTGGAGGCACGTCGTAAAGAGAAGATCGAAGCTTCTTACCTTTAATGGGATCCAGCCCGGTCGAGAGGAATCTAGTTGCCTCGACCTTGTCCAGATTGGTCACCATTCCTGCTTCCTCATTAAACCTCGCCAGATAATCCTCTAGTTCTTCATTCGGCCTCTATCTACAGTGAATCTGGGCTTTGGTATCTTTCTCTCTTCAGCACAAATGAGAATAGTGCCTCAAGAACTTCCTCTTAATCTGTTCGTATGAGCTAATTGACCTGGGCCTCAGCGATCGGTACCACATTGACGCTTGCCCTTTGAGGTAGGTCTTGAACATCTTGCAGAGCATCACATCACAGCGCCCCATACCAGTCATGAGCGATTCATATTTCTCACAATGGTCTTCGGGGTCACCCTTTCCATTAAACTCATACATTTTCGGGAATTGCCTTCCCGGAGGTGGTCGAAATTGCTTAACGTCTTCAGTTACCATAGGCTCGTGGCTAATCCTTCTTTCCCCAAACATGACTTTCTCGATCCTTCGGATTCTGTCGTCGGTATGAGGACCTTCCTCTTCCGAATCTGAGGAGTCAACTACCTTCGATCGGGTTCGCTTAGAGTACGATTCAGAGTTCCACGACTCATTTCATCGTCTCTGGGCCTCTTCTCTCTTTGGTTTTCAGGCTCCGAGTCTTCGGCCTCTAGGGCCTCTCGCAGGGCCTTCTCTTGTAACTCGATCTCTTCTCTCCGGAGCTTTAGGGCTTCCAATCTCAATCGATCGGCCTCTCTCTACTTAGCCAATCTTTCTACATCCCTATTGCTCCTTTCCCTATCCCTCTCCTTTTGTTTTCCTTTGGCCTTCTGCTCTTCTCGCCATTTCAGGAGCATCTCTTATTGTTCTTCGGGTGACGGTATATTCCCCTCTTCTTCAAAATTTAGTAGCCTCGGGATTACAGGAGGAGTACGGCTGCCTCCAGCCACAATGAGGTTGTCGGTTACAGGTGTTTCTTCGTTCGTCATAGTTGGTGATAAGTTTCAACATAAACGTATCTCTACGTTCCCACAGATGGTGCCAAAAGTTACGACCGGATTTCTCCCAGACCTTGGTTAAGTCGGACCTGCAATGAAGAAGAATGCGAGGGTTTTGCCCCCGATTCACCTCCGGTGTGAGAATAAGTTAGTGGATTTTGGTAAGGTATTTTGAACGTAGAGCGTTTATGTCTTGTGTGTAAGTTGTGTATGAATGATGCTTCAAACCTGACCAAGACGTATATTCTCTATTCCTTTGATCGTGGGCGAACAACCTGGAGGTGGTGAAGGTGGGATGACGTGTCCCACTTATTCTGAGGGATTGGCAACTAATCCGACCGTTACAGCCAAATGGACTGGACAAGCTTTGGGCTTCTTTCGGTACTCTATGTTGGGCCTTCGGTCTGGCCTATTAGGTCCCGTAAGAGGGTTATTTTAAGCTAGAAGGGGGGTTGAATAGCTTAATATCCAATTTAAAAATTATTATGGCGTTTTAAAATAATTTTCCTTTTTTAAAACTTTACCGAGTCGTTATGCAGTTTATAAATGCAGAAATAAAAGACAAGGAAAGAAAATACCACATAGAAGATTTTATCCTGGTTCGCGATGGCGCAACCCCTAACGGATTCGCTCACCCCTACTCCAGTCCCCAAGCTCCTCTCCGGACTCGAGATTTTCCCTTAAAAATAACTCGTTCCTTTAGTAGGCGAAGAAGCCTTTACAATCCTATAAATATTGGTCTTGGTACGTATCTCCAAGATACTACCTCACAATAAATATAAAAACCCACAAGACTCGTCTTGGGCCGTAACTCCCCGTTACACCCTCAAAGTCGTTGTGAAAAACCTACACAACTTATCTTAGACAACAACTCCCCGCTACTTCTTCAAAGTTGATGTAGAACCCTTGGTGTAGTCTTCGAATTCCTCGCTTTTGTCGGTCTTGGATCTTAGATGAAAGGTCTTGGGTCTTTCTTCTTCTTCACGGTGCAAAGGCCACTAACTCCCTGCTAGTGCCTAGGACTTGGGTCTTAGAATGAGAATCACCTCACTTCAACTTCACCTCACTGCAAAACTTAGAAAACAATATCTACGAAACAAACCGTAATATAAAGAGAGGTTTTGGACTAATATGTCCTAGGGTGACTATAATATTCTTACACGAATATTAATTATGATGAGTTCAATAAGCTTTATTTGCTTATGACTTTATGTGTATTCTTTATTCGATATGACTTGTGGATCGAAGAATACTTTTAATACAATACTCCGTATAGTAAGATTTAAATATATCTCGGAGTTTGTAAATATTGATTATGTCCTTTAAGCTCGTAGGCTTATAAGGCTTATAATCGTATACTTGGTTCGTCTTTCGTAAAGATCGAAGTATACTTGCAATTACTTCTTTATTGAAAATACGTCTATTTTCGAAGTAATGTATAAATCAAGTCCTTGTAAAAGCTTTATAGCTTAAGAATCTTTGATAAACAACTTCTCGTTCGATGTAGTCTAGATTAGACTATTCGTATATATTTAAACGAGAGTGTTACAATTTACTTTAACAATTTACACTTTTAATATTAATATGCACTACTAGAAAAGGTAGATATAACATCACACCTTTAACATCAGTTAGAAATGTCACTGGTGTTAAAAGTATTTTAGACATCGGTTGTTACTTTACCGATGTTAAAGCATATTTCAGACATCACTTGTAATAACAACCGTTGTCTAATCTCCTTTTTAAAAAATAAAAAACTGACGCGTACACCATACCTTCCCCGTTTATACACAAAAAAAAAATTCATTTCCCCCCTTATACAAAATTTTACTTCCCTCCTTTTGCATCTATACTCTCTCTTAGCCGCCTCTCTCTCTCGCAGCTCTCTCCCTCCCTCCCCTCTCTCACTATCTCCCCCTCTCTCTGTCTCTCTCACTATCTCCCTCTCTCACTATCTCTCTTACCTTAATTAGTTCGATTTAGGTTCAATTAAGCACGAATCCTACGATTTAATTAAGCATGAATCGGAGCTTGGAGTTGGTTCGATTTACAACCCGAAGCTTTCTTCACAGTAAGAAACCCTAATTTACTCAATTATAAACCCTAATTAGTACTATTCTTGAGATTTCTTCGCATGAATATATATATATATATATATATGTATGTATGTCTGTATACATTTATATATTTATGTATGTGTATACACTTGTTTATATATGTATATCTACATATATGTATACAATTGTATATATATATATGTAAAAAAAATTTATAAGACAATGTTTCTTGAGCTTTTTATTTTAGGGGTTTTTATACCGTAGTGATTTTATAGGGGTTTTGGTGTTTGATTACTTGTTTTGGTATTTTATTACTTGTTTTGGTGTTAGATTTGCACTTACACTTTGATGGGTGTGTGTATGTATGTTTGTTTTGTGTGTGTATGAGTAGAGGTTAGTTGGTAATTGTTTTAGTAATTTTTTTGGGTCGATATGTTGAGATTGAATTTGCGTCGATAGAGGAATTTTGAGTTTGAAGGGACAGCTCATGACACCATGATTGAAATTGGAAGATACTTCTGCCATCATATTTTAAACAAGGTTCTAAACGAAGAAGGAACTATTAAGAATTATTGTTTATGTTGTTTAGGTAACGTTTGGGATACTAGAAGCTGGGGCTAATGGTGTTTCCTAAGGCCGCAAGTGAGCATTTATATGGGCGGCCTCCCCTGAAAAGATCCTCCCCGAGTGACCAGAACCAATGCACGTTTTTGCAAATCCTGAACATAAGATTGCATTGAGCAAAAGTGTGCAGTATGCTGCTCCACCAAGTAATGCTACTGGTGCCTCATTTTGTGCAAATTGCAATTACTGTCAAGGATACAATTGGAGACGTTCCTGTTGTTGGAAATGGGGCTTCGGCAATGACAATGGAGGTTAAAAGTCTTCTGTTATTTTAAATAAGTTGTTCTGCTTGTAATGTTCTATATTTTTGTTTACTTTACAATATATATTGCACTTGACAGTATGAAAATGAACCTATCTCTTGGTTCCGAGCAGTATCATTGCTCTTAAGTGATCAGATGTCGAAATGAACAAGTTGAATTACAGGTGTGGCCAGATAATTCCCAAACATCCAGGACTGATTGGGATGACCCCCTCCTCCCCGATGAGAAGGTAACTTTTTCTTTAGCCGTTCACATGCATATTTAACTTCCTTTAATAGTTTCTGTGATAAACAAGTTGGGTGCACAAATTTTTAATTTTTTGTGCATAGAACTTCGCACATTGCAGCAATATAATATGGAATTAATTAATTGTTCTTTTTTTTTTGTTGACTTTTTCAGATTCCTCTACTATATTATAATAGCTAACCAATGGTTGTTAAAAGCAGTTCAACTTATATTAATGGTTGGTTTTGGTTCTTGCAGGTTAGGTGAACAACCATTGTAAACCATGTGTGGACATTTGATGATTTCTTGTCCTGGAGATAAGATTAACATGGTCATCCCTACCTGTACAGTATGTGTTTGTATAGGTATTATACTGTAATGATTCTATGCAGGAAATAATATGTGCTATTCTAGAGGCCTAAAAAATTTTCCTTTCATGGCTTCTAATGTTGTGCTCTTTTTTAAGAAAATTTGCAATGTGATTGGAGCTTCCATTTGTGACCTTGTGATGTATTTATTTTTCCAACTTTCACATCATTACATCAGGTTTTACCAATATTTCCTCGTCTGGTTGATCTCCCACTGGATAAATTTCAAATAGCACTTGCTAACATACTACAGGTAAAAATGGTTACTTTTTTTCTAAATATTAATGGTTACTCTAAATTTTGAGTTGTAAAAATGCTACTGTTTTTCTAAATATTAATGGTTACTTTTTCAGTCGTGGTAATGTATGCTTGGTAGGGCGTTTAAGTTTTGATGACTTATGATCTTGAGGCATATATAGGTCTGCATATTGAAATACTTTGACTTGATCTTTTATTGAAGCAGCTTTGGAGGTAGAGTTTACAAGGTCTCAAATAATTGCAGCAATCCCTGGAACATTTTTCTGTGCATGGTATGTTTCACAGAAGCATTGGTTGGCTAACAATTTCCTGGGCCTCACGTTCTGCATTCAGGTTTGGTAGCATTGACTTTTATAGTGCCCGAGTCATGATACAGACAATGCACACCCAATACAGACAAACAGTGGCTTATCAAGCTTCTGAATCATTAAACACAATTGGGAAAAATTCTACCAACTGGATAACATGATCTGGCTAACATCTATGTGTCATATCCCAAAAGAATACATGCTTCGGAACTGCATTTACTCCCTATTTCTGTGCAAATCGTAGTTGATCATTATTCACTTTTATTATTGTGTTGTAATCGTTTTGATTTAAAGATCATGTTTTTAGTCTTTGTTATTCTCTATTGCCAAATCTTACTGGTAGTGGAAACAGTTCCCAAATTAATACATGCTTCAGAACAGTATTTACTCCCTGGTTGTGCGCAAATCATAGTTGATCATTATTCATAATAATGATCATTATACACTTCATTGCAGGGCACAGCTCTAACCGGTGCTGCACTGACACCAGAAGAGGTGTTGGTTGCAATTCATGACATTAATCCTGAGAGAGATGGACTTGCTCTAAAAAAGCCAAAAAGGTGTGTATAGTACCCTGTTTTGGTGCCTTCTGATATTTGTCATTTGTAATTTGATTCGCATTAGAGCAACCAATGTTTTTCCTTGTATGAATTCCGTATTTGAATTCACTGCTAGCATAATTTCTCTATTGACATCTTGATCATTGTGTAAGCATGCCATGTACTTTAAAGTTTTAGCTCTCACCACTCGGTACTCACAGACAGTAATTCATTTGAAATGTCATTTCAAGTGCTTAAAGACATAAGACATAAGCCCTCCTCGTTGGAACTTCAGCTTAAATTACAGGTATATTGCCACCGTGCTTAACATGGTCATCCCTGTTTTTCAGAACCATTTCCTATGTTCTACTGTGTACCATGTCAAGTATCTGCTTCGCATTGCATTCCCAGATTCAAAAAGAAAAAGAGGCTTTCCCTGATTTTTAGTAACACCTCAACGATTCCATATAAGTAGAAAATTGCTTACAAGATAGGCCACAATTTGTAGCTTTTCGGAAAACAGCTTTCACAAGTTGTGAGAACATCTGATAAATATATTTTTTTAGATAAAAATACACTTAATTATCAACTTTGTTTAGAAATAAAATTATATTAACCTCTTTTAGAACTTCCTTAATTCTTTATTAAATATTTGTCATTTTTTTCCCATAGCACTTTCACTTACGGCACATTCACCTAAAGCAGGGTGGGTGCCAAATGCACCCTAAGAAAGTGGTGCATCAAATTATTTGAGAGTTTTTTGGCACCATTAAGCATGTTTGTACTGAGTCTGAATGATATTATTCAGGATCATTTTTGATATGCAGACACTTTCAGCAGACTGGATGGCAAATACTAGCAGGCCTGAACTGGAGTTGCAATTTTATCCAAAGGCTGTTTGCACATGTATTGCAGGCAATGGAACTTCATCGTTGGAAAATGGAAGAAGAGGCACGATTAGAAGAAACAAGATTAGCTGAGGAAACAACATTGGCTATTGTAGAGCAAGAGAAAGCAAAGTGTAAGGCAGCTATTGAAGCTGCTGAAGCAGCTCAAAGGATTACAAAAATGGAAGCACAGAAAAGAATCAGCACAGAGATGAAGGACTCGCAATGCTCCTATGTTTTACTCTTAAATCCGACAACATGTTGTCCATCTTTTTATTCAAGCATTTTTAAGAGAACATGTCTGATGTCCGAGTGGATGGTTCGGATATGTAATTAGTTTCGATATTGGATGAATTGAATAATGTAGTTGATCGATTGAATGCATATTCGGTTTTGGTATATCAGTTTTTTGATTTTGGTATTTTATTTATCTAGTTTTGGTATATTATTTATCGAGCATTGAGTAATAAACCGATGCTAAAGGTTGTGTCTAAGCTAGTATTATACATCTGTTTTGTAACAACAACAGATGTTAAAGGAAATAATAAACATCATTTATGTCACAAAAACAGGTGTTAAAGGTTGAATTAAACATTAGTTATTTAATTAACTGATGTCTAATCTAGTATTAAACATCAGTTCTCCTATAAAAACCGATGTTAAAGGTTGTACTAAACATCGTTTAGTTATTGACCTGATGTCTAAGCCTGTATTAAACATCATTTCTTATTTATAAATCGATGTTAAACAGTAGGAAAGACATCAGTTTCTTCTCGGGAACCGATGTCTATAGACATCTTTGACATCGGTCAGGAAACGATGTTAAAGAACCCCCCCTTTATCTACACCGACAAAGACTTCGGTTCTGAAACACTTTTAACATCGGCCAAAAACCGATGTTGTAGGGTGTTTTTCCAGTAGTGATGGCCAATTAAACACCACACATAAATAAAACACACACGTGTAGAAAAGTACCTCGCTTTATCTATAGGATAAACCGAGGGCCGCTATTATGCGTTAAATTAGTGCGACAAGTAAAATCACTCACAAGTGTGAGGACGAGGAAAAAAGGTGCGGAAAGTAAAATCACTCACAAGTGTGAGGACGAGAATAAAAAGTGCGGAAAATATATAAAAGGCTTGCGCCACGCTATTATGCGTTTAAAGTAGTATCACTCACAAGTGTGAGGATGAGAAGAAAAAGTGCGGAAAATATTTAAATAGAAGCTTAACAACTTATTTCACTCGGAACACTAGAGGTGATAGAAGGTAAACAAATCACGCTTTAGCACAATTATATATATCACAATAATAAAATATTAATGGCCAAAGTAAGTGCGTTAAAGTTTTAATTAAGTGGCTTTTAGATTCTTTTCCCTCGGAACACTAAGGTGATAGAAGGGAAATCAAGCTCGATATAAAAATTTGACCGTCGTCAAATATTACCTCTTTTTGAGGTTTTGTAATATTTCGAATCGTTGTTCGAATATTAATCCTTGTACGGATTTTTATGGTCTCGTTTCGAGATCCGATATAAGAGCTTAATAAAGAAGATAAGATGAAGGTATAGAGCTCTTATATGTATATAAAAATGGTCGTTTAAGACTCGAATAATGAAGCTAAAAATTACCACTTTTGGAGATCGCCGGAAAAATTCGTCGGAGGTTCGGCCGGATTTTGGCAGTTTGATCGAACTTAGGTAGCCCTTCGGAAGGCCGGATAGTAGTGGTAGAGGAGCTTGCTAGGTGGGAGAAAGCTTGGTTGAAGGAACTAAGCTTTATGGAACAAAAACCTTCTATATATTTAAGTATATATAAGAAAGAGAAGGTTTTTGAGATGAAGTGGGTGTAGAGAGTGTTTGGATATATTGAGAGAGCTTCCACTTTTAAATTCCCAGCACTTATTTGGCTCTTTAGCTTAGTAGAAATGGTTGGGGGAAGGCGTTTATTTATAGGAGGAGTTGGGTGGAAGGAAGGGTGAGGATTTAAAGTAAAAGGAGTGGTTGAGATTGAAAGCACTTGGATTGATGAGGTGGAAAGTGGTATTGTGTTTCTTTGGGGTGGTTTTGTGTTTCTTCCAAGTGGGTTTGGTAAAAAGAAACCAGCTGTGTTTGGGCTCCTATTTAATGTATCGTACTCGTATCAATTAACGATTAAATACGTAACATGTTTCGTTAATTAATACCCGAAAAATATGAAAATACCCAATAAATAATCCTAAAATTATGGAGCACTTAGGAATATTATAAAATGGTGGAGCACAATTAGAAGAAACAAGATTAGCTGAGGAAACAACATTGGCTATTGTAGAGCAAGAGAAAGCAAAGTGTAAGGCAGCTATTGAAGCCGCTGAAGCAGCTCAAAGGATTACAAAAATGGAAGCACAGAAAAGAATCAGCACAGAGATGAAGGACTCGTAATGCTCCTATGTTTTAGTCTTAAATCCGACAACATTTGTCCATCTTTTTATTCAAGCATTTTTAAGAGAACATGTCTGATGTCCGAGTGGATGGTTCGAATTATGTAATTAGTTTCGATATTGGATGAATTGAATAATGTAGTTGATCGATTGAATGCATATTCGGTTTTGGTATATCAGTTTTTTGATTTTGGTATTTTATTTATCTAGTTTTGGTATATTATTTATCGAGCATTGAGTAATAAACCGATGCTAAAGGTTGTGTCTAAGCTAGTATTATACATCTGTTTTGTAACAACAACAGATGTTAAAGGAAATAATAAACATCATTTATGTCACAAAAACTGGTGTTAAAGGTTGAATTAAACATTAGTTATTTAATTAACTGATGTCTAATCTAGTATTAAACATCAGTTCTCCTATAAAAACAGATGTTAAAGGTTGTACTAAACATCGTTTAGTTATTGACCTGATGTCTAAGCCTGTATTAAACATCATTTCTTATTTATAAATCGATGTTAAACAGTAGGAAAGACATCAGTTTCTTCTCGGGAACCGATGTCTATAGACATCTTTGACATCGGTCAGGAAATGATGTTAAAGAACCCCCCCTTTATCTACACCGACAAAGACATCGGTTCTGAAACACTTTTAACATCGGCCAAAAACCGATGTTGTAGGGTGTTTTTCCAGTAGTGATGGCCAATTAAACACCACACATAAATAAAACACACACGTGTAGAAAAGTACCTCGCTTCATCTATAGGATAAACCGAGGGCCGCTATTATGCGTTAAATTAGTGCGACAAGTAAAATCACTCACAAGTGTGAGGACGAGGAAAAAAGGTGCGGAAAGTAAAATCACTCACAAGTGTGAGGACGAGAATAAAAAGTGCGGAAAATATATAAAAGGCTTGCGCCACGCTATTATGCGTTTAAAGTAGTATCACTCACAAGTGTGAGGATGAGAAAAAAAAGTGCGGAAAATATATAAATAGAAGCTTAACAACTTATTTCACTCGGAACATTAGAGGTGATAGAAGGTAAACAAATCACGCTTTAGCACAATTATATATATCACAATAATAAAATATTAATGGCCAAAGTAAGTACGTTAAAGTTTTAATTAAGTGGCTTTTAGATTCTTTTCCCTCGGAACACTAAGGTGATAGAAGGGAAATCAAGCTCGATATAAAAATTTGACCGTCGTCAAATATTACCTCTTTTTGAGGTTTTGTAATATTTCGAATCGTTGTTCGAATATTAATCCTTGTACGGATTTTTATGGTCTCGTTTCGAGATCCGATATAAGAGCTTAATAAAGAAGATAAGATGAAGGTATAGAGCTCTTATATGTATATAAAAATGGTCGGTTAAGACTCGAATAATGAAGCTAAAAATTACCACTTTTGGAGATCGCCGGAAAAATTCGCCGGAGGTTCGGCCGGATTTTGGCAGTTTGGTCGAACTTAGGTAGCCCTTCGGGAGGCCGGATAGTAGTGGTAGAGGAGCTTGCTAGGTGGGAGAAAGCTTGTTTGAAGGAACTAAGCTTTATGGAACAAAAACCTTCTATATATTTAAGTATATATAAGAAAGAGAAGGTTTTTGAGATGAAGTGGGTGTAGAGAGTGTTTGGATATATTGAGAGAGCTTCCACTTTTAAATTCCCAACACTTATTTGGCTCTTTAGCTTAGTAGAAATGGTTGGGGGAAGGGGTTTATTTATAGGAGGAGTTGGGTGGAAGGAAGGGTGAGGATTTAAAGTAAAAGGAGTGGTTGAGATTGAAAGCACTTGGATTGATGAGGTGGAAAGTGGTATTGTGTTTCTTTGGGGTGGTTTTGTGTTTCTTCCAAGTGGGTTTGGTAAAAAGAAACCAGCTGTGTTTGGGCTCCTATTTAATGTATCGTACTCGTATCAATTAACGATTAAATACGTAACATGTTTCGTTAATTAAATACCCGAAAAATATGAAAATACCCAATAAATAATCCTAAAATTATGGAGCACTTAGGAATATTATAAAATGGAATTCTGGAAAGTTTGGTCAATTTTGGTCAACTTTAACTTGGTCAAACGTGGTCAACTGTGGACCCATTGCCTCGATTTTCGTGCCCGGACCAAAATTCTCAGAAAATTATGAAACTTTTACCATGGATAGAAAATAACATTTAAGTGACTCATCTCAAGTTTCAAGTCATTTTAGCAAGTGGAAGTATTTTATTTGGATTTAATACGATTAAATCAGGTTTCGTTTCCGAATAAAATACGATTGGTCTTTCCGTGAAATAGATACATCTTTTGACCAATTTTTTGACTAAAACAAATACTTAGAATATATTTCCTAATATATAAAATATTTTGAGAGTGTAGGAATTTTTATTTATTTTTAGTATTTAAAATAATTTTCTCCGAAAATAGAATAAATTTGAGATATAGGAGAAAAATTACTTTAAATATTTCTAGCACGAGATAACAATGAGTATTAATATTCTACCTCTGAATATTAATATTCTTGAGGATAATAGTATTTTGAGTGCCAAGGCGGAATATTTTTGAATAAAAACTGATCGTTTTTAAATATTGCACGAGTTCTCTAAAGAATATTAATCCTCAAATATTCTTTGTTCGAGCTTGTCGCCTTATTAATTTTGCAACAGAGATCTAAAAAATATCAAATATCAATATTTCTTTTTCGATCTGATTGCCTTGGTGTAGAGATATATTCCATAAAAATATAATTTAATTTTTCGCAATAATGGAATATCTCGTATAATTGAAAGATAGATAATGCTAGAATTGACTTTTGACTTTTGACGGAATCAATTAAATTAATGACCTAGTGGAGAGGATAACTAAGTGTAATTAAATTTTATGTTAAATCGTACAAATACCAATATAATTAATATATCGAAGATATCCTTTCAATCTTCCCCTTTTTGGTATTTGCCAAACAAAACATAAAATTTAAAAATTTACCCGTGTGTGCTTTCCCTTAGTGTATGCATGAATTTTAAAAAAAAAATAGACTCGATTCGAAGCACACGGTCTAATTCCACTAATTGATTCCTGCAAAACAACTTATGAGATAAATAAATATTGTTAGGCATAATTCATATAAGAAATTTTGAAAATTTTAAATTAGGGGTCTAATTTTCTCTTCTCCTTTTTGATTGGTATATAACCAAAAAATTTCAAATTTGCTCTTCCCCTTTTTGAATATTTCGGTTAAGACCAATTTAATTGGTGTAATACCGAATGACTTTCCCCTTATTTCTCCTTTATTTAATGTAAACTTTTGTAATTTTTGATGTATTTTATCAAAAATTTGTGCTTCCCCTCAAAATATGAATCATTTTTTAATCAAAATAATTTCCATCTTCCTTATCTCTTCCCCTTTTTATAACTTGGTTTATTACCAATTTTTCTTTTCCCCTTATGACTTCCTTTTGAAATATTACAGAATTTCTTTCTCTTCCCCTTTTTGTCTTTTAATCGTTCATTTACTGTCTAAAAATTCTTTTCATTTTTGTAAATGAGTTGCAAACTTGTTTTGATGTAATACGAAGAAGGTTTATATATGTCTGAATTCTTCGTTTCTTTTTATGTTGATCTTTGTTGCTCATAAGTTGGCAATCTTGATTCATACATAAAAAATTAAAACTCAGAGATAATAATAAATTATTCACTCTTATCAAGTAACATTCAGTCTATAACGTTTTTGATGAATGCTTAGTACAGTATCTTGATAGATGTTCAGTATGTAATCGGTACAATCAATATAAAAAGATACTCAGATTTACAATTGTATGGTCTTTCTCAATTGTAATCTAAACAATCATACTATTCTTCTCGGAACTTTATTTCCATATAAGACTGCTGTGAGCTTATAGTGGTCAGTTCTGTTGATCATAATCTGCAAATGAACAATACAAACATGCTAGAGTTTATAGTAAGAGAATCTGTTGATTGTGCAAAATATTTGTTCAATTCTCTTTTATCAGTTGAATAACTAACTCAAGTTCCACTAAGATATCTTAAACATGCAGATGTTCTGAGTAGTTCATAAGGCTAGATTATATCTAGTATTCATTAGATTTAGCAATAGTTCTGAGAAACATTCATAATAGTACTTTTCAATTGCTTGCTAAGTGTGAATATAGAGTAAATTCATGATCTATTTAAAAGTTATATAAATTTCTCAGGATCAACTAGCTGAATAAGACTGATTCACACGGTACAATTTTCAAATTATTGAGCATATAGTTGTGAATTTGCTTAAATCATATCTTGTGCATACTCAATCTTTACTAATGATAAACATAGATGAATATAATAAGTGTAGATTGAAATAAACATGCAATGTAGATTTTATATACATCAAAAGAGTTCTAAACTAATCAGTGTGGTTCACTGATTATGAAGAACTAACTACACAAGTCTTATTTTAACTTAAAGACAAACTCTTTAAGTGAAGCAACAACAACATACTATAACCAAAACAAACTTAACCATCAGACAAAGTTAAGAGACATGTTGCAAGCAACAAAAGGCAATATATAGATTCACAGAACAAGTAGTCAAGTAACAGTTTCAACCATAGCAGGTTCAACAAAAACAACACCAAGGTCCTCACCTAGATCAGGTAAGGCAGCATAAACTTTCTCCTCATCATCATCATTACCAACAGCACAAAGTTCATCAACCAACTTAATCTCAGTCTCTTTAGCAGATTCAACAATACCCACATTCTCAACCATTTTACCCTTACCCTTATTAACTTTACCCTCTAGGTTCTCAACCCTATTGTGAAGTTCAAAATTTGACTCTTTAAGAGTATCAACTTCTAGGCTAAGTTTATTAACCTCTTCCCTAAGGATAGCATAAATATCAAATTTAGGTGCAAGGGAGGGAATCACAATTCTATTTGGATGGCTAGTTTGACAGTTTTTAAGAGAGAGTTTGGGTTGAATGAGGCTATCAATGGCACAAAACTCCATCTTGTTTAGATGCATCCTAGACATATGCACATAATGGGTTTCAAATAGGGTTTTATATCAAACGGGCCACTGATCTCATTAAAAAGTATCAAGTAGCTCCCCAGTCTCCACGGGGACTCATTTAAACCACTAAACTAAGAAATATATCATTTGCCCCCTGCATTCACAAAAATAATACAATTTATGTGTGATCTGAGTATTGATGTTTAAATATATCATATTGTGTGTGTAATGAGAACATTGTTTGATTAATGTATACCATAAATTGTATTATTTTTGTGAATGCAGGGGGCAAATGATATATTTCTTAATTTAGTGGTTTAAATGAGTCCCCGTAGAGACTGGGGAGCTACTTTATACTTTTTAATGAGATCAGTGGCCCGTTTGATATAAAACCCGTTTCAAATATAGAAGTTAAGAGCAAACCATAAGGCATGTAATCAGTGGCATTTATCATGTTTAGCACAAACACATAACTGACATTGAAGTCTATGGTATTGGACACTATCTTAAACATGACTTTTAGATCAACAAAATCAAAGAAGTTATCATGTTTGGGTTTTGGCAAGACATTTTCCCTAAGGATTATGGCTAGTTGTTGAAATCTAGGTAGAAAGTGCCTAAAATGAACAGCAAACTCTCTAACAAAGACCATCAGGCACATCCTCTTCACAAAACAAACCAAGAAACAGTTCAAATTCACTTTGATCAAAAACAAAATTTTCAAATATGTTGACACAAGGAAGGTCAGAATGATGGTTTCCTAACCTAAGAGACTTGCTAAGCATTTTATGATCAACATAGATATTTTTACCATTCACAAAAGAACTCAAGTAGAAGACCCCATCAACTCTCTGTTGTACTTCCAAGTTAGCATAATATTCAGCAATCAAATGAGTGTAGTAGTTTTGACCCCTATAAAACACATAGTTTTCCCATTTGACAGATGTAAACATGATGTGAATATCACCACCTTGTGGAACATACACCATCATTCCTGGTTGGTTATTTTTTAGTATTCTGTTGAGTTTACCAGTATTGGCAAGTCTCACTATGGTAGGGCTTGGAGGTTTGATGTTTGTTCTAGCTTTGTGTGAGTTAACAGATTTTTCAGAAATTGGCATGGCTTGAAAATCAATGTTAGGGTTAGGGTTTCTAAAAACAGGAAGTTTGGTTGCATGAGAGAAGTAGGCATATTCATTTAGGTTTGAAGGCTCTTGTTTGATTTTCTTATGGTAATGTTCTTTAGAATTATCAGGGTGACAGTAAGGTGTGAAGGGAGCATAGAGAGAATGGTTGAAATTTTTCCTACTCATGGTTGGAAACAAGGGAAGGAGGGTGAGATTTTTTGCTTTTGGGTTTGGGTGTAATGGTGTAAATTCCATAGGATGATGGTGCAAATGCAGTTGAGTGTGTGTGCTTATGAATGCATGAATACACATATATAAGCAATTAGCACAGACAAGGATAAGTTTAAGCATGCACAAATTTTCATGTAATCCCACTAGAACTGATGCAATTTGAAAACTCTATTGTGTTTCCATTTAATGAACTACAAAGCATGCATGGATATATAAGAATATAAGTTTGTATGCAATTGACAGAAAAACTATAGGACAGATGACATCTATTGTGTGGCTCAATGTATGAAATTTTTGAAATTCAATCCGGATATTTCTAAGTGACAGACTGATGTAGGTTGTAAGTGCACAGACCATGACTCAAAATAGCACAGTGAATAGTGTTTGGAAGCTTGATTTTTTTTGAGTGAGTATATATATTATGTGACATGCATGTGTGTTTATATAACTAAGGAATACTCACAGAATGTCTTCACTGGATATGTATTATGTATGGTAACTAAGAAGCATGATAAGTTTGACTTTTCAAATATAGTTTAAAAAGGGGACACATGGCTGACTCTATCAAAGCTATCACCTAAAGACAAACTTTGTATTCCTTAAAGTCTAGCTGATGTCACTTTCAATTAATGCCAAGTTACTACTTTTATAAGTATAGGAATATATTTATCACTAGGCAATATATGACTAATGATTGATTGAAAGAGACTCTGCACACCAGACAAACAGACTATCTTGCATTTAAGGAGCATATATCACACATAGACCAAGTCAGACAAGATAACCATACATGTATTGCAAGATAGGGCACATATACCAATTCACAGAACACAACATAAGATTAAATAAATAGTATAAATGCAAAGTATGAATCCTATTTGGTCTAAGTGGTCGTTTCACCCCAGTGTCCAGATACTAGGGTTCTCAAAGGGATCCCTAGCCAGGTCTTTGAGTGAGGGCAAGTGTGTGAGTGTATGCATGAATGTCTATGGTTATAAACCACTAAGGTATTCCATACAAAGTGTAACCAAAACTCACTGTTGGAACTAAACAGCCAAGTCATCATACTATAGAAACCAAGTTGAACATCATACAATAATATATAAATCACAGTCACACCAAGCAAAGAACTAAGATGAACAATTTCCATTTCTTAAGATCTCACCGTGTCAACAAAGTTCAAATATTGTCTAGTCTATAGGGTTCACATACAGCATTAACACTTGTATATATATCATGATTCACATATTAAAATACCAAGATAGCAAACAGAGGCAAATTTGACTAAGTCAACATAATGTTTGATAAAGTCCAGACCTACATAGAGCTGTTTAATCAACTTGAACCATCGTACACATATATTACTCTATAATATCACACATTCCAATAAATCCAGTTTAAAAACAATTAAACATATTTTTACAGAGAAATCATTTGTACGTTTTAATATTTCATGTGTAAAATCATTTATTATCCAACCAAATCGTAACATAAATATCCAATCCACCAGACATTATCTCAATCATCTTGAGAGCCCAAATAATCACATAATAGTTAAGAACTCATGTTTTCAAACCAAGTTAATCGAGTTTAATCAAGATATATACCTGATCCCAAGGCCTCATCGTCTTCTTGGGACTTACCTGTCCAATATCTCTAAACTCGCACGAGTTCCGAGTTGACTCACCGAGTCGAGGCGATTTCACCGATTTTGAGCTTTACGAAGCTCGATCTGTGGCTAGTTAATACTTTGGAGCCCTTAAATCGTGTTATCTTCATCATCCCTGCACAAAATCTTGAAAACCTAATTAGGGTTTTGAATAAACTAGTAGATAAACTGAATTTTGTGCATTCGTGTGTGTATATTAGTGTTTATATGTATATATCTCTTGATTTTGATCTATGAATCGATATCAATTGATAAGATAACGACTTGATTTTCAAAATCATTTCATTCTAACCTAACTCAGCTTTAATTCATATCGATTCTTGGATTAATCGATATAAACAATGATAGATAGACTCAATTTAGTGTTTAGACACTCTAATTTAGAAGAAAATTAGGGTTTAAATCGAGAGATTTGAGAACGCGGCGAGAGAGAGAGAGATTAGGGTTTGAGAGAGAGACGAGAGCTCTGCGGCTGAACAATATACACACACAAATGATAATTGTGTGTTTAGTTAGTATATGTATATATTTTACAAACCAACGGTCAGGATTAACCCATCTTAAGAATAAACGGTTCAGATCGTAGGGTTTTAGTGAGTTGGGTTGGGTCAAGCTGAGTTGGGTTGGGGTGACTTAAATGGACTGGGTCAAAATATCTGAAAATAATATATATATATATATATATATATATTTTCGAATATAGTTTTGAAAAATAATAATAATTATTATTATATATTAATGTAATAATATATTAAATATTAGTACTTAAATATTAGTAATCATACTAATGTTTTGATTCTTTGTATTTAGATAAATATCATTTATTTAGTATCTCAAAAATATTTCCAAAATTAATTCCGATAAATATTTACGTAAGAAATGATGTCTCACATCTATATGCTTAGATCTTGAATGTAACACAGGATTTTTGCTAAGATCGATAGCACTCGTGTTATCGCATAAGATTGAGATTACATCAAATTTAGTATTATAGTCGGCTAATGTTTGCTTCATCCATAATATTTGAGCACAACATTTTGCGGCCGCTATATACTCAGCTTCCGTAGTGGAAATGGATACCGAATTTTGTTTCTTGGAAAACCAAGATACTAGGCATCCTCCCATAAACTAACATGTACCACTTTTACTTTTTCTGTCGATTAAATGCCCGGCATAGTCCGAATCAGAAAAACATACTAAGTCGAATGGTACTCCTTTTGGATACCAAAGACCTACTTCAGTGGTTACTTTTAAATATCTCAATATCCATTTTACCGCGGATAAGTGAGATTCTTTTGGTGCTACTTGGAATCTAGCACACTTACCAACACTATATTTAATATCGGGACGACTTGCGGTTATATATAGCAAGCTACCAATCATGCCTCGATATTTCTTAGTGTTAACGGGTATTCCGTTGGGATCTTCTATTAATTTATCAGAAGTCGACATAGGAGTAGATATGGGTTTCGAATTTTCCATTTCAAATTTTTTTAGCATTTCTTTACAATATTTCGATTGTGAAATATGTATGCCTTCATCAGATTGCTTTATTTGCAATCCTAAAAAGAAATTTAATTCACCCATCATACTCATTTCGAATTCTTTGCTCATATTATCAGAGAATTCTTTACGTAGTGCATCATTGGTTGAACCAAAAATGATGTCATCTACGTATATTTGTACAAGCAAGATATCATCTTTTTCTTGTCTTGTAAATAAGGTTTTATCGGCCGTTCCCATTTTAAAATTGTTTTCTAATAGGAACTTGCTCAACCTTTCGTACCAAGCTCTTGGGGCTTGTTTTAAGCAGTATAAAGCTTTGTATAATTTGTATACATATTCTGGATGCGTGGCATCTTCAAAACTGGGAGGTTGTTTGACATAAACTTCTTCTTCTAATATCCCGTTTAAGAAAGCCGATTTGACATCCATTTGGTATACTTTGAAATCTTTATGACATGCGTATGCTAATAGCATTCGAATTGATTCGATTCGTGCTACAGGTGCATAAGTTTCATCAAAGTCTATCCCTTCCATTTGGGTATAGCCTTGAGCGACTAATCTCGCTTTATTTCTAACAACCATTCCATTTTCATCTAATTTGTTTCTAAATACCCATTTGGTTCCAATTATGGAAATATCTTTGGGTTTGTGGAACAAGTTCCCAAACTTTGCTACGAGTGAATTGTAGTAATTCATCTTGCATTGCCGAGATCCAATCTTCGTCTAGAAAACCTTCTTTAGCGGTCTTAGGTTCTACTTGTGATAGAAAACTAAGATGATTCACAACGTTTTGTACTTGTGACCGCGTTTGAACTCATTTATTTAAGTCTCCAAGAATATTATCTAGTGGATGACTTCTAATAATAGGAATTTCTTTTGGAAGTTCTACTTCCGTTTCAGCTAATTCTAATTGATTTCTTGGGATAGGAGTTCCAAGTTCCATATTTTTGAATTGTCGAATAATAATTTCTACATCGTCTTGTTCAACTTTATCGTTTTCAACAAGATCTTTGTACTTTGGTGGTGGTTTGCTTTCATCAAATGCAACATTCATAGATTCTTCCACCACAAGTGTTTTAAGATTGAATACTCGATAGGCTTTGCTATTTGTAGAGTATCCAAGAAATATACCTTCATTTGATTTAGAATCAAATTTGGTAAGATAGTCTTTCGAGTTTAATATGAAGAATTTGCATCCAAATACTCGAAAGTAACTTAGTTTCGGTGTTTTGCCAAAATAAAGCTCGTAAGGAGTGTTTTTGAGTTATTGGTCGTAGCAAAACCCGATTAAGAATATGGCAAGAAGTTGACATTGCTTCGGCCCAAAAATATTTAGGTCGACGATATTCATTAAGCATAGTGCTTGTCATTTCTTGTAATGTTCTATTTTTCCTTTCTACAACTCCATTTGATTGTGGGGTGTATGGAGCGGAAAAATTATGTGTGCTACCATTTTCATCACAAAAGTTAGTAAAACTAGAATTCTCAAATTATTTACCATGATCAGTCTGTATATAGACTATGGTACTATTTTGTTGATTTTGAATCTTTTTGCATAGGGAAGAGAAAGATTCAAAAGCATCACTTTTAGATTTGAGAAATTCCGTCCACGTGAATCGTGAATAATCATCAACGATTACTAACGTGTATGAACAACCTCCGAGACTTTGTATAGGAACCGGACCAATAAGATCCATGTGTAAAAGCTCGAGAGGTCTAGAGGTTGATACCATGAATTTAGCTTTGTGAGAGGCTCGAATTTGTTTTCCAATTTCGCAAGCTTCACAAGTATGATCTTTTTGATAATTCAATTTTGGTATACCTCGAACATGATCTTTAGTTGATATATTTTTAATCAACTTCATGTTTGCATGTCCTAATCTTCGATGCCATAACCAAGGGTCATCGTTTGTTGTGATTAGGCATACATTCTCATTCTTGCTCATGTCACATGTGTAGACATTTTTGTTTCGAGGGCAAGTGAGAATCAATTTCCAATCTTTATCCAAAATACAACAATGAGTAGTATAGAAAATTACCTTGTATTCATTGTCGCAAAGTTGACTTATCGAGAGAAGATTGTACTTTAGTCCTGTGACTAGTTGTACATTTGAAATCTTGAAGCGACTATTCCCGATGTCTCCGATGCCGACAATGATGCCTTTACTACTATCTCCAAATGTGACACTTCCCGTAGTGACCTTTTTAATGTTGTTCAATAATGACTTGTTACCGGTCATGTGTCTCGAACAACCACTATCAAGGTACCACATGTCCTGTTTAGCGGCAAGACAAACCTACAAAATAGATCAATTATATTTATAGGTACCCTTTTGTCTTGAGGGTCCTGGGGTTAGTCCATCATAAATAATATTCGAATTTGCATGATAAAATCTAGGCATAGATTAATCATTGTTAGGCATATAGATATTTCTAGGTGCATGATGTCTAACATGATGTTGTGGATAACTATCATTATCATTAAATCCAGAATTAACACGATGCATATTATTTCTAGCATTTGCAAAGTAGGGAGCATTTTGAGGATAGAAATTTCGAATGGGAGCATGTTGATTTCTAGATGCATACCTACTAGCATTGTTATAGTGCATTGTGTTTCTATTTTGGTACATATTAGGTTGTTGAAACCTTTGTTGCTTTTGATCATTATAAGCAACTTTGTTAAATGGTACTTGTTTTTCAACCTTTTTGTATGATCTTGATGTTAGTGTATACTGAAAATATTTATTTGAAGTATATACATTTATTTCTGGCCCAGTTTTATTGAGAATCATTTGATTGTTTACATGCCGTCTGATATTATATATTGTGGACAATCTAGTATCAAATGGGATACAGAATATTAGATTGTTAAATACGGTTTATATAATATAATAAGGTTCACAGCACAGGTGGTATTGGACAATCCACTGGAATGGCAATAGTATTATTTAGATTAGTTTATATTGACTAATAAATACTACTTGTATACTTTGTGTATATTGAACAGGATCAAATTTAGAATTGTTCCCTTATACTGATTAAGAAGGAGAACTAAGATTCTATGTTATTATTAATGCTTAGGTTCTTAATCCCGATATAGTAATTGACACGTGTATATTATTTACATGCTTTGATTTATATATGAAATAATTCTTTTGAATTATATCATTATATTTTGGGTGATGGAATTATATACATGGTGAATATTATTTATAGAAGGAATCCATGTCCTGATAATATTTGGGTTAATGATGTCCCCTTGAAAGCTCAAAAAGATTTAATTATGTGAAACCCTGCAGGTGGAATTTATTCCGGCATAATTGAATAAAGGTTGAGTGGATAATCAAGGATAAAAGATATTAATTAAATAAATTATCAGTAATTTATTTAATTAATGGGCATGCGCTATTTTAAACATGAGGAATTTAATAAGCAAATAATATTGGAACCCAATTAAATAATTAAGTTACGGTATTAGGAAAGGTAGTGCAAATATTAATTCTTTAGTGGATTGAATTAATATTTAATTACATTGGGCTAGGCCCAAGATGTAATTAGAAGGCCCAACCTAATTATCCATGATCCCTATTGTAGCCCTATATATATTCTTATTCTCTTCTTGCTAGGGTTAGGGTCTAGAAAAATTTTGTAGCCACCTAGGAGCAAGAAGAGAGGTTAACTTGAGAAGACGAAGGCCACACTTCGCTCAAGGGAATTTGGGAATACAATAGAAGAGCGTGGAATCAACCGTTAACAAGGTGACTTTTGTATTCGTACTCGTTTAATTATTGTATCAAAAATCGCAGGGCCACGATCCGATTGTCCCAACAATTGGCATCAAGAGCAAGGTTCTATGGTTTTGCGATTTTTGATATGATGTCCATGTCATAATTATATATGCATGTATATAGTGGTAGGCTTGTATAATTTTGTTTTGTAGGTTGTTATCCACTATTATGGCCATTTATATTTTAATTATGTGTTTGGATCCCACGTGGTTTAATCGTGGTTAATTTTTGTTTTGGTTTCCACGTGGTTTATCGTGGTTGTAAATCACGAGGGTTGATCGTGATAGTTTTTGATTTCTATTCTGGTTTGTAATCTTGTAATACAATTTGTATTAGAGATAGATTATGAAATATTGTAATAGAATAGGTCTGATCATATTATATGTAATTGTTTTATCAACGGAGCTGCAAGAGATTAAGGAATGCTTCCGTTGCTGCTTGCTGATTGCTGTAGATTTTCGCTGATTTTGCATACAGTGTCTGATTTTTGCCGAAAATACCTTTTCGGAAAGGGAAACGGGCATCTGAACAAGACTGACATTGTCACTCACGCGGATATAAGGCGAATTTCCTCGTTTACCTACTGTAAACAGCGATTTACTGTTTTCAGAAATTGAAGTTCGATCCACGCTGCTATGTTTTGGTTTACAGTTTGGATGGGGCCATAATAGTGGATGTTTTTTTAATATGTTTTACATATTTTCCACTTGCTTGATTATTGCTTTAATTAATTAATTATGTGTGTTGTTAATTATGTATGTAATTATTTGATTGCATGTTTAACATAATTAGGACGACATGGACAGAAATTTTTTATTGTGATTTAATCATGAGATGTATGGTATGCTATGTTATGTGTTCTTTGTACTGTTATTTTGATAACATGTGGACCTCGAAGAATTAACAGAGGGCGATGCATCTAGATATAAAAAATCCTCACACCAAAATACTAAGTGGGAAAGGGAATTAATTTGGTATTGAATCCCATGGTCTCCATTATTGTTTGTATGTAATGTAACACTAAGGCGAATATAAATTATATATATGACCACACATCGTGGCATATAATTTATGGTGTCAAGTAGTGTTATGGATATTACTAGAACAAACTTCCTAAATTAATTACGAATATTGAAAGGTATATATGACCACCCATCGTGGCATACTAAGTTTCATAGAATTCAATAATGAGATAAATTAATTATGAATATTGAAAGGTATATATGACCACCCATCGTGGCGTACCAAGTTTCATAGAATTTGATTAATTTATAGGGTATTAATGATTGAATATAGACCTTCGATATTGAGAGAAATGATGATTCTGTCTAGAAAGGGGTCTTAAGTGACGCCTCTTGACAATGCTCCCCCCGATCTGGGAATTATCCTATTATCGATTATTGATTTGAAATATTTAATGGTGGCATCCGGTATTATTATTATTAATTTAAGATTTAATAATGGTATACACTTTGCTATGAAAAATAATATATAGTCCACCCTAACGTGGCGTATTATTTAGTAATAGGACTGAAATAATATTTAAACGAATTTAAGTGGTATATATGTCACCCATCGTGGCGTACCAGATACTTATGGTGTTTAAATATTAGTGCATTAATTTTAATTTATTGTTAGAGGAAACCAATAGGTTTTAAGATTTGTGCAACCCTCTTATGTGTTACATGTATGATTCTCAGGATTAGATCACTATGGGCTTTAATCCACTATTCACCATACTTAAGGATAACAAACTTACGGGACCAAACTATATTGAATGGAAACGTAATTTGGACATAGTGTTGACTGCTGAGGAGTACAAATTTTGCACTTATGAACCCAAGCCAGATCAGCCTGCTGAAGATGCTCCTGAAAGTGAAAAGGAGTATTATAAGCGGTGGCTTAAGGCTGATGAGATGTCGTGATGTTACATTCTGGCAGCAATGTCAGGTGTTTTGCAACATCAGCATCTGGCTATGGACACAGCTCCAGATATGCTCTTTAATCTCAAGGAACTTTTTGGAGAACAGAATAGGGCTGCTAGGCAAGTAGCAATGAAGGCTTTAATGAACACTCAGATGAATGAAGGAACACATGTAAGGGATCATGTTCTCAGGATGATGTATCATCTGAATGAGATGGAGATCTTTGGTGCTGATATTGATGGGGAAACCCAGATCGATATCATCCTTATGAGTCTGCCGAAAAGTTTTGAACAGTTCCGCTTGAATTACACCATGAACAAAAGGTTGTATAGTCTCGCGGAACTTCTGATAGAACTTCAGGCAGCTGAAGGACTCTTTAAACAGAATGTTCAAGTGAATGTGGCTGAGAAAGCTTCTTCCTCTAAGCCGAAAGGCAAGAAGAAGAAAAAGGTTCAGACACAGAAAGCTGGAAAGGTTGCTAATGCAGTGGGAGTTCAAGGTGGTGTGAAAAAGCCTAAGGGCAAGTGCTTCAGGTGCAAGCAGTCAGGTCACTGGAAACAGGATTGTCCTCTTCCTAAGATGACAAACAATACTGGTATGTCTCTTTCTCTAGTTACAGAAACATATATAGCGGCTATATCTATGAGCACTTGGTGTGTAGATATAGGAGCCACTGACCATGTTTGTAACTCTATGCAGGGGTTCCAGCAAACCAGAATGCTTAGAGATGGCGAGATATATGTGTTCATGGGAGATGCTATGAAAGTAGCAGTAGTTGTAGTTGGAATAATTACATTATCTTTTGGAGATGATAGGATTTTGGTTTTGAACAATTGTCTTTATGTACCTTCGTTTAGAAGGAATTTGATTTCGGTTTCTAAACTTGCCATGGATGGTTATAATGTTTGTTTGGATCGTAATGTTTCTATTATGATGAATAAATGAGTTATATGTTCTGGTACATTGCAAGACAATTTATATATTATTAATCCTATCCAACCAATGCTGCAACAAAAGGAAACAATAACATTCTTTCTAGCTCAAATAAAAGAAAGAAACCTTCTGAATTGAACCAAACATATCTTTGGCACTTAAGATTAGGTCATATTAACTTAAGGAGGATTCAAAGACTGGTAGTAGATGGGCCATTGGACTCGTTGGCAGTGGAGCCATTTCAAGTTTGTGAATCCTGCTTGGAAGGTAAGATGACTAATAGGCCATTTAAAGCAAAGGGGAATAGAGCCAAAGAAGTGTTAAAATTGGTTCATTCTGATTTATGTGGACCTATGAATATCCAAGCAAGAGGTGGTTATGAATATTTTGTCACTTTTATTGACGATTATTCTAGATATGGATACATTTATTTGTTGCGCCGTAAATCAGAATGCTTTGACAAATTTAAGTTGTTCAAAGCTGAAACGGAAAAACGACATAGAAAATGTATCAAGTCACTACGATCAGATCATGGTGGCGAATACTTGCTTGGAGAATTTAGGGAATATTTATCAAAAAATGGGATTACATCCCAGTTGTCTGCACCAGGCACACCTCAGCAGAATGGTGTAGCAGAGAGAAGGAATCGGACTCTTTTAGAGAGTGTTAGATCGATGATGAGTTATTCAGATTTACCCAAGTCGTTCTGGGGATATGCTATAGAAACAGCGGCTTACCTTCTGAACTTGGTACCTTCTAAGTCGGTTCCCAAGACTCCAATAGAATTGTGGACTGGTAGCAAACCAAGTCTAAGACATATTCGGATTTGGGGTTGTCCAGCACATGTGCTGAACAAGAACGCGACCAAGCTAGAATCTCGTACCGAAGTAAGGTTGTTTGTAGGCTATCCCATGGGAACGAAAGGTTATTCATTTTATAGTCCTAAGGATCGAGATGTCATTGTTAGCACCAATGCTAGATTCTTAGAGGAAGACTATATTATGAATCATAAACCCATGAGTAGTATCGTTTTAAAAGAATTAGTGGGAGGGACAGATAATCCCCAAGTGCCAATAGTACAAGTAGAACAACCACAAGAAAATACACAACTTGACACTAGTACCGCACCAGTGCCTCGTCGTAGTGGGAGGGTTGTTCAACAACCAGAAAGATTCATGTTTTTGGGAGAGTCCTCGGACTTGGTCTCTGGTGAACATGATGAGGATCCCAGGACATACGAAGAGGCAATTCTAGATAAAGATGTAGATCTTTGGAAAAAGGCAATGGAATCTGAGATGGAATCTATGTATTCCAATCAAGTTTGGGAGCTCGTGGAACCACCCAAAGGTGTAAAACCCGTTGGATGTATGTGGATCTACAAGAAGAAAAGAGGATCTGACAAAAAGGTGAAAACTTGGAAAGCACGACTTGTTGGGAAAGGGTATACTCAGAAAGAAGGGATCGATTATGAGGAAACCTTTTCACCGATTGTTATGCTTAAGTCGATCCGGATTCTTTTGTCTATAGCAGCTCATCTCGATTATGAGATTTGGCAAATGGATGTCAAGACAGCTTTCCTTCATGGAAATCTTGAGGAAACCATCTATATGCAGCAACCAAAGGGATTCATTAAGGAAGGCTAAGAGCATCTAGTATGTAAGCTTAAGAGGTCTATTTATGGACTAAAACAAGCTTCTAGGGACTGGAATATTCGTTTTGATCATGCAGTCCAGTCATATGGATTTGATCAAAGTCCAAACGAATCATGCTTGTATAAGAGAAGTGAGGGTAATGCAGTGGTTTTTCTAGTACTATATGTAGATGACATTTTACTCATTGGAAACAATGTTAAGATGTTGTCATCAGTAAAGGCATGGTTGTTCAAACAATTTGACATGAAGGACTTAGGTGAAGCGGCATACATCCTTGGGATCAAAGTAATAAGGGATCGCAAGAAAAGGATGTTGGCTTTATCTCAAGAGCCTTACATTGATGAAGTATTAGCTCGTTTTAACATGCAGAACTCCAAGAAAGGTTTTCTACCTTTTAAGCATGAAGTTGCTCTATCTAAGAAGCAGTGTCCTTCGACACCTAAGGATATAGAGAGCATGAAAGCAGTTCCTTATGCTTCGGCATGTGGAAGCTTAATGTATGCTATGTTATGTACGAGGCCTGACATCTGCTTTGCTGTAGGCATGGTTAGTAGATATCAGTCGAACCCAGGTCAGGAACATTGGAGTGCAGTAAAAACTATACTTAAGTACCTGAGAAGGACTAAGGAGTATATGTTAATTTACAAGGCCTCAGATCTATTTCCTTTGGGACATACTGATTCAGATTTTCAATCAGATAGGGATAAGAGGAAATCAACCTCGGGATATGTTTTTACTTTGGGAGGTGGAGCCGTTATATGGAGGAGTGTAAAGCAGAAATGCATTGCAGACTCCACCATGAAAGCCGAGTATGTAGCGACCTCTGAGGCTGCTAAGGAGGCTGTATGGTTCAGGAACTTCCTTTTGGACTTAGATGTGGTACCTAATTTGCCTAGAAGCTTGACAGTGTATTGTGATAACACTGGTGCTGTGGCAAATTCAAAGGAACCGTGAGACCACAAAGCAGCTAAACATATTGAACGTAAGTATCATCTCATACGTGAAATTGTAAAGCGAGGAGATATAGTTGTGGCTCACATATCATCAGAAGACAACCGGGCAGATCCTTTCACGAAGAGCTTGCCAGCCAAGGTTTTTGACAGGCATGTGGAAGCGATAGGAGTCAGATGGATGGACACATAGTTTTCAATGTAATAGTGGATTAAATAAACACTGATATACTCATAGAATATTTTGAGTATAAGTGGGAGATTGTTAGTGTATACTGAAAATATTTATTTGAAGTATATACATTTATTTCTGGCCCAGTTTTATTGAGAATCATTTGATTGTTTACATGCCGTCTGATATTATATATTGTGGACAATCTAGTATCAAATGGGATACATAATATTAGATTGTTAAATACGATTTATATAATATAATAAGGTTCACAGCACAGGTGGTGTTGGACAATCCACTGGAATGGCAATAGTATTATTTAGATTAGTTTATATTGACTAATAAATAATACTTGTATACTTTGTGTATATTGAACAGGATCAAATTTAGAATTGTTCCCTTATACTGATTAAGAAGGAGAACTAAGATTCTATGTTATTATTAATGCTTAGGTTCTTAATCCCGATATAGTAATTGACACGTGTATATTATTTACATGCTTTGATTTATATATGAAATAATTCTTTTGAATTATATCATTATATTTTGGGTGATGGAATTATATACATGGTGAATATTATTTATAGAAGGAATCCATGTCCTGATAATATTTGGGTTAATGATGTCCCCTTGAAAGCTCAAAAAGATTTAATTATGTGAAACCCTGCAGGTGGAATTTATTCCGGCATAATTGAATAAAGGTTGAGTGGATAATCAAGGATAAAAGATATTAATTAAATAAATTATCAGTAATTTATTTAATTAATGGGCATGCGCTATTTTAAACATGGGGAATTTAATAAGCAAATAATATTGGAACCCAAATAAATAATTAAGTTACGGTATTAGGAAAGGTAGTGCAAATATTAATTCTTTAGTGGATTGAATTAATATTTAATTACATTGGGCTAGGCCCAAGATGTAATTAGAAGGCCCAACCTAATTATCCATGATCCCTATTGTAGCCCTATATATATTCTTATTCTCTTCTTGCTAGGGTTAGGGTCTAGAAAAATTTTGTAGCCACCTAGGAGCAAGAAGAGAGGTTAACTTGAGAAGAAGAAGGCCACACTTCGCTCAAGGGAATTTGGGAATACAATAGAAGAGCGTGGAATCAACCGTTAACAAGGTGACTTTTGTATTCGTACTCGTTTAATTATTGTATCAAAAATCGCAGGGCCACGATCCGATTGTCCCAACACTTGATCCTTTACGAATCCATACATGCTTCCCCTTAAATTCACCACTCTTGAATTTGCAATATAGGACCGAATGTCCATCTTTGTTGCAATAAGTACATTTTAAAGATTGTGGTTTAGGAAGAGCTATTATAGGTTGTACTTTTGGTTGAACGTCTCTTTTAGGAGGAGCGTTCTTATCATATCCTAGACCTTCACGGTTATAGGAGACTTTTGAGTGTACCATTCTATCTAACATCTCATTGCCTTTGGTAAATCTTTGAACAACAGTTTCAAGATTTTCTTTTTCATCTTTTAAGGCATCAATCTTGTTATTAAAGAATCTTTCTTGATCCATAACTTGAGATATGAGCTTGAAATTTTCTTCTTTTAATCTTTGAGTTTCTTGTTGTAATTACTTTTCTTTTAACTCAAAGATTTGTAATAGCTCATTCTCTTTTTCAAGATTGTTTTCTTGAGATTTAGATGTTGCACTATTTTGAACTATAGATTCGTTTAAAATCTTTAGGTTCAATAGATCAACATGAAGTTTGTTCATGTTGTCGTTGAGTTGCAATTTCTCATTTTCTAACTCTTCTACTTGAAGTACTAACGCTACATTTTCTACATCAAGATTGAGAGCGTTGTCTTTGAAGTTGTTTACTTCAACTTTCAAGAGATGATTTTGATCATTTAAAAATGTCATTTCATTCTCGTTTTGAGTTTGAATATCCATCATCCGAGTGAACTATTTACTTTGATTATGATACATTTCTTTGAGTTTCATTTTCTCGGACCATAATAGATGGAATCTTTTATCAACATCTTTATATTTATTGTTGATACCTACTACAAGCTCAATTAAATCATGCTTACTCATATCAACTAGATTCAAATTAGATTCATCTAATTGTAATTTATTTGAGATGTAGTTGAGATTAGAACTTACCTCTTGAAGAGAAGTAGCTTCATCCCCGATAGCCATTAAGCACAAGTTGACAACTTCTTCACTAGCTTCCGGAGCTTCTTCATCTTCACTTAAATCCCAACCATTTTCTGCCACGAGAATTCTTCCTTTAGCAAGCTTTGGACATTCTCTTATGAAGTGACCCGGTTGCTTACACTCAAAACACACTTCTTGTGTTTCCTCCGAAGTTTGTTCTTTATATTTTGGAGTAGTGTAAGTAGGATTATTATTGTTGTTGGAATTATTATAGGCATTTGTATTTTGAGTGTCTTTGCCTTTGTTATAGCTCGTTGTTGGAAAATTACTCTAATAGTTAGGACTATAGTTTTGGGAGTAATTAGGCCTTCCTTTAGAGTTAAAAACTCTTTGTTGATTATTTGATTTTAGAAAGCCTTTTCCGTATCTTTGAGTTTTGCTTTGTAGCACACGACGAAGTTGTCTCGTTAGTAAAGCAATTTCGCTTTCTTCGAGATCTTGGAGTTCTTCGTTTAACTCCTCGTCGTTTTCATTTTCATCAATTTATATAGCTTTTAAAGCCATATTTTTCTTTTTGTCTTCCACTTTAGGAATGACCTTATCCGGAATATTGTCTTCTTCGTATGCACGAAGATTCCCGAATAAACTATCAATGTCATAATCATTTAGATTATGCATTTCTTTTATGGTAGTAACTTTAACCTTCCAACTAGGAGGTAAAGATTTAAGAACTCTCCGATTCTTCTCATTTCGAGAATAACTCTTTCCGAGTTGAGATAATTCATCGATTATACGAGTAAATCTTGTTTCCATATCGATGATATTTTCTCCTTCTTGGAGTTTAAAGTTCTCGTATTCGTGGATTAAGTATCCATTCGAGAATCTTTATATCAACGGTTCCTTCGTAGGTAACCACTAATTTGTTCCACATTTCTTGTGCGGACTTGCAATTGTTTACTCTTTTATATTCTTTTTCTGCAAATGCACTTGTGAGAACCATTTCCGCTTTTGCGGCTATATTCATCATATTTTCTTCGGCGAGAGTGTATTCACTAACCTTCTTTTCAACAATGACACCATCAACTGTTTCGGTAGGAATAACAACTCCGTCTTCTATAGCCATCCACACTTTGACTCCTTGAGATCTAGCATAGATGCGAAATCTCGTTTTCCGTGTTGCAAAGTTGGTGCCATCAAATAGAGGAGGGCGGGAGCTAGATAGGCCTTCACCACAACCGATGGTATTTAGATACGCCATGTAGGATCACTTTTTGTTATGCCTATAAATCTGCAAATCACTCAACAAACACGTTAAAAAGCACCGCTCTGATACCAATTGTTAGGTCCCGTAAGAGGGCTATTTTAAGCTAGAAGGGGGGGGTTGAATAGCTTAATATCCAATTTAAAAATTATTATGGCGTTTTAAAATAATTTTCCCTTTTTAAAACTTTACCGAGTCGTTATGCAGTTTATAAATGCAGAAATAAAAGACAAGGAAAGAAAATACCACACAAGAGATTTTATCCTGGTTCGCGATGGCGCAACCCCTAATGGATTCGCTCACCCCTACTCCAGTCCCCGAGCTCCTCTCCGGACTCGAGATTTTCCCTTAAAAATAACTCGCTCCTTTAGTAGGCGGAGAAACCTTTACAACCCTATAAATATTGGTCTTGGTACGTATCTCCAAGATACTACCTCACAATAAATATAAAAACCCACAAGACTCGTCTTGGGTCGTAACTCCCCGTTACACCCTCAAAGTCGTTGTGAAAAACCTACACAACTTATCTTAGACAGCAACTCCTCGCTACTTCTTCAAAGTTGATGTAGAACCCTTGGTGTAGTCTTTGAATTCCTCACTTTTGCCGGTCTTGGATCTTAAATGAAAGGTCTTGGGTCTTTCCTCTTCTTCACGGTGCAAAGGCCACTAACTCCCCGCTAGTGCCTAGGACTTGGGTCTTAGAATGAGAATCACCTCACTTCAACTTCACCTCACTGCAAAACTTAGAAAACAATATCTACGAAACAAACCGTAATATAAAGAGAGGTTTTGGACTAATATGTCCTAGGATGACTATAATATTCTTACACGAATATTAATTATGATAAGTTCAATAAGCTTTATTTGCTTATGACTTTATGTGTATTCTTTATTCGATATGACTTGTGGATCAAATAATACTTTTAATACAATACTCGTATAGTAGGATTTAAATATATCTCGGAGTTTGTAAATATTGATTATGTCCTTTAAGCTCGTAGGCTTATAAGGCTTATAATCGTATACTTGGTTCGTCTTTCGTAAAGATCGAAGTATACTTGCAATTACTTCTTTATTGAAAATACGTTTATTTTCGAAGTAATGTATAAACCAAGTCCTTGTAAAAGCTTTATAGCTTAAGGATCTTTGATAAACAACTTCTCGTTCGATATAGTCTAGATTAGACTATTCGTATATATCTAAACGAGAGTGTTACAATTTTACTTTAACAATTTGCACTTTTAATATTAATATGGCCACGCTATTATGCGTTTAAAGTAGTATCACTCACAAGTGTGAGGACGAGAAGAAAAAGTGCGGAAAATATATAAATAGAAGCTTAACAACTTATTTCCCTCGGAACACTAGAAGTGATAGAAGGGAAACAAATCACGCTTTAGCACAATTATATATATCACAATAATAAAATATTAATGGCCAAAGTAAGTGCGTTAAAGTTTCAACCAAGCCTTAAAAGAATAGTGACCGTTAGATATTTAGTAAATATATGAAAACCGTTAGATCTAATAATAAGGAATATTCTATATAAGAAATATTCTATTTAAATCTCTGATCCAAGATTCGAATCCCGTCAACAACAAATTTACATTAAGATTTTATATTATTAGTTTTAAACAATACATGTCATTTATTAAATAACTATTATTATTACTAATAATTTTATTAATTAATATTACAAATACTATGCTATATTATAATAAGCGAAAAGGGGATTAATTTATATTTAATATTATAAATTAATGTAAAGTTCAAATTCTTCTAATAACATATTAAAATTAATATTTTTAATATTATATTACACTAAAAAAATTATGAGTAACTCGTGCTTTGCACGAGTTTTATATATATATATATATATATATATATATATATATATATATATATATATATATATATATGTAGTCCTACTCCAATAGAAACTAGAAACTAAACCATAATCTAACATTTCAAGCTAATTTAATGACCAAACTAGGGGTACCCCAATATAAAAGTGTCTAAAATTTTAGGCTCCATTCAGCAAAAAAAAGAAAAAAAACTATTCACTGAAACAAGACCTAGTCCCCTGAGAAATCACTAAATTATATTATTAAAATCAGCCGTTTATATTACAAAAATCACTAAATTATACGGTGGAAATCAGCAGAAATTTCAGAAGAAAACCCATTTCTTCTTCCATCACCCTACCCCCCCCACCCACCACCACCATCAACACCACCAGATCTACAAATCGTTACCGGTTAACGGTGCTTCGCACCTTCTTGTACGACGTTTCGCGCCTTCTTGTACGGCGTTTCGCGCCTTTATCATTCTAAAGTTGTAAGGAATGGCAATCAATAGTAAAGGCAATAGATGATTGACGGGTGTGTCCAGGGACTAGGGCCTTCGGCCCTCACGACTACCTAACTCATCCGTTTACTATCTTAAATGCTTCGCATTTCTATGGCATGGGTGATGTATCTAATACATACATACATTCTACTTAATCTAATTAAGCATGCATATCTATCATTACGCATACATATCATCATATGTAAAGTGCATGAATGTAAAATCGTGCTTGGTTATGGCCCAATCCTATATGATCTTTCCAAGCTAATGGAAAAATCTAGGTCAATCTGTGGTGGTTAATAAAACTAAATTATTACATAGTTGGTCTTCATAAATACATGTCTTCTTTGTGTCATCAACCTTCATCTCCATTGATCCTTCATTGCATGCTTCCAATGATCTTCTTATTACATAGAATATAAAACATAACTATACTAATGTACTTACATAAGAACTCGAGTTACATTCGAGATGAACAATTACAAAGCACCAAGAAAACGACATGCAAGTCGTATTTATAAAACCAAACCACAATAATTAAAACCACTAACCTATGGGTCTCAAGGCCATAACCAATCACCAAGCTCAATTAACACTTAAGAACATCATATCAAAATATATCACATGAATAAAGCATATGTCACAAGCCCAAATTTGTCACAAGCCCTAACCACGCGGAAAATTTTGCAATATTACGTATCAAAATACAAGCAAATCCTTACCAGAATTTGATTCCAGAAGCATATATCAGTATACATGCGACCTTAATTCCAGTTACCATAAAACATGTATCAGCATACATATAACCCTAATCCCCGTATACGGATCATATCCAATAACATCCATCCGACAGTTTATATCATCATACAAACCAAGCAGCATACATATCATTAACCGATCGCATACATATGAGTCATGGCAGATTCTAAACATGCTAGCATCATCATATCAGAATATACAGATTCATTATATCACACATATAACATAACTGTATCATGGCAGATTCATCAAACATGCATACTCGTAATAATACAGTAAACACGTAACCAAACCAACCTCTTATACACGTAGCTCTGATGCCATTGATAGGTTTCGGGGCAACAAACGCAACGGAAAAACGATAATAAACAATAAAAAAACCGAAACCTAACCCTAGGATCCGTGTATAAGACATGTTGATTATGGAGAACAGAATCTGTACCTTTTAAAAGCTTTCCGATTCGATTGACAGATGGAGGTCCAAGAACGATCACCACACAGCCCTCTTCGTGAGATCTGCTTCGCTAATCAGTCCACACGAACGCACGATTGTCTCCACAATCTCCGGAGTTGGTACTAGCCGTAATCTGCCCTCTTTCTCCCTCTCTCTAGCCTCTCTTGATGTAGAGCTGCTAGGGTATTTGCTAAAAAAATGATTTTGGCAAAGTCTCTAACCCTAAAGCAATACATCTCTATGTATTTATAAGAGAGAATGAGCTGGGCTTAACCCTAATCGGTTTGGGCTTCTACTAAAACCAAACTGATTTGGGTTTTAATGATTTTAATTCGAAATCTAATTAACTAAGTCCAACTTAATTAATTAAATAACCAATTTCGAATTTTATCATTAATTAATTTAAATTCGAACTCCTTTTAAACGTTCTTATTGTGTAACCCTTTAGGTTATTATTACGTTGGCTATAATTTTAATATCCAATAATAAAATTATAAACAATGAGCGGCATCTAGTAATACATCATTGCTACCCAAGTAATAATAATAATTGGTGATCAAATTAAACCTTTCATGATTAATGTTTCCGTGTAATATAATCCCTTTAACCATATATATTATAGATTAAACTCGAGGCATGTTATTAGTCATCCTCATCAATGTTTAATCCGGGTTTCCTTGATCAATGAGTAAACTATTAAAAACAAATCAATATTTGAGCATGGCCATGCATTTTCATAGTCTCACTCAATCAAGAGGCCAATAATATCTCTCCTAATAATAGGAGGGTTAAATCCTTTATCTATCATTCATATTTCTCATACGTCTCATAATATACCCGATGTACATTTTTATCATCACCCGGTCAAAGGTAACTTTTAATGTAGTCAAAGTATATTAATCCTCGTATAGAAATATAATGATCTCAAGTCTAAGGATCATTACACCATTATCACTATGAGTCTTTCTAATGACATTATCAACATGTAGAAACTCATTGTGGGTCAATCCAGTGCCATGTAGAATATTACATGCACCTATGTTCTTGACTTTAGTATCACTATACCTATGACCAATGAGATGTGGTCATCAGTCAACAAACATACTAATCTTTATGCATTATAATTGTCCCATATTAATAATGCTCGATTAGGGATATTTAGGAATATTAACACTATTCTTATAATCTCATTTTTAAGTCACATACTTAAAGATATAGAATACATGTTACATATTCCAAGGACATTTATTGTTCTAATATTTATATCGCAGTAAATAAAGACATAATAAATCATTGTTGAATAATCGATATAACATAATCACTGAATAACAAAATAGTTTATCCTAAAAGCACAATTACATTGTCTCTAGAGCACTAACACTATCACATAGGTCCAAGGTTCGATTCCCGCTTTATATTTAATACTAGAAGTGTTAATATACAAAGATGTAAGATTCGAATTCTTCTAATAATATATTAAAATTAATATTTATAATATTATATTACATTATAAACAAATTATAAAAAATTAAAAGTAACTCATGCTTTGCACGGGCTATAAGCTAGTATATATATATATATATACTATAATAAGAGAAATGGGGTATAATTTGTAGTTTGGTTATCCCTATTTTTTGTTATCCCTCATTTTTTGTTATCACTCTTTCACAACCGTTAGATCTTCAAATCAAATAGATCTTGACCGTTAGATTCAACAATATTAAAAGTGGTTATATACAAAGGTCCAAGGTTCGATTCCCATCAACAACATATTAATTTATATTTAATACTAAAATTATTATATACAAAGATGTAAGGTTCAAAAATCTTTCAATAACATATTAAAATTAATATTTATTTATAAAATTATACTATACTATAAACAAATTATAAAAAATTAAAAGTAACCTGTGCTTTGCACGGGCTATAAGCTAGTATATATATTATAATAACCGAAATGGGATATAATTTGTAGTTTGGTTATCTCCTTATTTTTGGTTTTGGTTATCTCTCATTCATAACCGTTAGATCTTCAACTCAAACAGATCATAACCGTTGGATACAATAATACTAAAATTTATTTTATACCTCATTCATAACTGTTAGATCTTCAACTCAAATAGATCATAACCGTTGGATACAATAATACTAAAACTTATTATATAAAGAGGTTTAAGGTTCGATTCCCGTCAACAACATATTAATTTATATTTAATACTAAATTATTATATGCAAAGATACAAGGTTTGAATTCTCCCAACAACATATTAAAATTAATATTTATGATATTATATTACACTATAAGCAAATTATAAAAAAAATTAAAAGTAACCCGTGTTTTTAAGTACGGGTTATAAGCTAGTATTCGTAGTATTTGAATTAGTATTTTAATTTAAATATCGATCATTTCAATTTCTTCATTATATAATGTTCGAACAATATTAGTAAGGGTGATTGACGTATATACCCAAAAATGGGAGAATAGGGTACCCAAATACCCAGATCCAGAACTTCCGCCCTAAATACCCACGAGTTGCGCCTTAAGGAAAGGAGTATCCAGAAGCCACGCCGCTTGTGAAGACGCATGCAGAAGAGACGCTACTTGGAGAGGCGCATTCTAAAGATACGCTCATGGTATAAGCGTGTCAGCCACTCGTTACGCTGATGTGAGCAACGCAACACAGGACACGCATGTTGGAGTTGTGTGATGACGTCAGCTTCATTTTTCTCAGAAACGAGCGTTTCTCTCTCGTCGGCGATTTCGAACGATTCCGGCATCAGTTCTCTCCTTCTCCGTTTGTCTATATCCATAACGTTTCCACCATCTCCCATATACCATTAGAATCGTAATTCAATCCTCTACAAACCTATACCATCAATTTATCATTTCTAATGCCCGTTTTGAAACACCCAATTCGATCTAAAGGTCGCCAGTGAGAGTGAGAGAACGAGATTGGTACAAGCCCCTGCGGGGCTAATTTCATCAAAACCAGTTTGGGGAAATAGAAAGGACGACGTGCTGATGCTTTTGTTATGCTCAGATATAGTGGTGGTGGCCGGAAAGAGAAGAAAGAGGTGGAAAGAGTTCAGAGAGAGACGACGGGGGAGAGAGATTGCAGCGAAAGAGAGAAGAACGGGTTGTGCCGTTCCAATCAGCGTGACTCATGGGCATTATTATCGCTGTTTTCAAAAACGGGTATTTTGGACGGTGGGTAGAAAAAAAGTAGGTATTTTGGGCAATTTTTCTATTAGTAATCTATTTTTCAAGATGAATTTTAAACGTTTAACATTCATCTTATTAGTTTTGAACATGAATACAATTTCTGGTTTCAGCGGTTGGGGTTGAGGAACAAAGTAATGATTGTGGGTAAGAAATTAAATTTAATTTGCATTTTACTAACCCATCGTTATTTTGTTCCGTCAATGTTGTAATTGAAAAAATGATGTAATTGAAAAGTTCTTGGGAGGTTATTTGACATGATTGGTAGTATATTTTTACATGGGTTTACTAGGGCTGATCATTCGGTCGGTTCGGTCTAAAACCGAACCGAATCGAAAAAACCGAAAAACCGAAAAATCGAAATAGTATTTTTTCTAGAACCGAACCGAACCGAGTAAGTCTAAGGAACCGAACCAAATCCGAACCGAAATAATTCGATCGATTCGGTTTTAGACCGAACAAACCGAAATTCTCAAATTTTGAATTTTGGGTTCTTCTAATAACAGCAAAGTTAGCGTTCATTTACTGTGTGGAGGTATGCAATTCAGAATGTGTGCTACTGTATAGAAAGAAATACATGCTTAAGTATTGTTTAGTTGGCAAACATTGCTTGTTGTCTTTTACTGGTTCACAGGAACTCCCTAATCTACTAATGTAAAATATGCATATTATTACAGATGTTAATAGGAAACACGATCATTTGCAGAACAAAGAAAAACAGCACGATATGAGTTAGAAATATCTAGACCAGCAACTCATTTGGGCTACTGGGTAATATTGTTTATTTGTTTATATTAGAATTTAGAAACCAAATAAAATATATATTATATATAATGTAAATATATGTTTTGTAGAGAAAAGTTCTATGGAGTACAGTTTAATTGGAGTACGTTGGAGTACACATACGTTCTGCACTCAAAATATTTTAAAATTTATTATTTTGCAAATCTTATTACATGAACATCTTTATTTCATCGAGAATCTTGAAAATTTTGTATGTTTTGCTAACAAAATATTGCAAAATGAATTGTTCTGCAAAACACATTTGGGTTGCAAAACATATATGTTCTGATTGCAAAACATAAAGGATTTTCAAGATGAACATATTACAAAATATACATGATTTTCAAAATTATCAATGAAATTATGATATTCATATAACAAGGTTTGCAAAACAATAAATTTTAAAATATTTTGAGTGCAGAACGTATATGTACTCCAACGTACTCCAATTAAACTGTACTCCATAGAACTTGATCCATGTTTTGTATATTTCGGTTTATTCGGTCCAGAACCGAAATATTTTGGTAAAAACCGAACCGGACCGAAAAACCGAAATGACCGAAATTTCAGAAAAATTGGAACCGAACCAAATTAATATATTTCGGTTCGGTTTTTCGGTTTCGGTTCGGTTTTGCTCGGCCCTAGGGTTTACTGTGAATACGTGTGTAGTGTTAATTTATTATTTTGTTAAGTAAAAAAAGTAAATTGAAATTACAAAATGAATTAGACAACTTTTATTAATTAAATTCCTTTGACAATATTTGACAAAATGTGATAAATTTTTTTACGTAAAAGATTGTAGATAAGTAATATAGAAAAAGATAATGTAATAAATATTTTACTAGGATTGGATGGAAGGTACAAATGAAAAGAGAGTGTAATCAAAATTTCGCTTTTCTTATACTTATTTTTTATCAAATTAAAATATCAAAATGTATAAATGACAAAAATACTCATTCTAAGAATTTAGTTACAAACATAATACACTTTTTAATTTTTTTTTTTTTTGACTATTTAGGCTTATATGATCTGTTCTAACAAATTTTAGGGGTGAGCGAGAATCGAATACAGGGAAGACAAGAGATAAGTCCTTAACACTTGAGCACCAAACTTCTTGCATATTACTGTGAATAAAATTGGTAAAAATTTTGAAAATGGATAATCAATTTTTTTTATAAAGACAAAAGGGACAGTCAGACTCTCTACTTAAAAAAAATTATAATTCCATGTAAACCATTAATCCGAAAAAATAAATCCTAATTCAATTTGGAAACAAAAAGGTAAGAGAAGAAAAAGAGCATGATTGCTAAATGCAAATCAACTTTACCTAATTTATACTAGTATATTACTCTTATGTCCCTTGTGTGTATTAAATGATTGAAACCCTAATAAATGATGTTTTACCATGGATTACACATTAACAACTGTTGTTACTACAATAAACATTACCGTAACATATAATAATCAATACATTATATTGTTTTTATTAATTTTTATTTTAGAAATAAATGTTTATATTTAAAAATTCAAGTTTTATATATCATGTTATTAATAATTTTTACTTTTATTTTTAATATATTATTACAATTATACAATTTTGAGTTATTATAAGATGTAGTACTTATTTTAGTATTCTAAAAACAAATTTTTATATTTTAAAATTCAAATATATATATATATATATATATATATATCATGTTATTACTATTTTTTTAAATGAGTTATTATAAGATAAGTTACTTTCATTAATAATTATTTTTATATCAGTGTGTGTTTTTAAAAATTATTTATTTTAAGATACTAATTAATTACTTGATAACAAAAAACATGCTTTAATTTAAAATTATAAAATAAATTACATATATTAGAAAGATGATAAGAATATTTAATATAAACACACAATAAAAAATATTAATAATTATCATGTTAGTCTAAAATTTTAAATTATGTAATTAAATAATGTATTATAGTGTTTGAAAAAAAAACCTTAAATTTTTATAGAGCTCGGGAGTGACTTCACACCTTCTTGTATACAGAATTATTATTTTATCTATAATGTAATAAAATAAAAAAAATGTTAATCATAAATAGTATAATATAATATAATAACACTTACTTTTAAAATCTTATAAAAAATTAAAGGAGATTATTAATAAATTAATATGTAGTATACATCCAGATTTTAACAAATTATATGAAGGTTGTAGTAAGAGAATATTTATAAAAGATTTTCTAACATAACATGTAAAAAGTGATACTTACATTAGATCAGGGCTTGAAGGACGTTTTTAGTTCACGAGCTATGTGATGTCTCTCCGATGATGGGTTGATGAAGTTGTCTTCTAACCTAGAATAGTTGATATGTGTTATTTAGCTTATATTTCTCACATGCATCTATTCATCTGGTGAGGAACAATAGGTTGATGAAGCTATAGGTTGGTGGCAAAAAATGATACAAATGATCCATTTATATACATATAATTAGGGAATACGAAAATTTTAGTTATTTATTTGATTAATCTTGATATTATAAATCAAATGTATCCATATATGATGAATATGAATGTACAACGTATATTTTAAATGAAAATATGAATGTACAATGTATATTTATATGATTTTAATAAAATATAATATGAATATTAAAACTAAGTTAAATGCATATCAATAAATGTAGTATGCAGAAAACTAGGTTATAGGTAAGTAGAAAGAAAAGTGAGATAAGTGCACAGAAAATTAGGTGTACATGTATTTTAGTCAAAGAAATAAAAAGGACAATAAAATAATTTTTGCAAATTGTATTAGGTGGCGTTTGGGAACTAAAATTTCATTTGAAATCCATGATTTCAATTCCAAAATTTGAAATCCATGATTTCAAATCCAAATTCTTTGTTTGGTAAGTACGAGAATTTCAAATTCAGAAATTTTAAATTTTGAGAAATTTTTGTTTAAAATTTTTTTTTTCTCGAGAAAATTTTCACGGGAAAAAATTTCACGAGAAATTTTTCCAAAAAAAATATCTCGAAAATTTTTCCTAGAAAAAAATTTCTCGAGAAAATTTTCCCGAAATAAATTTTTTGGAAAAAAATTTCCCGGGGAAAAAATTTCTCGAGGAAATTTCCTGGGAAAAAAATCCTCGAGAAATTTTCCAGGAAAAAAATTTCTCGAAAAAAATTTTCCGAAAATTTTTTTCCCCGGGAAAAAAATTCCTCGAGTTTTCCGAAAAAAAATTCTCGAAAAAATTTTTCCGGAAAAAAATAAAAAGGACAATAAAATAATTTTTGCAAATTGCATTAAGTAATTTGATTTGCATTTAGCAACACCCATGATTGCTAAATGCAAATCAACTTTGCTTAATGTAGACTAGTATATTACTCTTATGTCCCTTGTGTGCAGTGTTGTAAAAAGCGGGAATCAGACTTAATCGGTGGAGGCACCGTCCGGGGATTAATCGGAACTAATTTAATATTTTTTTTTTTGCCAAAATTTAATATTATTTTTAAATGTAATTATTATTAAAATATGTAATTATTTAATTATTTTGATTATACATGAATAATTATCATATATTTATACAAATATATTTAAAATATATAGCATTATTAAAATAAATATAAATTTTAAGATCTAATTTTTGAATTGGGGTTAATATGAGAGTAAAAATTGATAAAATTCATGATTTAACCGTTTAAAATATTAAATTCGTATATGAGAATAAGATTTTTCTTAAAATTTATTCAATTTCAAACTTTTTGAATTTTGAATTTTTTTAAATTTTTCTACAAATTTTTCAATTTTTTTTACGAATGAGGCCGATTTTTGACCAATTAATCCCGACTTTTGAGCGATTTTTCGAAAAAACGATTTTTATATTATTTTGGTAGAGAAAAATTTCAAATGACTACCTTTCACTTGTAATTTCAAATTACAAAAAAATAGTTAATATTTAATTGATATGGAATTGAAAAAATGTTAAAAATACCCATTTTTGAGTTAAAAATGATAAAAATAACAATTTCCAAAGTGTATGGTTATTTTTACCCGATGGGATACCCAACTCGTAATTGGGTATCACATTTTGTATAAGATACCCAATTCAAAAATGGGTATCCCTATAAGATACCCAATCCGTAAATGGGTATCCCAAAAAATTAAAAATATAAAAAATTTGTGATACCCAACTTATAAACGGGTATCATATATAAAATGAGATACCCAACTTACAAATGGGTATCCCAACTGTTATAAATAACCATCCACTTTTAAAATGGATATTTTCATGATGAAGTTTTAAAAAATGGTTATTTTTAACCATCACCCTATAGAATTCATCAATTCCAATTTCAAACTTTTTTAATTTTACCGAACATTAAATTTGATCAATTTCACCAAACAAGCCGTTAAATAATTTGATTTGCATTTAGCGACATCCAGAATGAGGATGCATCGATGATATGAATTATGATATTGGGTTGATTCTGGAATCCCTCTCTACCTCTCCTCGACGATAAGAGTATTATCTCAAGGACAACCAAACAGCCTTAATCTTCCCGTCCACATAAATAATAGTACCTCAACACTCAATCTCTCCCTCCATTTCTCTCTCTCTCTCACGCACTCATCTCTCTCCCTCGAAATGGCTTCAGCTACATCACCCACCTCACTCTCACTCCTCCCCACCACCTCCTCCTCCTCTTCCTCCACCCACTCACGTGCATTCCTCAACACCCGTTTCCTCAACGCCCCTCTCCGCCGTGGCCTCGGTTTCGCCGCCTCTGCTGCGGACCCCCTTCTCTCCATCCACGTGGCTTCTAAACTTCGATCCTTTGCTTTTGAGTCAAAACCAATCAGGGGTGTGGCTTCCATGGCTAAAAAAAGTGTGGGAGACTTGGGTGAAGCTGAGTTGAAGGGCAAGAATGTGTTTGTGAGGGCTGATTTGAATGTACCTTTGAATGATACTCAACAAATTACTGATGATACTAGAATTAGAGCTGCGATTCCTACTATTAAATACTTGATTGCTAATGGTGCCAAAGTCATTCTTTCCAGTCATTTGGTATGTATGTGTCCTTTAATTAAACACACTCTCTCTCTCTCTCTCTCTCTCTCTCTCTCTCTCTCTCTCTCTCTCTCCCCCCCTCCCCCCCCTCTCCCCCTCTCTCCCCCCCTCCCCCCCCTCTCCCCCTCTCTCTCCCCCCCCATATATATGTGTATCTGTGTGATTTGCGGATTGCCATTATTCTGTTTTATTCTATTGTCAAATCCTTTCATTTGCGTTGTCTGGATCATTCAGTCGCTCGATTTAGCCTACCTTTGGATGTGTCATGTATATGACTTCTTTTTTGCAGCTCAAGATCCTTTTTTTTAAATGGGAAATTCTCGTTGGTACCCTTCTGGAATTGGCTTTTCCAGATGGTGCCATTTCGTGTTTTGGACTTACGTCTGACACCCTAATTATGCCATTCTGTTAATCAAAACATTAAGAAACGTTAACAAATTTAACATTTATTCCATAATAAAATTTTATGTCATATAAACCACAAATTTAAAAAAGTTAAATGTGAAGTTATGTTATTTTACGGTCAGAAAATGGCTGAACACATATTTTAGATTAACAATATGTTAATTTATTACAGATTAATGTTTAATATTTTTCAATTAGTGGCACATTAATAATTACTCCCTCCGTCCCTTTTGATTCTTAACATTTCACTTTTTCAAAACTTTCTGGCACGCATTTTAAGGTGCATTTTAAGGATAGTTAAATAACTTTTTTTTTAAAATTTTCTTTTTCTGTATAAAAATTTAATGTTTAAATTTTTATACAGAAAAAGAAAATTTTTAAAAAAAGTTATTTAACTATCCTTAAAATGCACCTTAAAATGCGTGCCAGAAAATTTTGAAAAAGTGAAATGTTAAGAATCAAAAGGGACGGAGGGAGTATAAATTACTACTCCCTCTGTCCCCCTTGGTTCTTTACCTTGGGGGACGTAATTCTGGCACGGATTTTAAGGTGCAATTTGCGGATAGTTTCATAAGTTATTTTTTAAATTTTCTTTTTTTGTATAAAAATAGAATTGTTCTATTTTTATACAAAAAAGGAAAATTTAAAAAATAAGTTATGGAACTATACTTTTTAGGAGCCTTAAAATGCGTGTCGAGCAGTGAAAAAGAAATGTAAAGAAATGGGAGGGACAGAGGGAGTATTTAATTTTTTTAACTAGTAATACATTAAAAACTTATAGATGATTATTTATTTTTATAATTTTTTTAACGTTTCTTAACGTTTTGATTAACAAAATGGCATAATTATGGTAATCAGTTACTTTAAGGGTGCCCGTCGTAAGTCCAGGGTGCCCGTCGTAAGTCCAAAACACGAAATGACACCATCTGGAAAAGCCAATTCCAGAAGGGTACCAACGAGAATCAAAACATAAAATCACTATTACACCCACCAATTCTTTTTTGGGACGTCCCAACCAATTCTTTACGTTTCCTAAAATAGTAAGTTTTAACACTATTACACCCACTACTTCACTTATTTTAATAATACTTTATACTATTACACCCACTACTTCATTTATTTTAACAATAAAATCACTATTACACCCACCACTTCACTTATTTTAACAATAAATTACTATTACACCCACTACTTCACTTATTAATCCTTGGTCTCCGTGCAAAAAGTTAACGTAAACAATCTGTCGGGGACGGAGGGAGTACATACTCATACAAACATGGTACTACCATGCAACCTCCCTAGTTTTAAATAGGGGAGAAAGTAAGTGAAAGGTAAGTAAAATAGTTTCATTTTCACTCCTTTTTGTACTCCCGAGTTTTTAATAGGGCCGAAAGCAAGTTGAAATGAATGCAAATTAAGCCCACTTTCAATCCAAAATTTTCATCCCAAAAATGGGATGAAAGTACTTTACCCCACCACTTACTTCCTTCTGTTTAAAAAACTCGGGCCTTAGTGTATAAACAAAAAAGAAGAAAGTAGTGAGTTTATTTAAGCTTTTAACTATCAAGTGATTTAAGTTGATGTCTAAGTCAAAAAAAATGATCTTTAATATGCTGGACTTCGAACTGGTTGAGTAATTGGGGAATTTTTGTTTATAACTTTGTTTACATGCAAGTTACTTGTTAGCTGTCACTTTATCATCGTCTTTGCAATAGTGATCCAATTCCATACATGTTTTATACGTTGTTGCTTGCTTTAGGGGAACTTTGGAATCCTTCATAAAACTGTTGTAAACTTGTAATTTATATGCTTGATATTTATGATTGCTTTATTCTTTACAGTATATTGTTAAGCTAATTGGTGTTTATTACGTCACCATGATCCAATGTATTCGAGCTTATTATTGCGTCTTATTGAATTTCAGGGACGTCCAAAAGGTGTCACTCCAAAATTCAGCTTGGCACCTCTTGTTCCAAGACTATCTGAACTCCTTGGAATTGAGGTACACTTTTGTTTCTCAGTAGAGTGGAAACTGAGAAACACAGGAACATGAATTTACACAATTATGTGATCTTGAAAATTGTTATAGAGATAATGGACTTTTGTTTGCTCCTACATGGATAAACAGGTTGTAAAGGCTGATGACTGCATTGGCCCAGAGGTGGAGAAATTGGTGGCTTCACTTCCCGAAGGCAGTGTTCTTCTTCTTGAAAATGTTAGGTTTTACAAGGAGGAAGAAAAGAACGACCCTGAATTTGCAAAGAAACTTGCCTCAGTTGCAGATCTTTTTGTGAATGATGCTTTTGGTACAGCACACAGAGCACATGCTTCTACTGAGGGGGTAACAAAGTTTTTGTCACCATCTGTTGCTGGTTTTCTTTTGCAGAAGGTTAGATTTATAAATTATTAAATTAGTTATGTTTTAGACCCAAGCATTTATAAGTATTAAATACTGGATGATATATGAGGTTTCCTAAGTCTTTTGTTTCCTTTGTTCTTCAGAAAAAGTCTTCTTGGTGAAATAATTTTTCTCTAAACTGAGTCTGTGATATATTATGTGTAACTTGAGATGGCTCACTGTCATCAAGTTATTATTTTGTGTAAGTTCATTATCATCCAATAGTTGAAACTGAAATGAAACACATACATCGTTAGTACTTGTAATCTATCCAGATGAGACTCTTTATGTATAGTTTTTTAATTAAGTATCCGTATGATATCCTAGCTGATTGACTTTTGTTTCTGGTTAGGAACTGGACTACCTTGTTGGAGCAGTTTCTTCTCCCAAGAGGCCATTTGCTGCTATTGTTGGAGGTTCAAAGGTTTCATCAAAGATTGGAGTGATTGAGTCTCTCCTAGAGAAGTGTGATATCCTGCTGTTGGGCGGAGGTATGATTTTCACCTTTTACAAGGCACAAGGTCTATCAGTGGGATCTTCTTTGGTAGAGGAGGATAAGCTTGAACTTGCGACAACACTTCTCCAGAAGGCCAAGGACAAGGGTGTTTCCCTTCTGTTGCCAAGTGATGTCGTGGTGGCAGACAAATTTGCTCCTGATGCTAACAGCAAGGTTTGACAAAAGAATATTCAAGGAAGCAATACTTTTTTTTTGGCTATGGATATCTCACCTGCAATATGTTTCTGTTTTCTGAAGTCTGTCCTCCGACGCTCCAGTTGTGGTTTTAACTAATAGTACATTTGGTTATTGCAGATTGTGCCAGCATCAGCAATCCCAGACGGATGGATGGGATTGGATATTGGACCAGATTCAGTAAAGACATTCAATGAAGCTCTGGACACTACCAAGACTGTCATCTGGAATGGACCCATGGGAGTGTTTGAGATGGAGAAGTTTGCCGCTGGAACAGAGGTTTGACAGAATCACTTTCGATATATTTACATGTCGAACTTTTTTTTGCTTGTGAATTGTACATTTTTATTTTTATACTGCAACTGCTCGACTTAAATGTGGATACTAATCATTAATCGCTACCATCCAGTATAAACCATAAAACATAGACAACAATTTCAAATCCATGCTCTGCTTTGTACTTGACAACACTGACTGCAATCTATATAAGTAGTTGCCACTCGTAGTAAATAAGTAGTATTTTGTCATGGCCAAAGCTTAATCAGCGTTTTAACCGTGTTTGCAGTCAATTGCAAAGAAACTAGCTGAACTCAGCGGAAAGGGAGTTACAACAATCATTGGTGGTGGAGACTCAGTTGCAGCAGTAGAGAAAGTAGGAGTTGCTGAATTGATGAGCCACATATCAACAGGTGGTGGTGCCAGTTTGGAGTTGCTAGAAGGCAAAGAACTCCCTGGTGTTAATGCTCTAAATGAAAAAGAAGCAGTTACTGTGTAAGATGATTAAAAAATCTATACTATACTATGATATTTCTTCACCCCAGATTCTGCATTTTTCTTTATATATGTAAGTTGAGATGTGTTGTTGAAATATATGAGGTCTTGTAGATGTTTCACCATTGCCTTTAGTAGAAGGTTGTCCCATGATGTGGCAGGGATTGCCTTCCAAGCACTTCAATAAGATGGGGGTTTTCATATTCCTGTTCAGTTTCCTGTCTTTGCTATATTGGTACAATGTGCACACAGAGGCACACATATAGCCGGGTTAACATTCTTTTTCAGGAACTTAAAAATAGCTTAATTAATTTTAATCATGCAACTAGAAGTATATGTTCATTAACACCAGAACCATTTTACTTATAAGGAGAGAAAACTGCAATAAAGAAAACTACATTTATTATAACTTTTGCGGTAGTCTTAACTTTTATAATGTATTTACTGTGGGGTAAAATGACTAATACATCACCAAGTTGACCTAAAACTTGCAACTGGGTCACCAAGTTAAAAAAACTTTCAATCGCATCATAAAGTTATAATTAGCTTGCAATCACAGTACTAAGTTGAAAGAAAATTGCACAACCGTTAAATTATGTTGACTTTTAACGGTTTCCGTTAAAAGACAACACATTTTCAGTTAGGTCACTGACTGAAAAATAAACTTTCAATTAGGTCACTGAACGTTTAAAAAAAATCAAAAAATTATATGAATTTAAGTATAAAATTCTGAAATTAAAATTATATGATATTTTCAGAAAAAAATTGTTAAAAAAATTTAAATTTTTTAATTCGTGCAAATTTATACGCATATCTTAAAAATTTATCAACTTTAAATTCAAAAATTCAAAAATTTCAAAAATTTATCAACTTTAAATTCAAAATTTCAAAAAAATTCGAAAATTTCAAAAATTTCAAAAATTTCAATTAGTTAAAGCGGTATATACAAATTACATTTAATTAAAGTGTATTTTTTTGGAAAAAATGTAAACATTTGAATTGGCATACGTATATCATTATCATTATCTTTTCGTTCACTTGTATTTATTCATAAGCATACGTATTGAATTGGCATGCATAATTTAAAATTTTATTCAAGAAAAATCATTTGGAAAAAATTTTAAAATTTAATTAGTTAAAATTAATTTTGGCTAGTTACCTAATTGAAAATTGTTATGAAGTTCAGTGACCTACTTGCAAGTTTCGTTCTACCAAGTTAATACTTCCGTTAGGGTTTTTAACGGAATTGACGGCAATGATCAATTTGCAAGTTTTTAAGTACTTCATGAGTTGACTGAAAGTTTTTTTAACTTGGTGACCCAGTTGCAAGTTTTGGGTCAACTTGATGATGTATTAGCCATTTTACCCATTTACTGTGTAATGTCGTAATTTTCTCCCGCATAATTTTTTGCCCTAGTTATGGCATCAAATGTGAGTGCCTAACAAGTACGCGCAGCAATACACAAATTGGGACGATGATACTAACAGCTTGTTGGGCAACGATTTTTATGGCTTTAAGTCGTTTTTAGTGTGTTTGGCTACCATGGTTTTAAGCCTGCTTTAAGTTAAAAAATCGCTTTAAGTCATAAGTTCCATTTAGGTACTTTTAACTTATGACTTATGACTTATTGTGTTTTTTTTTTTTTTTTTTACAATTCTTGTAAAGTTCAAATATTATGAATTTTAAATTTTTTTAAGTCAAATTTCACTTTAAGTCAAAATTATTAAACCTCCATTTAACTTTAAGCAAAATTACCCAAACACTTTCATTCAACTTAAAGCAAACAACTTTACTTTCTCCTTTAAGTTAAAAACACCTCCATTAAGTCAAAAGTAACTTATTTTAAGTAATACCAAACACCCTCTAAAGCAAGCTTACTATCAAGAAATACATGATTAATAACTGAACGATTTTCATTTTCATTTTTGTGATCTTAAAAGACTGATCAATTTTTATAATCAACAATAATTGTTAGGAATATGTTGTAGTTGATGATAACTTAACATTCAAGCAAAGTTGTATAAGTCAAGTTTTGTAACTGTCAACGGATAAGACTTTATAACTCTATTCGTTGACAGGTAGCTCATCAACGGATGAGGTTTTGTAGCATACTGCAATATCTCTATTTATCAGTTGATAGTGTTTTTATTCAGAGTCATGTTGACCATCAATGGATAGGCAGAATAGGGTAGCCAATTGTAAATAAGCTATGCTATGTAATTCTGTCTAAGTGAAAGTGTATCAACGGATGAGAATAGGGCTCTATCAACGGATACAACTCAAATCTACTCTATCAACGGATATATTCCAAAATCTGTTTCTGAGTGGAGTACTGAGGATGTTGCAGAAGTCCACAAAGATAAAAAGACCATGAATATTTTGTTTAATGGTTTAGAAACAGACATGGTTGACAATGTTATCAACTGTACTACCGCCAAGGAAGTATGGGACATTGTTCAAACCCTTTGTGAAGGTACAGAACAGGTAAGGGAAAACAAGATGCAGCTACTAATCCAACAGTATGAGCACTTCCATTTCAAGAATGGAGAGACATTGAATGACACATTTAGTAGATTTCAAAAGCTACTGAATGGCCTGAAACTGTATGGAAGAATCTACCAAGTGAAAGATTCTAATCTCAAATTTCTGAGATCACTGCCCAAAGAGTGGAAGCCTATGATTGTTTCTCTAAGAAACACTCAAGAGTACAAGTCATTTACTCTTGAAAGGCTCTATGGAACTTTAAAGACATATGAACTAGAAATGGAGCAGGAGAAGAAATTGAGAAGGCCCAAAAGAAAAGTGGGTCAGTTGCACTTGTTGCCAACTTGGAACAGAAGGAGGAGAAGAGGACTGAAGCTGCTAAATCTACACCAAACAGGGAGGTTTGTGAAGGTAGAGCAGAATCAAGCAAAAGCAAGGAAAAGGTGTCTGAAGAAATGAGTGTCCTTCAGCAGGATGAATTGGATGAGATAGATGAGCATTTAGCCTTTCTATCTAGGAGATTCTCTAAGCTAAAATTCAGAAGAAACTCTGGGGTGGCCAAGCCATTTAACAAGGATTTTTCTACAAGCAACTATGTGGATAAATCCAAAATTAAATGCTACAATTGTGGAATTGCTGGTCACATGATAAGTGAATGTAGGAAGCCTAGATCAGAGAACAAGGAAAAGCCAACTGAAACTGTTGACTACAAGAAGAAATATTTTGATCTTCTCAGACAGAAAGGAAAGGCATTCATGACCCAAGAGTATGACTGGGCTGCTGATGAAAATCATTATGATGATGATGCTGAGTTTGTCAACCTTGCATTAATGGCTGATTCTGAGCAGGAAGCAAGTTCAGCTAGCAATCAGGTATTTTCTACTAATCTCTCTGAGCTCACCAAAGAGGAATGCAATGGTGTTATAGATGAAATGTCTACTGAACTATATCACTTGAGTGTTACTCTTAAATCACTTACTAAAGAGAACAATAGGATTAAAGAAACTAATCCGTTCTTAAGTGATAGAAATGCAGTTCTAGAAATTCAATTTCTAGAATTTGAGAAAATGAGAGTTGATTGCAATAATGCTAAAAGTGAACTTGAAGCTGTGTTAAAAAGAGAACTGATTTTAAGAGATCAGCTTGAAAAAGAACAAGGGATAATTGCTAAATTTCAAAGTTGTAGGAATATTTCTCAAAACATAATAGAAGTCCAGGGAATAGAATCATTTGTAAGGGATACCTGGACTCAAAAGAAAAAGGAGCTAGAACCTTGCCTTGAGAATCTAGAGACTATTTGTGAATCAACGGATAGTGATCATCCGTTGATAGATGAACCATCAACGGATGAGAGGTATCCATCGACTAGCAAAAAGTCTGTTAGTAAGAAGGAACTCAAGAAACTGAATAATCAGTATGGTCCAGTAGCCAAGAACTTTGTTTCTGGTGAAAGTAGCCAAGCCAAATCAAGTGAGAAGGCTAAGGCAGGTGATTTACTTAACAAAAAGGCTGTTGGTAAATCAGTTAATGAAAAGGTAGAGACTGAGGGTAAAAAGAAAAAGAACATGAATGGTAAGATAGGCATTAACAAGAAAAACAATTATTCTCCTGACAAGTTTGCTCCTAGGAAAACTTGTGGTAATTGCAATAGTGTCAATCACCTATCTTCTAATTGCAAGTCTGTTAAAAGGACTCCTGTTCATGTACCTCAATCTATGCCAAGTATGCCTGCAATGCCTGTTATGCCTGGTTTGTATCAGAATGCTAGTTTTTCAAATCCATATGTGAACATGCCTTATGTGCCTAATCCTTATTTTCAATATGTGAATATGCCACAAATGTCATGGAGCATTCCTAGCATGGATAATATGTATGCCAATTTTCCACAAATGCATGCATCAAATATTTATGCAAATGAGCATCTGTTAAAACCTATCACTCAAGCATCTACACCCAAAGTGAAGATTGCTAAGAGTGTAAAACCAAAGGCTAACAAGAAAGGACCCAAGGAAACTTGGGTACCAAAATCAACTTGATTTGTATTTTGGAATGTGTGCTGGGAAATAAGAGGAATCTATGGTACCTAGACAGTGGATGTTCTAGGCATATGACAGGAGATTCAACCCTGCTCACAGAGTTCAAGGAGGAAGCTGGCCCTAGAATTACCTTTGGAGATGACAGCAAAGGATATACTAAGGGATATGGCTTGATTACAAAGGACAATGTCATCATTGAAGAAGTGACTTTAGTTGAAGGTTTGAAGCACAATTTGCTGAGTGTCAGTCAGATTTGTGACAAAGACTATGAAGTAAAGTTCACTAAAGAAGCCTGTGTTGTTTCTACCAAGGAAAACAACAATGTGGTTCTGACAGGCTTTAGAAAAGGAAATGTTTACATAGCTGATTTCAACTCAGTATGCTCAGAATCCATTACTTGTCTCTTCAGCAAAGCAAGCAAGGATGAGAGTTGGCTATGGCATAAAAAGCTGTCTCATTTGAATTTTAAAGTTATGAATGATTTGGTAAGAAAGGATCTTGCTAGAGGAATCCCTCAATTGGAGTTCATCAAGGATGGATTGTGTGATGCCTGCCAACTAGGGAAGCAAAAGAAATCATCCTTCAAGAGCAAGACAGAGTCATCCATTGTTAAGCCCCTTCAATTGCTGCATATGGACTTATTTGGTCCAGTAAATGTCATGTCCATTTCAAAGAAGAAATACTGCCTGGTGATTGTGGATGATTTTTCTAAGCTTACATGGACCTTCTTCCTGCACTCCAAAGATTGTGCAAGTGAAATCATCATCAATCATCTCAGACTAGTAAACAATGGTTCTGAAGTAAAAGTACAAAGAATCAGGAGTGACAATGGCACTGAATTCAAAAATTCCACAATGAAGATTTTCTGTGAAGAGAATGGAATTGTCCATGAGTTTTCTGCTGCTAGAACACCTCAACAAAATGGGGTTGTTGAAAGGAAAAACAGAACTCTCATTGAAGCAGCTAGAACAATGTTAAGTGAATCAAGATTGCCAACATATTTCTGGGCTGAAGCTGTCAACACTGCCTGCTTCACTCAGAATATTTCCTTGATCAATCAAGCTTGAGGAATGACTCCTTATCAATTATTCACCAACAAGAAACCAACGTTAGCTTTTCTTCATGTCTTTGGATGTAAGTGTTTTGTGCTAAGAAATCATGGAGATAACTTGGGCAAATTTGAAGCAAAGGCAGATGAAGCTATCTTTGTTGGATATGCAGCAGGGAAAGCCTATAGAGTCTACAATCTAAGAACCAACATTGTTATGGAATCCGTACATGTTGTGTTTGATGATCAAAAGATTCTAGGTCTAAATTATGAAGGCTTCCATGAAAAGTTGAGATTTGAAAATGAGGTAGAAGGAAGAATGTACATTGATGATGATGAGGAAAATGAAGATCATGGCCATGGAAATTCACCTAGAGTTGTTGGCCCAACTAGAAGTGATGCTAACACTGGAAATGAAGCATCCGTTGACAGTCATACTGGAGCATCAGATGCATCCGTTGACAGGCATTCTCATGTATCCGTCGACAGGCAAAATGGAGCATCCGTTGATAGACAAAATGATGTATCTGTTAACAGTCAACTTCATAATTCCGCAAGGACAACAAACTCAGGGGGAGTTTCTCAAAGTCAAAACTCAATATCCAATCAACAAGATCATGCTCACTTAGATGAAGCAACCTCATCTAGATCAAACCTTCCACCTTCAAGAAAATGGACCAGAGATCATCCTTTTGAGTTAATCATTGGTGACTCAAACTCAAGAGTCCAAACTAGGAGGGCCACACAAGAAGAATGCCTATACAGTAGTTTCCTATCTCAAGAGGAACCTAAGAAAGTGGAAGATGCCCTTCTAGATCCAGATTGGGTCTTAGCAATGCAAGAAGAGCTAAACCAATTTGAGAGGAATAAAGTATGGAAGCTTGTGCCCAAACCTGATGATAGAGGTATCATAGGTACCAAATGGGTTCTCAAGAATAAGACTGATGAAAATGGCATAATTGTGAGGAATAAAGCTAGATTAGTGGCAAAGGGCTATTCTCAAGAAGAAGGAATAGATTTTGATGAAACTTTTGCTCCAATGGCAAGACTTGAGGCAATTAGAATTTTCCTAGCCTATGCAGCACATGCCAATTTCAAAGTCTATCAGATGGATGTCAAAAGTGCCTTTCTAAATGGGGAACTAGAAGAAGAGGTATATGTCCATCAACCTCCTGGCTTTGAAGATCCAGAATTTCCAGATTATGTATATCTTCTTTTGAAAGCACTTTATGGTTTGAAGCAAGCACCAAGAGCCTGGTATGACACTTTATCTCAATTTCTTTTGGAGAATCACTTCACTAGAGGTACAGTAGATAAAACCTTATTTCATAGAAATGTCAATGGTTCTTCAATACTTGTTCAAATCTATGTAGATGATATTATTTTTGGGTCTACAGATGAGAAGCTTTGTAAAAGGTTTGCCAAACTTATGCAAAGTAGGTATGAAATGAGCATGATGGGTGAATTAACTTACTTTCTTGGTTTACAAGTAAAGCAAGTTAATGAGGGAATTTTCATAAGTCAAACAAAATATATTTATGATCTCTTAAAGAAATTTGACTTAATGGATTGTGCCTCTGCAAAAACACCTATGGCCACTGCAACTAAGCTTGAGTTGAATACTAAGGAAAAATCTGTGGACATCTCAAGCTATAGAGGCATGGTAGGCTCACTTCTATATCTAACAGCTAGTAGACCTGATATAATGTTTTCCACTTGTCTGTGTGCTAGATTTCAAGCTGACCCTAGAGAGTCTCACTTAATTGCTATTAAGAGAATTTTCAGGTATCTCAAGGGAACACCAAACCTTGGCATTTGGTACCCAAGAGATTCTGGATTTGATCTAATTGGCTATTCAGATGCAGACTATGCAGGTTGCAGAATTGATAGGAAAAGTACTACAGGCTCCTGTCAATTTCTAGGGAACAGGCTTGTGTCATGGTTCAGTAAGAAACAAAACTCAGTCTCCACTTCTACAGCTGAAGCTGAGTACATTGCTACTGGAAGTTGTTGTGCACAGATTCTTTGGATGAAAAATCAACTTATTGACTATGGTCTAAAAATTGAGAAGATTCCAATTTTCTGTGACAACACTAGTGCTATTGCCATCACAGAGAATCCAGTACAACATTCGAGGACCAAGCATATTGACATCAAATACCACTTCATTAGAGAGCATGTGATGAATGGTACAGTAGAAATGCACTTTGTGCCAAGTGAAATGCAGCTTGCAGATATCTTCACCAAGCCTCTTGATGAATCCTCATTCACAAGGTTGGTAGGTGAACTAGGTATGCTTAATTTCTCATAATTCCTAGTGATATCTAATCATACTGTATTGCAGCTAGAAATGTGTTTTGATTTACTTGAGAATTAAAAACTCTCAGAAAAACTCTTAGCAGAAATTTTGTTTAAGGCAAAATTTGCTTATCAACGGATATCCTTTTATCCGTTGGTAGTATAAACACATTACTAGATTTTCGTATGTCAACGGATAACAGGTTGTCCACATCATCGATGGATAAACTGTTTTCTCAACCGTCCAATCTTTATCCGTTGATATACATATTTTTTTTATATAGCCGTTGGTAAACGTGTATAATTAGTCACGGCTGTACTTATTTTCTTTTCATTTATTATCTGACAGTTACTTTTGTCCAATGGGGTAATTACTTTAAATTATTTCATTTTTAATTCTTGAAAAATATAAGAGGCTGTCTTGTACTCTCACATCTCACCTTTATTCATTTTCAAGAATCTCATAAGTTAACTGCATCTTCTTCACTGAAACTCTCTCTGCAACAAAAGTTCAAACACTTCAATGGCGCCTATTGTCAAGATGATGTCTTCCACTGGGTTTACCTATGAGAAGAAAAATTTCGCAGCCTTTGTTGACACAGCGAACGCTCCAGAAGTTTATCACACCATGATGAATTTTGTGAAGAAATGCAAACTGTCATATGCTATGACTACCACCACACCCCTCATTCATGAAGTAATTGAGGAAATGTGGACATCGGCTGAATTTAATGGTACTGATGAAACTATCTCTTTTTCTCTTAAGGGTAAAAATTATGTCGCTAATTCTGATGTCTTTACTGCATGTTTAAAATTACCTGAAAATAATTGTACATCATTTCCAACCGATGCTGAAATAGTTACCATGCTAAACTCAAGTGGATATGCATTTAGTACTGACAATTTAGGCAAAATTGTTAGGAAGGGTATGGTTAAAGAATGGAGTTATCTGTGTGATGCTTTCATTAAAACTTTTTCTGGTAAAATTAGTAATTTTGATGCTGTTACTAAAACCATGCTAGTGATGCTTTGTATGCTTTTAACTGATAAATACTTCAACTTTGGCACACTAGTAATGTATGAAATAACAGCTAAATTAGGTAACAAAGAAACTAGGGGCAAAAATATCTACTTTGCTAGATTTTTGATGCTCTTAGGCCTGCATATGTCAGAGAATGAGCTATCCCTCTCTAACCCGGATAGCAAGTTCAGTTATTTTGTACAGGAGAAGAGAGTCCTCAGTGACTTGATTCGAATGAATCTGAATGCAGGAGTGCAATTGGTTTATCCACCAATTGTTCAGGTAGCTTCTAATCTTATTACTCCTATCTCTACCCAAATTTCTTTGCCTTCCACTGTCACAATGGAGTCTGTAGTTGTGACCAAACAGGCTCCTACCCAAGTGACTAAATCCAAAGTCTCAAAACCACAATCTAAAAGACAAACCTCAGGTGTCTCTCAAAAGACACCTGTTGCAAAAACTACCAAAACTCTTGAGGGGAGTGTGAAGGTGGTAGTGAGTGGTGAGGGACAGGGTGAACATCAAAGAAGCCCTAAGGATAAGGAAGGTGAGGCAGGTGCAACAAACATTTCAGTCTCTCAAAAGACTGTTAATGAAACTTCAAGCAAAATTCTAGTTACATCCTCTCAACAGGGTGTGACTACTGATTTAAGTTCCATTCCAGGAACACTGCATAAAAGGGCAAGAGACACAGATAGCTCTCACTCAAAAACCTATGGTAGAAGAGTAAAGTCCAAAACCATTGGGGAATCACAGGGTGCACACACAGTACAGCAAACTGTACCTTCTCAAATTCAGTTTGATGTGACTTCAATAAATGTGGAGTCACAGCCCCTTGATCTTAACCTTCAAATCGATACACATTTTAATCCACCATCACCAACTCCATCTCTGGATGTGGATATGATATCTACATCAATTCCTGATTCTCCATCTTTAAAATTCTTGGAGAAGCCCCACTCAAGAATTGGTGGTCATCATCTTTTAGATGATTTGTTGGGCCATCAATCTTCCATTCCTGAATTCACAACACTATCTGTGGCCTCTTCCTTAAAATCAATCACCACAGATTCAGTGTTGGTTTTCACTTCAACGGATACTCTTTTTCCTTCATCAACGGATATCCTTCATCCGTTGACAAGTGTTTCTCCATCAACGGATGTGTCTACAACTAATCATCCGTTGACAGCAATAACTACTACATCAACGGATACACTTTATCCGTTGACAACTCTCTCTACCACTACAAAATGTGACATTCCCATGTCAACTGTGGAGGAGTTTGTAGTAGTTGAAACACTTTTAGGAATGAGGGAAGGGAGTGAGAGGCTGCCTTATGAGCAGGCAAAAGGAGAGAATTATAATGAGAGGCTGACCATTTCTTCCGGTCAGGCAAAAGGAGAGCAAGAGAATTCCACCTTAGTAGGTGAAGGTGAGGGTGTGAGAGGTGTGAGCCAGGGGGAGCCCCTGATGCAAGAAAAGAGAGATGAAAGGAGAGAAGGGACTACAGGAGAAATAAGGCAGGATGACTCAGCCATTGCAAGTGAGTTAATGGAGGTTAATGAAGCTTCCAAAGAGATGGAATTTCGACAAGAATATCAGTCAATTATTGACTCCATCTCTTTGGATCCTGAAACCTTTACTCATCCTGTTTTTGCCTATCAAATCATGGCACAACAGGGCAATGTGGAGGCAGAGAAGGCAATGCACCTAGTGCACACCTCAGAATCTCTTCAAAGAGCAAAAGAAGCTTTACAAACCCTGTCTCCAAGTGCTGGAAGTGAAGAATTTGGCAGTGATGACAGTCAAAGTTCAGATGGTGAAGAAATCAATGAGGAGGAGACTCCAGAATGGATGTTTTCCAATGCCACTGAACTTGGGGATCTCAATGTGGAAATCATGAAGCAATATCAATCTGCTAAGGCTGAGCACCAAACTGCAGAACCACAGAGAAAGACTGTTCTTGAGCAGGTTATAACCTCATTGAAATTACAAAAGATGCAATCTGTTATTCAAAGAACACAACAAGAGGAGGTCAAGTCTGCAATTAGAGATATGAAGATAGCACTAGATGCCAGGATTGAGGCACTAGCTCCTACTACCACTCAGAAGGTGCTTACTAGCAAAATTCTCAAAGAAGATAGCCTGGCTAAGTCTGTTCAACTTCTTTCCTCCAGAGTGGATAGTATGGAATCTCAAATGCAAACTATCATTGCCAATCAATCAAAACAAACTCAACTACTGGAAATGCTACTTGCAGCTTCACCCCCAACCCTTGATGCTAACAAAAAGGGGGAGAAAATGGGAACAAGCAAAGAAGAGGCTGCAACATCATCTGGTCAAATTCAAGCTACCAGTAGTAAGATAGCACAGATTGAGGGGGAGCAACAGCCAATTGTAGTGGTCAATCCAACAGATTTTGAAATAAAGGCTTCCCCTGTGAAGAAACAAGTGGCTTTGCCTGAGATTCAAAATTTAGAAGAAATCTCAGATGGTGAAAGGCAAGCCAGAATAGAAGCTTTGGAAAAGATCAACAAGGAGACTAATGAAAGAATTCTAAAGACAGAGAGGATGATCAATGAATCAATTGCATCATCTCTGTTTCTTAATGCTCAATCTTCTGCTCCAACAATATCAACCACAATCATGAAGGTGCTCACTCCAAAGATTGTGGCTCCTACATTCTATGATGCTGAGCCATCATATGTCAAAGAGTTTGAACCAGTCATCAAAACCAGAGCCTACTCACCTCCAAAGGAAAATGGGAAGAACAAGCTTCAATTAGACTACCCATTTCCCAAGGATGATGAAGAAAAGCTAATGGGAAAAACAATCATAGAGTTCAAAGAGCAGACAAATAAGAGTGTAAGAGATTGGATGGCTGTAATTATAAGGAATGGAAAAGTATTAAATATATCCAACAGCCATCCTAGATTTGTGGAAGCTAAAAGAGAAGAAGTCTCCAGAATCCAAAGGGAAGCTCATCCAAGTACAGAAAATCAACATGAAAACTCAGATGAGAAGCAAGCCAGGCTGACTCAAGAGTTAATGGATGAGGTAGAGGTTGAAATGAAGGAACCTGAGGAAGTTCCCAAAACCAAACCTAAAAGAAGGAAAGCTAAAACCAAAAGGGTTCTTTCTCCAGAACCCTTTCCAGAAAAAGAAACTACTGGCTCATCAGTATCTATATCTGCAACAGTAATCGACCCAACTGTGAACTTTCATGGTGACCCCATAATGCCTAAAGAAGAACCAATGAATTTTGATTCAATTGAAGTTCCTTCATTCTTGCTGAATCCAAAATAGAAGAAAAGGGCTCTAAAGAAGCAACTCTCAAAGGGACCAGTTCAAGTTGCTAGGGTACATGCTATTGTCAAACAGCCAATCTTGGAAAACAAAGAAGACTTTATCTATCAGGTAGAAATTGAAGAATACTCTGGCATGAATCTATATTTGGATGAATTGTCAGAAGTAAGAGGAATTGACAAGTACAAGAATCAGCCTGAGAGATTAGTGTTTGTCTACAAGGGAGGAAGTCAGAGGACATGGCCATTACAGAAGGTTCTTGGAGAGAATTATCATACACTGACCAAAGTGTTCTCAGCATTCAAGAGACACACAGGGTTCTCTGAGACAGCTAGAAGGGAGATAATTAGCAGAATAGAAGAAATAAGGAGAGAATGGAACTCACCCTCAAGTCTACCAAAGAAAATGAAGATCCCATATAATGGACAAAAAATCCACATTCAACCCTTTTGGATGATGGAGTTCAGGGATGAAGAGGGCACTAGGAGATTCTTCAGGTTAGAAGACCAACTGTCAAAGGCTAGTTCTGATTACCTAAGATGGTTACAACTAAAGCTAAATCCAAAAGTTGTTGAAGAAGATACCTTCTATAGGCAACTTCAAGTGCAAATTGAGTCCAACTCTGCCAAGGAAGGAAAGTCAAGGGTGCAGCCAACCAGAGAGAGGAAACATCATTAATCTGCTCAATCTAAAGGAGCACATCTCTGATAAGTGTCTTAAAGCTTTCTGTTATTAATTTTTGTAGCTTTATACAATTTTTGCATACTGTAGTGTATGTATCTTTAGGAATGTTTTGTTATCATCAAGGTTCTGAATTTATGCTTTATTGCCATCAAGTATAAATTGGGGGAGATTGTTAGGAATATGTTGTAGTTGATGATAACTTAAATTCAAGCAAAGTTGTATAAGTCAAGTTTTGTAACTGTCAACGGATAAGACTTTATAACTCTATTCGTTGACTGGTAGCTCATCAACTGATGAGGTTTTGTAGCATACTGCAATATCTCTATTTATCAGTTGATTGTGTTTTTATTCAGAGTCATGTTGACCATCAATGGATAGGCAGAATAGGGTAGCCAATTGTAAATAAGCTATGCTATGTAATTCTGTCTAAGTGAAAGTGTATCAACGGATGAGAACAGGGCTCTATCAACGGATACAACTCAAATCTACTCTATCAACGGATATAGCTCAAACTACCATCAACGGATAACTGTGCACAACATCAACGGATAATCATTATCACTTTATCCTATGCTAGCTAAGGATTAGCAGTTGATAAGGACAGGTTTGACTGACAGATCACATGGGTTGATAGTAGGTATAAAAAGCAGTATGGCAGCCATACTTTGGAAACACAGAAGAAAGAAGCATTCCATTTACACAGTACATACAAGAAAGGTGCAGGGGACATATCTGTTCACAAGGACAACCTTTCGGCTACATGTGGATTTGGAGTGGAGTAGCAAGTCAACTTGAGTTAGATTAATATTATCTTATTCATGTAGTACTTGTAAACTTGGGATATATAACCAAGTGTAGCAACTCTTTAGAGTTTAAGAAAACAGACATATTTGCTTAGGGTTTCTTGAATGTCCTTAGAAGCAAAGAGTTGTAAAAACAGAAGCTGTGTACATTTGTATCACAGAGTTTTCTTCAAATAAAAGTCTCAGGTGGTATATTTAACCACCTGATTTTTTATGTGTTTGTGAACCATTTCTTATTCAGCAATTATTTCCTTATAGATTTCTGTGGTTTTTACCAGAAATTTATAATTATCAAGAATTGTATTCAACCCGTTTTTACCAGAAATTTATAATTATCAAGAATTGTATTCAACCCCCCCTTTTACAATTATAAATGTGTGTAATCTGGGAATAACAATAATAATAATTCTTTTGTGAACTTGGAAGCTATTCTTCACTCTTTTGGACCTGTAATTCGTATTGTTTATGTTGTTTATGTTATTGTGCTGAAGTTGGTTTTTCTTAACTCACCCTTCGAGTTGATTGTTATGTGATATTGGTTCTGCGTGAATGTCTTAAAAATTCAATTCCCCCTATGAGAATCTATTGGAGTTGTCATCCTTCTATGAAAAAATTACAACTTACATGTTTCCCTGTTTACTATCGTCTAGTTTTTTGCCATCTCATTTTAACCAGCCAGAATTAATTTAGTACTATCTTAAAAGAAATTGCGTCACTCCAAAAAATGTTTTATAATTAGTTAAGTAATTCTTGTTTGATATCTGAAGTAAAAACTTTGGATCATATGATAACGTTACCAGTCTTGCTCTTTAATTTAATGTTCTGAAGTGAAAATTTCAGATCATATATGACGACTATATCCTTACCTGTCCTCCTATGTTAATTTAACCGGAAAACTGGAAAAGCCAGTACAAATTCATTCTCAAAATGAGTTCAAAGCGCAGATAGTTCCACCAAGGCCAATTTACATATATTCATCTGAAGTAATATAAACAAGAAACAAGAATTACAGTCAACAAGAAACCAAAAGCACAGTCAGGTGTAGAGGTATTGTGTTCCGTAATTTGATAATTTTTATTCTTGATAAATTTGTAACGTTAAGATCTAGTTCTCAAGATACATGTATCACAGCAGTTTGATGCCAATTGACTAAATCATTCAAAAGAAATGCCTAAATGGAACCACCTACATTACAGCCTCTCACAAAAAGAAATAATCTAGTTTGGAAAGTATGTAATGCAGAAAATTTACTTGACGTACTATATCTCAATGACACGGTGACACCTAGACCAAGGAATAGAATCAGTATAAATTATGTGAACTACAGAATCACAGGCAATCATCTTGTAGACAACTCAGAAGGGAAATCCCCTAAAACGACGCTTCTTAGATGACTCTGCCAGCCGCTTAACACATTTTGCATTTGTGTAGTACTCCATCAAATCTTTGGCAACATCCTCCGGGTGACAAAAAATAAATGCCCTAGCAAACCGGTCATCTTTCATCCTTAACGCTCTCAACAGTGCAGGACCCTTGATTTGAGGATCAAGGCCCATATCCTCAATCCTTTCTGCTAGAAGAACTCGTGGCTTTAACACCGTCTCTAAATTGGAATATAACAAAAATGGATAATTCAGTGTCACCTTGGCAGATAACTTTAGTGTTCCCAGTATAAATGTCATGTTTCTCTGTACCTTCTCAACTGACAACGTTAATAAAAGAGGAGAACGTCCAAAAAATTGCAAAACCTCATCATCCTGAAATCCAAACTTCTCAAAATTCGCAACTTTTTCCCGAATAGTCTCTACGCGTGAAATTCCAATAATGCAAACGACATACTTATACATCTTTGAATCCTTACTCACACCTGTTTTTCTGATGTACGACATCTTCTCCTCACTGAAAACCGTTCGTGGTATCAGTGTCGGATAAGATATAAGCATTGGAACCAAATCCTTCTTACCAACCCCCAATTTCTCATACAAGTCAATAGCAGGTTTAGTTTTAGTATGCAAGTCATAAACAAGAAGCGAAGGGTTCCGTACAATGGCCTTACGAAGAATCTCCCTAGAACCAAACAACTCCACAAGATAACCAAGACGCTCCTCAAATAATTGATGAATGCAACAAGAAAGGAAACGAGGTCGACAATTAACAATCTTGATCAAATCCGAAGAATCAAGACCTACTTCACCAAGAATGCTTAGCTTAGAGTTAAGGCCTACAGGATTACTACTGCGTAAAGATGGAAGCCTCTTAAAAATCATAGATACATCATTTTCGGTACAACCCCATTTCATTAAAACCTCTCTCGAGTCATTTGGCTGGTGATTGCCACCAACTTGTACTTGGTCTATTCCACCATCATTTTTATTAATTAGGGTAGTAGAAACAGGTAATGCAGAACAAAACAAGCGCTTATTCGATAAACATGGTCTTGAAAAAAGGGGATTAAGTAGAGCTTGTTGATGAACTGATACAACAATGCTAATTAAAGAGCTGGATTTAGCTTTCATATTCAAGACTATCTAAAAATTCTATACGTACAAATCTAGAACACAATTAAAATGGCTAGTATAATCATAGCACTGAGCTAAACAGACTGGTAATAAAATGAAACATAGATACAAATATTTAAATATAAATATATAAATATATATATAAGAGAGCAGATATGAACTGAAGTATTGAACTGACCCTTATTGCCGGAAGTAGTTAGAATGAAAAGAGGTCTTCAGAATGTTTTGTGGTGGAGGAGAGTGATGACAAATTGACAATACAAGAAGCTAAATTTGAGCCCATTAAAAATGGGCCAAGATTTGGCCCAATTTCTAATGGGCGTAGATGAAACCCAATTAGTGGTCTAGTACAATTTGGGTGGGCGCATACATTATTTATATTTACAGGGGAGAGAGTGCAAGGGCATTTCTTGGGGAAGAAGAACATCACATCGAAAAGCATCAAACTTTGAGACAACAAGCAGGTACTACAAATCAATCATTGTTAAATCTGGGTTTCAATTTTTTCTTTCTAAGTATCATAAACACACACACACACACATACAGATAGAGAGATAGAGAGAGAGAGAGAGAGAGAGAGAGAGAGAGAGGGAGAGGGAGAGACCCTTTTGCATTTAAAGATCACCCCTAACTGGGGTTTATATATTTGGGTAATCGGTATTATATGCTATTGCCATTTACAATTTCGTTTAGATCAAGTTCAAGTTTTTATAGCTTTATATGTTTTCTTAAATAAAGTGTATGTATTTAGGGGGATTCACAGTGGCATGGAGTAAAAGTATTAAAAATCCAATCTCTTTAGCTGACATGTTCATTTGATACAGTTCATTCTACAGGGCATATTTTAGCTTCTTTCAGTACACAATGGGGGATAGCCAGTATTCGTTTTCGCTCACTACTTTCAGGTACAGGATTCGTGACCCGCTTCTATCTTGATAAGTAGCTAACACACACACTTACTTATGTACTTGTTATTGTTTCATGGTCGTAAGTATCTCGAGTGTTTCTTTTTATACATGTTTTGCTTTGGTACAGCCCTTCTGGAAAGCTTGTTCAGATCGAACATGCTCTAACAGCTGTAGGATCTGGTCAAACATCTTTAGGAATCAAAGGTATTTTTTTTTAATCTAGATTTTGGTAACTTTTTGTTGCCTATGTTTAATAGAAGAAAATTAGATTTTATACGAAAATTGAGATGTAAGTTACATTTTACAAGTGATGACAAGAACTTTTTATATGAGCTATTACTGTAATAAGCCTTTCTTAAAACTGATGTTTCTGCACTGGTTGATGTGTTCACCTGTTGCTGCCTGATGATTGCAGCTGCTAATGGTGTTGTTATTGCAACAGAAAAGAAACTGCCATCTATTTTGGTTGATGAAACATCTGTGAGTATTTTTTCTGTCTGTTGTTAGGCTTACTTGCTTTACAATATGCAAGCATTGTATTTTTCTCCTTTTATTAATTAGATGCTGTGGCAGTATGTTGTATATTTAATCATGTTAACCTTCTTAGCTTAGTTTGATATTGTTTGATTATTTTCTTGTAGAAAAGCTATATAATTTCAAGTGACCTTTTTAACATAGAAAGATCATGCCGTCATGACATTTCTAATTTAAACAGATTTTGGATTCTAATCGATTAGAACAAATCTTTCTTCATTTAACGATGTGAAGTAAATTTTATGAAAATAAGTTTGTATATGCTACTTAAAAAATTACAAGATAGTGTTGATGTTCATAGATTTCTATGTATTAAACTCTTCTAGTTCTTACGATTGGTGATGCCTAGTCTATGATCAGCAGTGTCAATGTCTATGCACTGTTAGTGACCCCATACTTGGTGGCTCCTTTGCTTGATAGGAGTTCTGCTGTAACATTGTTAGGATTTGTGGATGCCAATTTTTCATTTGTCTAATAACTTGGTAACATGTAATTCATTTGAAATGACATGAATTGAGTTGTTATTTCAAATTCTCAAATTTATACTGAGATTTGAATGTCTTGGAATTCAGATGAAAACCAAATCCAAATTCTTTGGTTATCCAAACATCTCATTTGACCAATTCCAGAGTTTTAAATAAAATTCAAATTGTAAATATGCCATTATCTTATTTCAATTTTTTGACTGTCAATTATACTTTCAACCTATTTGACATCAAAATTGTAGTAATTTTAACTAAGGCATCTACTTCATTTTTATCTTCACTCGCTCCTTTGCAAATTTTCTATTGAGTAATGTGTTGTGGCTTGATTTGTTCATTTTAGGTGCAAAAGATCCAGATTTTGACCCCAAACATCGGAGTTGTTTACAGGTTTGAATATATATATATATATATATATCGATTTTCTTCACTTCATTAACTAAAGCTCAACATTTTACCTCAGAATAAACAGGAACTGTGGATGGAATGTAACATTTCAGTGTAGTTAATAACCACCAGGAAAAGCATGTTATCGAACAGAGATTTTCTAGCTAGTCTCCCGGCCTCATGAATCCCTATTTCTAAATCCTTTAAGGGGGGGGGGGGGGGGGGGTAGAAATAACATGTCAAGGAAGAAAACATCACAATATTATGAAGTTTGTGAACTATAGTTTTGATAGGGAGGGTAACTCCAAACTATATATCTTTTCGTCTCCTACCATAAAGTGACATAGTAAAAAAATGTTGTCACATAGTCAAACCTATTCAAAAAGTGTTAAAATCATTTTATAGCTTATAAAGTAGAATAAGTGAAGACCTGTATGTTAAAAAAAAGGCTTTAATGTAATATATCAAGTATCAACTCATCAGGTTTAAATGAGAACAAAAATGTGTCGTCAACATATTGTGAAATCATATGTTTTAAGGGAGATTGCAGTACTCTATAAGATTAAATATTTTAATATTTAACCATAGCAGGCTATCTGTTTATAGATACTAAAAGAAGCCATTAATGTAGTATATAGGCCTGTAGTTGACTGGTACCCTTGTGGAATTTCATAACTAAAATTTAATTTGTGATGTATATGGAAATATTTCTGGTAAAGCGCTTCTCTTCTCTTTCTTCCCTTGTGGCCTTCTCGCCCTCCTTTCTTGACTCTGTTGTAAAAGCGTTTATATATACATGCATATCTTTTTCCTAACATTCTTCTGTTGTGCAGTGGAATGGGTCCTGATTCTCGAGTTTTAGTTCGAAAAAGTAGGAAGCAAGCAGAACAGTATCACCGTTTGTACAAAGTATGCCTCTCTGTTATTCTCATGAAGTCTTGTGTAATATAAAGAAGGTTAAAACGAATACTTCTCATCTGCGTCTATATCTATATCCTTGTTCATTTGTCATTAAGGTCTAGATCATTTTGTTATATATATAGATAGTGTCGAGCATTTGCAATTTTTGTCTATTACTCCCTCCGTCCCTTTTTAGTTGACACATTTGCAAAAAAAAATTGTCCCTAAATAGTTGTCACATTCCTTGTTCCAATACATTTTTTACCAATTTTTCCATATATACCCATTTATTTCTAATACCAATGTTTGACTTTATATTTAATATACACTCTCATAACTCATCATTTTATATTAAGATTAAGGACAAACATGGAAACAAATTACATAATTAAAGCTTTCTTAATATGTGTGTTTTTTGCAAATGTGTCAACTAAAAAGGGACGGAGGGAGTATGACATAATGGGCTAAGTTCAAAATTTCTGATTTCATGTAGCATGCCATTAACTATTTAACTTATTCCAAGCCGTGTATTAAATATATTTGGTTTTTGTGTTGTAAATCGCCATTGTTTCGGTGGACATCGTAAATAATAAATTGTGTGTTTTGTGGCAATTTGTTTAGGAAGCAATCCCGGTTACACAACTTGTTAGGGAAACAGCAGCTGTCATGCAAGAGTTCACTCAGTCAGGGTAAGACTTCTTTTCTTCTTACTTAAAGTGACCTTTTTAATATCAGTAGTAATTAACCAGTAGTATAATTTCAAGCAGTATATATTGTTTCATCTTGCAGAATTTTAACTCTCCTGCCTTCTCCTTGCTGTTTTTGCTTTTAACCTTTTCATATTACCAATTTGCGTAATATAGAAGTTACTTTGTCTAATCATAGAATAATATAGAAGGATGTGCATGCTGCATTCTCTCCGCATGTACCTAACTAATTTTGTCAATGAAAGTTATCTTGCGTAGTAGGTGGATTGCTTGATGAGAAAATAAGTAAATTTGCGAAAATTTTAAAATGCATATAAGAAATAGAAAATAGAAAGAGGCATCTCCTGACCTGATAGTGGGTATTATTACTGGTTGACCTGATGGCCTCTATTTTTGGTACTTCTGACTTCTCAGGTTAATAAAAAAAGGTATATGCTTTACTGTATACTAACTATGGTTCTTTAGCTAATTTTTTAAAAATTATTCCGCTTTAGACCTGTAGAAAAGATTCTCACTTGATTTTATGTATATCTGAAAATATAGTTATTCTCTTTGTTTTGAAGTGGTGTAAGGCCGTTCGGTGTTTCGCTTCTGGTTGCTGGGTATGACGACAAGGGTCCACAACTTTATCAGGTTTAGCATCCAACTTCTGATCTGCATTTACCCTTGCATGTTTAGTGCTGGTTGACTATATTTCTACTAATATTTTGATTCAATAAATAATAAACTGGATTATCTGGTTGATGTCTTCAGTGATTGATGATTGGATTTCATTTATCTATGATACCAAATTTGAATTTGAAAAGTACAGAACTATAATCAAACTTTGACTGGACTTTTACTAAATTTTGTAATGAGCAAGGAAATGGATTTCAACACTCTTGTACAAGGATAGCAAAAGAACAGCTTTTGTAATTGTTATCTGCATGAATTTTCCATTAATAAGGCTGGCCGTATAAAATTCGGCACATCAGAAAGGCCTTCACCAGTAATTTCACAAGTGTCTGTATTGCTGTACTGCAGGTGGATCCATCAGGTTCATACTTCTCCTGGAAAGCTTCAGCCATGGGAAAAAATGTCTCAAATGCGAAAACATTCCTCGAGAAGAGGTCTTTTGCTATGCACTTCTTTCATTTACAGTTTTCTCTATTCTTGCCTACTAAAAATGATCACGGGCAGTCAACTGAAGTTTTTTTTTTTACAAAGTATTTTTATCATGAAGCATGTGCTGTACCATTTGTATGTCTTTTTTCTTTTTTGGTGCTTCTTAGTTGTTATCTGTTGTAATTCTAATAAGGGTTCTTTTTAATGTTTCTGTTAAGCTTATTTCCAACCAGTTTTCGTTGCACTTTTATAGTTGATTGGAAAAGTTTTCCCTCAAATTATCAACTTATATATTTCCTGTAGATACACAGATGATATGGAACTTGATGACGCTGTACACACTGCTATCTTGACCTTGAAAGAGGGGTAAGCTTTTATTTATATTAATTTTTTCACTTAGCAGATATGCATACAAGTGTTTCTTCAAACAAATCTTCTATGTGGTGCTTTTTTCTGACAAAGGGATAATCGTTCAGTATTGAAACTTGTAAAGGAAACAAGTTTACTTTGCTTGTGTTGTGTTATAAGCAGTTGCACAGTCATTCTCCAAATTTAATATAACCGCTGCATGCTTGTGCCTAGTGGCAAGTTTGTATCCTTGATGTGAAAACAAATGGTGTTTAATTGAGGATTAAACTTGAAGCGAATACACATGCTACATACAGTAACTTGATACTTAATTTTTTCTCAGATTCGAAGGACAAATTTCTGGAAAAAATATAGAGATTGGAATTATTGGTGCTGACAAGCAATTTAGGTAAGTCTTCATCCTGCTTTTGAGTTCTGGAATCTGCTAGGATTTATAGATGCTTAATTTAAACCTTTCGATGCTGTTTTATTGCAGGGTCCTAACACCAGCTGAAATCGAGGATTATCTACAAGAAGTTGAATAGATCTATTTTCATTGTGGAGGGAATTGATCTTCTTAGAGAAACTGGGGATTAACATTAGTTTATTCTTACTGGGAAGGCACATTTTAAATGGTGAATGACTGTTGTTGAGCTTCTTGAGTGACCCTGATTTTATTGTTGAACAACCTATTGTATCTTCTACAAATTATGAACAGATGCCTTGATCATTTTGTTTTTAATGGTAAAATGCTTGATCTTTCTCTGAATTACAGTTGCCATGGACCGATTTGCTTGGTTATAATTGTTGGCTAAAGTAATTATGTAAATTTTGTTGAATTTGTAAAATGATCAAGTCAAGTATTTCAATGGAATTCGTTATAATAATTGACAATTTTAAGCATAATATGAAAATGATGCAGGCTTTTGTTACCGTTCTGATAAAATGTAATAAATATGGTCAATATGATGACGTTGAATTTGCTAGTTAAGGAATTGAGATAGTTGGAGAGGTGAAATTTCTAATAACAACTATTTTTGTTTAATTAATAACTATTTTTGTTTAATAATAACTATGATGTTTAACACTAACGGTTAATAAATAAATAAATAATTTTATATTAGAATCACACAATATAATTCTGAAAGTAATAATATTAATAAATATTATTTATATATGATATTATTCTATTTTGACCACTTGCTTATATATAGGGGTTGAATTCTAATAATATTTTTTTTAATGAGAAGTACTATTTCGTACATAAATTATATTAAGCCACAATATCTAGGAAATTGGATTCTTTCATTCAAGAAAATTTATCATTTAATCAAAAATCACGCATGTTGTCCTCGAACATTTAGATAATAATATTTTAATACCTAAAAATAAAATATCTAGTATGTCACCACACCTGAAATGACCAATGAATTAAAATTAAACTAAAAATAGTAATACATTATTCATTACGTAATCTTTTATTATAATACCTGAGTCTACCACTAACCAATTAGAAAATTATGAATTATTTTAGTAGCAATCAGAGGTCATTCCTAAATTTTAGACCAATCACATTATATTAAAAGTTTTCCTTATTTACCATTCTCATCCTATTAAACTAACCATGGTTAGTTAATTGTTCTAATGTAAATATAGTAGTTACTTGATTTAACATATCCATATATATGATTAGCAAAAAAAAAACATATCCATATATAATAAATTGTTTAATGTCAACAAATATTTATAATAAATTAATATTTTAAACTAAAATCAATCATGATTATACAAATATATAATAGTAACTGATTTCAAAATATTTACTAATTTTCCATTCTTTTGATTTCAAATTAATCTTAATTACATTATTATATATCATCGATTAATTTTCATAATACATATAAGAGCCAATCAAAATTTACCTCTAAAATTAAAACAACCACGTCATTCTCATCCTTATAATTTACCTATCGTGGTTACTTAACAACTTTTTTAAAATACAAAATTTATTTAATTTAGTACATGCATAACTTACATGTTTTTTAAAGTGATGAACTATTTACTAATTATCAAGTTTTAATTTAAAATCAATCAAAGTTATACTATAATATACATATTATAATATATACTTTTATATTACGGATTAATTTTCATAAATACGTACTAACAAATTAATTAAATTTTTTAATTTAAAATTAATCACAATTATATTATTATATATTGACACATCTATTATTTGCACCCCTCTCCGCGTATATAGTCATTTTTCCAAAATTACGTATTTATTAATTGATTTTATTATAAATATAGGGCTTTTTTCATAAATATATATAAAAAAAATAAATTTTTACAATTTTACTTTTGTTAAGAAAACCTATTTGCAATTTTACTAATCTAAGTTTCAAAATTGCAAAAATACTATCTTTTAGGGCAACTGTCCAGCCGTGCAATCAAATACAACCACATTCAACACCTTTTTTTTTTCTTTTTTTTTTAAGGTGGAGTGATATTTTGGTTGCAAACACATTCAACCACATTCAACCATATTCAACCACATTCAACTTTTTTTTTTAAATTTTTTTTAAAGGTGGGTGCTATTTGGGTTCCATGGCCCCGCAGGGGCATATTCAACTGAATGCAACCACATTCAACTGAATGCAACCACATGCAACTAAATTTCTGATTTCATGTTCCACTTTTCATTTGTCATTTTCGACCTCATTTTTGAACTCTAATATATATATATTAGAGTTCAAAAATGAGTTCGAAAATGACAAATGAAAAATGGAACTTGAAATCAGAAACTGAATGCAACCAGTTGAATGTGGTTGCATTTGGTTGAATATTGCCCCTGGCGGGGCCTTGTAACCCAAATCCACCAAAATCACCCACTTTAAAAAAAGTTGAATGTGGTTGCATTTGGTTGAATATTGCCCCTGGCGGGGCCTTGTAACCCAAATCCACCAAAATCACCCACCTTAAAAAAGTTGAATGTGGTTGAATATTGCCCCTGGCGGGGCCATGCAACCCAAATCCACCAAAATCACCCACCTTAAATAAAAGTTGAATGCGGTTGCATTTGGTTGAATGTGGTTGAATGTGGTTGAATGTTGTTGCAACTGAAATATAACCCCGCCTTAAAAAAAAGTGTTGCATCTCTTACACGCTGGTCAAAAGTAGGGGTGATCGCGGTGCGGGCGGTGCGGTTTTTCTCTAAAACCGCGGACCAACCCGCGCATGCGGTTTGATCAAATTTCCAAACCGCAACCGCACCGCGAAATTTTAAAACCGCATAAACCACACCGCAAAAATGTGGTGCGGTGTGGTGCGGTTTATTGCGGTTTTGATAAGTGGGTTTTATATCTACTTGGAGCGTTCCATATCGGCTTAAATTGATTGTTTTGGACTCAAGTTTGTTGTAGTTTTGATGTGTTTTGTGTAGATGTGCAGGCTTACAAGAATGTCGATTAAGGTGATGCTTCTGTCGTTTTTGGAGATAAATTGATTAAAATTCGGATTTTCTGGGACGGTTGCGCAGTCTACACTGTTTTGGCCATATCTGGAGTTCTATAAGTCCGTTTTCAGCGATCTTACTGTCCACGCGAAGCTTGGGAGATTTTCTACAATATGGGACAAGTCTTGCAGGAGCAGGTTGCGTGTGTTGGGCGCAGACAGCTCGACAATCAGACTGATGGGAGCAGTAAATTACTGTTTTGCCCTTTTCAAGTTCTAATTGTATTTTGGGCAGTTTTTAGTACTTTAATTGAATTCTAATTGTAATAGAAGGCAATTTCTTGCTGGGCAAGAATTATAGAGCCTATATAAACACATATTATCATTGTAATTTGGATAACCATTACATATCAATTACTCAGGTTTATTTGTATCTTTTCATACTTTGTTTTTATCATGGTTTCATCAGATCCCATGATGACGAGAGGTTCAATTATGAACTAATCGTTGTCATGGGATTCTAACGGATTTATTTATGAAGCTTTAGTATCTTGATTGCTTTACAGATCTGTGTGTGATGTATATCTGATATCCTCGTATGGTTATGCTTACTTGATAGATGCGTCATGAACATCTAATTTGTTAATCTCTTGTGAAGCGAGAGTGGATCTTGAGATTTAGAACTTGCCATGCTAGCATATGATAGGTTGATATTTTAACATCATGATTTGTGGCGTAAATAGAGATATTATGCTGCCCTATGTGATCAATGTGGATAACTTGTTCTTCAACCATTATGTTTTCAAATCTTATAGAGATATAGGGTCTAAGCATAATTGGTGTCTATTCATCTTCTATCTCTTTTGTGGATGTATGTTTAGTTTGGTATACGTATACTGAGAGGTAGCGTGTACTTGTTTCGTGTTGTCTGATCAGATATCATAACCATTGCATATAGTGATTAAAGGCGTCAGATCTAAGCAAAGTATTTAATGAAGTTAGGATTCCATGTTTTCTCTTGCAGAAGTAATTCGATTCCAATTCTCGTTAGTTAATTAATTCTTAGTTTGTTAATTTGTTTTTTTTAGTTAATTTTAGTTAATCAAAACCCAATCTTATTAATTGTCTTAGCAGTGAATAAAAACTATACATTGTTGCATAGATGCATTGACTGAATTGAAACCTAAACCAGATCTCTGTGGGAACGAACTCAACTTATATCTATATTACCTGTGACCACGTACGCTTGCGTGATTTAGTGCAAACAAGTTTTTGGCGCCGCTGCCGGGGATCATCGGTGTTTTATTTTTGGTTTATGTGCTTGTCAATAGTGGTCGTTAGAGTTCACTGGCTCAGATTTTTTCTTACCTATCTTGTTTAGTTTGGTGTGTTTCAGGTACTTGAGTGTTTGAAGATGGCATGCGAGGAGTTACCATGGTGGGCATATTCGAGGGCATCCATGCCTCAGCAATGTGAGCAGTGTTTGGGCGTTCATGATCCCTCACAATATTGTTACTACGAAGGAGTTGATCCATATGTCAGTTATGAGGAACAACCATATTTTCAATACCATCCTCAACAGTACCAGCAAGATGTTCCAAATATGTCATATTTCTTTGGTAGTGAAGAGTTTCAACATCAGCAACCTACTCCTAATTTTCAGTCAGATGAGGTTGTAACTGTGGAGGAGCTTAGGATGCTTGTAAAGAGTAATGAGGAGTCTGTCAAATCTTTGGAGACACTAGTTGCTCGAGTTGTGAGTGCCTTGGAACAAGAGAAACAACAATTCATACTAGAAGTAATTCCAAAAAATAACGGTGACTTGGAGCAAGGTACTGTATGCTTAATTGAAGGAGACAAATTCCAAGGTGAGGTGAGTGTTCACAAGCCATGTGAGGAATTTGATCATGCTACAGTTAAACCTCTTTAAAGTAATATTGTTGGGACCGGGAAAAAATATTACTTTATCGAATTTATTACTTTATCGATATAATAATATTTTATTACTTTATCGATAAAGTAATATTTTATTACTTTACTGAATTTTTATGTTTATGTATTACAATACTTTATGTTTAAAAACAAGAATCAATCACATGCAATGTATTTGATCTCATACTTGTCAAGGCGTAAGGACGAGGCTAGACGACATTGTACCGCCTAACCGCCTAGGCGATTATGCGCTCGCCTAGACGACATTAGGCGGATTATACGTTTAACTATACTTATTTGGTATATTTTATATATACATTCATTTATATGTTATAATAAAATATATATACAATTATATTTGGTATAGTTTGTTCAAACATATATACATACATATATATGTATGTATATACGAGAGAAAAAGAGAAGAAGAATAGTTAAAGAAGATTGAAGAACAAACAAAGAACGTAAAATACCTAAAAGATTAGGGTTAAGTTATTTTTGTAGTCTTTTTCCTTTCCTCTGTACTTTGTCGATGGTTGTATGTTATAAATTAGGGTTAAGTTATGACGGCTGTTATGTCTTAATAACTTAAAATGGGTTGGATGATATAAAAATAAAATAGGTTGGGCTGGACCATATAAAATAAGTTGGGCTTGGGTCAAAAAAAAAAAAGAGGACCAAGTCAAAATAAGACGAGATTAGACGGGTTTAGACGAATTATGCGCTCGCCTAGCCGCCTAGGTGCCCCTAGGCGTCGCCTACCCACTAAAAACCAAGGCGGGTCGGACGCCTACCCGTTTTTTACCGCCTAGGCGACATATACATGTAACATGTGTTGTGTACATCGTATAGAAACTCAATCATCTAAAGTTTATTGTAATTCTAAAATATAAATTCATGAACATACAACATAATATTAAAATGATAATATTAACATGATAGAATTTCATCAGCACTTTGAACAATCACTTGTTACAACACGAGCAAAACATACCAGAAATTATTTATGTTTTACATAAAGTCAAAGATTAGGTTAATTTTTTGGTTTTGGTGGAAAGGAGAAACAAGCTACTATAGATTCATATTTTAAAAAGAATTAAATTTTGTAACTCATATACATTATATATATATATATATATATATATAATTCTGAAATTATTACTTTACATATTACTTGGGCCCTTAATGACTTTCTAATTTTTTATTATCTTATGCTTTTAGCGAGAATATTACTTTACAACATTGGCCCAAGTTGGGACCGACAAAATTTATTACTTAAGCGAGGTTATTACTTTATCGAATATTACTTAACCGAGGTTTAACTGTAGTATGGTGGATGATTCGGAAAGGGCACTATTTGAGATAGACACTGGTGAGCTGCAGAAATTTCAAGAATTGGTATGTTCGTACCAAGAGGCTGATGAACATGGGAAAGATGTAGGTCTTCTACTTGTCTCAGAGTTTAAAGATGGAGGTAGAGCATTAGAGCCAATGGAGGAAGTTCTCTTTGAGGAACCAAAGGCTTCAGCAACTTACATTTACCCTCCTCCATTATATTCAAGCGAAGCCCGCGAGTGTGTGTTGTTCTACAAATTGACAAATTTTGGGTCAACAGATGAAGGCATTGGAATAGGACATAGTTGTTACACGAATAGGCCAAGCGAGGAGAAAGGGTAGAAAGTGTGTCGTCGTGATGACGATGAAGTCTCACGAAGAGATGACCAGGCAAACTATTATCATCCTTAATGGAGGCTTGGAAGTAACGTCAAGCTATTGACGTTAAAGGAGCGCTTCGTGGGAGGCAACCCACGCATTAGTGTAGGAAAAAAAAATTGTGTTTAAAAAAAAAAAAATCCTGCAAAAAATTCCAGCCATGGCGCACGATTCAGGATATAGCCGACCAAAGTTTCTGTCCAGGAAGGTTAGTTGTATTACTTTTGGTTTTACTTTTGTTTTTATTTTTATTTTTATTTTTATTTTTGTTTCTCAAAAAAAAAAAAGAGATTCAACAGGAGGTTCACCGCGCCACGGCGCCAGGTCCGCGCCATATCTTGGAAAAGTCACTGTCCAGGAGGTAGTCTACAAGAATATGCACGAGTGTGTGCTGTGATATAAAAAAAACAAAAATCGGAAATTGTTTCAACAGGGACTGCCACGCGCCGTAGCGCACAATGCACGACATGGCGTGAAAAAAACTTCTGTCCAGGACTCCAGGTTAGTTAATACTCCCTCCGTCTCTAAATAAGTTGCCTGTTTTGACTGGACACGTTTGCCAACGCACACTTTTGATCATTAATATCTTGAATTTCGTATTAGTATTAAATATAAAAACTTCACTGTATTAAAGTAATTCATAAATACGAATCCAACAAGATCACTCATGACTATATTTGGTCTTATAGATTAGACGTAAATTAGTAATTTGTCTCATGTTATGAACAGTCCCAACATTTCAAACGAGCAACTTATTATGAGACGGAGGGAGTATATATAGGTTAGTTATGTACGTGAATATGTTTTAATATATATTAAAATCGATACATCTCCTAAATCAATTCCAATCCCTTTTCTAATTATTTTTTCCACCTAAAATCCTAATTCTAGTCTATATTAATTCCAAATTATTCCCAATCCATCTCCTATTTCAATTTTTTTTTTATTTTTTTTCTTCCCAAATCTATATACCCATCTATATATACCACCTATAGGCACACAAATCCTACCCCATTCAAATTATATTTTCTACAATCAATTTCAAGGCTTCAAGATTCAAGTTTGGGGGATTTTTAATTGCAAGCTTCCGGTTCGTATTTGGGGTATATTTCTTCCTTTTATTTTGATATTACGAATTATGTTCTTGCATTATTAGGGTTGTGTGTTCTTGATTATTTGGGGGTATTTGTGAGTTCGAATTTTTTGTGGATTTTGGTGAATTTTGTGAGTTGGGTATTGATTTTTATGGCACCTAAGCGTCAACAAGGTAGTACTAGTACCCGTCCAACCTCGGAAATTTGTGTCGGTGGAAGCTCAAAACGAGTATGATAAATTGATGGCGAGGTCGATTACTAAAGAAAGAGGGTTTTTACCGGTCACCCATTCGGATTTGGTTCGTAGGACGAGTAGGTATGTTTTCTGCTTTCCCTCGTATTTACTTCCATTCAATGCGGACATTGAATATTTTAAGTTTGGGGGTGGGTTGGGGGATTAATAGTTGTTGTTGTATTATTTGTTCATGTAGGATTTCACGTTTTGCATATTAGTAGTAGTAAATTATGCATTTATGTTCGTGTTATCTACATTTGTTTCATATAGGACATTCTGTTTTTATGTTCGTATTTCATGTGAGTTCATAATAGTTTGCAATTGCACCCATGCTTGATAGGAATTTTGTGTTGTTGACGCTTTTGATTGAGAAGTTATATGCTTTGTTCTTGTGCACACACATACACTAGTAAGTTGAAGCTAGTAGACTTATTGAATGTTGTAAGTGATTAGAAGGACATGAATATGTGCAAGATGATTTAGTTTGCATGCTTTGAATACAAGTCGGTGAATTAGAGAGATTTTTGCTTAGGATTGAGTATGTTTTTCCACCAAGTGAGCTTTTGAGCCTTATTGCATATATTTGCAATTTATTCGTTTACTTGAGTGTCCACGGATTGTTTGCATTACTAGCAGTTGTTTGAGATCTTTCTTGAAACGCATGACATTAATTGACGATTAAAATGATAAAGGCATTAGGAATAACCACATATTTTCCCATATTACCACACCATATTTACATGATCAATTAGTTAACCCGTTGAGCTTAATCCTGTTTTTTCGGTGACATACCACATTACTTGCCTAGACCTTTTTCTTGTATTGGCCGTACATTAATTTGAACCCACATTGTCAAAGGCTAGTAGAGTGCTTAAGGGAGTAATAAGGTGTGCAAGGAGGGGTTTATTGTTGGTCTTACTTTTGGGGGAAATATTGAAAATTGGGTTTGTTTACTTGATAGTCGGCATGTGTAATAAATTCACAGGATCATTGTTATTGTGTATATTATTGTTTGTGATATATTTAGCTCTCGAAAAAAAAAGGAAAAAAAAGAGAAAAAAATAGAAAAAAAAGAGAAAAAAAGAGAGAAAAAAATATATATTATGAGAGCATGTTTGTGTTTGTTGTGATCCTATTTCAGTCGACTAGTCGATTGTTTTTGTTGGAAGAAAAATAGAAAAATTATGTTGGGGGGGAAAATAGGGTGTTGTGTATGATTTATTATGGTACTTACTAGCTTTTGACACTTCACCTGTTTTGGCTTATTTGACATACCTTGTCCCTAGCCCCGTTACAACCCAAATAAAGACCTTTTGATTATCGTCATTGATGTATGTTGTGTTAAGAGTTAGATTGATACCAAATGTCAAGCATGCTTATGATTTTGTTGGAATTGAGTGATACACTTACCCTTGTTCTTGAGAGAGTATTCTTTTGTGAGTGGATTGTGAGTGTTTGCTTGTTTTTCCGTATGAGATCCCGAGTTTTGTCTCAAAGATGTACTCTTGTAGGCTTAGCATGTTTACTAACTTATTCTTACATTTGACATGGACTTTTGAGAACTTATGCATGTTCATTGAGTAGACTATGTGAATACTTGCACTTTCGACACCAAGACATTGCGTATTTACTTTGATTCTTAAGTTGATATGGCATGAGAGGATTTGAGGGTATGGTAGGATATTAGTACTAGATTATTTGCATTTTCATTTAGTTGCATTCATGCATTGCATTGCATTAGGTTACATGGATTTTGTGGGTACATTCGCTATAGGCCCTCACGAGACCTTACTCGTCCACTAGGGCTGCCTAGGGGTTTAAAGGGCTTGTTGCATATGCCAAATGCAACCGTGATCACCTACGGAAGTGGTACTAGTTAGTTAGTTGTAATTTTTTATGCTTGAGGACAAGCATCGGTTTAAGTTTGGGGGTGTGATAAGTGGGTTTTATATCTACTTGGAGCGTTCCATATCGGCTTAAATTGATTGTTTTGGACTCAAGTTTGTTGTAGTTTTGATGTGTTTTGTGTAGATATGCAGGCTTACAAGAATGTCGATTAAGGTGATGCTTCTGTCATTTTTGGAGATAAATTGATTAAAATTCGGATTTTCTGGGACGGTTGCGCAGTCTACACTGTTTTTGGCCATATCTGGAGTTCTATAAGTCCGTTTTCAGCGATCTTACTGTCCACGCGAAGCTTGGGAGATTTTTCTACAATATGGGACAGGTCTTGCACGAGCAGGTTGCGTGTGTTGGGCACAGACAGCTCGACAATCAGACTGATGGGAGCAGGAAATTACTGTTTTGCCCTTTTCAAGTTCTAATTGTATTTTGGGCAGTTTTTAGTACCTTAATTGAATTCTAATTGTAATAGAAGGCAATTTCTTGCTGGGCAAGAATTATAGAGCATGTATAAACACATCCTATCATTGTAATTTGGATAACCATTACATATCAATTACTTAGGTTTATTTGTATCTTTTCATACTTTGTTTTTATCATGGTTTCATCAGATCCCATGATGACGAGAGGTTCAATTATGAACTAATCGTCGTCATGGGATTCTAACGGATTTATTTATGGAGCTTTAGTATCTTGATTGCTTTACAGATATGTGTGTGATGTATATCTGATATCCTCGTATGGTTATGCTTACTTGATAGATGCGTCAAGAACATCTAATTTGTTAATCTCTTGTGAAGCGAGAATGGATCTTGAGATTTAGAACTTGCCATGCTAGCATAGGATAGGTTGATGTTTTAACATCATGATTTGTGGCGTAAATAGAGATACTATGCTGCCCTATGTGATCAATGTGGATAACTTGTTCTTCAACCGTTATGTTTTCAAATCTTATAGAGATATAGGGTCTAAGCATAATTGGTGTCTATTCATCTTCTATCTCTTTTGTGGATGTATGTTTAGTTTGTTATACGTATACTGAGAGGTAGCGTGTACTTGTTTCGTGTTGTCTGATCAGATATCATAACCATTGCATATAGTGATTAAAGGCGTTAGATCTAAGCAAAGTATTTAATGAAGTTAGGATTCCATGTTTTCTCTTGCAGAAGTAATTCGATTCCAATTCTCGTTATTTAATTAATTCTTAGTTTGTTGATTTGTTTTTTTAGTTAATTTTAGTTAATCAAAACCCAATCTTTTAATTGTCTTAGCAGTGAATAAAAACTATACATTGTTGCATAGGTGCATTGACTGAATTGAAACCTAAACCAGATCTCTATGGGAACGAACTCAACTTATATCTATATTACTTGTGACCACGTACGCTTGCGTGATTTAGTGCAAACATACACCTTTGATAAAAATAATTTTAATTATAAATCTAAATTATTAATTTTCATGCATGTGAAATACATTTTTTAAAGTTCTTACTCAACCACATTTCTTAATTCGTATGTGGACCGTGTCTATAGACTTAACGAAATACAAACATTGTAGTATGAAATATTGTGATACTAAATAGATAAAAATGGGCTAGCGCGTTATAATTGATCTCATAAGCCTCTAAAATAAACTATTACTAGGCAGTAGGTACTAACGAACCAAATAGCTTGCAAACTATCCCTTAAATCATTAACATAATATATATATATATATATGTTATATTAAATATTAAATATTATATATTATATATATAATCACCCCTAGTCAAAAGGGGGAGGGGGAGGGGGAGGGTTGACCTAGTATTTTTGCAATTTTGGAACTTATTTTAGTAAAATTGCAATTAATTAAAGAAGATAGTATTTTTGCAAATAAAAACTTTAAATCTAGTATTTTTGATAAATTCCCATAAATATATTGTTTGAATACATGAGTCTATTTTATCTATATTATGTATGCTATATATAATTTTAATATTTCAAACTTTCGATTTAAAATCATAAGCTGCAATCAAATTTGAAAAAATGTACTATTATTGAATTAAAAAATTAAAAATATAAAAAATATGTATCAAACTATTTTAAATATGCGTTCAAAATTTAAGTTATATAAACTTCTAAAATAATAAATTATAAAAAAAGAGCTAGACTCAACCAATTTAAATATAAAACTGAAACATTTTATTTATGAGTATTTTTTAGTTAAGCAATAAATAATGGGACAAAAAAATTGACATAAAAATATATTTGAATTATTCAAAAATTAAATATACTATAAAATAATATTAAACATTATTTGGTGTATAAATTTTCAATTAAAAAATAAAGTTCATTATAGAGTCAATTAAAATATTATTAGTGAATATTTTCTATATCAAATTGGTCAGTGCAAATATTCTTACAAATCACTATTTTTTTTATAGATAACTAATTCATCAATAAAAGGACATACGACATCTACGAAAATAATCTAATTTTCATTTTTTTTTTATATAAATTACTATTTTCCTATACGTAAATAATTTATCAATAAAAGAGCATATAACATCTAAAAAAAATAAAGATTGGACAAACACAAAGTAAAATAGATCATATTAAGGTTTCTCATCCAAACTACAATTATTTATTAGATCTTAAATTGTGGTACATCTTTCGCTTATATCAATTAAACATATAGCCTTTTTGGTAAAATAAAAGAACTTAGTCTCATGAACAGAAAGAACAAAACGCAATATGTGGATAGACATAATCCACTAACAGGTTACTAGAATCTAAAAAACAGAGATATTTATTGAAAAACAAAGTAAAATCAAGAAAAAAAATGGGGATTATTATTCATAAGGAGAAATGAACAAAATCCGATATATTGGTAGATAAAACCCACCAATGAAATCACATTTCCATTCACATTTCCATTCACATATATCATTTCCATTTCCATTTATCATCACCTTTAAAAATATATATGTCATAATACTTTGATTATGACTCCGACATATCCTCTGTATTCAATGAAATCAAATACACTCTTATATACATAAAATGTTCCATCTATTTTAAAAGTATTAAATAATAATCAAATAATATTTATTAAATCACAAATATTTAAAGATTATCTTTAACATAATATCAAAAACCATATAACCTTAGATAACAACTGATACCATTCTCTTTCATATCTCTTTATACCATAAAGCATATTAGCTCCATTCATATTCATATCCATATCCATAATCCATATCCATATTAAATAATCTCAACAAACACGGAATATATCCCTAACCATATAATGATATAGGATTTATATATTATCTAGCAAAACCACTTTTCTTTAAACAGTTTATCAAAATAAGGATAAAAGAAATCTTGCCTCGATCTCTAAATCCCAAAAGGAATGATTCGGTATTCGTTTCGAGTATCTATAGAAACGAAAAGGATCACCATCAGAATATATTTCACTTAACCACTTAACCCTTAAATATATATATATATATATAATAACACCCTTGACATATAATATAAGTTTAACATACCCTTTACAGACCACAAGCTCCAAGAACTTATTCATTTTTAGACTCCATGAAAGTTTCAGTGTTTTTCACCGTTCCCTTATTAACCACACATGACTGTAAAATTTCTCATAAATTATCAATTTCGAATTTTGACACAAGGTTAGTGGGGTTTGCCTCTCTATTCACCCTACTATATTTTCCCAAAATTTAATAATTTTTAAAGATGTTTAAGTATGGTAATTATGGCCTCAAAGTGGACACAATTGCATTTTCTCGGTTTCCAAACGACTTTCACTAAAACTCACTTTTCTCCTAAACCGTTCATCAGATTTTGACATACCTTATATCAAAACGATCTATGAACTAAGCTCTATCCTCTTATGGTCAGTTAACACACCCTACTGACCCTTACCAGTTCATGACCTCTGCCCAAATACAAGGTAGTTTTAGTTTTAACGAAAATCGGACATTATAACGGCTATATTCTTAACAATTCCCAAATCATCACTCCTCCCAATCCATCATCCAACACATATATTATTCCCTACACCATGTGGTCATCATACCAGCCATGGTTACAAGCACAACTCACTTCCATACTCAATCAAATCACTTATAAACACATATATCATCATGATTTCATACTTTATACAACTTTAACTACTTAACCAACCATAACCATCATCAACTCAAAGTAATACTAAGGGTTCTTGAGCTTTATACCTTTTTTGTAGAGTGAAAAACACTTAATAAGCCTTGGATAGTCCTTAAACAACCTTAAAGTAGCTTGGATCAACTAAAGAAATCATAAAACCAAAAGTTAGTTCTTGAAGGTTACTATTCATCCATCACTTTGTAAAAATCATATAAAATCGAAAAATAAGGGTTTGGCTCTCAAATTTTTATCACATCTTGGCCTCTTCATAAGATTTGATTTGAGCTATATATCACCAAAAACAAAGCTTCCTAGCTATGGTTTTGAGCCCTCTTTTGCCGCTTGACAGAAACTGTCAAGAACAGGCAGTTTGGTTTCTTCAACTTTGAGCATGGATTTGACTAGGCTATATTACTTTGTTGGCCATGAAATTTTGAACGAACCTTACACTTATGGTTAAAATTGTTATATTACTTATGGTTATAATAAGAGTCTTTGAAGTCCACCAATGAGATTAAAACAATTGTTGATGATCTAATGGACCATTTGTCAAGCTAGAAACATGTAACTCCATTTTGTTGTGTTCATGTCCTTGGCTTTTCAAGATTCCTTCCATCACTACCCTTGTCCTTTGGCTTTCGCCATAAGTCACTTGATAATCAGCTCCTTGATTAGTGTTGGGCCGAAATTGGGCTTACTTTAATGATCTTAGGGCTTTATGCAAGTTCTTTCGTCATTTACTTCATCGAATGATTTCTGTGATCGTCTCAGTGGTTTCTTTCTCATAATTCTCTTGGATATATATTATCCTTTTTGACATTATATTTTAATGTATTGGGGTGGTTCTAAACCTCAAATAGATATTAAATCCAATATCATTTGTATATTCTCTTTATCTCAGAAATTGCTCTCCCGGTTTCTCAAGCGTTCTCTAACTCGCTCACTAACTCGTTTGCATTCTCTTTACTCTAGGATTATATTCTCAATTCTTTTTCCCTCTCATAATATATCCTCCCTTGGACTTCTAACATTTAATATCCTCAATTCATGATTCGTTCGCTTAATCTCGCTATAAAGTCTCAACGGTTTTCGTTCTAAATTCTCAAATGAAATATAATAAAATTCCAAAATATTAAACCCTCAATTCCTCAAATTTAATATCTCATTTCCAAGTGGTTCTAAATTGTTTAACAATCCAAATTCCTCTGGCATTCCCTTGACTTAATAATCCCCTGATTTAACCTAATTTCACATGTTCCTCAAAGTATACACCCTTTTCATATTCCATACTCTTTAATATCCAATACAATAGTGCTCAATTGAAATCAAACATCTCAAAAATCTATACTTAGGAATTTCTAAAATCCGTCATCATTTCGAGTCACTCATTTTCATAGCACAACACTAATATGGTTTCTGATTATTCATTTTCTGTTTCACCTATAGGGTACCTACATACCATTTTCCTAAATCCTCAAAATCACTATTCATTTAAGCACTGTAGCATTTCTAAAGTTAGGGTTATTACAGTCTTCCCCTCTTAAAAGGATTCCGTTCCGGAATCACGTTGAAAATATTGAAGAATATCTTTTTCATTACACCTTCTACTTCTCATATTACTTCCTCCATCCTTTAGTTCTTCCATTAACATCTCTATCTTGTTTGTACAGAAATACACCAACATAAACTTGCTTGTCATTCATCAACATGCCATTTAGCTTATCAATAGCAGTACTTTCACTATCTTTTTCTTGCAAATCTCCTCCTATATTCAGTCATTCTATCTTATCTCCTCTCTCCTTCCTCTTTTGGCTAAGGGTATCGGCCACCACATTGGCCTTCCCTGAATGGTAGTGTATCTCACTATTATTTAACTATGTTTTGATCTCTATCATGACATAAAATATTAATACTCTAACATTTGTATATATATCATCTCTGTAAGATTTTCCAAAAAAATAGGCTATAAGACTATTCCTTGAAACAATTGTAAGAAAATATTGGTTATAATATATATTTCCTGTTCGTAACTATACGAGCATGTACTTTTCCTTCATCCTTCAAAATATTCTCACACCTTCTCTCATACTCTTAATCTCCTTTCTATAGAGTTCTATGACCCTTAACAGATATTGATTTGGATGACATGAGAATAACCCCCCCTTTCTTATATCACCATAGTTTACTTTCTCACAGATAGATTATTCTTATCTATATTATCAATCCATTTACACCATTCATTGACTTAGTCGATCCCTAACCAAACATTTACTCTTAAGAGGTTAAATTAGAGCGTACCTGCAATTTCCTCCGGATACCTTATCCCATATGTCTATTGTTCACTATACGCTCTTTACATCTTGCGGATCCACCTTAGTTCCTTCATGATATAATATCTATTCCACCTCTGCAATTTCCCTTTATTATTCTCATCAAAATCTTTACCTCAAGTTTTACTCATTCACACCTTTTGGATTAATCCTTTGAATACTTAACATCTTTAATCTCTCTCTGCTACTTAGGGTATTAGTCACAATATTGGCCTTCCCCCACTAATAGTTATTGCACCTTGAAATCCTTCATTAATTATCCCCACTTCCTTTGTTTATCCTTATTCTGACTCTATCCTCAAAATACACCTTACTCTCAATAGTAAATCTCAATTATGCCTTAAAATTCCTCATATTCTTTTTTTTACTAATCATCAAATATACCTATTTCTTCTCACGAATTTCCTTCCTCTCTTATATTGAAACGCTTCTAGCTCTAATTATCTCTTATCAAAATTTCCCTTGGAATCTCCAGTTCCCTTGTATAATCACGTATACTTTAAACCTTGCTTCCATTATCCCATCCATTAATGAAATCTTCTATATTCGAAACATTTTATAGAATTTAAGAAACTTTGAATTGAAATGAACCCAGAAACAAGCAAGGGTCCCACAATAATTTATAAAATTAAGAGTTTTAAATAACTTTTATTTGAAACAAAAGGATATCTGAGAAATCAATATTATGGAAGAACCCGTATGTCACACAAGTGAGGGTGTCCCCTCCGACTCTCAATCACACAGACAGATTGTCCTTGTGTATATATATATATAGGGTTGTTCCTCTTAGTTGGAGTAAGAAATATAAAGAAAATTTAAATCATGATGATATATACCACCTTTCGAAAATAATCTTAGAGAAATATTTTGACTAAGATAGATCGAATAAAATTTTGAAATACATTCCAAAGGTACCAGAAAGTTTTGAAAAGATACAGGCCCTTTTTGAATAAGAGGTGATAGATCACCCTGGAATTACTCACCAGTGGAGGAAAATTTGAAACTCAATAATATAATTTAGCAGGGCTTTAGGAACTTGAAAATAGGTACTGTTAATAGCCTTTGCCCAATTGAAAATCCCAATAATGGAAGGTTTTCCTCAAATACTATTTATATCTTAGACTGCGTACTCTCCAAAATTTCTTAAATTTGGCACTCACCATGTAGCCTTAACCTATCGTCTGCTATTCCCAATTATCCTCATTTACCTAGTCGTGACTTGGCTCGATACTCTCTGCCTTTATCCATAATAGAACACAACCTTCTAATCGATATACTTACGTAATGTTGACCGTCTTATCCTGACAATGCTCCGGTATCAATGGCCCTTCAAACTATACTTTATAATTGTATATCCCAACATACCCTGTATACTCACGAGGTTATCTAACATACACTTCCCGATACATCAAGTATTCCCTTTCTCATATCAATCCCGTGTGCTACATAAACTTAACACTTTTGGCATAATAACCTTTTCATTTAAGTCAATCTCGGAATGTCTCAGTCTGTCTTGGTCCTTAAGGTATATCTTGGCTTTACCGACCAACCTCAGTTTCACCCTTTCATCTCCACAAACAATCAGTGTCTATTCACCAATCTACTTACTCTATTACCTCAAAATCCTTCATTTTCCTTTACATTTACCCTAGTATTACGTTTAGGCGGCATGATTCTGTACATAACAATATTCTCCATTATTTACCCAAATTTAGGGTACAATATACATTATTCCATATTCAATAATTATATCACCGATTTACACATTTATATATATATCCCTAGCCACTCACGAACATAACTCGACTCACTCATTTCCTCTCCCTACAATAAAACATAAACCTTTATTAGTAATAATCTATAAAATTATAATCACTACTTAGAATAAATGCTACATTCGATATACCACCCTTGAACTCGATGGGAGTTCATATGTTATATCATTACATATATATCTATATGTGTATATTATTATCACTATTGTTCCTGAGCATTATGACTATTAGCTCTGATACCAAACTGTGACAGCCCCAAATCCGGGGTCAGGAATCCAGGCCGTCACGGACCAATTTCCATTTAATAACACTATGCTCTTGGCAGTTGAAATATAAATGCGCAATGAAACTCACACAATAGACCCCACACTTAATAATATTACACACCAGTCATATGCTCAGAGAACAACATCCATTAATGATAGCAGTTAAAGATAAACTATTATTACAATCCCAGAATACCATCTATTACTCCCATATATAAGTATATACTACCTTGAGAACAGGTGTCGATACTTTCTCATAAGGTAGACTTCCCTTTTACCCTCTTCCGGGTTGTACTGCGACGTTTCGGCACCTGATCTAGCTGTTATTTAAATAAATAGCAAGAGTGAGCTATAATAGCCCAGCAAGATAAATTTTGTAAACTAGCATCAAAGGAAATATATATATATATATATATATATATATATATATATATATATATATATATATATATAAATAAACTGAAAATTCACTATAATAATTCAAGAGAAAAATTTATCCTTAATTACTCCACATAACCTTTCATTTTTGTTTATAAGAAAAAGACATATAGAATAATATAATATCAGTTTCTCTTCTAAACAATATAATAATCTATACTTCATCTCAGTATAATATCCTAGATAATATAACATTTGAGTAAAATCTTTCAATATAATCTTTTCATTTCCTTTTTATACAACAATCATATATAAAAATAATATAAAATCAGTTTCTCTTTTGTCCATAAAGTAATTCCATACTTTCATACCATTTTCCCTTTTTCAGTATATCAATCTGAAAACCATTATCAATTCTTTCTTTTAAAGTTTTGGGGATTCTGCTAGCGCCAGATACGTAGGATGATGATCAGTCGCCTGACCGTACCTGCTTTCTGTTTACTACTAGTAGAAGGGATGATCCCACCTGGTCATCAACCCTGGAGGAAGGCTACCTGCTACATCCTCCTTCGGCAACTCTTGGGCCGTAATAAATATTGAGTGCTGGACTGTGCCGCACACAGCCTCTTACGCTTTCTGTTGCAATGCCGGATTGTGCCACTCCCACACAGTCTCATACGCTTATTGTTGCAATCCCCCTTTTTCAAATCGCCATTCCATTTATAAAACATCATTCCATATTTTCCATTTTTTCCATTTCCATTTCCATATATCATTCACACATATTATTTCCATTCTCATATATCATTTCCATTTCCATTCACATTTCCATTCACATATATCATTTCCATTTCCATTTATCATCACCTTTAAAAATATATATGTCATAATACTTTGATTATGACTCAGACATCTCCTCTGTATTCAATGAAATCAAATACACTCTTATATACATAAAATGTTCCATCTATTTTAAAAGTATTAAATAATAATCAAATAATATTTATTAAATCACAAATATTTAAAGATTATCTTTAACATAATATCATAAACCATATAACCTTAGATAACAACTGATACCATTCTCTTTCATATCTCTTTATACCATAAAGCATATTAGCTCCATTCATATTCATATCCATATCCATAATCCATATCCATATTAAATAATCTCAACAAACAGGGAATATATCCCTAACCATATAATGATATAGGATTTATATATTATCTAGCAAAACCACTTTTCTTTAAACATAAACAGTTTATCAAAATAAGGATAAAAGAAATCTTGCCTCGATCTCTAAATCCCAAAAGGAATGATCCGGTGTTCGTTTCGAGTATCAATAGAAACGAAAAGGATCACCATCAGAATATATTTCACTTAACCACTTAACCCTTAAATATATATATAATAACACCCTTGACATATAATATAAGTTTAACATACCCTTTATAGACCACAAGCTCCAAGAACTTATTCATTTTTAGACTCCATGAAAGTTTCAGTGTTTTTCACCGTTTCCTTATTAACCACACATGACTGTAAAATTTCTCATAAATTATCAATTTCGAATTTTGACACAAGGTTAGTGGGGTTTGCCTCTCTATTCACCCTACTATATTGTCCCAAAATTTAATAATTTTTAAAGATGTTTAAGTATGGTAATTATGGCCTCAAAGTGGACACAATTGCATTTTCTCGGTTTCCAAACGACTTTCACTAAAACTCACTTTTCTCCTAAACCGTTCATCAGATTTTGATATACCTTATATCAAAATGATCTGTGAACTAATCTCTATCCTCTCATGGTCAGTTAACACACCCTACTGACCCTTACCAGTTCGTGACCTCTGCCCAAATACAAGGTAGTTTTAGTTTTAACGAAAATCGGACATTATAATGGCTATATTCTTAACAATTCCCAAATCATCACTCCTCCCAATCCATCATCCAACACATATATTATTCCCTACACCATGTGGTCATCATACCAGCCATGGTTACAAGCACAACTCACTTCCATACTCAATCAAATCACTTATAAACACATATATCATCATGATTTCATACTTTATACAACTTTAACTACTTAACCAACCATAACCATCATCAACTCAAAGTAATACTAAGGGTTCTTGAGCTTTATACCTTTTTTGTAGAGTGAACAACACTTAATAAGCTTTGGATAGTCCTTAAACAACCTTAAAGTAGCTTGGATCAACTAAAGAAATCATAAAACCAAAAGTTAGTTCTTGAAGGTTACTATTCATCCATCACATTGTAAAAATCATATAAAATCGAAAAATAAGAGTTTGGCTCTCAAATTTTTACCACATCTTGGCCTCTTAATAAGATTTGATTTGAGCTATAGATCACCAAAAACAAAGCTTCCTTACTATGGTTTTGAGCCCTCTTTTGCCGCTGGACAGAAACTGTCAAGAACAGGCAGTTTGGTTTCTTCAACTTTGAGCGTGGATTTGACTAGGCTATACTACTTTGTTGGCCATGAAATTTTGAACGAACCTTACACATGGAGTGGGGAAGTTATGGTTAAAATTTGGTGATTTTATCATGGATAGAAATGGAGATATGAATTTTTCTTTGAGTTGTGTTCTTGTTTGGCAGATTGGAGAGCTTTGTGGTTATCTTGCTTCTTTGCCTAAAAAACGTTTTTCTCCTTGTATCTATCCTATATATCAGTTGTATAGTCTTATAATAAGAGTCTTTGAAGTCCACCAATGAGATTAAAACAATTGTTGATGATCTAATGGACCATTTGTCAAGCTAGAAACATGTAACTCCATTTTGTTGTGTTTTACTTCCATGTCCTTGGCTTTTCAAGATTCCTTCCACCACTACCCTTGCCCTTTGGCTTTCACCATAAGTCACTTGATAAATCAGCTCCTTGATTAGTGTTGGGCCGAAATTGGGCTTACTTTAATGATCTTAGGGCTTTATGCAAGTTCTTTCGTCATTTACTTCATCGAATGATTTCTGTGATCGTCTCAGTGGTTTCTTTCTCATAAATCTCTTGGATATATATATTATCCTTTTTGACATTATATTTTAATGTATTGGGATGGTTCTAAACCTCAAATAGATATTAAATCCAATATCCTTTGTATATTCTCTTTATCTCAGAAATTGCTCTCCCGGTTTCTCAAGCGTTCTCTAACTCGCTCACTAACTCGTTTGCATTCTCTTTACTCTAGGATTATATTCTCAATTCTTTTTCCCTTTCATAATATATCCTCCCTTGGACTTCTAACATTTAATATCCTCAATTCATGATTCGTTCGCTTAATCTCGTTATAAAGTCTCAATGGTTTTCGTTCTAAATTCTCAAATCAAATATAATAAAATTCCAAAATATTAAACCCTCAATTCCTCAAATTTAATATCTCATTTCCAAGTGGTTCTAAATTGTTTAACAATCCAAATTCCTCTGGCATTCCCTTGACATAATAATCCCCTGATTTAACCTAATTTCACATGTTCCTCAAAGTATACACCCTTTTCATATTCCATACTCTTTAATATCCAATACAATAGTGCTCAATTGAAATCAAACATCTCAAAAATCTATACTTAGGAATTTCTAAAATCCGTCATCATTTCGAGTCACTCATTTTCATAGCACAACACTAATATGGTTTCTGATTATTCATTTTCTGTTTCACCTATAGGGTACCTACATACCATTTCCCTAAATCCTCAAAATCACTATTCATTTAAGCACTGTAGAATTTCTAAAGTTAGGGTTATTACAAATTAATTAGTCATTTGTAAGATATTATTTGAATTGACATACTAAGTAAAATCTAAAAGAATGTTAAAAAAATAATTCTTCATATACTACACAAATGAAAATTTTATGTAAAGTAAAAAAATTACATCTTAAATATATCAATAAAACTTAAGATTGAGAAATATAAGTTCTAATTACAAAATTAGTATTGACTATTTTTAATGAATTATTTAAATAAAATAAATATTTTATATATCTTACATCAAAATTATTACTCCCTCCGTCCTTTCCATTTCTTTACACTTTCCTTTTTTGGACGTCCCATCCAATTCTTTACATTACTAAAAATAGTAACTTTTAACAATAAAATACATTATTACATCCACTACTTGTCTACTTCACTCCAATTTTTCAACACTTTACACTATTACACCCACTACTTCACTTATTTTAACAATAAAATCACTATTACACCCACTATTTCATTAATTTTAATAATATTACACCCACTATCCTTAATTAATTTATTCATTCTATCCCGTTGCCTTGGTCTCCGTGCAAATGCAAAATGATAAGAATCCCACCAGACAGAGGGAGTATATAAATAATTTGAAATTGTGATATTATATTATTTATGCATCGGGTTTCGATTTTGGAACGGATTTCGGATTTGGAATCGGGTTTCAAATTTTGTTAGAACTGAAATCCAAATCCAAATCGAAACTATTTCGGATTTAAAATTTAAATCCAAACCCAAATCAAAAATTTCGAATTCGGGATATACCATATTCTAATAGATATTTTTTAAAAGAATTCAACATACAAACTCCCAAACTGAATTTACACGACAGTTTAAGTTGTCATTAAAAACAAGTTGAGAGCAATCACCATAAACTCTAATAGGCATATCTTACTCTAAGAACAAGATATATTGGATATCTTTGATTGATTGATAATGTTTATTTTTCTATGATAGATCAATTCACTATCAGAAGAATATATAATTTGTAAAAATTATATTAAACGAACAAATAGGAAACTAGATTAGATGAAAAATAAAATTAATAAAAATAATAAAGAGGGGCTTAGAATGTTTTTGCGGGGGATGTGAATGTTTGATAATTGTTTGATAGTATTAATGTTAATGTAATTGATATAAATTGAGGGATAAATAATTTTATACTTAAATTAATTACATTCTAATGAAATTATCATTTTTTTTCTAAATAATGATTAAAATAATATGTTTATAATAATGAATTAAAAAATTGTAACATTCGGTGCGTAGCACGGGAAGAACGCTAGTATAAATCTAACCAAAGGAAGTCCTTTGATTAGATACCTAATTTCATTAAATATAACAAAATTCCTTTGGTTTGATAACTAATTTCATTAAATATAACAAAATATAAATAATTATATAAAGGCTTTTTTCAAAACTACCCAAGTTGTAACAAATTTTTTCAAAAATACGACTTGTAACCTTTGCAACCTTTTTTTTTTTCGGGTAACCTTTGCAATCTTTTTTTGCCCGCGTTTTAAGCTCATTTGCAACCTTTTCCACTTGCGATGCCAGTTTTGCAACCTTTGCAACAAAAAAACGGTATTTTTGTAAATAGTTTCAAAAAGTTAGATAATTTTGTAAATATCTCAATTGTATATATATATATATAGGTTTTTGCTCAAATACAAACTAACCCTTAACTACAAACTACAAACTAAATCCTGATCATTGATTTATTTTAACTGCTATTTAATCTCAGCCGTTCAACATTTATTAATTTCAAAAAAAATAAAAAAGACAGAGATTACATAATTAACTCTAACAGATTCCGTTTCTCTCACTTCGATGCACATCTCTCTCTCCCTTGTCTCTCTCCTCTCTTTCTCATCTCTATCTTCTCGCTCTTCTCAGCTTTTCCATCACTGAATCTCGCGTCACTAACTCGCTTCTTTAATCTCTCTACTGTGCTGTACTCATCTTGATTCCTGTGGATCTCTGCAAAAGTTTTGGCTTTTTTACTGATTTTTTGAATCTGTTTCATCAGATACTCATTCAAGATGATTACGAATGATTTGGCTAAAATTAGTGATAATCAAGGTAAAATTAGCTTTCATCTTGCTCGTATGTGTGTTTTTGCTCAAAATATTCGTTATTTTTGTGTTTGAAATTGGTGTTTTGTGATTAAGAGAGTGTAATATGTTATAATCGGTGTTTCAAGCTTATTACGACTGTTTTGCCTAAAATTAGTTATAATCAAGGCAAAATTAGTTATAAAAAACATAAAATAGAGGTAAAATTAGCTTTCGTCTTGCTTGTATGTGTGTTTTTGCTCAAAATATTCGTTGTTTTTGTGTTTGAAATCGGTGTTTTGTGATTAAGAGAGTGTAATATGTTATAATCGGTGTTTCAAGCTTATTACCACTGTTTTGACTAAAATTAGTTATAATCGAGGCAAAATTAGTTTTCGCCCTGCTGATATGTGTTTTATTTATGCTCATATGCTTTTCGTATTTTAATTGTCTTCTTTTGTAGTGATTGATCTTGTGTTCCGCTCATATGTTATTTTTAGTGTAAATTTTCATCGATCATCATTTTTAGTGTTATTTTTTGTTCAGTTAGTCTTTTGGAGCTGTGTGATATTGTATACATTTGATATAGTTACTGATTTCATTTGATATATTTACTGATTTCATTTGAAATTCTGATTTTATATTATTCTCATTTTTACTGATGTTATGTTCATTCAGGTTCAATTTGTGGTGATGGATCTCGTATTAGTACTGAAGTTAGTAATAATGTTAGTACTGGTGGTTGTTCAACTGAAAGTGAGGGCTCCGTAAGTAGCTACTTGTTGTCTCCCGGTGGTAAGAGGTACTCCCTCTGTCCCATCAGATTCTATACAGTTTTTTTTCACTGCTTGGCACGCATTTTAAGACTCCTATAAAATATAGTTCCATAACTTATTTTTAAAATTTTCTTTTTTTGTATAAAAATATAACATACCTATTTTTATACAAAAAAAGAAAATTGGAAAAATAAGTTATGGAACTATCCTTAAAATGCACCTTAAAATGCGTGCCACACCCCCGTCCCCCAATGTATACTATCTGGCGGGACGGAGGGAGTATTTTATACCTATTGTCGATGCGAATTTTGTTCCATTCTGTGACCAGGTCTTTGAAACTTTAATCCAAGGTTACAAGTTTTATAAACATTGTGGTACATTAGGTGGATTTGATGTTCGTAAAGGGACTGAAAAGAAAGATGATGACGAACATGTTATTCTTAAACATTTTGTCTGCAACAGAGAAGTTTTCAATGATTTAGATTTAGGAAGTTCTGATGTTAGTTCTAGTAAAGATGTAAAGGGAAGGAGGACTCTGTCACGCAGGTGTGGTTGCAAAGCAAAACTTGTTTTGAAGATTAATAAGGATAATATGTTCTTTGTGCGGTCTTTTATTGAACAACACAACCACCCTCTAGTTCCTGAAAGTGGTAGGCTGTTTTTAAAGGCTAATAGGGAGATGACAGTTGGGTTGAGAAATATTATTTTCGACGCTTCAAAAGTAAATATAGGTTGTAGCAAGGCATTTTGCCTTGCGAAGGAAATGTATGGTGGTTATGCTAATGTAGGGGCAACGCTACGCGATTTCAGAAATTTTGATCGAGATTTGAAATTGTATGTTGGTGAGAGAGATGGTCAGATGATGATAGATAAATTCAAGGTCATGCAAGAGACTAGTGAGTCATTCTATTATGCTTATGAAGTGGATTCCGCTGGACACTTAACCAAGCTTTTTTGGGCTGATGCAATTGCTCGAAGGAATTTTGAACTTTATGGTGATGCGGTGTCATTTGATGCAACCTTTGATACAAACAAGTAAACCAATCTATTTTAATTTTATTTAGTAAAATAGACTTGTAGCATATAAATTATAATCTGTACATTTGTTAGTATATAAATGTAGTGACTTGTGCAATACATAATAGTGATTTTCTATTGTTTCTTTTCTGATTTTGTGAATTTTGTGCATAACTTATTAGTGGTTTTATTATTCTTAGTGATTTCCTGATTTTCTTTTCTATTTCTGTAACAGTTTCTATATTATATTTTTAATCGCTTTGTGAATATGTTATTATTGATTGTGTAAATTCTATTTTTTATAAACCTGACGAACTCTGGTTTTTTGAAACTTTTATTATTGCTTGTTTAAATTTAAGCATTCTGTTTTGACAGTTGTATTTATTTAAATTTATTTTTTAGGTATGACATGATTTTTGCTCCATTCACTGGTGTCGATAAGCACGACAAATGTGTTACATTTGCAGCTTGCCTATTATCACAAGAAAGTGTTGCAGATTATAGTTGGGCTTTTCATCATTTTTCAAAGGCCATGGGATGGTATCCTGTTGTTATTGTTACTAATCAGTGTACTGCTATGAAGGTAGCTATTCGTGAATCATTTTCTGCTGTTAATGATTTGGTTGCTACTAAGCATCGTCTTTGTATGTGGCACATTATGGAAAAATTTCCTCTGAAGGTATACTTTTTAACTTTGTGTAATTTTTAGCATTCCCAAAATAATTGTTAACAATTGGTTTTGATTTTCATTTTGTAGTTGGGTAATCGTCTATGTAAAGAAATTGATTTTATGGAGAAAATGAAAGTCTATATATGGTCATCTATTTTAGAGATTGATGTGTTTGAAAAAGGATGGGAAGCTGTTATAAAAGAGTTCCAATTAGAGGATAACAAGTGGTTGTCAGATATGTATGATATAAGATCTTTGTAGATTCCTGCATTTTTTAGAAATGAGCCAATGTTTGGTTTGATGAGAACAACTTCAAGGTCGGAGAGTGAGAATTTTTTCTTTTCACAGTTTCATAAACAAGGGGACACCTTATGTGAGTTTTGGTTGCGTTTTCAAAGTGCAATGGATAGGCAGAGGAATGAAACTGCTAGGTTGGATAATGAGTCAAATTCAAGCCTGCCTACTACATTGTCTACATGGTATATTGAAGATGATGCAGCTGATTTATTCACATGTGCAATTTTTTACAAAGTTCAAGACGAAATAATGGCATCTTGTTTGGATATGCAAATCAAGCGTATGAGTGAAGAAGTAGAGGGGGTTACTCATCTTGAAATTAGGGACGTCAAAGTGAGAGATAAATTGTTTAAGGTAACATTTCATAGACTACTTATTTTATGATGCGTTTATTTCTTTTTACTCGGATATCTGGTGATTAACTCGTATATTAAAAAACTGATTACAAAATTATTAATCTACTTTTTTTGCAGGTTTCTGTTAGTAGAAATCATGGAGTTTGTTCTTGCAAGAAGTTTATTATGTGTGGAATTGTTTGTCGACACACATTTTGTGGTTTTAAACAAATAGGAGTTACTAAGTTTCCTAGAAGTCTTGTGCTAAATCGCTGGATGAAAATAGCTGAGAGTGGAACTTCACCAAATTTAGTGTCCGTCTCTAATGACTACTTTAAGATGGAGCAGGCTTCTTCGAAATTGACAGAGATTTGGTTTGATTTTCGTCAAGCAGTTAATAAAGCTGGAGTTCAGTTAGATAGGCTAGATTATGTGCACAAAACAGTAAAGCAACTGAATACTGATCTTGAAAACCAATATGAGAGTTTTCCTGATTTTACAAAGAAGGATCACATGGATGCTATGATTGGTGAACAACCAGTTGGAGAAGTTTCTATACTTGTTCCAAAGCTTTGCAGAAACAAAGGAAATTATTTTAAGAAGAAGAGGCTGGTCAGTGAAAGAGAAAGGGCGCTCAACAAATTGAATAAAAGAATTTGAAAATGCAACATATGTGAGGCATTAACTCATGATGCTAGAACTTGCCCAGATAAAAATGGAGAGCCAACAGCGAATAAGAAAGGAGCTGCGAATAAGAAAGGAAAGGCAGCAGAGGCCACAACAAAAAAGAAATGAGAGTCTGAAGCAAATGTTGTTAATTGACCTTGATGTTTTTACTAATGTAGTGAACAATATTTCTTTACTGGTTCAAAAACTTTGTTTTGTATTACAAAACTTCATTTCAATTGATATTTGGTATCATGGATACATTAATTCATTGTTTTACTATTACCTGTGATTTGGTGTATATCAGGTTTTTATTCAATTATTTTTAATGTTTTTAAAGTTACAGACATATAACTATACTGATTAGTGCTTTACCTTTCACTGATTTTATTGGTATAAAATACTGATTCTATATGTGATTCTATACTGATTTTATAAGTTAGTGTAGTTTATAAAAATGATTTATAAGTTTTTCTTAGTGTAGTTTTTTTTAATACAACAATGCTGTATATTCTAGCGTTTGGGGGGGGGGGGAACGTGACATTATGTGGTGTTTTTGGGGAAAACGGCTCATTGTGTTTTGGGTTTTTTAGTTTTTTTTCCAGGGGTTCATTAATAATTAACTTTTAGGGTTCAACGTTTCCATTTTGGGTTTTAGAAATATTCGGAACAACGAATAAACCGTATGCAAACTTAGGGTTTAGGGTTACCCTAAACCCTACACCCTAAACCCTACACCCTAAACCCTAACTTATCCTTAACGCGTTTAAAAATCAGGCCGCCGGATTCAATTTTTTTAAATAAAATTTTAAATTTTATTCAACGGTTAATCTTTGGGGTTCAACGTTTCCATTTTGGGTTTTAGAAATATTCGGAACGATGAATAAACCGTATGCAAACTTAGGGTTTAGGATTGTTTACAACCCTAAACCCTAACTTATCCTGATTTTTAAACGCGTTAGCGTTTAAAAATCAGGCCGCCGGATTCAATTTTTTTAAATAAAATTTTTAAATTTTATTCAACGGTTAATCTTTGGGTTTCAATAATTCCATTTTGGGTTTAGAAATATTCGGAACGATGAATAAACTGTATATATTTAGGAGTGGCATTGATTTGATTGGCTATAATTATAATGGGCCCGCCAGGGCCAACCAATTAAAACATTTCAAAATGACAAGTAGTTAGTGCCATGTCATTTTGTAACAAAATTTGGTACCTAATTTGGTACCTCTAGCACTACTCTATTCATAAAGCCCTTCTTTTTCACAAGCAAAATATCATGTTTTCAAAATATTGTAGTTTCCATTTTTGGCTCAGCTTTTTTCGAACATATCATGGAATAAAGTCATTACCTTCTTAAAATACCCAAGTTTTCTACTGATTAATGTTTTACCTTTCACTGATTTTATTGGTATAAAATACTGATTCCATATATGTGATTTTATTGTGGTTAGGTTTGTAATAGATCAAAAACTGATTTCACTCTTTATTTTTAATAGCACTATGTCATTGTAGTTCAATACAAATGTGCACTAAACATTTATAGAACTAAACATTTTATACAAATGTGGAGAAGTATGTTATTACTGTCCACTCATCATTAATCAAGTTACATTGTAGAGTGTGTACTGTTAGTGTAGGAAAGGATTGCTTCATATCCAGCATAAAGAGATTTAATACCTTACTATATATGTCATTGTAGTTAGGTCATATTCATTGTATAAAAGTTGACATCACAGTTGATCCCAATTAAAAATAATAGTCAATCACAAACATAGAATGTAAAATAGTACTATCAGTGTTTCACAATGAAATAGTAGAAATGTGACTTAAAAGAAACGATTGTATCAGTGTTTTTTATGCATTTTCAAATCTAGTGGTCAGGTTTTCTGCAAATGTCACAGTCTTCTTCTCTTTGTCGATTGGCTGAGCAGTACGAAATTTTGTGCATCCTACCTTCATCAAAGTCTCTTGTGCAGCATCTTTAAACATGCCTTGCGCCTCATTAATGATTTCATCTCGTTTTTCATTAATCTGCGATGACAGGATAGCATTGTTGTATTTCGTTCGAAGCTTAGCCAATTGCCTATATTGACCACACTGCAAATAAAAGGTAAACATGTATCAGTAAAACAGCCAACAAAAATAGAGATAAACATACAAAACTTACCTCTTCGCACCTTTCCTACACTAACAGTACACACTCTACAATGTAACTTTATTAGCTGATGAGTGGACAGTATCAGTAAAACATATCAGTAAACATAAAAAACTTACCCCTTCGCTCCTGAAACCAATTTCCCAATTTTTGATATCTCCTTTATAGGTTTCCATATGTCTCATAAGAAATATACCATAGTCAACTGAGTTTTCTTTAGTTTGCCATGTAATTTCCAAGCACGAAGCCTTTAACTTCCGAATTGATTTTGCTAAATTTGGCAAACCCTTCGATTGCAAATATTTGCAAAAGTGAGTGTGCTGCAATTTTGATAAAAAAATGACAACTTGTCAAAAGTCAACAATTAAAATATATAATCAATAAACTTAATTATGATAACCTACATAAACTAAACCCAAAAATATATAAGAATAATTTTTTACCAGAATTTTGGGTGTTTTTCCATAATAGACATTTTCATCATCTTCTCGCAGAATGTTATCAATGATTTCAAATGCTGGATTCTTCAAGTTGTAGCAAATCAAGTAGAAATGCTGGTGTGCATATATAGGGAAGAAAACCTATGAAGTTACAGAAAATACCAGTAAATTACATAAGATTGTATAACATAAAAATTGTACAGATGTATAGCAAAGATTCAATTTTTTTTACCATGTCCATATTTTTCATTTCCTTTTCAGGGTATTTACTGAGCAAATCATCCATGTTATTGCAAAAGATTTGATATGTGGCAGGCAGTTTCTTCTTTTCATCAAAGCTCCAATTCTGCATATATACATAGTGAAATGTTAGTATAGTAAAAAATTTGGAAGATAATAATATAAGAAAAAAAAGGTTTTATTTTAGTACCAAACCACCAATGGTACAAAACAGACGCATTGGCAACTCATCTGCTTTGTAATTCTCATTGTCATTTAGAATTGTTGACCAAGTGTCAATTAATGAGTAGTACAATTTTTTGTTGTTATACATTGTTTGAATGTGCTCCCTTATACATCTCACCCCCTTCCAAGCAAACACCTCTTCCCTATAAAACAAAAACAAAAATTACAATTTTAGCAATTAAGATTGATATAAATCATAAAATGAGTGTTGAGAATCACTTACATTTTATCTCTATTCTGTAACATCATGTATCTCCAAAATACAATGTCATCATTTGTGTATTTGCCATTAATGTCAATTACTCTTTCAATATAAGGTGACTTGGCATATGGACCCAACTTTGTCTGTCTTGTGCTCTTCTCTCTCAGTAATGGCTTAGGTGTTACAAAATCAGTGTCATGATAATTAACTTTATCTTTTTCGTGTTCTTTGTTGATATCATGACATACTTGCTACACAATTTCTGTGTTGAAATCAGGTTCGATCTCAGATCCAAGTGAGAATGAAGGAACAAAGCCATCACTTGTTCTTCTCTTTGCAGGGAACATTATAGACATTTCTTTCATACCTTCTTCTGAATGCAAAAATTCAATGATCTCTAGTTGAGCAAATTTTTTTGGATCCAAGTCAAAATCATCATCAATAACAAACAATTTCTGAGCTTCTGGAGTTTTCTGTTGTCCTTGGACTTTCTTATCTGATTTTTCTTTTTTATTCGGACAGAATATATCATTGTATACCTCTTGAATAATCTGAAGTTGTTCATTAGATGGATAATTTTTCATTGCTTCCATCATTTCTTTTTCAAAATGTGTCTTGCCATTTATTAGTTCAGAAGCCATCAAACGTAGCATCTCCACAGCATCCTGAGAATTAAGACCACCAAAGAAATACATAACCAATTCCGTACAAAGTATAGCGAATATATGTTATATTACATACATAACCAATTACTAATTTTTGATGCATCCATCAAAGAAATACACTACGTGAATCAGTAATATGTAAACAAAGAAACTCATATATAAACTCAATCAGTAATAAGTAATAAGTAATTTGGGTGGGGTGGTGGTGGTGGGGTGGGGTGAGGGTGTTTATATTTTAGTGATTTTGGGGTGTGTATTTTATTAATTTCAGGTGGGGTGAGGTGGGGTAGTCGTGGTGGGGGGTGTTTGTATTTTTGTGATTTTGGGGGGTGTATTTTACTGATTTCAGGTGGGGTAGGGTGGGGTGGGGTGGGTGGTTGTGGTGGTGAGGGGGTGATGGTGGGGGATGGGGGTGGGGTGGTGGTGGTGGGGGGGGGGGGTGTTTGTATTTTAGTGATTTTGGGGTGTGTATTTTACTGATTTCGGGTGGGGTGGTCGTGGTGGGGGGTGTTTGTATTTTAGTGATTTTGAGGGTGTATTTTACTTATTTCCGGTGGGGTAGGGTGGGGCGGGGTGGTGGTGGTGGTGGTGGTGGTGGGGGGGGGGGTGTTTGTATTTTAGTGATTTTGGGGTGTGTATTTTATTGATTTCAGGTGGGGTGGGGTGGTCGTGGGGGGTGGGGGTGGTCGTGGTGGTGGGTGTTTGTATTTTAGTGATTTTGGGGGGTGTATTTACTGATTTCAGGTGGGGTAGGGTAGGGTAGAGTGGGTGGTGGTGGTGGTGGTGGTGAGGGGGTGGTGGTGGGGGTGGTGGTGGTGGGGGGTGTTTGTATTTTTTTACAAACTTTCTGCTCATCAGTAAGGAAATACACCATTTCGCTAAAAAGTCTGGGAGAATTCCTAATTATGGCTTTCTTTTCATTCTTTCTTTCCTTTAAAAAAACAATAATAAAAAAATAAGAATATTTAAATTTGTAAAATATTTAATCTTTGAGGCAATCGACTAATTGCCAAAATATTGCCAAAATTTGTTACCTCGTCATCCAGATTTCTGTTTCTTTTGTAGATATGTTTTCTCTTTTTGGGTTGTTCGTCATTTTTTATGAATCTCTACAAGTACAACAAATGTTAAAAAGTTAATATAAAACAGAAGATAAAGAATTAGTGATTCCTGATGGATACTAATTTTAAATACATACCTTTCGAGTAAACTTTGTTTTCTTCATTTTCTCTACAGCTACCTCTTCTTCAGATGGAGGGTTATCAGTAGCCTGACCTTCAGTTTGAAAATTCTCAGTAGGCTGTTTTTCAGTAGCTTCATCTCCATCTTCATCCTATACGTTAAAATAGCACACAAGAATAAAAAAACGAAAGAAAATGAAATCAGTTTTTGATCAACTACAAACCAAAGTTAAATAAACTACACTAACTTATAAAATCAGTATAGTATCGCATATAGAATCAGTACTTTATACCAATAAAATCAGTGAAAGGTAAAGCATTAATTAGTATAGTTACATATCTGTAACTTTAAAAAATGATAGTGACAATCAATAAATCATTAATTAACGATAAGGTTGACAATGACATGCTGTCCAGGGTTGAGTAACTTTCCATCCACTAAAATATAAAACAGATAACTTATAAAATTATTATATAATCAGTATTATTATAAAATCAGTGAAATTTTAAAGCATTAATCAGTGGAGTTATATATCTGCAACTTTAAAAACTTTAAAATTACACTATCATCAGACAAGTAGATAAGTTTATATCGTGATTACCATACTAACAGGACTTAGATCAGGTCTCCTTGACTTTGTTTTGATCCTTTTATGTATTTCATTAAAGCTCCTTACTCCACTTTCCGGATTCTTTGTACCTATTTAAAATAAAATTCAAAAACTAGATATTTCATATACAGTAAGTTTACAAGTACAAATGCAAATATGTACTCACTGAACCATCAATTTTTACCATGTGATATTTGTTCATTAGCCATCAATTCTTCTTTATAACTTTCTGGATCACTTGATTCTACTAGATCTATTGGCTCTCTGATCGTATTTCTTGGTAGACTTAATTGTTTAAGTCTACCACTTCTACGTGGTGTTATTGTAATACCTGCAATATCATATGGTAACAAAAAACAAAGTAGTAAAATGTATAGACAAAAACACAAAGATCAGTAATTTTCATGTAAATAAATTATAAATAAAATGAGAAAGACAAATAATGAATAACAAAACACAACAGTAAAACAACATAGACTACAATAATATAGAAGACAGAGCACTATATACATAATCGATTAGTAAAACTTATTGCACCTAACAACTTAATTAACACTCTAACAATGTACTAGATCAATCGTAATTCATCAACAAAAGTAAATCAAACTAGCACGAGAGGCTCAACACTGTAACCATTAATCTTGTAGTAACAAGAGTGTCTAATTTATAACACATCTACTGACACAAACAATAAACAACAGAACACTAAAATCAATAAAATACAATCATATATTCAACACATCAAGATACCATACAATAAACAGAGCTACATCTACTGGCAGCATTCTAGCTACATCAATAAACAGAGCTGTAAAACCAATAAAATACTCAAACAGAGCACTAAAATCAATAAAATACAATTATGTCAATAAACATACAAAACACTAAAATCAATAAAATACAATCATGTCAATAAACATACAGAACACTAAAATCAATAAAATCAAACAGAATAAAACAGTAAAACTAACATATTAAATCAGAGAAAAAATCAAATAACATATTAAAACTAATAGTGAGAAAAAATCAGAGATTAACATATTGTAATTATAAGAGCTTTTAATAACCAGATATTAACTCATAGCATAACAGATCTTTGTAAAACGATAAAATCAACAATATAAAATCAACAAAATCAGTAAAAAACTGATAAAACCCTAATTTAACATACCTCTTCTAGTTCTAGCCATTTTTTTGCTTCGATAGTCAAATAACTTTAGTAAAATAGCTGTTTAAACAAGATTTAGGCATTAGTTGTTAGTTTTATTAATTTTTTTGTGCAAAAACCCTATAAAATCACTAAAATATTTACATGCATCAAGTAAAATATACTTATATCAAAGATTATGAATTAAATAAACTACAAACTTGAATAATGAAACCTTACCGAGTGGTTTTTGTGGTTTTTGGTGTTGAATAACTTCGTACTTTTCAGATCTGAGATTATTTGTTGATTCTTGAGGATTGAAGAACTCAAACGGCTGGATATTTTGCACTGAGTAAAAAAATCGTGAATCAATCGTTGATTAAGGCTCAATGTTTACTGATTTTTCTGTTATTCAAGTAGTGGAAAGAGGGGAGAGAGTGAAGAGAGAGAGAGAGAGAGAGAGAGAGAGGCGGTTTTGTGTGTTGTGTAACGTGTGTATTAGCGGGATTTTCTATTTCTTTTTTTGTTTTTAAATTAACAGATTCTTGTTTTGGGCCGGACTCTTTCCTTTGGGCCAGCCTGTTTGTAGTTTGTAATTAATATTTGTTTGTAGCTGAGTAACACTCTATATATATGTGTGTGTATGTGTGTGTATGTATGTATGTATTTATTTATTTGAATCGTAAAGCTCCAACCTCATTTTTAGACAACGTCAATTACAAATTAAGCTATCAATATGGCTCCTGATTAACTCTTGCAATCCTAGAATATAAATCATCGATCAAGGTCACCCGGTCCCACATAAATGGTACAAAAACTTAACTATATCTTAAACATAAAAAATAAGTCATTAATTTATGGCCCATGATAACATATATTTTATATACATATTATTGTGAGGGGAAAATGGTACAACACTTCAATGAAAGAATTACAAGAAACAACCAAGATAATCTAAGAGTAATGATTAAACAAACCGAATTACAAGCCAAAAACCCTAGTTTATAAACCCTAACCCGAGAGGATGAATGGTGGATATTTGGACTGAGTTTGTAAGCACTCCGAGCTATGGTGATTGAATAAAACCTATTCAATCGAGAGAGAGCAGCCCAGAGTGTGTGTTAGAAGTGTATCGGTGTGTCTAACCTTGCAAATTGCCTAAATACTCTTATATTTATAAGAGATCAAGTCCCATGTAGTTCTTGATTACTATCCACCATCTGATAAGCCTATCCTTCCGTAACAGACCTCCTTTGATCGTGTATCCATCCTTCCATATTTATCCAGTTGTTATTCCATGATTAATCCACATGTTTTGTGATATATCCACCAATATATACGCATATATACATATATATCCGTATATGTATATATATCATGTACGTATATAATGTTTATCCATGATAAGTGTTGCTGTTGGGCCATTCCTATTGTTTAGGAACTATCTAGATGGTTGTTAGAACGTCCCTTATCCGATTTCCTGTGATTTAGGAAGTCCCGAGATTGCTGGTATATTTTCTGGAAACCTTCGGTGTTCACACACGTACCCCCTGCCCTATAGCCTTCCTTCCAGCTGAACCCCTACCAAGCCTTCATATGACATTACCCCTAGCCAGGGTTCATATGCTCGCACCCATACATGAACGTACCCCACATTAGATGCCAAAGTCCTATCCTCCCGTTCGCTTCCAAGGCATATTAAATCATCATGCCTGTTCCTTAGCTCAACCTATCCCTCCACATTCAAGTAATTCGAGTCCATAACCTTAATGGGCCTTAAATCAAGCCCAAGGCGGATTTTGGGCACAACAACTACCCCCTGGTTCCTTGTAGCCATTGATGCAAAAGGAACCTAATATTACTCGTACCTCAATAACATTTTCGTTCCATGTGAATCCCTAAGCCTACGTGAGCGTACTCGTTGTAGGAAAGAAGGGACTCGACCATGAAACTCCTGTGCTAATGACTGTACCTTCATAACCTTCGAGTTGGAACCCCAGGGTTCCACCATCTCCACATTGGGGTACCATTAGTGAACCCCTCAAGCTACGTACCTTTGCATAAACATCCAATTTCCCAGATAATTATTAGAGAAATATTTTAGATAAAATTCTTTCCAAGTGATAAGCCCCAAACATGCAGCATCCTACTTGAACTCAATTTATTTAAAGTTTGAATCCCACCAAAACTCTCCATTTCCACCGTGAAACCCCATGTATCGGGCTTGCCACTCGTCCCTATTCAATTCCTTGTATTCTTTAGAGAAATACATAACTTCCACATCATGCTTACAAGATTTCATGAGCTAACTCGACGTAAGAAACAAGAAATACAATGGTTCCACACATGTACCTCAATCTGAATCCTTAAATAAACTCCTTTCATATACCTTAGTCCATGCATGGCGTACTAGTTCCAATCATGAGCTTTTTATCCTGATCACATGAACCCACCACCTTCCAGCCTCATTCCTTGAGAACCATAGCCTAACTTCTTGATATATTTCTTTTCCTTGTGAGGTTGGTCTTCATGTGTGAATCCTTGTGGGTGAAGCTATGAAGTTTTCGCTATCGCAAATAAGCTTCAATCTTCCAGAACCCTGGTCTACCAAGACAACTAAAAAAGGTGATTAGTAGCATGAGCTAAGTAGCTCACATATATAATGCACATAACGCACATATATATAGTGCATAGATTCAAATATGATTATGCAAGTGCATATGACTTTGTATATGTAAACCCATTATTGCCTTCACACTCAAGTAGAACCCTGGCGAATGCACTCTTCAAGACATATGCCATAATATTTTGAGATTTTCATGAAACCATCACAATGGACCTTCCAAGATATTGCTAAGTATTTTGAGGACTTCTCCAATGATGCCCAGTGTTGTGGGACTTCTCCAAACTGTTCCCATAGACCATGGGACTTTGCCAAACCATGCCCATAAACTATGGGGCTTTTCCCAAGTGAACCTATAATCCATATGATGCATATGAGCCTACCCCAGGAGGGACCAAGGTAAGGTTATAGAAACCTCCTCAATTGTAACTATGTCTTTCCAAGTGGTTACGTCATGAGGCATATAGTATGCCTAAGTACCTATCAGCTAGCAAGTTTGAGAATAATTTTGAAACTCATGCATAATGTAAATAAATAGATGTCATAATGACCCTTTGTGTATAAATCCATGCAAGTGTGAAATCATGTGATACGCACATCCAGATGAACATGAATTAATGTGTGATAGAAGATAATGATCCATTTGAAAAGATGAACTTCGCAATGAAGTTTTTGGCTAGATGCTATATAAATTTCCTTGTATGCATAGATAACATGTGTGATAGAGAATATATAAAATAATGAAAGTAGAACTTATCTTTTCTTTTAGCACGTTAATCCAAGTCAGGGTTCAACCATTGAACCAATAAGGTTGGGGATGCCACCCTTTGAGCTTAAGATGAGGACCTCATTCCATTATGTAAGCCCTTCCATGGTGAAATGTTGAATTACCCCCCGAGGATTAGATTTCCTTCCTGCATGATATGTAAGCCTTCCTCCTCTTGAATCCTTGAACCTTTGATTGTGCATATTCCATAGGTAAAGTAGACTGCTTAGGGGTACGTTCAAGCCCTAGGGGTTCACCCAGTTGTACCCTTGAATGTTTTATAAATATCGAGGCTTCACGCAGTAGCCTTAACATGTATATATTTGCTCACCACTACCTGTCAAGGGTTCACGTGGGCTCACCACACTACCTATTGAGGGTTCACTTGGACCTAGCCACACTACCTGTTGAGGGCTTATGTGGGCTTTAAGTTGATGGGAGTTTTGCTATCCTAGTGTCCCTAGGATTGATGTGAACCCATGACATGCATAATCCATACATGTTAAACCTGCTCATGCATAATCCATACATGAGGAATCCAATCCAAATCCAAATCCAAATCCAAATCCAATCTAAATCCAATCCAATCCAAATCCAAATCCAATCCAATCCAGATCCAATACAGATCTAATCCAGATCCAATCCATACTCCTAGAGGAAGCCCGTACCTAAGAGGTTCATACCTAAAAGGTTCCTACCTAACATGTCCATACACGTACTACCCCTAGAGTTTTTTGGCATAACCTATCTTATAGTAAAGGACTAGGTTCACGTAAACAATAAAACATGAACACACAAAGAAGGCATGCGAACATAAGACATGAAGCACATAAGTACACATAGTCATTCACAGTAGTTAAGCAAATAAAGGCAAAGATGAAGTGATCATAGTTTTAATCAAGTCATAAAAATTATTTCACAGATAAGCACTCATGCCTTACCCCCGGGCTTCCACTAATATAAGATAGAACCTCTTACCGACTGAACCCCTAATCCTAGACCGGTCTACGGGATCAGACCAAGAGTGCATGAAGAATTCCCATTAACGAGGTTCCATCCTGGGAGTTTCCCTCGACCAGGTTCCATCCTCGGAGATTCCCTCAACGAGGTTCCATGTGATTTCCTCACAATGCTAATTTCCTTAGCATTCCAATATCCTTGAGTTGGACTTCACTCACCCAATTTCCCTGGGATCGTGGCAAAGCTGTTTGCCAATCCCATGTGATTTCCTCACACCGCTAAAATCCTTAGCGTTCCAATTTCCAATAGTGGACTTCACTCATCCAGTTTCCCTGGGGTTGTGGAGAAGCCGTTTGCCAATTTGTACGTAGCTTCCACAGCTGTACATAAATCCCATAACGGGGTTAGTTGTCCACCAACGTGATTACATGGAAGTTTATCGGCATTACGCCTTTTCAGGGTTCAAACGAGTGAACCTCCAACATAAGGGAACCTTATGGCCCTAGTTTCCCTAGGACCAACCTGCCTTGTGGTTCCAATCCATTCTCATGTAATCCACATGTGATACATGTACAATCCATACATGTCCCTACCTTGATTCATGTATAATCATACATGTTCCCCTTGATTTATGTATAATCCATACATGTTCCTGCCTTGATTCATGCATAATCCATACATGTTCTATATAGTCCGTGTAATCAGTTAGCACATAATCCATGTGCTTCCAATCCTGCCTTGCGCACGTAATCCACATACGATTCATGTATAATCCATACATGTTCCAGCCTTGCACACGTAATCCACATGCGATCCTTTCCATTTGCATGTAAACCACATGCGTTCCATTCCTTTAGCATATAATCCATATGCTATAAATCCAGCTCATGCATAATCCATACATGAGAAATCCTTTCCAACTCAATTTATGAAATCCAATCCGCATATGCTCCTTGATCTAGCTTCCAAGGGTACCTCGAATTAGATTCCATTAGGGGTTCGCATACCAGAGCCTCAAGAATCTCATGGTCCTGGCCCATTCATTACGTGAAAGTTCCGTTTGCTTAAAAATTTACCACTTTCAAGATACCATCATGGGCAGTATACCATCCACTACCCCCCGGTTCCTTGCAGCCATTACATGCAAGAGGAACCTTATGTAATTCACAATCAGGTTCAATCAACCTTCACCCTGAACCTCTAAGCTTACGTGAGCGTACTCATTGTAAGAAACCAGGGGTATCATAGGTGAAGTGGCTACTACTCGTAAAATTCCTTCCAAGAAAGACCATGTTATTTTTCCTCGATGATGATTCAATAATTTCCATTCTTGAACCTCCGGGATTCGGTTGTTGTACCCCAACGTCGTGGTTGCCTCAATTAAATTTTTGGCAGGTTACGTTTGATGCACGTACGCCCACATATACTTACCATCCTTACACACTTCTACATCCTGATGATTATATCCTTGCCACCCGATATGTTTTTCCAATGATCTCCTCCATGTTCCAAGTTCGAAACAATATTCCATAACATTCTCGGTCTTTAGTTATTCAACATAATTCCTTTAAGATCTTACTCCAGATGTATGTCGTGGATATAATTGTGACCACCTATACAACCGACCATGTTGATTGTTGAAGATCATGTTTTATGTCGAGTTTTGTCACTGTAACCCAGTAAGGGGTTCTGAGGCTGAAGGCCGCCAAGGGTTTGCGAACCTGAACCTCCTTTGTACATCTTCTCATTTAAAAATAGGGTGTATCTTAGAAATCCTCCATGTAGCCTTGTATCCACTACCCCCCGATTCCTCGGTGTAGTTTGTCCATGGCCAATATTGAAACATATTCAGACTCTCATCCACTTTGAGGAAAAGTCTAAATGGACATCCGTGAAGTTTCAACCTCTTTTTTAATCCGTGTGGGAAGCCATGCTCCTCCATATAAATGCGAGGCATGTAACCATTTTCTTTGTCTAGATGATAAAACCTCCTTTCTTTGGCCTCCGCTTAGGCGCTTCAACCAATACCCCCCAGTATGCCTTTTACTGAGTATTTCAGGTTCTTTCCATTTTTAGGTGAGGAAGCCGCTAGCAATAGTGTCTTGGTGGAAGCTACCCCTGATTCATTTCCATTGCCCTAGCGTATGAGGATCCAAGTCTATTCCAACCCAGATTCCATTCTTAACCTTGCTATTTGCCCTAGCTTTTGCACCTTCTAGTTTTTCCTTTCAGGGGTTCACATATGAACCTCGCACCCGCCTCTTTGTTGATCGAGAGGTCATTCATACCCCGTTCCTTGTCTGATAACATCTTTTCCCTAATTTCATCGAGATTACAATCCTCCACTAGCTTCCATAATTCCTTTCTTGAAGCTTCCACATGTTCCAACTTCTAATGTTTGTGGGGCTTATAGCAGGGGAACCCCTTTAGGGGAAACCTTCCAACTTCTTGTTCTTGAGGGGTTTATGGATGAAACCTTTAAAGCCATGTTATAAATTGATTTCACCATTTGCATCTTCTTCAGAATAGGTCATCCTACCATAGTGTTGTAGGATACGCTCAGAGGGGTTCATCCTTCAATACTATCAATGATATTTTTAGTTCGTGAGAAGTTCGAGTCCACTTTCAACTTCCATGATAACCTTTTCGGAAGAGCTTCATTGAGGTCACTACATGAGACCTTTCGCTCAATGCTTTTAGCTTGATATTCTACTGTTAGTGAATTTTTCATCGTGAGTACCTTTATAAGCTGTTTTTTCTTTTTCATTAGGTGTCATCACGTGTCCAACCAAGAACTCCTCATTTTTCATTTATAGAGGCTCTACTTTCCTTTAGAGGCGCGCCCTCATTTCTCTAGGTTTCATTGCTTCATTTTTTTGAAATGCTTCCCACTTGTTACTTCTACATGATACATTATGCCTTCGTAATCCTCCATTTGAGCAGCCATTTACATCAACGCTATGGGTGGTACTACCCCCAAAAAACTGGAACCACTTCATGGGGTTCCATCAGCAGGGCTACTCGTAACATGATTCCTCCAGTATTTTGAATCGAGCTATCCTCAAATCATACAGTGAGGTGTCCACTTCTGACCATTTCCTTGGTTTAACCATTTTAGTATCCCACACCAGTTGTGTAACACCCATTTGTTGCATAAGAGGCGAAACATGGCCAAGATTGTTTTTTCTTGATGAATCCCCTTTAAGCACTAATTAATTCTTTTGGGGTTCTCATGTCGAGTGAAAACCTCCATGGTGGAACCCCTATGTTGAGTTCCAATATTGTCCAATTTGGCTTAAAATGTTTGAATGGGATTTTCCTTGCTTAAACCCTTTTTCAGATTGCCTCCCGGGTTCTTCTTACTTATTGTGGGGGCTTCTCATTATTCAGCTTCTTACTTATAATCAAGGGGCCTTCCATCATCGAACCTATCGTATATGAACCCCATTTCTGGGAAGCTCTTTTTCGGGGGAGTCCTTTTTACCAATCTTTTCCACATTTTAGTTTGGCGGGCTTCATATTAAGCTTCCTGCCCAGTCTATTGAACATACTCGGGCTTATGTTAAGTGAAGCCTCAGGGTTCTAGGACTTATCTCCTTGAACATGTCATCATCGAACCCTTGTCCGTGTTCCTCTCACCAATAAACCTCTTTTTCATGGAAGCTTTGTCTTCTTGCTCATTCTTGTTCTCATGGTCAATGTTGATGGAAAACCTTCATATCGAATATGTGAATTATCAATAATACACCTCTAAGTTTACATGACCTAGCTCATTGTAAGAAACAAGAGGTATCTAAGAGGATAATGTAAAATATTTTCGGCAGCTCACCAATGAGGGAGTTCGTATCCTTGCCATCATCCAGGTTTACCTACTGATCATTAATTATGGGGTTCGCATCCCTTCTTCAATTTGGGTTCACCCATACCCCTTCAGTCAGGAGGGTTGCACCCCTGTCTATATTGGGGTTAACCTGTTACTCATCTATCAAGAGGTTCGCACCCTTATCTGCGTTGGGGTTCACGTATAGCTCATAAATCATGATGTCCATACCCCCATCATCGTTCAAGTACACCTATTTACTCCCTTTATGGATTGAGCTATGGTACGAACTAGTGTTGTGCTCCACAATTTTTAACGGAAACCCCTGGACTTGTTTAAATCCAGAATTGTTGATGGGGAGCTCTCATGGGCCTTAACCTCCAACCAGTTGAACCCCTAGATTGATATTCTCCACTTTCTTCTTCCATGAGTACATTTTCCAGAATTAAGTATTTAGGGGTTCATCTACAAGGAACCTTATAGCTGAGAAATTGGGGGTTCATCTGATTCTGAGTGCCTTCTGTCAGGGTTGCGACCTCCAGATTGAGGTTCTCCTGCCTTCACCCCTTGAACCCCTTGGTTTTATTTCTAAAACCATTGCATCCTCTCGGTTATCAAACTTCAAACATCAGCTGTCGTCGTGCTTCTCCCTCGATTTTACTTATCAGTGCCTTATCATCTTAATGCAATTTTTTTTACACGGAAACATACCATCCTGGATAGCTTGACCACCATTGACTAAATATGGCATAACTTCCTGTAGAAAAGGTATTTTTACGAACCGTAAATTTTGCTAGAAACTAGATTCCGATACCTTTCCAACGGTATATCACACTGCACCTAGAACCTTCCAGATCAAAGCAGTTTATTCTGTCAAGTTGGCTGAAAAATTGCAGAAACATACAATCATGGATAGCTTCACCACCTTTGACTAAATATGGCATAACTTCCTGTAGAAATGGTATTTTTACGAGCCGTAAATTTTTCCGGAAACTAGATTCCGATACCTTTCCAACGGTATATCGCACTGCACCTAGAACCTTTTAGATCAAAGCAGTTTATTCAGTCAAGTTTGATCAAAAACTGCAGCGTCAAAATTCCAATTTTCTTGCTCTTTATCTCACGCAAATAATTCATCGATATGTTTCTTATATTTCCTTGATTCCTGGCCATTCTTTCCAAGACCTCTCCCATCACAATAAAAATCCAAGCGTCTCAGAGCCACATCTCTTCTTTTATACATTTACCACCAAATGATCGAAATAATGGTGGTTATGGGTAAACTTCATTCTTCTTCATCCTTTTTCCGATGAGCCATGATTTTTTTTCCATTTTTTCATATTTTCTTATCTCTTTTCCCTAAGCTCCTGATTCGTGACCTCATCATTATGTTTTCCATCACCATCACTCCGTTCATCCTCCGGTGTATGAATATATATCACCGGAATTTCGAGACATCTCTTCCCTCTAGAGATAAAACCAAACCCCTCCTTCTAGTGGCACAAATGTTGTGAGGGAAAAATGGTACAACACTTCAATGAAAGAATTACAAGAAACAACCAAGATAATCCAAGAGTAATGATTAAACAAACCGAATTACAAGCCAAAAACCCTAGTTTATAAACCCTAACCCGAGAGGATGAATGGTGGATATTTGGACTGAGTTTGCCAGCACTCCGAGCTATGGTGATTGAATAAAACCTATTCAATCGAGAGAGAGCAGCCCAGAGCGTGTGTTAGAGGTGTATCGGTGTGTCTAACCTTGCAAATTGCCTACATACTCTTATATTTATAAGAGATCAAGTCCCATGTAGTTCTTGATTACTATCCACCATATGATAAGCCTATCCTTCCGTAACAGACCTCTTTTGATCGTGTATCCATCCTTCCATATTTATCCAGTTGTTATTCCATGATTAATCCACATGTTTTGTGATATATCCACCAATATACACGCATATATACATATATCTCCGTATATATACATATCATGTACGTATATAATGTTTATCCATGATAAGTGTTGCTGTTGGGCCATTCCTATTGTTTAGGAACTATCCAGATGGTTGTTAGAACGTCCCTTATCCGATTTCCTGTGATTTAGGAAGTCCCGAGATTGCTGGTATATTTTTTGGAAACCTTCGGGGTTCACGCACGTACCCCCTGCCCTATAGCCTTCCTTCCAACTGAACCCTGCCAAGCCTTCATATGACATTACCCCTAGCCAGGGTTCATATGCTCGCACCCATACATGAACGTACCCCACATTAGATGCCAAAGTCCTATCCTCCCGTTCGCTTCCAAGGCATATTAAATCATCATGCCCGTTCCTTAGCTCAACCTATCCCTCCAAAGTAATTCGAGTCCATAACCTTAGTGGGCCTTAAATCAAGCCCAAGGCGGATTTTGGGCACAACACATATCATCTACTCGAAAAATTCAAATTATAATTTAAAGAACTCAATTAAAAATAATCACTATTTTTCAAATTTAAAAATATTTGATGCACATTAAATGCACATAAAACAAAGTCATTTGTGGTTGATACTAAAATTAAATTTCAATTTTTTAAAAATAACTAAAAAAAGTAAATTAAGGAATTATGAGATTTTTTACTATAAAAGAAATGTAAAATCAATTAATGCATTTAAAACCATTAAACATGATTACTAGTAAAAATTGCTAACTTTTAACCATTTTCTAAGATAACATATAATCTCTCAAATTAACAAAATAATCAAAATAAAGTTTTCAAATTATAGAATGAATTACCATTTTTGAAAAAGTAATGGATTATTAAAAGACATCATTTAGTACTAATTAAAGAGAATAAATATTGACAATTAAAAAAATAACTAAATAATAATCTACACCTTGCACCCGATAAACAAAACACAATTATTTAGTAAAATTTTTCAAGTTGAATTTTAGTTCATTGTAAAGTACTTCAGCACTTAAAGCATCTCCAATAGGGTTGCCAAAAGGAAGGTTATTAAGTTCTATTTGGGATGACATCCTTGGTTGTCCACCTATTCGAGTATCAATGTTACCACCAAGTTGTCAACCAAAAGGTTGCCAAAAGTTGACAACTTCCCCATTTAGTTAAAACATATACAACTCTCCAAAAATGTATTTAAATTTACCATTTTTTATCTCCCATATTTTAAATGTATTTATAAGATAATATAAAATTTATGTATGGGACCATATTGGCAACTTTTAAAGTTGCCAACTATTAGAGTAGATTTGTAATAAAAGTTGCCAACAATGAGATGGATGAGAGAAAAAATAAAAAAAATAAAATATTTAATGATAATATGGTAGAAGTTGGCAACTATGTTGGCAACCTCCATTGGAGAAGCTCTTAGCAGTCTATCTTGCACATAAAATAAAACAAACGAAACCCTTGAATAATTGGATGATAAACTTTTTGCACTGTAATAATTACTAATACTAGCTTATAACCGTGCAACGCACAGATCCTTTTTTAATCTCTATAATTACATTATTTTTTTATTTTATATGTTATTAATTTACATATCAAATTGTTATTAAAAATTGATATATATAAGATTTTACACATTCAATTTAATATTTGTATTGTAAATTATAATCCTTTATTTATAATTTTCAGATTATAAATTATATCCTTTATTTATAGATATTTGTACTCTATCTTAAATTCTTAAAATTTGATTTGGACGATTTTACAGCCCACGTGAAATTAACAAAATAATCTTTAATTTTGTGATGGTTTAACAATTATTTTCAAATTAAATCTACGCAGAAACCAAAGAGAGAATATATTGACGATTTTATGTTAGAAAATGGAGTGTTTAGAGCATAATTAATTTATGATCTTGATGTTAATTCATGTTTTTTTAACGATTGGAAATTGTTCCTTGCTATGAGGACTTCAATTTTTATATATGGGTCTAAGTAATTTTCTTAGTGAAATCCATAGAGAAATTGAGTTGAAGTGGGTAGCTTGAAAGAGCTTGAAAATGAGAATGTGTAATTGTCCCACATTGAAATAAATAAAGAGGGTTGTTGGCTTTATATAGAATCACACACATGGGTAGTGTACAACTACTAAGGTGTATGATAGTGCATGGTGTTACTGTGTGCTCCACGCGCGCGCGCACACACACACCCGCGCGCGCCGCCGCCGCCTCGCCACGCCACGCCACGCCACGTCTCGACAAGGGTTGGCTCGGTCGAAGGGCGATTTGGGCGAATGTCTCGGCGTCTCGCGTACGCGAGGCGACCTGGACGAGGGATTTTATTTATGTGTTTAAATATATTTTAATTAAAATAAATATATATATATCGATTGGGATCAGTACTTGGAATAAATCAGGAACTGGTCAGACATCTAATACTGATGGGCCAAGTCCTAGTCTTGATGAAATCCTGAAGGTACTACCAGATCCTGATGACTTGATCAAATACTGATGGACCTTAAGTCCTGACGGTACCAGATCCTGATGATCAAATACTGATGGACATACATCAGATCCTGACGAACTAAAATCCTGATGGATCAGATCCTGATGTTGTGTCCTGGACAGAATTTGATAATATATATATATTCAGATTAATTAAAATAAAAACTGATATGTGTGGATAATAGATATACGTAACTGTTACGATTTATTTAATTGAAAATCAGCTGTTACAACCGTTTTGATTATATTAAATCGACCGTTTCATTTTTATTAAATGAAATGGGAGTTACAATATTAATGAGGGTGGTATCAGTTACGTTTTGGCCTCTACTATAAATAGAGAGCTAAGCTACTGATTTTATATATTAGACCACACCTTACATTCTCTTCTCTACACTCTCTGTTCTCCCTTCAGCCATAGTTTCTTATACTTAAGGTTTTTCCGGCGACTGAGGTGCTAGTCGAAGTTGAGCCTTTTGATTACTGTGATCATCTTGCTCGGAGCTGTTTTATCCTGGAAGAGTCATTGCAAGCATCCCATCATAGTGTAAGTGGGGGCAATTATCTCTTCAAGAACAATCAGGACTTCTTTGCAAGGCCTGGTGACTCAGCTGATTGTTTCTTAATTTTATACCTGCATAGCTATGGCTTTGGTATGATTTCTTATCTTCATTTGTTCTATCAGTTACTGATGTACATGTTTTATACCTTTCGTGTTTTGTTTCGTTAATTGTTTGCTTGGCCTTGGCTTGTTAAATACGATATATGACTGCCTCTATTTTACTATATTAGTGAATATTTCCAACATTCTTGAAGAGGTAATTCGTTATATAGTATTTAGCATAATGGTTAACGAGAGTGAAATTCCTGCTAGTGGTAGTTCGGTTGCATCTGCTGGGGTCATTGATTGGACCACTTACAGTTTTCCACAACCCGTTGAATTAACTGGCTTGCCAGAGAAATTCAATGGGGGCTTTGGCTTTTCTCGTTGGCAGAAAAGGATGAAGTTGTGGTTGACTGTAAAGGGTCTATGGCCTGTTGTGGAATATGAGAAGCCGGTTGTGGATCAAGAGAAGGCTGAATCAGTTAAGGGTTTTGCGAAGTGGGCTGAGAAGGATGGGGTGGCTAGGGCAGCCATTTTGGCTGCTCTCACGAACACATTGTTTGATGTGTACTCCTCCGATGCCTACACCGCAAAACTCTTATGGGAGAAGCTGGACCAGACACATAATACTGACTCACAAGGTCTGGAAAAGTATTCTGTGGCTAGGTTCCTTGATTTCAAGCTGGTGGACAATAAGTCCATGACTGAGCAAGTGCATGAGTTCGAGATGATAGTGCATGCTTTGAAGGAGTCTGGAATGGACCTCCCCGAAAAGTTTAAGGTGATGAGTGTGATTGAAAAGATCCCAAAGTCTTGGGAAGAGTTCTCTCTCTCCCTGAAAAGACAGAAAGGAGAGATCACCTGGACCAACCTTATGCTGGACATCTCGGTGCAAGAACAACACAAGTCCAAACAGGGACATGTGATGCCGACTGAGCATGGAAGTTCGAAGGTAAATGTAGCAACTGTAGGACAGAAAAGGAAGGCTGTCTCTAAGAAGGGTAATAGTAATAAACCTAAGAGTGACAAGGATAAGGCCAAGAAACCAAAGGCAAACAAACCATGTTGCTCTTGTGGGTAGGTTGGGCACTGGAGTAAGGACTTCCCTACAAAGAAAGCAAAGAAAGCCGAGACTGTAGCTCAAGCGAATGCTGTGCTTGGAACCTCAAGTGGGCCTGTAGCGAACATGGTTGTTGGTGAGGCTTTAGCTTCTGAAACCAACATAGACCGGTATGTTACCTATAATCCTGTACTATTTTCCACTTATCTGTCAAATGAATGGTTGATTGATACTGGAGCTAATGTGCATATTTGTTCTGACATTAGTTTATTTGTATCTTATCAACAGAGTCATAGCTTGACAGTGACGATGGGGAATGCAAGTGCTGCTCAAGTACATGGAGTAGGAAACGTGGACCTGAAGTTTCCTTCGGGACGTATTCTATCCCTGACGAGAGTGCATCATGTTCCTGACATGCGTAGAAATATAATAAGTGGTAGCTGTTTAGTAGCTAATGGCTTTGAAGTCTATCTCAAATGTAATAAAGTAGTTCTTATTCATACTGGTACTTTCTTTGGCAAGGGTTACTTGTCAAATGGTTTATTTGTAATAAATGCTGAGCCCGTTTTGGGTGCTTTTAATAAAATTACTCCTTCTGTTAACTATGTTGAATCGTCAACTTTATGGCATGCTAGACTTGGTCACTTAAATTTTGGTGCTCTTAAAAATATGATGAACTTAGAGTTGATTCCAAGACATACCATAGAAAAGAATTCTAAATGTCAAGTATGTGTGTCTGCTAAACAAATAAGGAAACCTTTTCATAATATTGTTAGGGATTCAGACTTGTTAGATTTAGTACATACTGATATTTGTGAATTTGGTGGTGTGTTGACTAAGGACCAGTTTAGATACTTCATTACCTTTATAGATGATTGTAGTAGATACTGTTATGTTTATTTACTTAGACATAAGGATGAAGCACTTAGTAAATTCATTATATATAAAACTGAAGTAGAAAAACAAACTAGTAAGGTACTTAAACGGTTGAGATCTGATAGAGGTGGTGAGTATACGAGTAACACTTTTAATGAATTTTGTGCAAGCACTTGTATAGTTCATGAAGTTACCCCACCATACACACCTGAGTCTAATGGGGTTGCTGAGCGAAAGAACAGAACATTTAAAGATATGATTAATAGTATGCTTATTAATTCTGGGTTGCCTAAATACATGTGGGGAGAAGCTCTGAATACGGCTTGCCATATTCTGAATAGAGTTCCTCTGAAACACATGGATAAGACACCCTATGAGTTATGGAAGAGCAAGAAGACTACTAGTCTTAAGTATCTTCGTGTGTGGGGGTGCCTTGCTAAGGTACTTGTCCCTGAACACAAGAGAAAGAAACTAGGTCCGAAGACTGTTGATTGTATCTTTCTAGGCTATCTTGAGACCACTACAGCTATGAGATTTTTAGTATTAAAATCTGACATAGATGGTATAGTGGCAAACACGATAGTTGAGTTTCGTGATGCTACATTCTTTGAGGATGTTTACCCTATGAAGACTAGTATGCCTCAAGATACTTCTACTGAAGATCCTACTCACACATCAAGTTCTATTCCTGATCATGTGGATGACAAATGTGGGGGTGGAACCTAGTAGTAGCTCTACTCCTAAAGAGGTAGAGGAACCACGAAGGAGTAAGCGTGCAAAGGTAGTCAAGGATTTTGGAAGTGATTTTATCACTTACAATGTCGAGGATGAACCTTTAACTTTCCGACAAGCTATGGACTCTTCAGAGTCTAGGCACTGGAAGGGCTCTATAAAGAGTGAAATTGACTCTATTGTTTCTAACAGAACATGGGAGTTAGTTGATCTCCCTCCTGGGTGTTCTACTATCGGGTGCAGATGGATCTTTAAAAGGAAGTTGAACCCTGACGACTCAATAGATAAGTACAAAGCTACACTGGTAGCTAAGGGTTTTAAGCAAAAAGAGGGCATTGATTACTTTGATACATACTCTCCAGTAGCTAGAATGACAACAATCCGAATGCTTGTAGCATTGGCTTCCGTACATGGTCTTATCATCCATCAAATGGATGTAAACACTACACCACAAATGGTCTATGGCAACACCCAAAATAAGTGTTAAAAATGCTGAAAAATGTTACCATAGGATTTAAGGCAACACTTTGGTCAATTTTGAAGGTGTTGGGAATTTGCATGTGGGCTTAGAGGTTAAGCCAACACATTTTGTCAAAACTATGGCAACATCAACATGATGTTGCCTTAGGCACTTATGCCAACATTTCATACAATATAGCAACACTATTTTGGGTGTTGGCATAAAATCTATGGCAACACTGTCTACTCAACACCAACACCCTTGCGATGTTGCCATATAGGCTATTCCAACATCTTTATCCCTCTACAGCAACACTAGTTGATATAAATTTTCTGAAATTTTTATTTTTATTTTTTATTTTTGGATTTTTTTTATTTGTGATATTCTTAATATTTTCAAAAATACAATAAAAAAATTAACGCAAGTCAAGGTAAACTAAAATATAATTTAATAAATCACATTTATCAACTTTTATAAAACTAAAATATATCACTAATTCCGTTACAAAAAATTACTAATTACAAAAGTCAAATCATTATACAATTAAATCTACACTCCATTTCAGTGTCCTTCTCAAGCCTATCCTTTTACTTCCACGTGGGTATTTCATCTTCTCCGGCACCTGTAGATGAAAGAAATTGACCAAATTAAGAAAACTACTAGACGAACAAGCAACTAATAAAAACCATTCAATGTTAGTATCTCCAGCACAGACATCTAAAAAATAAGAAACATTTCATGTCCACGAATGTAAACCAGATGCGCAAAAGTTTAGCACAATTCCCTGGCTATTAAATAATTAGAACATCACAAGTTTTGTAGTTCGGAATAGGATATCTCATAACGTCGAAACATTTATTATAAAGTAAATAGCTTCATAAGATAGTTCTGAACCTGGTGAACAGCATTTCTTTTTCTAATCCCATCACCTGCAACCATGAACCTGTAATAAACAGAAAGGAAAAGAGGGCAGCAATCACAATTTTGGAACACAGAAGATAAGTACTTTGTGGTCTAATTAGTATGCTTAAAATAAGAGCATGTGCGCTTGACAACTTTAGCAATCATTTCTACATCAAGTTAAAATCTGACTTGCGTGGTACTGCCACAAATGATTGTGCCCTGCATGCCAGCAATCTACTTGCAGAGTACTTAGAATTGGAGTCTCCAGAGTCATTAGGTGCACGTAATAAATATAATATCACTTGGAATTTGTTAAAGTAATATATAATATCTGTATGCATACTTGTTAATGTTTTCCATCTGAATCAAATTTAAAGATGTACTTGTCAAAATGTCATAGTATTCTTGTAGACCATGCAATTTCGTACACCTTCTTCTTGGCGTTTAAACCCAGTAGCAATTAGGGTTATACTTACTTGACAGATGCAAATCAGGTTAGAACATAAAGTGCAACAAAGTGAAGATAATGGCAGCGTAGGTTTCTTCAGTTTAGAAAATAAAAGTGAAGATATTGAAGATAAATTATATAAATCTAGGAGTGAGACTTCAATAGATAATGATAAAAACTGCGGGCTTATGTTCTCCCCGATGACACTATGGTATGAATATGCACCTGCAAGCAGGCCTGGACATCGACAATCAGCTCTATCATTTCAAATCCCTGTGTTATAATAAAAAATTAATAATAATTATTAACCCTTTAACATTAAAAGATATAATCAATGTACATATTAAGATCGATCTATCATAAGGAATCAGGAGACTTGCACACGATGCAAAACAACTTGCTCGCATTAAGGCCAGCAACCCAATAGTTCTCCTCTGGTTTTTTCAATTTACTAGCACTGTAATAAAAAAAATGGTCGAAAAATTAACTCTTGAAATATGAAGACAAGAAAAAAAAATATGAAGCCCAAATTAACATGTATAATCCACAATAATAGTACATTTGAGCCCAAAACTTAAGAGAGCATTGTACGTTTTTAATACAACTTCAAATGTAGAATCTACCCAGCAAAGGAAAAGGACAAAAATTATAACTTCTTAACAATTTTGGAGTACAAGATATCAGAACACATGAAGGAAATTTACCCATTCGACACACATTTTTGAAGAAACGTAGATTTCTTTCCTATAAATGTTCAACACATCCTGCAGCAACAACAATATTTAAGCTACAATATATACTATGAACTAGTTAGACGGAGATGAAATTCGAACCCGAAAATAATTCAACAAAAACCCTACAATAATTTAACACATGCATCTCAGATTCATCAACAAAATCAACAAACACCCAAAAAAGTCCCAATTAAAAAAAACCCCAAAAACTAGGGTTTGTAAACCCCTAAAATTAACAAAATAGAAAATCCCAAAAAACTAGGGTTTGTAAACTACGAATTAACTAATTAAAATAGGGTAATTAGACAGAGAAACAAACATACCACGAACCGGAGATGAGCTTCAATCGGATATGAGTTTCGACCGGCGATGAGCTTCGAACTAGTGAAAGAGCTTCGAACCAGAGACGTTGTGTAATAACCCTAACTTTGGAAAGGCTACAGTGCCCAAATGAATAGTAAATTTTGAGGATTTAGAGAAATGGTATATAGGTACTCTATAATGGAAATGGAAAATGAATAAACAGAAATCATATTAGTAGTGTACATTGAAAATAAGTGACTCGAAATGACGTTAGATTTCAGAAATTCCTGAAGCATGAAATTTTGAGGATTTTGATTTCGAATAAGCTTCTATTTGACACTAAGGAGCATGGAAACATTATAAGAATTATATATTGAGGGATTAGTGAATTTAGAATTGAGCCAGGGGATTTTTAAGTTAAGAGAATACCAATGGAATTTGGATTGTTAAATGATCTCAAAACCACTGAGATAATGAGGTACATTCGTAACGAACCACAATTAGACGAATATGGAGATTAAGCAACCAAGATTAGTAATATAACAAGGATACATACCACATTATTTATCAATGTACTTAGCATTTTACTTAGAAAATCTAGAAAACAAGAGATGAGATCATTAAGATTACATCATCTTCCACTAAACCAAATTAAGGGTAGATTAGTCTTTTAACACCTAGATTTTTTTTACCAAGCTTCCAAGACAAGCTACACAAACAAGTAAGTAGTAAGATTAAGATGAGATCAAAGAAATAACACAAAAATCTCTCCCCCTTTCTCTTAATACACCATTCGGCTACTTTAGAAAAACAAGAAAAATCAAAATCAAAACCCTAGCTCTCTTCAACTACAAATCTAAGGAAAATTCATGGGTGTTCTTGGAGGTTTGGAAGGATCATCTACAAAATTTCAAGGCAAACCAACATCATTTGCATAGGTAATAAAATCATTGAAGTGGATGATGAATAGTGATGAATAGTAGTTTTCAAGAAACTAACTTGATTTTCATGGTTCTTTTAGTTGATTTAAGCTAATACAAGGTGACTTAAGGTGTATCCAAGGATTGTTAAGTGTTGTAAAGCTTCAAGAAGGTATAAACACTCTTGCCCCTTTTTATATTATGATGAATATTGTTGGTTTAAGTGATTAAGTGGTGTAAAGATTAAGATTATGATGTTATAAGTGTTTGTAAGTGATTAAAGTTGATTTTGGAAGGAGTTTGGGATGGTAACCATGGCTGGTAATTAAGACCACATGGTGTAGGTGATGATTATGGTGTTTGATGATTGATTTGGAGGAGTTTGATTTTGGAAAGTATGAAATTACAGCAGTTATAATGTCCGATTTTCGTTAGAACTACAAACTGCCCTGTTTTTGGACACCAATGCAGTACGGTACCTTACTGTCTAGCACACTTAGTGACCATGAAATGATAGAGCTTAGTTCATAGATCGTTTTGATATAAGGTGCGTTAAAATCTGACGTACGGTTTAGGAGAAAAGTCAGTTTTAGTGAAAGACGTTCGAAAGTCGAGAAATCGTAATTGTACCAAATTTGAGGTTATAGTTACCATACTTTAAAATGTTTAAAAGCCACGAAATTTTGGGATATGGTAGTAGTGTGGTCAAAGAACTAATACCAGTTGACCTTGCATTAAAATTCGAATTCTAAAATTTATAAGAAATTTTACAGTCGAGTGTGGTTGTTAGGGGAAATGGTAAAAACCCCTGAAACTTCGATTGAGCTTATAAATGATTAAGTTCTTGAGCCTTTGGGATAATAATAATACGTTAAACATACATTGAAGTGTAAAGGGTTTTGTTATACAAGAGGATAGTGAGTAAGAGATGTAGTGTTCTAATGACGGTCCTTTTGTGTTTATAGAAATTCCGGAGGAGGAACCAGCCCTACTGTCAGGATACAGAAATCGAGGCAAGATCCTTCTATCCCTACTTTAAAAATTATTTATCTTCGGAATAATAATGATATCATGACATATATTTATGTATATGTGATGCTTTTGTTGCTATATTGCAAAGAATATATTTTCTTGATTGTGGGAAGTTAAAGAGAGATGAATATGTTTTCTGAAATATGAATATAGAGATGACTACGAATGGAGCGAATATGCTCTAGGGTAAAAGAGATATGAAAGAGAATGGTATCAGTTGTTATCTAGGGTTATATGGTTTATAATGCTATATTATAAACATTCTTTTTAGTGTATGTTATATACATATATTTTATAGAAGTAATGTGCGAGAATGGAAATGAGATAAGTGAATGACATATGGAAATGTGAAATAGTGTTGATAAATTGAATAATGATCTTATAAAAAGGGGGATAGCAATAAAAAGCGTAAGAGGCTGTGTGCTGCACAGTCCAGCAATCCATCAATAAAAAGCGTAAGAGGCTGTGTGCTGCACAATCCAGCAATCAATATTTTAAATCGGCCCAAGAGTTGCCGAAGGAGGATGTAGTGGTAGACCTTCCTCCAGGGGGATGTAGTGGTAGACCTTCCTCCTTCTACCGGTAGTAAAAATGGACGGATACGGAGGGCGACTGATCATCGTGCCTCACGTATTCGGCAACAGTGAAAACCCCTACAATATGTGAATAAAGAATAAATGATAAAGTCAGATTGATATACTGGAAAGGGAAAATGATATGAAAGATGGAATTATTGATATAGATGAAGAGAAACTGATTTTATATTAATTTATAAAATTACTGTACAGGAGGGAAATGAGAAGATGATAGTGAGGGATTTATTCAAGTATTTATGTTATTTTAAAATATTACACTAAAAGGGTATATTGGTTGTTATAATATTTAAGAAGAGAAACTGATACTGTATTACCTTAAATTTCTTTCTTATAATAGTAAGTGGATGATGTATTATTAAATAAGAGTTTTATTCTTCCTTAAATTTTATGATTTGGTTACTGCTTACATATGTATATACATTTATACTTGGTTACATTTTAAATTCTAGTTTTCAATATTATCTTGCTGAGCTATTATAGCTCACTCTTGCTACTTATCTATATACAGCTAGGTATGCCCATACTACGCAGAACGCCCCGCAAGAGGGTAAGGGAAAGGCGACCTTCTGAGAGCTCGTTAGCATCAATCCCCGAGGTAGATGACCATCGCAAGGGGTTTAGTGGGCTTATGTATATTAAGTGTGTAAGTTTGAAAGATTGTAATAAATTTGGTTGTTGAAATGCTTCTTGTAGAAGCATCACTCAACAATGTACTGAAGTATGATTCTGGGTTGTAATAACTTTTTAATTCTAAACTCTTATTATGGTGAATGTTGTTCTCTGAGCATATGACTGGTGTGTGTGTGTGTATATTACTGTGGGGTCAATTGTATAAGTATTAATTATAAAAAAAAAAAACCCAAGAGATATTGAATTTGAATGGAAGTTGGTTCGTGATGGCCCAAATTCATGACCCCGGATTTGGGGCTGTCACAGTTGTTTCAATGGGAGAGTTGAGAGAGAGAGAGAGAGAGAGGGAGGGTTTGAGATAGAGTGCGAGTGTTTTTAATTTTCAGACCAAGTGTAAGTGTATTATATTTTTTGAGCGGGCTTTATTTTTGACTAAGAGCGGGCTTTGTTTTTCACAAGTGCGGGCTTTTTTCCCCAATTTTTTAAACACTTTTTTGGGTGTCTAAGGCAACACCCTTATAAGTGTTGGCATTGAGTAAATATTTTTATCTAAGGCAACATCAACGGCAACATCAGGCTATGATGTTGGCATACATTCGTTTTAATTATTTTTAGACATCTAAGGCAACATTTTTCGTGGCAACATCCTTTCTCAGTGTTGGTAAAGACCATTTGTGGTGTAGTGAAAGACAGCTTTTCTTCATGGTGAACTTGAAGAAGAGATTTATATGGATCAGCCTGAGGGATTTGTTGCATCCGGTAACGAAAGGAAAGTATGTAAGTTGATCAAATCCATCTATGGCTTGAAACAAGCTCCTAGGAATTGGCATAAAAAGTTTGATGAAACTATAGTGCCGTTCAGTTATGATATTAATGATAGTGATAAGTGTGTCTACACCAAAGTTAAAGGTAGTGAGTGTGTCATCATGTGCCTATATGTTGATGACATATTACTGTTTGGAACCAATATTGACATTATTAACGAGACAAAAGCTTTCTTGAAAAGGCATTTTGAAATGAAGGATATGGGTGAGGCGAGTGTGATTCTTGGACTCAAGCTGACTCAGTCAGCTGAGGGAATAACTTTATCACAGTCTCATTATATAGAGAAATCTATACTTGAGAAATATGGTTATTCACAGTGTAGAATCGCTAGTACACCCTATGATCCTAAAGTTGCCCTTGTTAAGAATACTTCAGGAGTACCTGTGTCTCAGTTAAGGTATTCTCAAATTATAGGGAGTTTGCAGTATCTTGCTAACTATACTAGACCAGATATTTCATACTCTGTGTCTAAGTTGGCTAGATATACAAGCTGTCCAAACAGAACTCATTGGGATGCTCTTGATAGAGTACTTAGATATCTAAAAGGCACAATGTACCTTAGTCTACACTATAGGAGATTTCCTGGTGTGCTTGAAGGGTACAGTGATGCAAGTTGGATAGCTAAGAAGTCTGGTTCCAATGGAGTGACTGGATATGTGTTCACCTTAGCAGGGGGAGCAATATCCTGGAAGTTGACCAAACAGACTTTAGTTACTCGGTCTACATTTGAGGCTGAGTTGTGTGCACTTGATGCCACGGGGACGGAGGCTGAATGGCTACACGGACTTATGTCCACGATACCTGTAGTAAGCAGACCGCTTCCTGCGTTTGCTATTCATTATGATAGTAAAACAACTATCGAGAAGATTAGCAGTAAAAAGTATAATGCTAAAACAAAGAGGCACATCCAAGTTAGACTAAAGTCTATAAGGGGTTTAGTGTCTGATAGGATTATAGCTATAGAGTTCATAGGAACTCGGAATAATATAGCTGATCCTTTAACTAAAGGACTGGAACCTGCAGTGGTCCTTTAAGTCGAGGTTGGGGATGGGGCTGTCAACCCATCATAGTTCATCATCAGTGGGAACCCAATACACATGAGAGGAGATCCCTTGAAGTGTATTCAATGTGGTAATAACAAGCTGTAAGGATGAATTGGTAGTACCTTTGCTACATAGATGATACTGTTGTATCTTAGTCTATCCCCTGTAAACCTAAAAGGTACTGATACTGCTAGTAAGAAAGAGTTATTGTAACTCTGAATGGGGTCAAGTCATTCGACGAGATGGTAGCAGTACATCTCTGGAGATGCCCAGCTAAGCGAATGTAATTGTGTGGTCGCAATTAGAGGAAAGGGTCATTCGTTGAAACATTCGACGAACAGGATCGAGACAAGACCATTATTGTCTCAAAGCCGTAGATTGGCACCATAGCCTTTGACTTGTCGTCGTCTATGGAACATGATTACATCGAAGTAGGGGACTTAGGAGGGTTCAACCCCGAAAGGGTACCTACTCTGAAAAACAAGTCATGAAGAGAAACCTGAAGCATTTCTGTATGGATTTGTGGGGGATTGTTAGAAAATGGAGTGTTTAGAGCATAATTAATTTATGATCTTAATGTTAATTCCGGTTTTTTTAACGATTGGAAATTGTTCCTTGCTATGAGGACTTCAATTTTCATATATGGATCTAAGTAATTTTCTTAGTGAAATCCATAGAGAAATTGAGTTGAAGTGGGCTTGCGCCGCCGCCTCGCCACGCCACGCCACGCCACGTCTCGACTCGACTCAGGTCGGCTTGGTCGAAGGGCGATTTGGGCGAATGTCTTGGCGTCTCGCGTACGCGAGGCGACCTGGGCGAGGGATTTTATTTATGTGTTTAAATATATTTTAATTAATATATATATATATATATATATATATATATATATATATATATATATATATATATATATATATATATATCGATTGGGATCAGTACTTGGAATAAATCAGGAACTGGTCAGACATCTAATACTGATGGGCCAAGTCCTAGTCCTAGTCCTGATGAAATCCTGAAGGTACTACCATATCCTGATGACTTGATCAAATACTGATGGACCTTAAGTCCTGACGGTACCAGATCCTGATGATCAAATACTGATGGACATACATCAGATCCTGACGGACTAAAATCCTGATGGATCAGATCCTGATGTTGTGTCCTGGACAGAATTTGATAATATATATATTAAGATTAATTAAAATAAAAACTGATATGTGTGGATAATATATATACGTAACTGTTACGATTTATTTAATTGAAAATCAGCTGTTACAACCGTTTTGATTATATTAAATCGACCGTTTCATTTTTATTAAATGAAATGGGAGTTACAATATTGATGAGGGTGGTATCAGTTACGTTTTGGCCTCTCCTATAAATAGAGAGCTAAGCTACTGATTTTATATATTAGACCACACCTTACATTCTCTTCTCTACACTCTTTGTTCTCCCTCCAGCCATAGTTTCTTGTACTTAAGGTTTTTCCGGCGACTGAGGTGCTAGTCGAAGTTGAGCCTTTTGATTACTGTGATCATCTTGCTTGATCATCTTGCTCGGAGCTATTTTATCCTGGAAGAGTCATTGCAAGCATCCCATCACAGTGTAAGTGGGGGCAATTATCTCTTCAAGAACAATCATGACTTCTTTGCAAGGCCTGGTGACTCAGCTGATTGTTTCTTAATTTTATACCTGCATAGCTATGGCTTCTGGTATGATTTCTTATCTTCCTTTGTTCTATCAGTTACTGATGTACATGTTTTATACCTTTCGTGTTTTGTTTCTTTAATTGTTTGCTTGGCCTTGGCTTGTTAAATACGATATATGACTGCCTCTATTTTACTATATTAGTCAATATTTCCAACATTTTATACGTTAAAAATTCTATTCGATTTATGAATTCTACTTATAATTCGTTTTGATTATCAAAAGACCCTTATTGTTATTTGAAGATAGTTCTACTAACAACCAAATATAATTTTAATAATAAGTGTAGGAGAGATTCTGTCCAAAATTTTGATAATCGGTAGTCTTTTCCTCTATACGATAAAATAAATAAGAACCGTTTGATCTAAAAATAATTAGATGAAAATCGTTGGATCTAGCATCAAAAATTATTTTATATTTTAATATATTATAAACTAAAAAGTGTATTTATAATGAAATACGAAAATGTGTGTGTCAATGATTTAAATAATATATAATTATGTTTACTATATTTATATTGAAATATGAAAGGTGTATGTCAATGATTTAAATCATATATAATTAGGTTTTTCTACATTGAATAGCATTATTAATGTAGATAAGATTAATGTAAAAATTCGTAATTTTATTTTCTATTGAGATTCCGAGTGTTTTCATTTGAATAATACTTATTAAATCATCACTAAATTAACGATAATTTTTTGATTTTCGCCTGGTTTGTAAAATCATCCAAATGTGATTTCTAAATCTCAAGATATAGCCCAAATAATATATAAGAATTTTTTTAATACTAATAAAAGATTAATAAAATTCAATTTTAATACAACATTTTTTAATTATATCTTTTCAGATTATAATTTTCTTTTTAAAATTCAATTCTAATTCAATTATTTTTAATTATATCCTTTTAAGATTTTTTTTAAAATTCACTTCTAATGCAACATTTTCTAATTATATCATTTTCAGATTATACTTTTCTTTTTTTTATATGATATAATCTTGATCGTCTATTTTTAAAAAATATTAGATTCCATGGTTGAGATTATTTTAGTAGTGCATTGCCCAAAATTATGGATAAGATCACTATTTTATTCTATTTTGAGTGGATTTTAGTTGTGAGCTAAATTAATCAAAATTAATCCAGCTGAGTTGAATCCAACACGTTTAGCTCGTGTGCTCAAAAAAGAAAAATTAATCAAAATTCTATTTAGAAATAATAAAAGTAAATTTTTAAATAATTTATATATAAATTTCAAACAAGTTTGAGTTAGAGTCAAATTGAATTATCGAATTCGAACCAAGTTCTAGTAGAGTCCATTACATACTCGACTTAATATGTTTAAATCAAATTCGACTCGAGAGTTATTTGTTTGAAAATGGGAAGGCCTCCTCAGTTTCCGGAAAATTAAACCAGGTTTTCTATATTAAATGTAGTTTGATTTAATCTATATACAGCGTTCCTTTAATTTCTAAATTAAAAAAGATATATGGTAGCTAATATCTTTTAAATATATTACCCTTTTTAATTATATTCTTTTTAGATTATAATTTCCTTTTTAATATGATATAATCTTGATCGTGTATTACAACCAAATTACATGACCGAACCAAAATAATTATGGATAAGATAACTATTATGTTTATATATTATATATAAGAATATAATTACCGAATAGAAGTTCATTAGAAAAAGAGATACCGAGACCTAGATGTAAAACAAGACAATCAATCATAATTTGCATCAACTAAATCGAAAAAAGATGAGAAATCACAATTTGCATCAACTAAAGACGTATAATATATTCGCAAAAAGGGCTAGGAGATTCATACCATTATCATGGGATCAATTTACACGATATTTACCCACTATATATCTGAAATAAATTAAGATGTACAAATTTTGTCCGAAAATCACCGAATTTGTCATCGTTGTGGTCATTCATCAATGACGAGATATAATATTTTTTGATTAGTGAAATTCAACTCATTGTTTGAATTTTTCTGTACATATTTTCTTTTTGTGTATCTAACATTACTTGTTTGTATTGACTAATAAATGCATTAAAACAACACAGTTATCTTTTACTCTGTAAATTCACAAGTCAGTAACAGTTCATTTATATAATTTAGAAATTGTACTTAATTTAAATTTTTAGTAAATGTAGTTGATTCAAAATTGTCTGAGTCAGTAAGAGCGAAAATTCACGAAGAAAAATCTATTAAATTTCATCCTCTTTTAAGATGAACACAAGTATTTGATTGCTGTCTGACTTAAAAAACTTTTGAGATGCGAATTGAACACCAAAATATAAAACTAATTAAACTTTTAATTAAATCTCACAAGAAATTCAATATTTATTTATTAATAGATTATTGAATACCACCACATGTGATAGAATTACAAGGTGAATTAGTAACAATTGTACAAAGTGAGAAGAGTAAGAAGTTTCCAAGGAACATGTCCAAAGAAATAATATTCGATCTGCTGTTTTCAGACAAAATGTTAGAGCTATATATCCATCCAACCTCTCACAATAAATAGTTAATTCCGCTAGCTAGAATGACATGATAGGTTTAGCATTATTAGTTTCATATATTGTAAGGTGAAGGTGGCCAATTAATATTGAAAATTAAGCATGCCCGGATCAATTTCTGGCTCCAAGCTCATCATCTCCTCATCATTGAAGCCATTTTCAGCTAACTCTATGTCATGATTTATTATGTAATTCTCATGATCTCCAAAACTTGAGGCTTGCAAATGGGAGGGCACAAGCTGCTGCTCTTGTTTAGTTTCGAACTTTTCAAAGTCTTCCAACACAGTCCAAATATCAAACTCACTATCCACGATGTCAACGTTATTCGATTGTTTCAAGTGAATGTTAGGGGCTTCATTAGAAAATGAACTTGATCCAGATTGTTATAGCCAAAATTCGGTTCGGGTATTTTCAAGATGGATTCGGGTCAAATATGGGTTCAATTTGGGGAATTCTAGAGTAAATTAGGGTTTTTGACTTAAGTTGGAGGAATTAGGCCGCACCCTAGCTTTCCTTATAATTAGGGCGCGCCCTAAATGTAAAATATGGTGACAAATCTATTCAAGTTGATTTTCTAAGAAGACGTTGAAGGAATCTCTCCTAGGATTCTATTCAAATTAGGATTCTATTTAGGTGGGATTCCACTCAAGCTGGAATTCTAGAAGTTGAAGAATTCCCTCCTGTCGTATCTCAGGAGGGGGATGTCCGTCGCAGAAGGCCTCCAGGGGTTTGCCTGGATATAAGGACCCTTCTTAGACGCTAAGGGAGGCATCCGTGCGCCCTAAGGTGGAAAGATGGGGACTTTTTGGTGTGTGCTTTGGGAGCTCTGTTCCTGTAGCCAATGGGCGCGCCCTCATTGGGGAACTTTGGAGTAATCCTGCACTTTGCACCCAAAAGCTCTGGATCATCTGTCCTGCTATCTGGTGGGTGCTTCTCATTCGGGGGACAGGGATGCGTTTTGCACTTGGGGTAAATCACGGCTATACCTGCATCCTTGAAATCAAGAAATAGCTGGTAGCGGATAGGACTAGTCCTCGACGGGGGAAGTTTCCTTATCCGTGAAGTCTTGAGATCTTGGATGAGCCTTGGGCCTTTTGTGGTTAGGCCTCATAGTAGAACATTCCGGAAGCTGGTCTGTTATCCAAGCCCATTTGGGTTTCTTGCTCTCCAAGAACTACGTATGGCTTGATCCCCTATAAATACCGGGGTACGTAGGCCGATTGGGGGGTTGGAAGTCGAGAGCTCTGAATAGCCGCCACTAACCCTATCAATCTCAGCCACCAATTACAAACAGCCACCACACGCCACCATTCTTTTCGGCAAAGAACCACCGCTGTAGATCTTGTTTCCGGCAAAGTACCTCGAAATTTGTTGTTACCAAATTCCTCCGTCAACAAATTGGCGCTAGAAGGAGGGGAGCCAATCAAGATCTTCATCTTAGGAGGAAAAGATGTCTCACAATCAACGCAGAGGTTCTCACGAAGAGGATTATTACGATTCTGAAGATAGCTTGGGGGGTAACCAAGTTCGTCACGAAGCTTATATTCCGGAGGAAATCCCTGTTCCCCCACACCACCATGGAACTCCAGCCACCGACGGTGGCCAGCCGCCCGTTCTTATCAGTAACGCGACATTAATGGAACAGTTGTATCGTATGGGAGATGCCATAAATAGTTTCGGAGCCAGGTTGAGTTCTGTGGAGGAAGTGCAAGAATCTAGGAGGAAATCTCGGAGTATCCCGCGAAATCATCGCCGGTCGGGCAAATCCCCTCAGATTGAAGAAGATTCCCGGAGGGAGGAAAATCAGGAAAGGAGATTTCAGCTGGTCACTCCTAGAAGGTTAGATTATTCTGATCCTATTGTTGAGTATCCTAGTGAAGATAATTCTGAGCGCAGGTTGTTAAATCCCCAAGAGAGGGCGCGCCCTCATCCTCATCGTTCGGGACGCACTCCTGGTGAGATTCAAAGGGATGAGGAGCAGATAGCTAGGGAAAGGAAAGACTATGCTAGCTTGAAGGAGCGCCTTGGAATAAGGCTTAATGACGACGATTTAAGGATGGTACTTCTTGAGCAACAAAAGAAAAGCGAATATTTGGAATCACGACCCCATGATCCACAGCGTGCGACCCCTGACAACAGGTCGAGGCCCCTTGGACATGAGCGATCTCTTGCTCGCAATAATAATCCACAGCGCGCGCCCCCTGTTCACAACAGGTCGCGGCCCCTTGGATCTAAACAAACTCTTCATCAAGACAACAATGGAGCAAGAGGAAACCGTGATAACGGTGATAAAAGAAGGGATTGGTATCAGGGAGATAAGCGTCCCCATCATCAGGGCGCGCCCTCAGGAAGAAGATCTTCCCATATTCATCAAATTCCAAGTACGTCTGATGAGTCTAGGTCGAGGACGCACCCTCACTCAGGAGAACAATATCAGAGAAATTCTCAAGGGAACCCGCAACCTCATGGAAATCCAGAAGGTCAGCAAACACAAACTCAAACTCAGGAGGAGGTTGTGATTCAGCCACAAGCAGGGAATCAAGGAGGTGTGGAGACAACGGCTCCACCTCTACCTCCACCTCCAGGGGGTACTCAAACTGTGGCACAACCAAATATTCAGAACGTTCCCGGGGTTGGAACTTTCAATGTGGATGATTTGAAGAAGCTCCTTGCTCACTTGGATGGAGGAAGAATATCTGCTACTGCACAAACTTCCTCTCCATTCTCAACCGAAGTAAGAGAGGCACAACTTCCTACTGGGTATAGATCTATGATAAATGATTTGCGCTTTCATGGAAATGCAGATCCTGTTGAATTCCTCGGACGCTTTGATATCGAGATGGATGTCTATCAAGTGACAGAGCTGGCTAGGTGTCGATTGTTGGCAGCAACTTTCAGGGAGAGTGCTCAGCAATGGTTTCAGAAACTTGGCCCGGGAGTTATTACATCTTGGCAGGTGATGAGGAATTTGTTTTTGACTAAATTCCAGGCGGCAGTGAAATATGCTCCTCCCGTCACAACTTTGGCCAATATCAAGCAGAGGGAAGGAGAAAGTCTGCAATCTTACTTCAAGAGGTTTAACTCGGAATCAACTTTGGTGAGAGGAGCGACTGATGAAACGCTCAAGAGTTTTCTAATAGCTGGATTATCAGTGGGAACCGACTTCTGGAAACATCTTCAAGGACGAGATCCACCGACATTGGCTGATGTGTTTGCACAAGCTGAATCTTTCAAAATTGTGGAGCAGTCTTTGGCAGATAATCGAAAGACCGATAATCAAAACAGTGCCAAGGTAAAGATGGGAAAGAGGAAGGATAGGTTTCCTAGTCCAACTCGCCGGATAGCAACAGGTGCTAATCGGGTGAACTTAACTGAATCTGGCAGAAATTGGGGTCCCCCAGATACTTACACTTATGATCAAAGGCCGGGTAGTTATACACCTCTTGCAGATTCCATTGAACATATTTTTGAAGTGAACAAAAATAAAGGATTCTTCAGAAAGCCAGAGCCTCTCTCTTCTTGGCAAAGTAAAGATAAGAGAAAGTATTGCGAATTCCATGAGTCTTCTGGGCACAATACTCATGAGTGCCGTCAATTGAAGGATGAAATTGAGGATTTAATCAAGGAAGGATATCTAACATAATGGATTGTCAGAGAAGTGAAAAAACATAGGGAGAATCCTGATAAAAGAGATGGAGGGCGCGCCCCCCATGTAGATAGTAAGCCTGAAGAGAAGAACTTTGTGAAGGAAGGAAGTATTCACACTATCTTTGGTGGACACCACCTGGGAGGTGACAGCAATCATGCTATGGAGAGGTATACTAGAGAAGCAAGATACCGACCTCTTACAAATGTGAATAGTTTGGAGTTGAGGCCGCCAAAGTTGTTCAAAGGAGAATTTGCTGATATCACTTTCACTGAAGAAGAAGCAAGATGGGTACACCATCCTCATAATGATGCTTTAGTAGTGGCAATTCAGATTGGGTCCAAGAATGTGCATCGAGTTTTTGTTGATAATGGAAGTTCGGTGAATATTCTGTATTACAGTACTTATCAAAAGCTGGGACTTTTAGATAAGGATATGCTTCAAGATAATTGATGGATCTATGGTTTTTCGGGGGAATCTGTAAAGGTCATGGGAGCTATCAAGTTACCAGTAACTCTCGGGGAAGGAACTCTTTCTGTGACACAAATGATGGATTTCATGATTTTGAATGTGGAATCATCACACAATGCTTTGGTAGGACGTCCCTTGTTGAAGGAAATGAAGGTGGCGACCTCCATCTATCATCTTGCAATGAAGTTTCCTACGCCAAATGGTGTGGGAACAATTCGAGGATCTCAGCATGACTTGAGAGATTGTTATCATAAGGCAATTAAAGGGTTCAGGAGACAGCAGGATGGAGGGCGCGCCCTCAGTGAAAGTAGTTCTGGAGTTATGAGTATTGCTCTTGGAGAAGTGAAAGTCCATTATCTTGTTCAAGAGCCAGAAGAAGAAACGCCTTGTTACAAGGCGCGCCCTGAAGAAAGAATTCCAGTGTTGGATGATCTTCAGGATGGGATTCTGGAGGAAATTGAAGAAGACTCAGAGGAGGTGATTTCAGTTAATATCAGAGGTGAACAGGTTGAAGGGAGGCGAATGTTACTTGAAGGCTTGGTGCATACCCTTGTTGAGGAAGACTTCCCTCTTAAAGAGGACGCGCCCTCCAAGGATGCAGCACCAATCGAGGATCCCCGAAACTTTGATTTTGATCTTGATCCAAGAACACCACAACTTGTGGAAAAGACTGGTCCTGCAGAGGATACTATTTCAATTTTGGTGGATGAAAAGGATTCGAGTAAGGTTTTGAAAGTCGGATCTCAATTGAATTCCAAGTTGAGAGGAATGCTCACTAATTTTCTTTTGAATAATCTGGATGTATTTGCTTGGAGTCATGCTGATATGGTGGGAATTGATCCAGAGGTTATGTGTCATCATCTGAACATAGATCCCACCAAGAAGGGAATTCGCCAGAAACGTCGACCTATGAGTGGAGAAAGAGCTATAGCATTAAAAGAAGAAGTTGATAGACTTCTAGATGTTGGTTTGATCAAGGAATCATATTATCCAGATTGGTTGGCTAATCCAGTTCTTGTCAAGAAGCCTAATGGGAAGTGGAGAACTTGTGTGGATTTCACGGATCTGAACAAGGCTTGCCCTAAAGATAGTTTTCCTCTCCCTCGAATTGATCAGTTGGTGGATGCCACAGCTGGCCATGCTCTTTTGAGTTTCATGGATGCTTACTCGGGCTACAATCAAATTCCTATGTATGAGCCAGATCAGGAGCATACATCTTTCATCACAGATAGAGGTTTGTACTGTTATATTGGAATGCCATTTGGTTTGATCAACGCTGGAGCTACTTATCAGAGGTTGGTGAACATGATGTTTAAAGATCTGATAGGGAAAACCATGGAAGTGTATGTGGATGACATGCTTGTTAAATCTTTGAGGGCAGAAGACCACGTGAAGCATTTAGAGAAGATGTTTGAAGTATTGAGAAAGTTCAAAATGAAGTTGAATCCTCAGAAATGTGTGTTTGGAGTGGAATCTGGAAAGTTCTTGGGATTCATTGTAAACCATCGCGGGATTGAGGCGAATCCAGCTAAGATTAAAGCTTTACTAGACATGAAATCTCCATCTAGTGTGAGGCAAGTTCAGAGTTTGGCTGGGAGGATTGCTGCACTAAATCGCTTTGTATCAAAATCTTTGGATAGATGCAGAGAATTCTTCAAGGCAATCAAGGGAGCGTCCAAAGATTTTGTGTGGACTCCTGAATGTGAAGAAGCTTTTCAGAAAATCAAGGAGCAGTTGGGGAATCCTCCGCTCTTAGCCAAGCCTGTGGAAGGAGAAACCTTGATATTTTACTTGGCAGTTTCGGAATATTCCATTAGTGCAGTATTGGTAAGAGAAGAGATTAATCATCAATCTCCGGTTTACTATGTGAACAAACGTTTGCATGATGCAGAGACCCGATATACCAGTATGGAAAAGTTGGTTTACGCTTTAATCTTGGCGGCAAGAAAACTTCGTCCTTACTTTCAAGCTCATAAGATCGAGGTTCGTACTGCTTATCCATTGAGAAGTATTCTTCACAAACCGGAAGCTTCAGGAAGAATGTTGAAATGGGCCATCGAATTAGGGCAGTTTGATTTGGAATATACACCAAGAACAGCAATTAAAGGTCAGGCTTTAGCGGATTTATCCTGGAGTTTGATTCAGAGACCGAGGAAAAGTCAATTGTATTAGTGGAACCTGGAATTCCTCCTAAGAGGGCGCGCCCTCTTGAGGAAATTCCCCAACCTTGGTGGAGGTTGCACGTAGATGGAGCTGTAAACAATGGAGGAGCTGGTGCAGGTGTAATTCTGGTGACACCTGAAGGAAATCAACTAATGAGTGCTATTCATTTCAAATTTAAGGCAACTAATAATGATGCGGAATATGAAGCTTTGATTAATGGATTGAAAATGGCCTTGGAAATGAAAGTAGTAAATTTGGTTGTGTCAAGTGATTCAGAGTTAGTGGTCAGGCAGATCAAAGGAGGTTTTTAGTGTAGAGGTCCGAGAACAGAGCTCTATATGAAGTGTGCACAACGATTAATTCAGAAGTTTCGTGAAGTAAGGTTGGAATGCATTCCTCGAGATGAAAATTGCTCTGCAGATGTTTTGGCTAAGCTACGATCCCAGAAGGATGCTATGTTGTTAGGAACAGTTCCTCTACAAATTCAAGAAGTGCCAAGTATTCCAGAGGTGGAAGTTATGGAAGTGGAGAGTACTTCGTCAGTTACCTGGATGACTCCAATTCTAGAATATCTCCGTAAGGGGATTCTCCCAAGCGACAAAATTGAAGCAAGGCGTCTTCGATATCATGCTGCAAGGTTTGTGGAGTATGATGGAATTCTGTACAAGAGAGGTTTCAATCAACCGCTTCTGAAGTGTATAGACGGAGATGAATGCAATTATATCCTAAGGGAGGTACATGAAGGAATTTGTGGCAATCACTCGGGGGGTGGTTCGTTGGCAATGAAGGTGTTAAGGCAAGGTTATTATTGGCCTACTATGAAGAAGGATGCCTATGAGTTTGTTAAGGCATGCGATAGGTGCCAGAGGTTTGCCAATTATTCAACGATTCCCGTAACTACCTTGACTTCTATGATGAGTCCATGGCCATTTGCTATGTGGGGAATTGATCTTATCGGAGAACTCCCTAAATCTAAGGGAGGAGTCAAGTATGCTGTTGTTGCAGTAGATTATTTTACCAAATGGGCGGAAGCAATGCCCTTGGCCACAATCACAGCGAAGAAAGTTAAGGATTATGTGTTCAACTCTATCGTGTGCAGATTCGGGATTCCTTACAAGCTTGTTTCAGATAATGGGAAACAATTTGACAGCAAGGAGTTGCGAAAGTTGTGCGAAGACTTGGGAATCAAGAAGGAATTCGCAGCTGTGTATCATCCTCAGAGTAATGGGCAGACTGAAGCTATCAACAAGATAATCAAGCATACCTTGAAAACCAAGTTAGATGAAAGCAAATGGAATTGGCCCGAGGAACTTCCTATGGTCTTATGGTCTTACAACACAACACCAAGGACCACAACTGGGGAATCTCCTTTCATGCTGTCTTATGGATGTGAGGCAATGGTGCCAGTAGAAATTGGAGCGGGGTCATTCCGAAGGGATTTCTATGATGAAGAATTGAATATGATAAATCAAAGGCTAAATCTTGATTTTCTAGAAGAGATGAGGGCAAATTCGCAGTTGAGGTTGGCAACTTATCAGCAGAGGGCTGCAAGGTACTATAACAAGAAGGTGAAGATTCAGCCTTTCAAGGTGGGTGATTTAGTTCTGCGGAAAGTTATGCCTAATACAAGAATAGCAGCACATGGAGTTTTTGGTCCAAACTGGGAAGGACCTTACAAGATCAAGTCTATCATCTGGGAAGGAACTTATCATCTAGAAGACTTGGATGGCAACATAATCCCAAGAGCATGGAATGCAGAGCATTTGAGAAAGTATTATCAGTAGGATGCGGCTTTGACCCCCTATTGTATGAAGGTTTATATTTAAGTTATAGACTAGTATAAATAAATCTTCTCCTAGTCTAGGGGGGTAGTACACATACGCCTTCTTTAGTTCTAGTCGAGATTTGCTGTTTTTATTCCACGTTTTTTTTAAAAAAAAGTTTTCCTTAGCTCGGGGGGTAGAACATGTATACCTTCCCTTGTTCTGCTGAGATTTGAGATTATTTGAAGATTAATAAAGTATATCAAGACATTTTTCAAGAATTTTGAAGACTTTTTGATTGAAGTATAAAAGGTCGTGCTCATTTCTTAGGGCGCGCCCTCAACATGTATGAAGATTTGCTATGTAGTAATTGACAAGTTAAAGGAATCCTGAAAAGGGTAGTGCCTTAAGGCGCGCCCTCAACGAGAATGAAGAATCTTTGTGTTATTTTTGCCAAGATTAAAGATATTTTCTTGAACGAAATTATGAAGAAAAGGTTGCACCCCCATCAAGGGCGCGCCCTAATTTGAAGAATTTAATAAATGAAAGCATGAAGATAAGTTATAAGCATAGCAAGGTTCAAAAGACACTAAAAGTTAGGAATTACAATTGGCAGGGTTTTACAAAGGACCCGCACCTTAAAAGTTAAAGTATGTACAAAACAGATTTAAAGATTAAAAACCTAAGGCGCGTCCTTAGGGGGAGAAGAGGGGATGACCTTGGAAGGTGAAGGAAGCGCATCCTGAGCATCATTTGGGCGAACCGTTTTAAGGGGAGATACATTTGTGGGAGGAGAGCTTTGAGTAGGGATAGCTGCAGGAGAGGGTTGAACATTGTCAGTAGAGGGCGCGCCCTCAGAAGCATCCTCTAACCCTAGTTCCACTCTTTTTGCCTTAATGACTGAGGCTTGGTTAACCTTAAACTTTGTTATATCCTCAGCAGCAGCAGGTCCAAATTTCCCCCAGTCATAGTCAGGATCGTTGGCCAGAAAGCCAATAAGATAGAAGTTAAAACCCTTTTCAAAGTTTTCATCTTCAATGGCTTCTCTCTGTTCTTTCAACTTGGCCTTTTCGATTTCTAAGGCACCTTGCTGAGCTCGGAGTTCCTCCACCTCTTTCTCTAATTCGTCATTTTTGGTATTCAAAAGAGTGCGATGTTCAATGGATTCATCCAGTTCATGCTTCAGATCAGCAATTCTGTCATTTTTGGCATCCAGATCTTTTTTCCATTTATTATCATTGTCAACAATCATCTTCGAATACTTCCTATTTTCAGTTTCAAGTCCGTGGATGTGGAGTTTTTCCTTATGAACCCTCTGGGCGCGCCCTAGAGATTGAATAAGTAGTTGAGCAGATGCCCGGATCATGGACTGAGATTCCTCATCCGCATTCATATTTTGCCAAATGTCAACCTCCTTTTCTTCAACAAGGGAGGCAGCAGCAGGGCCAATTAAGGTTTCAACATATGAGGGCGCGCCCTCATATCTTGGCTTCTTGCCCCTGTCAGTAATAGGTTCTTGAATATCAGCACTCCTTTTCAGAGATTCTGTGGATGGAGTGACTATGTCACTGGAATTCTTGTCCTGCACAGGGCGCGCCCTGGAGTCAGATGTATCCGTTTGGTCGTGTTTCTTTTCTTTGTCATTCTTCTTTTTGGCAGCGCCAAATCCGCGAGGAATCCTAGGAGCCATACCTGTACAAGATAAAAGAAAAGAAAGGTTAGGCCGCGCCCTGGGTAAAGAAGGCAAAGTATAAAAACAAAACATAAAAAATGAAAAAAAAACGGTTAGGGCGCGCTCTGTCCTGCATTATAACTATTACCTTCGTCATAGTCAGAATTTTCATGTTCGCTATCACTAGATGAAGAGGTGGGAACGGCGATGCCATTCCTAAATTTTTTAAATTTACAAATGGAACCAACCCTGTTGGAAAGAATTCCAACCCTTTTTAGATTTTCTTCAGTGATTAGAGTTTGAAGATTAAATTTCTCCGCTACAACTTTTAGGATAGCTCTGGCCCGGGACGAGGCCGCACCCTGAAGTTCTTTTTGAACTCTTCTATCTGTTTTGGATTTAAAGGAATTAATAAAAAAAAAGAAAAAAGGAAATTCTTGAAAAGAGGAGTGTAAGGGCGCGCCCTCACTTACATGGATTTGTGTTAAACTGGAGTCGAACTCGAGGAACATCCCAGATAAAGAAGAAAGGTTCTTTCCATCGTTTAATGTGGCTAATTCTCCCTTCAGAAAAGCCCTTGTTGTTGTGAGGTTTGTTGATTACCAGGTAATAATAACCAATATTTGATTGACGGATGCTAAAAAAGTAGCTGATTTCTTGCATAGAGGGAGCACCGAAACCCAAGTCATGGTAGAGGATGAGTAAGCCTAGCACAAGTTTGTAGCTGTTAGGGGAAAGTTGGATTGGAGCTAGATCATACCACTCAAGGATTTCCCTTAGGTAAGGGTGTAAGGGCGCGCCCACACCTAGAGCAACGAGTCTTGGGGTAAGAACCATCCTTGGAATTCTGAAATCTCCACCGTAGTTGAAAATATGGGGACGATGGTGGGAGTGAGGAATTGCCCAGAGTCCTTCTTGGCCATAATATTTCATAGCCCATTCCACTTCATCATTGGTGGCGGTAGAAGACATGCTCACACAGGCTAATTTGCCTTGTTTCTTTCTAAGTTGGTTCTTTTCTTTTTCAGATATTTCATTATATCTGCCCCAATCAATGTCAATTTCTTCATTAAGGACTTCCCAATGTTCGAATGGGGTAGGTGATGAAGGTGGAGATGTTGGTTCAGAATTGATTACTGGTGAGATAGACGAGGCGGAAGGCGCGCCCTCAGAGGAATATGTATCAGAAGAATGCGTGTCACTGGGAGAATTGGAGTCCGGAGCATAATCATTGTCAGATGGATCTGTGTATATGAGATTTGAAGTCTTTTCAGGTATTGGTGTTGGAATTTTTTCAGGTATTTGAGTGTTGAGGGGAATACCATCAAAGGAGTCTTCACTGGAGAAATTCATCCTGCCTTCGTTAAAATCTTCAATAAGGCGCGCCTTGTCTTCAGGAGAAATAAACGAAAAAGGGCTCCTATAAGGTTCAGGAGATAAGGGGGGTGGCAATGGAGAATGGATCCCTAAATGATCGTTGAATTCCCTAAATGGGTGAAAAGGCGGAGACGCGCCCTCCAGCTGTAAAATTAAATGAAAGAAGGGACTTAGGGCGCGCTCAAGAATTAACAAATAGAATAATTTTTTGCAAAAATTGAGATCTAAGGACTTTTGCAAAAGCTATTCTAAAACGTCTGAGGCGTGTCCTGGGTAAAAGGGCGCGCCCTAGAGTATAATGATTAGCAACGAAAGGATGCACCTAAAAAGATTTTCTAAGATATTCTAGAAGCGTCATGAAGAATCGAATTTCTAAAATTACGTCGTGGTATCAGGGGAATCCAAGGCGCGCCATGTGTTAAAGGCGCGCCCTGAGAGTTGATTCACTGTTATTTTGACAAACATATTTTTGAAGAAGTTATAGTAGCAAATGAAGATCAAGCATGCATACATACATATATATATACAAGTAATATTGAAGAACACGAAGACAACCAAAAGTCAAATCGCAAAATCGGACAAAATGCGTGGTGAAAGTACAAATTAAAGGCATCAAAACATACCTTGGAAGTTCCGGAACGAGATTTGTAGAAGAAAATCAAAGGAAACTGTCGAGATTGGCCGGATTATTACTCGGAAAAAGAGATCGTCGGAGTGTAAGAGTTTTTGGGAAAGAGAGAGTAGAAAAAGAGTAAAATAAAACAGAACAGGGGTATTTATAGAGATTTAGAAAAATAGTGGAAAACAGCTGTCAGCCACTCAAGTCGTTTAGGATTCTAAAGACGCGCCCTCTTCCAAGGCGCGCCCTGATGAGGATTTGTGAAAAATTTTGGGCTTTTCAGAAGAAATTCCATACGTCATCTCTGATTTCGTATGGAATTGGGGGGTAGTTGTTATAGCCAAAATTCGGTTCGGGTATTTTCAAGATGGATTCGGGTCAAATATGGGTTCAATTTGGGGAATTCTAGAGTAAATTAGGGTTTTTGACTTAAGTTGGAGGAATTAGGCCGCGCCCTAGCTTTCCTTATAATTAGGGCGCGCCCTAAATGTAAAATATGGTGACAAATCTATTCAAGTTGATTTTCTAAGAAGACGTTGAAGGAATCTCTCCTAGGATTCTATTCAAATTAGGATTCTATTTAGGTGGGATTCCACTCAAGCTGGAATTCTAGAAGTTGAAGAATTCCCTCTTGTCGTATCTCAGGAGGGGGATGTCCGTCGCAGAAGGCCTCCAGGGGTTTGCCTGGATATAAGGACCCTTCTTAGACGCTAAGGGAGGCATCCGTGCGCCCTAAGGTGGAAAGATGGGGACTTTTTGGTGTGTGCTTTGGGAGCTCTGTTCCTGTAGCCAATGGGCGCGCCCTCATTGGGGAACTTTGGAGTAATCCTGCACTTTGCACCCAAAAGCTCTGGATCACCTGTCCTGCTATCTGGTGGGTGCTTCTCATTCGGGGGACAGGGATGCGTTTTGCACTTGGGGTAAATCACGGCTATACCTGCATCCTTGAAATCAAGAAATAGCTGGTAACGGATAGGACTAGTCCTCGACGGGGGAAGTTTCCTTATCCGTGAAGTCTTGAGATCTTGGATGAGCCTTGGGCCTTTTGTGGTTAGGCCTCATAGTAGAACATTCCGGAAGCTGGTCTGTTATCCAAGCCCATTTGGGTTTCTTGCTCTCCAAGAACTACGTATGGCTTGATCCCCTATAAATACCGGGGTACGTAGGCCGATTGGGGGGTTGGAAGTCGAGAGCTCTGAATAGCCGCCACTAACCCTATCAATCTCAGCCACCAATTACAAACAGCCACCACACGCCACCATTCTTTTCGGCAAAGAACCACCGCTGTAGATCTTGTTTCCGGCAAAGTACCTCGAAATTTGTTGTTACCAAATTCCTCCGTCAACACAGATGTTTCCCTTATAGCAATATCTGGCTAGTTTGTGCTACAGGTAAAATATCTGGCATTGTGCCAACAGGACATCGATCAGCTGTAAGTAGTCTATTGGCTTTTGGACATGGGACATCACCACATGTACTTAAAGTAGCACTAGATGTAGACAGGGAAGATGATGAGATCTCTATTGACGAACATCCATCATTCTTGATTGCTTTTGTATTATTGTTGTGACATTTGGAATTTTTTCCTAATAATCTTTTCTTCAAATGTGTATTCCACACATTTTTTTATCTCATTGTCAGTTCGTCCCGGTAACTCGGCAGCTATTTTTGACCACCTATAAAATTTTAAATAATTGTGCGTGCAACCCCATAATATTAGAATTATAATTCATTAAAATAAGAAGAAATCTCTTTCTATATATAATAGAGCAACATGGAGATAATTTGAGCCAATAAACCCCTTGTGAAATTACAATTATACCCTTACATGAAATGCCACTCTTTTATTTAAATGAAAAAAAAATGAATTGTTGTGGTGAATCGAACCTAGAACCTCCACTACACAAGTTATCCTACCAACCACTGTGCTACACTGACTCTTTTGTTTTAAGTTAAAAAATCTTTTACATAAACCCGACCTCTCTATTATCTTATTTTTACTATTATTTTAAGGAAAATGCTAGGTACCCCAAATTGGTACCCAAAAAATTTCCCAAATGTCAAGTGTAGCAATTCAATTGGTTGTAATAATAGTGGACCCCCCTACATTCACACCAACCACCCAATCAAAAATTTCCATTATTCCATGTAAGCATTGCCACATCACTTGGGGTACCTAACATTACTCTTATTTTAATTGGAAAAAAATGAGTTGTTTTGGTGAATCGAACCTAGAACCTCCTCTACAAAAGTTATCCTTCTGACCACTGTGCTACATTGACTTTTTTGTTTTAAGTTAAAAAACATTTTACATAAACTCAACCTCTCCATTATCTTATTTTACTATTATTTTAATTTTTGAGTAAAAATAATGGTGATTCGCATTATTTTAAAAATATTATATTTTAGGTTTCACAATATGGTACACATCCATCCATTCTTTCTATGTATAATAAGATAACAAGGGGATTTTTAGGGGCATGTTGAGCCAATAAATCATCTATGATATTACATTTATACCCTTACAAGTTATAAAATTACATGAAATGCCACTCTCTTACTTAAATGGAAAAAATGGGTAAATTTTATTCTTATGGTGAATCGAACTAAGAACCTCCTCTACAGAATTTATCCTACTAACCATTGTGTTGCATGGACTTTATTATTTTGAGTTAATAAGCCTTTTAAACAAACTCGACCTTTCCATTATCTTACTTTTACTATTACTTTAATTTGTGAGTAAAAATAATGGTGACTCGTATTATTTTAAAGATGTCATATTTTAGGTTTCACAATATGGTACACAATTTATCTATCTATTACTATATATTAAACCACAACACAAGTGCAAAAAGTGTCATTTTAATGGTTGTGAACTTACGATAATATCCCTCTATGTTTAAACATTACAAAAGTACCATCCTTTTAATATTTATGCAAACAATATATGAAATTACGTTAGTGTTGGGAATCAACCCTCTCGTAATTTCTGAGTATAATTCTATGCGACTTATATCTTGATGAGATATTTAAAGAAATAAATATTAAGAAGCATTTTAATTTTATCTAGAAAGCATTGTATGACGAGTATTATTCACATGGATGATATGTCTTTTTATCATTGTTCTAAAATAAAATGTGTTATAACCTATATAATATATGTATATGCCACAAAACATCGTCTTTTTAGTGCTCATATGATCTATACATAAATAAAATAATACATAAATTAAAATACTGATATTATAATATGTATGAACATAAAAGGTGCAATTATATTAAAAAATATCCTTAAATCGTAAAACAATACAGAATTTATAGCAATTGCTAGAGGATGACCCGTGCCTCGCACGGGTTACTAAAAAGAAGATGTTTTGTAGCATATAAATATTTTGTATAGAATATAACATAATTTCTTTTAGAGCAATGATAAAAGGACATAAAATAATATAAGTAATCATTAACATATTTACTCAAAAGTTAAATTAATAGCAAAAATAGGAAAAAGGAGAGACCGGGTTTAAGTAATACGTTTTTAGTTTAAACTCAAAAACTTATGTAGCTCAATGGTTATAAGGATGAGTTTCTTTGAGGAGGACATGAGTTCAATTCCCCATAAGAACATAATTTACTCAATTATTTTGTGTGAATAAAAGAGTAGTGGCAACTTCATGTAATTTTCTAAAATCTAAGGGTAAAATTGTACTTTCACAGGGGGTTTATTGGCTCAAAATTATCCCCTGTTCTGCTATTATATATCTCTATTGACGAACATCCATCATTCTTGATTGCTTTTGTATTATTGTTGTGACATTTGGAATTTTTTCCTAATAATCTTTTCTTCAAATGTGTATTCCACACATTTTTTTATCTCATTGTCAGTTCGTCCCAGTAACTCGGCAGCTATTTTTGACCACCTATAAAATTTTAAATAATTGTGCGTGCAACCCCATAATATTAGAATTATAATTCATTAAAATAAGAAGAAATTGATATATAATATCACAACTAAATTGCAATTTGCAACCCTTTGGTTTGGACCAAAGTCAGTTTGGTACTCATAGTTTGTATAATTGCAGTTTGCATCCCTAAGAATGTTTGGGCGCTGCAAATTACACCACTTTCGTGTACTTTTACCAAAAACCCAGAGATAATTTGGTAAATTCAGAATACTTAATTACATTTTGATCCCTAAATATGAAATGTTCCATAGATGAAACCTTGAACAAAAAGTTTCGAATTTTCATAAATTTTTTCGAATTTTTCCTAATTTTTTTCGAATTTTCCGGTGCATCGTTTTGGAAAAATTCAAAAAAATTAGGGAAAATTCGAAAAAAATTAGGAAAAATTCGAAAAAAATTATGAAAATTTGAAACTTTTTGTTCAAGGGTTCATGTATGCAACATTTCATACTTTAGGAATCAAAATGTAATTAATTATTCTGAATTTACCAAATTATCAGGGGCAATTTGGTAAAAATACACGAAAGGGGTGCAATTTGCAGCGCCCAAACATTCTTAGGGATGCAAACTACAATTATGCAAACTATGAGTACCAAACTGACTTTGGTCGGAACCAAAGGATTGCAAATTGCAATTTAGTCTAATATCTCTGAAACTCAACTCAAGGGGTTACCTGTTTCCATAAGAGTCGTGCAGCTTAATAATGGTTTCCTCCTCTTCCGGAGTAAAATTGCCTCGCTTCACACTGGGGGTTAGGTAATTTATCCATCTTAATCTGCAACTCTTTCCACATCGCAGCAGCCCTATATATGCAGTAATAATACACATCAAATGCTACACATCTAACACTACATAATATTAAATTCCTAAGTTGTGATTAAAGTAGGGTATACAGTACATCAAATGCTACACATCTAACACTACATAATGTAGTAGGGGCTGGTCTTGAGTTTTCACTCAGTATATCTAATGGATTTGTATTAGTTTCCCTAGATCAGGCTTTCTGTTCTCAAGTAGTGGGCCATTTCTTGGTCTTTAGTTTTTCTTCAACAATGGTGTTAATTCACTGTTTGGTGGTCTCTGTCTTAGTGCTATCTATCCTCCCCTATGTAAGTGCCGTTAGGCTATTGTTACAAAAAAAAATAAAAAAAAGTAGGGTATACAATCTTAACTTGAGATTAATATAATCTAAAAAATGAGCAACCCGAATAGATTATAATGTAAGAAATATGAGGCCCAATCTAGATTCCTTGCATTGCTAGGATCGTCACTTTATGAGTAACCTCCCTTATAGGGATGGGCGTTGGGTCATTTCGGGGGGTGCAATTCCCGCCCCGATCCCCGAATCCCTACCCGCTCCCCGAACCCGTCCCGATCCTCGAACGGGGAGATATTTTACTCCCCGATCCCTGCCACGAACGGGGAACGGGGATCCCCGCCCCGAACGGGGAACGGGGATCCCCGCGGGGAATTGGGGATTTTTATTTTTATTAAAAAAATAAATTTTATATATTTTTAAACAATTTTCATAATAAAATTAATTTGTTAAATATAATATATTTTATATATATATATATATATATATTAAATTCAATGGTCTATTCTAAAAAATGTTTCAAATTAATTTTTATTTGTACTAAAAGATATAATTAAATTATTATTTTACTATTAAACTCTTGAAAATGAATTCAAAATTTTAAGCACTAATAATATATGTAAATATTTTTACTTATAACAATTTAATTATACACACACACACACACACACACACACATATATATATATATATATATATATATATATATATATATATATATATATATATATATATATATATTTTAAAAATTAGAATCGGGAATCGGGGCGGGGATCCCCTAATTCCCGACCCCGCCCCGATCCCTAAATTTTTTTAAAAATATTCCCCGCTCCCCGCCCCGAACCCGAAAAATTCCCCGAATCCCCGACCCGAACGGGGCAGGGATCGGATCGGGGTCGAGCGGGGCGGGTGAAATGGCCATCCCTCTAGTTATACCCAGTGTTGCAGATTTCAAAAATCGGAACTATTCGGTTGATCAGGTACCGATTTACGATTTATCGGGTGATTCGGTTGAAAAATCGGTGATTTATTGGCGATTTTTGCAAAATCGACCAAATCGATTCCAAAATTTTGATCAATTTTTGACCGATTTATCAGCGATTTTTCAGAAATCGACCGATTTCTATAACAATGGTTATACTTTTTATTCACAATACTGTTAAATAAAATATTAAATATTGTTATTTACACAGGTTTAAGGTTGGATCCGTCAATAACAATTTAGTTAAAATTAAAAGTAAATTATAAAGTGGTGGTTGAACTTTACCCGCTTTAACATTTTAATGACCGAAATTTCAATTGTGTAATATGGTGATTTGACATTACTTTTATTATTCGAAAAAATGGCCAAGAACCATTTATATGAAAAAAAACAATGATTTTTTCTTAGAAAATACATGACATTACTTTTATTTTAAGAAAGGTGGCTAACAAAAGGAAAAATATTTGGTTTTTAATAAAAAAAGTTACTTTTAGCCACCTTTTCGAAATATGAAAGTAATGTGTGAGTGTGGCCATCATATTACAAATTTAAAACCCTTGCTATTAAAGTACTAAACAGAGTTAAATTCGATCATTATTAAAATTAATACTAAAAAATGTTATATAGAAATGTCGAATATTCGATTCCTGCCAATACTCCATTAATGTAGATTTAACACTAAAACATATTATATATAAAGGATTAATATTATACAAATAAGCTAGTATTTTCTAATAAATGATTAAGAACAATCATTTTTCCTTTATTTACATTTTTAATAAAGTTGTGTTTTAATAAATTAAATATTCCAGAAAAATGCAATACAAGAAATATTGTTAAAATGAGAAGATTATGTTCGAAGTTATTAGGATCTAATAATTTTATATTAAATTTAGGAAATGAAGGAGTTGTTCTAAAAAATAAGAATTAAACATTTTCGTCATCAAAAATGAAAACTTAACATTTTCTTTTCTAAATACTCAAGGTAGACCAATAAGATTAGGGACTGTACATTATGCTAGTTGACCTTTTTTTTTTCTCAAAGTATAACTAGTTAAATCTTGAGTGATATAGAACTCAGGACAAATATTTTGGAACCTATTTCGCTCTATATCAGACTAGTGAAAGATTTCGATGTGTTTCTATCAAAATTGAAAATACTAGTATTATTCTCGTACCCTCTACTCGAAAGAAAATCTTGCTTGTCCAACGCTAGTTTATTCGAAAAAAGAAACGAAACTAAAGATACATTAAGAGCAATCTCTCGCACGGGTCTCTCTCTCTAAGCCCTGCTGTCCCATGTTGTGGTGTGTTCGTATCTGGCCGGGCTTGTGTGTGTGTGTTTGGGGATTATAGCGTGTGTGTGTTGATTGAGTATATGTGTGTGTGTATCGACTATATGTGTAGGTATGTGCTGTGTGTATCACAAATTTCTGTGTGTGGGTGTTGTAGTGGTGTATATGCGCCGCCATGGTTGTGGGTTATGTCCTGTTCCATTTGGATTCAAATTTCGGAGGTTGCGTCTGTTCGCTATTTTCTCTACGCAAGTATACGCAGTCCAAAAGCAATATAGGGAAATAAGGATCGTTCCCACGAAGACTCGGTTATTTTAGTAAATATGTCTATTCAACAATGTTTGGTTAATTATAGAAGCTTGAACGAACTAAAATGGTTTATTTGCAGATAACAATTAACTAATGAAGTAACGGCTAATTTGTTTAAAATAATATGATAGAGGCATGAGGTCCTAATTTCATGAATGTTTTAACTCTTATTAATTATCAAGAATTAATGTGTTACAATTTGTTAAGAATGCTAGCGGGAACACGACACTAATATGAGCCATCTTTCAATTAACTCACATCATTCCAAATAAACATCCACAAAAGAGATAGAAGTTATAAGGGCATCAACTATATCCAATACACTATATGTCTATGTGAATGGGTGATACAATCGATTTAATCACAAGTTCCGCAATTAACTACATAGGGGAATAATGTTCGTTCGAATCTATACTCCAAAATGCGGAGAAGCCGACATACCTATGCTAGCATGGCAAGCCCTAAATTTCTAAATCCACTTTCGCAATCATTAGAAATTTGGCACAATAGATGTTAGCTATTCACCTATATTTAATTAAAACAACCATGCAAGGCAATCTTATATAGAAATTGTAAACACAAATTATCTATTAAATTAACATGAGCATTAACAATTCATTACATTAGAACCCCATGAAAGTGTTTAGTTCATAATTAAACTAGGCACCTTTATGGAATTAAATAAAATCATGGTAGAAAATTTTATAAATTAATTAAGAAATTACGAAAAATTAAAAATAAAAATAAAAGAAATAGAACCTATAACATCTAATAATAACGGAGCTAATAATAAAGGAGCAGAGAGTTAACAAAAATATAAGATAACGAAACAAATTATTACACTACAAGATAAACACACGGCTTTAATACAGTAAAAGGAACAATATGTTAAGTAAATAAATTATAAAGTAAACAAACAATCAAAGTTAAGTACTCCCTCTGTCCCCCTTGGTTCTTTACCTTGGGGACGTAATTTTGGCACGGATTTTAAGGTGCAATTTGCGGATAGTTTCATAACTTATTTTTTAAATTTTCTTTTTTTGTATAAAAATAGAATTGTTCCATTTTTATACAAAAAAAGAAATTTTAAAAAATAAGTTATGGAACTACACTTTTTAGGAGCCTTAAAATGCGTGTCGAGCAGTGAAAAAGAAATGTAAAGAAATGGGAGGGACAGAGGGAGTAAATAACTTACCATCTCCTGCAAAGCTACAGAATTCTGTCGACAAACCAATTTTTTTCCACCTTGTCCGCGCGTGCTAGCCACGATGCCACTCTCCTCTGTCGCGCGAGTGATGCACGCGCTAGATATAAACAAAATTTTCCCGCGCGTGGCTTGCACCCCTGCTGCCTGCGACTGGTTATTGCCGTGCTTTGTAATTAAAATTCAAGTCTTCTCCTGGTTCCTGTGTTGATGATAATTCGGTTCTTTCAACAAATAAAAAGAGGCCCACTAATAATTCCCTTAATATCTTAAATTAATTCTTATAATAATTTTTTAGAAATTTTTAAGTGTATAAAATAAAATAAAATTATAGAAATTCAAAGTGTTTAAAATATAACAATATTACAGAAATTTAAATTGAATAAAAATAAACTGTTTGCAAAATTTTAAAATGTATAAAATGAAATGAAATTACAAGAGAAAATGATGAAAGATGGAGAGAATAAAACTGAAATTTTCAGCTCTCCGGATTGTCTTTCCAAAATTATGCACATCACATATTTATAGTGCAAATTAACACACCTAACACAATTAAAGTCAGCTGTGTTAAATAAAATTCTAGCCTAACTTTAACAACTCTAAGACAATTGCAAAGCCAGTTCAATTCTTCTTCCGCAACTCGCGGTGGTTGAATTTTAATATCAGCTCCGTAGAAATGCTTTTAACCTGCACAACTTATAATATTTAATTAATAAATAATTATTTTAATCCAGAAATTATAAAAATAAATATCTAATATTATTAGATATTTATAAATATAATTTTCTAAATTAATAAAATTATTTAATAATATAAATAAATCTTTATTGTCTAAGCTGCGGTCTCTGGTCGTCTGGAACCGGACTCCTTTTGCTTAACAGAAAATATATCAATTCCAACCGGGATTCCTGCTTTAAGAATATATCACTCAGAACATCTTTATGATAATTCTTTTTCCTCGTAGCCAATCCATCTTAGCCAGAAATCCACCGTCTTTTAACCTTTTATCGCCAGGATACCTGAAGCTGTGAGTTCTGCACTACAAAGACTTGAAACAACATAAAACTAATCAAAAGACACAAAATACTTAAGGATAAACCACCAATTTAGGTCTATTTAGCGCATAATAAGTGGATATAAAATCCACTTATCACACCCCCAAACTTAAACTGATGCTTGTCCTCAAGCATAAACAATATAACTATATACAACTAACTAGTACCACTTCCGTAGGTGATCACGATTGCATTTGGCATATGCAACAAGGCCTTTAAACCCCTAGGCAGCCCCAGTGGACGAGTGAGGTCTCGTGAGGGCCTATAGCGAATGTACCCACAAAATCCATCTTATAATGCAACTAAGATGCAATTAACTATATGTATGCAACTACTTGAAAAATGCAAGGATCCCCTTTAAACTAACCAAAACCAACTAGCAAGCAAATACCTCAAAGAATGCAACTAAATCCAAATATAGCTCAACTAAGTCCCTGTATACTAACAATACATGACAGAAACGTGCGTGTGTGCAATGCTCATCAGAAATACTCCCAAAACTAGGTCAAAAACCATACATGCTTTCCGTCAAGACAATCACAGGTTTATAACTATAATAAACTGTAGACACTTCATAACCTAGGAACACCTCCACCCTTATCCAAAGTAGACAGAAACTCATGCTTTATTACTATACTACGACACTACATATACAATACGCATGCTTATTTAACCGTGCAATGAATGAGACCCCAAAAGGCTTATACAATAATACCCATGTAGCGAGTGTTAGGTCAGCAATCCCAAACCACAAGGGCTTTAGGTTACTAGGACTAAGTCCCCTCAGACTTAATTACTCGAGTATTAAAGAGCTCACTCTAGTTAATTTTGCATATAATCAATTGGACTTCTGACTTTTTTTTTTCCTTTTTTTTATCAGGAATGAGCCTTTCTCATTTCCAACCCTAGACTACTCATATAAATATGAGCCGGCTACTAGCCATTTCACGCCTAGCATTTATTGACAATTATTACCACTTAGCATGAAATCCCTGTTTTCCCCCAAACTTAGATTTTAGTGTTCCTACGCTATCAAGGGAATAACGAAAATTCTAAGAATAAACAAGTGATTAAATCTCAAAACATCCAACAGGCATGACCCTAACCTAGCCCAAAAAGCACCCAATGAGACTGTGTAAAAGTTGTGTTTCTGAAACATGCAAGTCAATTTCATAGGAACTATAAATCAGCCCTCTACTCATCATCATCACACCCAAATCAACATCCATCTATCAATCAGAATCAGTTCGTCCTAAGGGATCATGAAGAATGCATGCCATGAAAATGCAACTAATATGACTCACATGGTAAAACAAACAAACAATAACAGAATGTCCTAAATGAAACAACATAGATAATACGAACAAATATGCATGAATTACTACTAATATGCAAAACATGATATTCTACATGAACACAATGACTCACAAAAACTACTAACACATATACATACTACTTATCCCCCAAATCACCCCCAAACTTATAATATTCAATGTCCGCATTGAATGGAAGTAAATACAAGGGATAGTAGAGAACATACCTGAAAACACCGAAACACATGGGTTGCCTCCCACGAAGCGCCTTTCTTTAACGTCTTTAGCTAGACTTGGCCACGATTTTCCTCTTGAAAACTTTCTGCACCGTATCTCTATAAGGCCAATTAATGATCTTCTTCGGAGCAACGTCATTGACGACAAGCTTCAACCTCCTTCGCTCTTCCAAAGTGTCCGTGACATTGTTCCCACACCATATTTGAATAACCAACGAATAGATGATATCCTGATTATCTGAAATCATCCATCCACTACCTGTATGCTTTTGTAAATCCGCCAAACGTACTTCTTCCTTATCAGGCGGTAAATCTGCTGAGATAATAGTGGATAAGGTTGGAGATGTCAACCTTCTCTGCTTCTCAACAAAACCAATCGTATTGTCCACTAACAAATTTTGCACATCTGCAGAGCGCATACTGTCACGAAAATTTGAAATAACCCTTTCAAAATTCTTGTCCGGAGGTAATTCTGCTGAGATGATGATAGAAGATGATACAAATGAGCTCGAATCAAACTCCTGAGATTGAGAGGATATCAACTGCAGTTTCAAGTCAGGTGGTTCCTTGATAGAGGCTTTTGGAGGTTTGCCTTCTGCAGATAGCACTTCTAGTGACTTGAAACAATGCATCATTCCACTTTGTGAATTATCTTCTAACAACGTTAGATGCTCGTCTTCATTCTTCTCAGGTCCCAATTCTAGAAACATAGGCTGCTCCAATGGATCTTCATACAAATTATCCTCTAATTTATCATAAACCAGAACATCCTTCATTGATATTGTTGAAGATTCTTCCACATATCCTTCATGTTCAGAATTTAATTGAGACACCTCAACAAGTTCATGGGTTTCAACTAACACAATTTCAAAATTCTTCTTCTCAACATCTTCAACATTTTCAGATTGCAAAGGATGTGGTTGCGGCTGAATATTCAGAACTGCATTTTCTGACCTTTCTTCCTTATCAGCTTCCTGTTCTGCTTCTTCGTCATCTTTGCCCTCAGACTCTTCATCCTGAACTTCGATCATGGTCTCACCCGTGGCTAAGAAAGGCCAGTCAAGACTGATAGGAAGGTTCTTGTCATCCTCCTCTACAGCTAGGCCTTTTGTGTCACTTGCAATTTGATTCCATGTTTTCCATGCATTTGTAATTTGACCAATCTGATCTCCTATTGTCTGGAGAGACGATGCATTGCTTTCCATCATCAACCTAATTTCTTTTAATTCAGCTTCTTCGATCGACTGTTGGTTAGACCAAGTCTGAAATTGCTGCTGCTGAAATTCATGAGTTTGAAAGTGTTGATGCACTGGGGCATACTGATGCTGAATTTCTTGCCTCTGTTGCTGCTGTATTCCCCATGGACTGTATGGTTCATCTCCAAACTGCTGATTTTGGAGCAGGTAGGATGGATATTGGGATTGCTCCATACCACTCTGATTATAGTCCCAGCTGAAATTTGGCCGGTTTCTGTTATACTCACATTGATGAGTGTAATGTCCACCTGCACACAGCTCACATACAATTACGTAGTCCTGCTCCCAATAATCCATCAATTAAAAAAACAGTTCAAGTCAAACAAATTAACTTCTATTGTAGTAAAACACATAAACAAAAATAACACCGAGTCCCCGGCAGCGGCGCCAAAAACTTGTTCGCTATTTTCTCTACGCAAGTATACGCAGTCCAAAAGCAATATAGGGAAATAAGGATCGTTCCCACGAAGACTCGGTTATTTTAGTAAATATGTCTATTCAACAATGTTTGGTTAATTATAGAAGCTTGAACAAACTAAAATGGTTTATTTGCAGATAACAATTAACTAATGAAGTAACGGCTAATTTGTTTAAAATAATATGATAGAGGCATGGGGTCCTAATTTCATGAATGTTTTAACTCTTATTAATTATCAAGAATTAATGTGTTACAATTTGTTAAGAATGCTAGCGGGAACACGACACTAATATGAGCCATCTTTCAATTAACTCACATCATTCCAAATAAACATCCACAAAAGAGATAGAAGTTATATGGGCATCAACTATATCCAATACACTATATGTCTATGTGAATGGGTGATACAATCGATTTAATCACAAGTTCCGCAATTAACTACATAGGGGAATAATGTTCGTTCGAATCTATACTCCAAAATGCGGAGAAGCCGACATACCTATGCTAGCATGGCAAGCCCTAAATTTCTAAATCCACTTTCGCAATCATTAGAAATTTGGCACAATAGATGTTAGCTATTCACCTATATTTAATTAAAACAACCATGCAAGGCAATCTTATATAGAAATTGTAAACACAAATTATCTATTAAATTAACATGAGCATTAACAATTCATTACATTAGAACCCCATGAAAGTGTTTAGTTCATAATTAAACTAGGCACCTTTATGGAATTAAATAAAATCATGGTAGAAAATTTTATAAATTAATTAAGAAATTACGAAAAATTAAAAATAAAAATAAAAGAAATAGAACCTATAACATCTAATAATAACGGAGCTAATAATAAAGGAGCAGAGAGTTAACAAAAATATAAGATAACGAAACAAATTATTACACTACAAGATAAACACACGGCTTTAATACAGTAAAAGGAACAATATGTTAAGTAAATAAATTATAAAGTAAACAAACAATCAAAGTTAAGTAAATAACTTACCATCTCCTGCAAAGCTACAGAATTCTGTCGGCAAACCAATTTTTTTCCACCTTGTCCGCGCGTGCTAGCCACGATGCCACTCTCCTCTGTCGCGCGAGTGATGCACGCGCTAGATATAAACAAAATTTTCCCGCGCGTGGCTTGCACCCCTGCTGCCTGCGACTGGTTATTGCTGTGCTTTGTAATTAAAATTCAAGTCTTCTCCTGGTTCCTGTGTTGATGATAATTCGGTTCTTTCAACAAATAAAAAGAGACCCACTAATAATTCCCTTAATATCTTAAATTAATTCTTATAATAATTTTTTAGAAATTTTTAAGTGTATAAAATAAAATTAAATTACAGAAATTCAAAGTGTTTAAAATATAACAATATTACAGAAATTTAAATTGAATAAAAATAAACTGTTTGCAAAATTTTAAAATGTATAAAATGAAATGAAATTACAAGAGAAAATGATGAAAGATGGAGAGAATAAAACTGAAATTTTCAGCTCTCCGGATTGTCTTTCCAAAATTATGCACATCACATATTTATAGTGCAAATTAACACACCTAACACGATTAAAGTCAGCTGTGTTAAATAAAATTCTAGCCTAACTTTAACAACTCTAAGACAATTGCAAAGCCAGTTCAATTCTTCTTCCGCAACTCGCGGTGGTTGAATTTTAATATCAGCTCCGTAGAAATGCTTTTAACCCGCACAGCTTATAATCTTTAATTAATAAATAATTATTTTAATCCAGAAATTATAAAAATAAATATTTAATATTTTTAGATATTTATAAATATAATTTTCTAAATTAATAAAATTATTTAATAATATAAATAAATCTTTATTGTCTAAGCTGCGGTCTCTGGTCGTCTGGAACCGGACTCCTTTTGCTTAACAGAAAATATATCAATTCCAACCGGGATTCCTGCTTTAAGAATATATCACTCAGAACATCTTTATGATAATTCTTTTTCCTCGTAGCCAATCCATCTTAGCCAGAAATCCACCGTCTTTTAACCTTTTATCGCCAGGATACCTGAAGCTGTGAGTTCTGCACTACAAAGACTTGAAACAACATAAAACTAATCAAAAGACACAAAATACTTAAGGATAAACCACCAATTTAGGTCTATTTAGCGCATAATAAGTGGATATAAAATCCACTTATCAGCGTCTCTTCAAATATCACACCTAAAAAGGAAACAAGATCGGGGTGTGTGCGGGGATGATATGTGGGATCAAGGTCCAAGGTTGAACAGAAAGGGAAAAGCCGTGTTATCAATGAGGATTTCTCCAACCGTTAAATTTCTGGTGGGGTTATTATCCTTATTTTTTCAATTCTCATGCTCTTGTTTTCATTCTCTGCGTTCAATAAGTACTTTTTGTCAATACCTACTTTGTTTTTTTACTTGTTTTTTGTGTAATATTTGTGCTTATTTTGATTGTGTGATTGTTGGTGTTGTCAAAATCCAATCTTTTTGATTTCTTGGTGATCAAAATTTTGATCTTTTTCGAGTTTTGTCTGTTAGTTTTGTATGCATATATTTAGATTGGATTTTGGCCGATTTTTTTCTTCTTCAGTCGTGTCTTCACCGTTCTTAAAATTTTAGTCCTTTTTTACATGTATTAGTGTTTGCTGGTTTAAATAAGGATTATTATACATTACTGCAATCTGAATATCTGTTTGCTTAATCTGCTCCACTGCTTAATCTGCTCCACCATATCTCTTATTTATATTGAGTTCTCTTTGTATTATCTGTATTATCTATCTCGTGTTTATCGATAATAAAGCTTTTCTACCATATTTGGTATTACAATTTTACGTAGTAGTTACCATCTGTTTCGTTGTATAATTGAGAATGTATTTTATTGCTTCAGTTTCTTTCGAAGGTAAATTTTATGTCTTTCTTTCAAAACATATGTTATGCCTATATATAATTGGGAATCAAGAATATTGTGCCTGTATTTATCGTCTATATTTGTAGTTTTAGTGTTTGTTTCTATTTATATTTTCTTTCAGAATTCTATTATTATTTCAATTTAGCATTTACTTGTCTTTATTAATTTTATATTAAGTTTTGTATAATTAGTAACATTTAAGTGAGTTAGTGTTTTGAGTATTTATGTGATTAACAAAAATTATGGATGGTCTAATTTTGGTGATTGACTCCTTAATTGTAGTTTTAAGGTCCTTATTTGAAATGATTTAATTTTTTTTATTATTTTTGCATGATTTATGTGATTTTCATTTTAATACCTTATTTAGTGCCTTTTATTTTTGTGATATAAGGAGATCACTTTTTTAGCACTTAGTTTAATGTCTTAATTATTTCTTCCTTGGTTTAATGTCTTAATTATTTCTTCCTTATTCAATTTAGCATTTAGTTTTGTACCTGAATTATGTAATTATAACTAATTTTGTGATTTTGATAGTCTATACTAGTATTGGTGGCCATAAATGTTGGCATATTTGTACCATTTTTGGAGGTCATTATTGGTGACATATTTGTACCATATTTGGAGGTCATAATTTGCGGCATATTTGTGCTTTTAGGAAGCAATTTAGTGTCATTTATGATGACTAATATATTTATGATGACCAGTTTTGGGATATTTTGGTGTCATCTATTTGACCACTTAGGTCATTATTGATGGTTATTGTTTTATCATATTTATAATCGATTATTATTTATTTTATAAATATCGAATCTTTAAATGAAAATTTATTTTATATGGATCTTGATTTACATGTCTAACCAAAGGGAGGGAACCTTTGGTTAGGAGTGAATCATCTTTTTCAAAATTCATATAAATTTAATATATTTAATACCTAGTTTTTGTTATTATTATATATATGAGTTTTAAAAATTCATTATTATGTTAGATGTCTAAACAAAGGGGTCCCTTTGATTAGAATGAACATCTATTTTGTCAAACTTCATAATTGTTTTAATATATTTAATCTTTTATTCTTTAAGTGATTCGTTGATTTTATTATTTTTTAGACGGGTTTGTTTTGGTAATTTGCAGTTTTAATAGAAACAAAGAAGTTTTAATAAGATTCAGGTTTGTCTTTCAAAAGGAAATAATGGAGCTTGTAAAAGTGAAGACAAGTTTGCGAAAACAACTGATGGCAATGCGGATTCAGGAAGGAAACAAGAAGTTTAGTCATTATTTAGTAATCACTTTGTATAACAATGTATTTTTACTTTTTTGAGGGCACTCTTTTTCCCCCTTGAGTTTTTTCCCATAGGGTTTTGCTCTTGTGTGGTTTTAACGAGGCCCTTTTTTGTGGGGTTCATTTTTTTCAGACTTGAAAGTATTATTGTCTAAATGTCCGGGGCAACATGCGTGCTTTTCGGTTAGATGATGAACTTTCTGGAATGAAAGAAACTCCTTTTCTCCGATCATTGTATTTTGATACAATTCATCTACGTGAAGGTAAGTTTTGTCAAAAAAAAATAAAATAAAAAAATCTTGAGTGATATAAAACGAATATCAAGCTAGTAGTACTTCTGTAGTAGTCATTCCACAATAAAATTCTAGCTCGTTAATGAATAATAATAATTTTTTTTGCAAAAATATGAATTGTAAAAATTAGTAGTTTTGTAATTAATTTTACTTTTTTATCCAAGTAAGCACAAAAAACAGAATTACAAAAAGAAGTGAGAACCAGAACTATTAAATAATCGTACAAAGATGGCTTTGCCAGTTAGGTCTCATCAACCTTATAATTGAATTTTTGGTTCAACTAATCCGCCAAATTCAGTATTTTGTCCCTTGTGCGAGTAGATACATTTTCGATTAAATAATTAATTGGAATAAAGAGAAAAAAGTGTCAAAAAGAAGAAAACTTTTTTTTTATCTAATCCAGTGCGCCATTATAAAAAACGGTCATTTTCTACCAATGAAATCTTACCAAAAAAAATTGAAAGGAAATATGTGAGTATGGGGTATTTATGGGGTTCAAATTTTGTACGCATAATTACCAATTCCTACTAAATATTGGTTCGAAATCAAAACCTATCACAACATTTTGATGTGAGTATTTCCTAGTCATATTCAAAATGGTGTTTGTGGGGCTCAAATTCTATACACGTAAGTATCAATTTAAACCAAATATTGATAGGAAATCAAAACTTACCAAATTTAATAGGTTTTGATAGCATTTTGACCGTAATAGGACCCCACCTACCACATCATCATCCCTCACATTTCTTGAGTTAATAGATAATTTCTTAAAATAAAAATAAACGTCAGTTTGTGTAGTCATTTCCTACCACATTTTGATAGGAAATTACAACCTATCAAATGTGGTAGGTTTTATCTGTGATGGTACCCCACTATCCACGTCAGTATCCCCGTCAAATTTGAAATGACGAAAACGATATCATTTTCATTCAACTTTTTCCGATCAAACTTGGTGGGAAAACAAAACCTACCTGTTATAAGGAGAAATTGGTATAACAATAATTGCGGAGGTTGCTGGCATCAATGAGAAAAATACATATATTTTACTAAGAACACGAAGAACACAAATTGGAGATTAGCGATTTATATGACTGATCTTGTTTGTTGATTCATAGAACGCTAGAGAAAATGTTTTTATTTTCTTTTGATGCAAAATAATCAATCAATCATCACAAGAGGCCTACGTACCCTATTTATAGGGATTCAAGTCACACGTAATTCTTGGAGAACAAGTTACCTAGATGGGCTGGGGTTTTGGAGATCCATTATGGTCCAAGTCCATTGGATGCTTGTGGGCTGGTGTAAATTACCCGTAACTGATCATGGCCTATGGCTTAGTAAAAACTACGCGAGGCTACCATGATACTGGAGTGGCGAGGCCTCGTCGTGAGGCTAATGGAGATAATGGAGAACCTTATGGGGAACTCACATGCGATCTTGTGGGTGTTAGGCATGCAAGATTGTCCTAAGTATACCGTGCATAGGGATGCCTCTACTCATGCGACCCCTTTGGGTCCAACTATGAGCATTCATATGGCGATACGAAACTTAATAAGATAATTTAATGGCGATGCGACCCCTAGGTCAGAATCGCATATAGGTGAAAGTTAATTCCACCTCTGGAGGTATAGTCGAATGTGATCATCGATGGCCTTGCATGAGACTCCTATAGGTCTAGCATGAAAATCCTACAGGCCTAACATGAGACCCTTAGAAGCCTGGCCATCTACCTTCTTTCCTTGATGTCATGGGATGCTTTATAGAGATATGTAGATAATACACAAAGCATGAGAGCCTTTTCCTTGGTCATTGAGATGGCATCTTGAGTACTAGCAGGAGGTTATAACGAGGCAATCCCGAGGATGGGATCACGTCTTCAAGAGATCCATGTTCAAACGGTATGATAAGATAGAGGGGAGGCGACCCCTAGATTAGGATCCTTATGTCTTGTTGATTCATCTTCAATATTTGAGCCAATTAAGAAATATTTGAACCCATTGAGAGAGTTGGACCCCTAGTATAGTCCATTAGGCTTGTTTATGACCTATGCCAAGATTCAGGCATAACAACTACCCCCGATTCCATGTTGCCATTATGAATGCAATGTGGAATCAAGTAAAATGGTATCTTCCAATTGATGCGAAACCAAGTATATGTAAGTGATGCCGACCTTGCGGAGGTCTTTCCAAGCACAATATAGTCCCACAAGGATCTAGAGAGGCGACCCCATAAGGCCAAGCAACCATAAGTTGTTATAAATATGTCTTCTGTCCAGCTGACATGTGAGCTCATGCTCCCACTTGTCTCCTCAAGCTTCCTTAAAGTATGGTAAGAGGACTCTCCTCTATTCCATGTTGTCAAAATATCAAATGTCAAACAATGTAAGTATCATATGTTTAGGCACCGTGTATGACTTTGGGGTAATGTTAGGCACCACCTCTAGACTTTGGGGGATTAAGTTTTCTATATATAGAATCGTTCTCTCATTGTAATAATATACAATATATGAATATCATTATTCTTCTGTAAATCTCTCTCTCTCTATGTTGTTATATACTGTTAACATGGTATCAGAGCAGGTTTAACAAAATCAGAAGAAGGGAAAGAAATCAAAATCAGAAAACCCAGAAAATACAGCAACAAACAGTTTCCAGAAAATACCAGAAAATATCAAAATACAGCAACAAACAGTTTCCAGAAAATACCTCAGAAAAAACCCCTCTGTTAAGAAATTCGAAATTCAAAACACATCCAAACACATATATAAGCATACCACTGGAAAGAGCAGGAGAAGAGGAGATTACAGGAACGAGAAAACTGGAAAACCAGCAAGACACGCGCCCACACGCGCCGGCAGACGCGCCACCGCGCCGCCAGACGCGCCCACGCGCCAGCGCGTGAGGCCTCTTCCGAGCATTTTTTGGAAATTTTTCTTCAGGGACTCTTGTTCTCCTCCTAATTCCGAATCTAACCGTGGTACTATTTCTTGAATCTGAGAATTGTTTTTTTCTGTCAGTTGTGTGTATAGATTATATACACGTGAATTATGGTCTGTTAAGCATAGTATGCTATATCTAAGGACACTGTTTCGAGGTATTTGTGAGAATCTGCAGTTGGACTCTTTGTTATTTGTTTGAGGGAGACAAGGAAAAAAAAAGGGGAGTCTTGCAGCTGTGCTTCACGATTGTGTGTATATATAATATATACCCAGTACTTGGTTATACAATTGGTTCTCCTCTGTTGCAGGCTATTATTTGTTAATGGGCTTCTTTATTATTGGGTCTTATATACATTAACTGGGCCAAGAATTAAAACATTTCCAAATTTAGCATAAATTTGCTAAATTAATATTGATTTAGTTCAAGTTAAGACTTGACTATAATTGTTGAATAATTATCTTTCGGGTATTTTATTCCGGATTTATTTAGCATGATGAAAGAGGATTTTTCTGCAACTCACTCTGGTCTAACTTTTTCGGAACTCAAGTTTTTTCGACAGTTAGTTTCTGATATAAAGCTAAAGACTGAAGCCTCATTTGTACAGACAAATACTTTTCATTCGAGTATTTCTTGTCATTCTGTCTCTCACAGTTCACCTAATTCATGGATTATTGACTCGGGAGCGTCAGAACATATGACTGGCAATTCCAGTTTACTGCAGTCATATCACTACATCAATAAAATAGAGAGTGTTCGTGTTGCCAATGGAACTCATGTGCCCGTTCACGGGTGGGGCACTTCCAACTGTCTCCCTTCACTACCACTATCATCTGTCTTACATGTTCCTTTCTTATCAGTGAATTTATTATCGGTTCATCAGATTACTGAAAATCTTAATTGTTCAGTAACTTTTTTCCCTTCTCACTGTGTGTTTCAGGATCTGGCTACAGGCAAGGTCCTTGGCAGTGGTAAAGTGGTAGATGGCCTCTATATTATGGAAGGAAATTCTGTTTCGCCATCGGCAAGTTATCAGGTTTTATCTAAATCTAATCCCAGTTTAGAGTCCTTGTATCAATGGCATAGACGGTTAGGTCATCCTTCATTTGGTGTTTTATCGCATCTCTTTCCGAATTTAGCATCAAAATGTAAAAAGGGAGAATTTTTTTGTGAACCATGTGAATTAGCCAAACATAAAAGGTCACCATATCCATCTAGAAATAATAGAAGTCCCACTCTTTTTTCTACTATTCATACTGATGTTTGGGGTCCATTTAGTCATCCTACACATGATGGATATAGGTGGTTTGTTGTCTTTGTTGATTGTCATTCTCGACTTACTTTTGTATACCTTCTTAAACACAAAAGTGAAGTATTCGGATGTTTTAAATCCTTTCACCACATGATTCAAACACAATTCAATGCCTCTGTTAAAATTCTGCGAAGTGATAATGGTACCGAGTATGCCGGAATGTTTACATCTTATTTGGACACATGGGGTATTATTCATCAAACTACATGTGTTAAAACCTCTCAGCAAAATGGAATCGCTGAAAGGAAAATTGGTCACTTACAACAGGTAGCACGGTCCCTCATATTAACCATGCATGTCCCTAAATATCTTTGGGGTGAGGCAGTCATGACTGCTGCATATCTGATCAACCGTCTCCCTTCAAAAGTACTACAATTCAGAACACCATTGTCCTTTATTCCTGCACCTTCGTCACATCCATTGCCTCTTCGGTTATTTGGGAGTGTATGCTTTGTTCATAATCATTCTCCCTCTCGGGATAAATTTGATTCTCGTGCTCTCCGCTGTGTTTTCATTGGTTATACACCAACTCAAAAGGGGTATAAATGCTATCACCCTCCCTCACATCGCACATACGTCAGTCACGATGTTACTTTCTGGGAGTCTATTTCTTACTTCTCTCCCGGATCCTCCTCCTTGCTTCAGGGGGAGATTAACCGACACAGTCTTGATAGTAAAGCGACAGAGGAGTCTCAATTCCTTCCATTCATCAATGTGCCAAACACTAGTCCAAAGTCATCATCCATCCCTCCACGTTTGGGTAGTGAATTAGATGATCTAAATAGGTTTGACAGGCCAGATTTGATTACATATTCTAGGCGGAACAATGAAGATGTCACCACTTTACCACATCCAGAGACCTCTGACCTCGAGGCAGATCCTACAGCTCCTATAATTGAGCCTGATAACGGTAACACTCTTGATCCTACTTTAGATCTTCCTATTGCTATAAGAAAGGGTGTACGTTCTTGCACTAACCATCCTATCTCAAACTTTGTATCTTATAATGCATTATCTCCATCTTCACTTGCTTTTGTGTCATCCTTGTCTAGTGTTTCTGTTCCACATACTTGGCAGGATGCTTTATGTGATCCTAAATGGAAAGATGCTATGATAGAGGAAATGAATGCCTTGAAACATAATGGCACTTGGGAGTTAACTCATCTTCCCGCTGGAAGGAAGGTAGTAGGATGCAGATGGGTATTCACTGTGAAACAGAAACCTAATGGGCTGATTGATAGGTACAAAGCGAGACTTGTAGCAAAAGGGTATACTCAAACTTACGGGATTGATTATCAGGAAACTTTTGCTCCAGTAGCAAAGATGGCCTCTATTCGTGTCTTGATATCATGTGCAGCAAATCTTGGATGGGAACTTCAGCAATTGGATGTAAAAAATGCATTCTTACATGGAGACCTGAAAGAAGAGGTTTACATGGATATTCCACCGGGTTTTTCTACAGCTGCGACCGTTGGGAAAATATGCAAGCTAAAGAAGACTATTTTTGGGTTAAAACAGTCTCCAAGGGACTGGTTTGGCAAATTTCAGGGAGCAATGATTAAATTTGACTACAAACAGAGCAACTCAGATAACACCATGTTCGTAAAAAGACGAGATGAAAAAATCACAGTGTTGATTGTTTATGTCGATGATATTGTGTTCACCGGCAACGATACCTGTGAGATTGCTAATGTTAAACGCAAGCTTGCCTCTGAATTCGAGATGAAGGACTTAGGAAAACTACGGTATTTCCTTGGTATTGAGGTCTCTAGAAGTCCAGGTGGTATCTTCCTCTCACAACGGAAGTATACACTTGATCTTCTGAATGAAACAGGGATGTTGGGATGTAGACCTGCAGAATCTCCAATAGAAGCAAATCATAAACTTTGTGGAGATGCTGGTGAAATTGTCGAGAAATCTCAATATCAAAGGTTAGTTGGTCGACTAATCTACCTTGCACATACAAGGCCAGACATATCATATGCAGTGGGAATTGTTAGTAGGTATATGCATGATCCTCGTCAACCACATTTGGATGCAGTTTATATGATATTAAGGTATCTTAAGGCTGCTCCTGGAAAAGGAGTAATGTTTACTAAAAACAATCATCTCGAGGTTGAAAGCTATATAGATGCAGATTGGGCCGGATGTCAAGACGATAGACGATCTACTTCAGGATATTGTACATTTGTTGGTGGCAATTTGGTTACTTGGCGAAGCAAGAAACAACCTGTGGTTGCCTTATCTAGTGCTGAGGCAGAATATAGAGCTATGGCTAAGGGTGTACGTGAATTATTGTGGATAAGATTGTTCCTAGAAGAATTGGGACTTGCATCTGCAACTCCAATGAAGCTACATTGTGATAACAAAGCCGCTATTGCCATTGCACATAATCCAGTTCAACATGATCGGACCAAACATATCGAAATTGATCGACACTTCATAAAAGAGAAGATCAATAATGATACCATTGGTATTCACTTTGTAAGATCGGAGGACCAGATAGCTGACATATTTACCAAAGGTTTAAATCAGAAGATACTTCATCCACTTATTGGCAAGTTGGGCATGAGTGATATATATGCATCAACTTGAGGGGGAGTGTCAAAATATCAAATGTCAAACAATGTAAGTATCATATGTTTAGGCACCGTGTATGACTTTGGGGTAATGTTAGGCACCACCTCTAGACTTTGGGGGATTAAGTTTTCTATATATAGAATCGTTCTCTCATTGTAATAATATACAATATATGAATATCATTATTCTTCTGTAAATCTCTCTCTCTCTCTATGTTGTTATATACTGTTAACACATGTTATTTTGATAAGAGGGCTCCTCATAAGTTGAGAGGACTCCCTTTATGTTGAGAGGAATCCTCATAAGTTAAGAGGACTCCTCATAAGTTGAGAGGACTCCCTTTATGTTAAGAGAACTCTTCATAGCCTCATATGTTGAGAGGACTCCCTTTGTTGATATAATGAGAGGACTCCTCATCATAGTGGTATGTGGTCCTGGTAAATATATCGGTATGAGAACTGTTAGCCCAATATTATTATCAATTATCGTAATGGGTATATTTAGAGCCCATATCAATTTTCGAGCATAACAACTACCCCCAGTTATTCGATGTAGGCAGTTGTGGTGGAGAACTATTTTTTTTCTGATCTTTAAAATTTATTCAATTTTTTTTTGACTTGTTCAAAAATAAAATCGTAATAATTTAATTATTATTTTGATAATACTCCTTGCTTCTTTTTTTTAATATGCAGAGGCCTTGTCCCTGATTTTTCTTATTCAACGAGGATATCATCATGGCATTGTTTTTTTTACGCGAACCCTTCCAATTTTGGCAATTCATGTACAGGCCCCACTATTAGTAACCCTGTAATTCACGTACATGAACTAGCAATCGCATACGTGTCCCCGGAATACATGGGGACTTGATTGTACCAAGAATAGGCATCCATGAAGCAAAGAAGAGCATGCCTCGCTATTGAGTCCACCAACTGATCTATCCTCGGTAGAGTGAAGCAATCCTTTGGGTAGTGGTTGTTGAGATCAGTGAAGTCAATCCTTTGGGTACTGATCTATCCTCGGTAGGTTTGTTCACGAGGACTTGATTAACAAGCTGCATAGGATAAAAGGACTCCCTAACTAGTCTGACTTTAAGAAGCCTATCCACTTCCTCCTCGAGAGCCTCAACCCTTTCCCCATAGAAGGGCCTTCTCTTTTGCTAGATCCTTTTTTTTAATGGAATCAATATTGAGTCGGTGACATATGACATTGGGATCAATTCCAATATTATCTTCGTGAGATCAAGCGAACACATCCAAGTTGGCTTTGAGAAATTTTGTTAGTCTCTCCCTAAGTTTAGGGGTGAGTTGAGACCCAATTTTGAGGAACTTAGAGGGGTCTTGTGCCACAACGAGGATGGAGATAGTGTCCTCAGCAACTCCTGCCCTTTCCACATGTTCAGGGATGCGAGGATTAAGATCGATGTCATAATCTCTTACATTGCTTGGTTCCCCCAGTTCTTGAATGATGATCCCATGGTCCAGGTTGGCCTCAAATTCAATGTCATTTTTCATATATGACTTAATGAAATCCTTAGTGATTATGGTTACTTTCTGAATGATCCCACTTGGGAGGTCTACCAGTGTGGAAGTCTCCTTGTGAGTCCACTTCCCCTTTCGTGCTCGCATAGCTGCATGTTCTAGGGTCTCCCCGCCATCACTTACTTCCTCTACGATCCCTTCTTACAGGGTTATACCTGGTTGAGAGGCCTCCATCATAAGGGCCCCGGGGATTGGTTCCACCTGAATACTCAAGTTATCGAAGTAATCCTCTAGAAGCTCCTCAATGGATATCATGTTACAAGTTGTTGAAGGATTCACAGGTCCTTTCCGTACACTTTCATCCTTTTCCATATCCATCCCATCAGGCAAAGGCTTGTTGAAGCCCTGGTGAACCCATAAAGGTGTCCAACTGTTGGAATAAGGTCCATGTCCTCATATGTAAGGACATTCACTGCGCTTCCATATTTGTCAACTGGGACCCTTCCGCACTCGAATAACTAGGGCATCAAAATGGGGATGATGAGCCCATTTTGCATCTACCTTTGTGAACATAATGTTGGTGTCCTCCCCCTTAAAAAGCTTTGGGGGTCCCTCCTGGAGATGATGTGTAACACCTCAGTCCCACATCGGGGAGATTTGGGACTTTAGTTCAGTTTATAAGGAAAAGTACTACTGCTAAGTGAACCAACAAATCATGATCTTTTGGGGGGCCGTGGTGGGCTTGTGGTTAACCCAAGTTGGCTACATTTGGGCCAATGTACTTCGGCTTATTTTTCGATTCCGAATCAGGACTCAACCTGATTTTCGAAAAAGGCTAGGGATTTGATCAGGGTTGTCACATATGGTATTAGAGCTGACTCTCGAAAGCTTGACTCTTCAAGTTGTCATAGGTGGGGATACGAAGATTGGTGGTATTATCCCACAATAGATAGAGGTCCTGAGGTGTGGACACGAAGCTAGCAGGTATTATCCCACAATGGCTAGAGAGGAACAATCTTGGACCTATGGGATATCTGTTCAAGCCTGACGAGGATGTCAGGAGTTTAAGTGGGGGAGTTTGTCACCCCTAGTCCCACATCGAGGAGATTTGAGATTTTAGTTCAGTTTATAAGGAAAAGTACTACTACTAAGTGCACTAACAAATCATGATCTTTTGGGGGCTTGTGGTGGCCTTGTGGTTTACCCAAGTTGGTTGCATTTGGGCCATTATACTTTGGCTTATTTTCGGATTCGAAATCGGAAATCGACCCGATTTTCGAAAAAGGCTCGGAATTTGACCCGGGTTGTCACATGATGCACATTAGTAAGGGGATGTTCCTTGGCCTCGCGAGCATATCATTTTCTAGAATTATTACTATCTCCTCCAATATGGGGTTCCCCTATGATGACATGAATACTCCCAGTATGATCAGTTCTATCCTTATGAGGCTCCTCAGTCTGACCAGAGAGTAGGATAACATTGTAGCTGAGGCCCTTCTTGTTACTACGTTTTTTTACCTCACTCACCACCCATCAATTAGCATCTCATCTTGAATGAGGTTCTCAATCTATTCCTTGAGCTATCAGCAATCTGCAGTATCATGAACCGATTGCTCGTGAAAGGCATAGAATGGGCGGGGGTTTCTTGAATATAGACTTGCTCACGTTAAAAGTGTAGATATTGTCAATTAAGGCCACTAAAGGGGCAGGGGCTTTTATGTAGAACTCAGAAAGAGTACTGGGGGTCTATGCCTGCAATTTTTTCCAGAACTTGGTGCCCTCTCTCAACCCAACAATATGAAATTTTTTTACAACCTCATCATTTGCACCTCGCACCCTATGGACCTCAACATTAAACCTCTTGAAGTAGTCTTGTAAGGGCTCCCCCTCCTTTTGCGTTATGTTTTCCGAGGTGGATACGGGAGGTGCATAGAGCATGGAGGAATGCAATTGCTTAATGGAAATGTCAACAAATTGCTTCCAGGAATATAATGTGATGTGAGCCCCTAGCTTAGAGAACCACTGCTGGGCACTACCCCTCAACGAGGCCGCAAACAACCTACACCTAGCCAACAACGAGACTTGGTACACATCCATATCATTATTGAACTGAATAACAAACTCTGTTGGGTCAGGGTCCCCGTTATATGTTATATCTAGGTTACTACTCCGAAATGTAGGGTGACGCGGAGCGGTCCGGATTTCCTGAGTAAAAGGCGAGGCCGAACCCATAGGGTTGAGGGTCCCCGTATCTGCATTCATCTTATCCAAGGCCTTTTTTAGCTCCTCGAGTTTGAAGTCTCCAACCTTGATCTCCTTATCCACCACTTTTTTCTATCCCTTTCCAGTGTCGCCATAGTTGGACTAAGTCTTTTTGGGAGCGCTTGACTCCTCCTAATCCTCTTTACGATCCTTTCCTTTGCGAGCTCGAGGGTCGGGTCCGTGCTGATGAGACCGTTCACGCTCTCGACGAGGAGAGGGGGGTCGTTCGTTGCGACGATGGGACTGCTCACGCTCTCGTCGAGGAAAGGGGGGTTTCTCTTCGCGATGGTGGGGCCGCTCATGCTCTCAACGAGGAGAGGGGGTCGTTCAGAACCATGGCCCTTAACCTGGGATCACTTATGCTTCTTTTCAGCTGTGAGCTTCTCAAGCTTGAGGCGGATATCATGCTTGGTTAGCTTCTTTCCAATATGATCAAATACACTGACTAACCTACCTTCAGAAGAAGCTGCCTTGCAATGTGATCCCTCCTTCATCTTGGTAACATCTACCTCTTCCTCCCATTCAAGGTCTTCACGGAAGTCGGGGTTTGTTTGGTCCGTGATAATATCATCGAAGTTCTCGAGGAGTTTTTTTGGAAGGACTCCCGTAGCTATCGTCCTGGTAAGTCTTGGGACCCCTCCTAGATTTCCTTTTCACACCCCTTGAATTGTGCCTCTTTTCCACCCTAACCATCCTCTTTTGCACAACGGTCATCTTCTCGTCAAGGCCTTTAAGAAAGGCCATGACCTCGTACCACCTTGTCACTTTAAGAAGTTGGTAGGTTTTGGCAACATTTTGGTCAGAATAGAACCCCACCTTACACATCATCATTCCTCACAGTTTTCAAATTAATAAACAATTCCTTAAAATAAAAATAAATGTCACTTTGTCAGGGTCAGTTCCTACAATAGTTGGTAGGAAAATAAAACCTACCAAATGTGGTAGGTTTTGTTTTTCGTTTAGACCCGCAATTTAGGTCATAAGTCATGGACATTTTTGATTGATCCAAGTATCATGCTCATTTCTTACCAATATCGGTAGGAATGGACCCAGATGCAAATTTCAGACCTAACCATCTTTTTGCTTGTGTAGTGTATGGGGTTCAAATTATAAGGATAAGAAAAAATGTTAAGAAGAAGGGGAAGAAGAGAAAGAAGAAGAATAAGAAGAAAATTTAATCATCAATTCTCATTGCAAGTTCTTTAATTTTAAATTAAGAATTTATGTATTATTATTTACTGCGCAAAAAATTTCAAAACCTACCAATGTTGGTATGTTTTGATTAAAACAAATTATGCAAAAAAAAGGAAATGTGTTTTTGTTTTGTTTTTTGTCGTTTGGTTATCATGTTTTTTATTGATCAAACTTTACGGATGTAAAGATCTATTCAATTTAGTATTGTAGGATAAAAGTTAGTTCATTTAGAATTACATTCTTATGTTCTTATGTCATTCAATAAGAACTTAATTACATCAAAAACATTTAATAAATATAAGGATATATCAATAATATAATTTTTTTTAGTATGAAATGCCATTTTATAGTGGGATGAAGCTATGAAAAAAATTGGACAAATTTTTTTTTTATGAAAGTTCAAAGTCCTTTAGAAAGCGGAAGAGTATGAATGTTCGAAGTTTGAGTTAGGGTTTATATTCACAGTTTAGGGGCTATTCAGGATTACACTTCTCGAATTTAAAAAAATTATTTTAAATGATCCAACCGTATGAATGATTAAATATGTTGAATTCATAGATGTACGTAAAATACTGGATTTTTAATTTAAACTCTTATTTTATAGTAAATCTATCGATCAAATTTTCTATTCCTACATATATTGGTAGGATATAACAAAAAATTTGTTTGTAATTTTCCTCTTGGGCAAATTCCAACCAATGTTGGCGGTAAATAGGCCCAAAGATGATAGGAAAAAGCCCAATGATAAAAAATAATAATTTTCTTAATTTTTAAATGATTTTGTTCATTACTTGATTTAAAATTAAAAAAGTTCTCTTTTTTTCTTCAATTTTTTTCATATATATTAAATATATACAACTCATTTTTTTTGTGTAGAATGCCATTTTTTATTAATATATTTATAATTGTTTGTATTAATTATGAAAAATAAATTATTATTTATGTCTATAAAAATAAAAGTTGTATATATATATATATATATATATAATTTGTATGTTTAGTCCTAAAAATGTTGGTGGCTCAGTGATAAGATGCTTGTATGATCTTGGGAAAAGATAAAATTTCAAAATCGTACAACCCCACTTTTTTGCCAATTTTTGCCAAAATTTCACGAAAAAAATTGAATTTACCACGCACATCAAAACCTTGCAATGTTGGTAGGTTTTGATCAATAACAAAAATAATGTTAAAAAAGGCAACATATTTTTGTTTAGTTTTTTGTCGATTAGTTATCATGTTTTTTATTGAACAAACTTTATGGATGTAAAGATTTGTTCAATTTACGACTGTAGGATAAAAATTAGTTCACTTGAACTTACATTCATATGTTATTCGGTAAAAAGCTAATTATAACGAAAAGAATTTATAAATATAAGGTTATATCAATAAATTAAATTTTTTAATATTAAATGTCATTTTACAGTGGGAGGAAGCTATGAAAAAAATTGGACAAATTATTTTTATAAAAACTTAAAGTCCTTTAGAAAGCGAAAGAGTGTAAATGTTCGAAGTTTGAGTTATGGTTTATACTCATAGTTTAAGGGTTGTTCAGGATTACACTTTTCGAATTTAAAAAAATTAATTTTCAATGATCCAACCGTACGGATGATTAAATATGTTGATTTCATAGATGTACATCAAATATTGGATTTTTAAAATTTAAGTTCTAAATTTTTTATAATAAATCTATCGATCAAATTTTCTAATCCTACTAATATTCGTAGGAAATGGCAAAAAAAGTTATTTGTAGTTTTTCTCTTGGCTATTTCCTACCAATGTTGGTGATAAATTTGGCCAAAAAGGGTAGGTAAAAGCCCTATCACAATTTTTTCTTAATTTTTAAATTAATTTGTTTTTTACTTAATTTAAAATAAAAAATTTCCAAATTCAATTTTTTTTCAACAAAACTCAAAACCTACCGATATTAGTAAGAAATAGGTCATATTTTCACGAAAATTTTTGAACTAACTGTTTAACCCAATTTTTTTAAAATGATGCTCACGCTCGAAAATTCAAAATTTTCGTCCAACCACATAACCTTTCAATATTGGTATGAATTAAGCATTAATTTCACGAAAATTTCTAAAATGATGCCAAGACCAAAATATTCAAAATTTTCACCCAAGCCCAAAATTTCAAAAAGTGCACCCAAACATCTAACCTACCACAATTGGTAGGAAATATGTGACTTGAACTTATAAACAATTTCTTCCCTCTTTTCACTTTTCATCTTCTCCACTAAACTTTCATTTTAATAGGAACTTGTCTTCTCTCTTTTCACTTCCCCTTCATTTTCTTCACTTTAACCATCTCAAATATCAGGGTACAAATCTTATCTCTCTTACATATATGTGCATATTTATATGTGTTTATTATTGTGAGTTTGTATTCTTATTTTTTTTTGTTCTTGATAAATTAATATATTCGTTTTTTATGATGATTTATGTAATTTGTTCTTTGTTTTTCAAATGAACTTGATATTTTACAATCACGTACTAATTATGAACTACATGTATTCATTGTTCATGTGTGTGTAGTTGATACTAATTAATTATTCACACTTTTATGTAGATTGTTATAACTTAAGGTGAACATGGTGGTGTCGAGGCCAAGAAAATGGTAAAAAGGAAGATGAAGATAACAAAATTACAAAAAAAATGAAGGCAAACGATCCAAAAATGATGAAAACTTTGATACGATTAACTTAAAATTTTAAAACAGTTCCTAATTTGTTCTCATTTTTGTAATTCAATTAGTTCTAAGGAGATGTAATTATAATTTCTTAATATTAGGCCTAACAATCGTGTCATTTCGTGTACTTTCGTTTCGTGTTTTCGTGTACTCAGAGCTAAAATCGAAACCGACCCGAAATCATTTCGTGTAATTGACTACCCAACTCCAACCTGAACCCGAAACGAAGTATTTCGTGTAAACACGAAATGAAATGAAAGTACACGAAATAAAAAAATAAAAAATTATAATATAATATTTCGTATACTTTTCATGTACTTTCGTGTATCCAAAATGAAAGTACATGAAATAAAAATATAAAAATTATAAAATATATTATGATATATAAAAAATAAAAGTTATATATATAATATTCATGTACTTTCATGTACCCAAAATGAAAACCCATATCCGACACTAAATATTTCGTGCAATTTCGTGTTCATGTACTTTCGTGTTTCGTGCACCAAAAATTAAAATTCAAAAACGTATTTTTCGTGTTGTTTCGTGTTCATGTGTTACGTGTCAAATTGCCAGGACTACTTAATCTTTAAAATGGTTGTGATAATGTCGGACTATGATTTATGATGAATGTATGAATTTTGGTTATGGGTGTATGTCCATGATTTGTAGATTGATTTTATTGTGCAATTTGTTCTACATGAATATTAATGAATCACTATGTTTTTAAAAAAAATCGGCACTACAGTTCCTACCAATATGGGCTATAATCCATTGCATTCAAATCATTTCCTACTATCTTCATCGATAATGGTAGGAATTAATGAATGTGGTAGGTTATATAAGATATAAAATGGAACTGGTGGTATGAATTGATTGGTAAGAAATGTCAATTTATATGATTTCTGACATAAACTTACCAAATTGATAGCCCTTCAATTGATAGGAAATAGGTTTTGATTAGGGCTGAGCATTCGGTCGGTTCGATCCAAAAACCGGACTTTTTGGTCCGAACCGAAATAACCGAATAGCTAATTTTTTTTAGACCGAATCGGACCGAATTACAGCTTTGGACCGAACAAGAACCGAACCGAAATATTTCGATCGGTTCGGTCTTGTCCAATTAAACCAAAATTTTTAAATCCTGCTCATGCATTATGATTTTTGCCATTGAAACTTGAACGGATCGAGAACAGAGGTTCCAACAGTAGAGCCATTTAAGAATTAAGATTCAAGAATCTAGCAGGCAGCAGCATATAGATACAAATTAGAAGAGGAATATAATAACCAAGTAACCAACCTTAATGAGGAGTAGAGGAGTCGTGGAGTGAGAGTGACTGACGAGGGAGGGTTGAGTGTCGGGCTGTTTCAATTTAGGAGTTTAGGTCGTAAGTCTAAATCGTTAATAGAGTAAACAGACAGAACAGAAAGAAGTCACATAACTGGGTGGTAATGGGTATTAAAATAAGACTACTTCGCACTTTGCATCCCATAACTTTCGTCCAATCTCAGGTAAGGTTCTGTACTTTTAATTTTAACAGTTTGTACCCTAAACTTAGGAAACGCTATCAATCAACATCCATTAACGTTAAATGAGACGTTAATGTTAATTTTCAGAAGGATATTTTCGGTAATGAATATAAATTTCAGTTTGCATTCCAGAATTTTGCTCGAATCTCACTTTAGATCTATAATTAATATTTTTTTTTTTTTATAATAATTACTATTATATTTTTTTTGTAATTCACATTATCAAAAAATAATTTACTTATATTGTTCTTTATGTTGACTTTAAATGCCCATAAGTAATAAGTACATAGGCGCGTACTCTTTTTATAATTCATATAACTTTTTTTGAAAACCAAAGAGAAAACTTATATTAAATCTTATTTTCTTTAACTTTGACTGCAAAGACGATAATGCTGCGATGTTTGCGATGTCTCTTCATGTGTTACAAACATCATTACTTTTTTTTTTTTTAATATTTATGTCCCCAATTAATTTAGTTTAAATATTTCATCTTTTTAACGATATAAGCTTAAAATGCGTGCGATGCATGAATTTTTATAATATTATATAATTTTTGTTAATTTGTATTGATAATTTTAAGATATGAATTTTATAGGTCTATAATTTTTAAATGAAATAATTTATTATAATAATTATATATATGATGCCAGTTATATTTTTAGACAAAAGCGTAATTTTAATTAGAAAATATAGAAAAGATAATACTTTTTATGTGAAAAAGGTACCCGATTAATTATTAGTATTTACAATATTTATTAAATAGAAAATGTAACTTTTTTTAGCTGAACAAAATTAGTTTGGTGCTATTAATTATAATATTATTTTGTTAATAATATTTTTAAATGTTGTTTTTGAAAAGTTTAGAAATTTTGGTGAGAAAAAATATAGATATTTTTTTTTGCTTCAAGAACATAAAGATTAATAAAGATGGAGAGCCTGAGACAAATGAGAGTGACGGTATGTGGATTGCAATTCGTGATAGTATTGCTCAAAGAATTTATAATAGAACATAATTAATGTTGTAATTTTTCGATTTTTTTATTTGCTTGTAGTAATTTTTGTTACTTTTTTTATTTTTTAAAATTTATATTTTGAATTTTATAAGCGAACACTTTTATAAATTTATTTAAAGACATTAGAAAATTATTTCAAAAAATTATAACTTATAAGTCATAATTATCAAACACCTCATTTAACTTATAAGTAAAATATCCAAACACGAAAAATTATAATTTATAATTACTTATTTCATATAAATTTCTTGTTCCAGATAATTAACTTATTTTAAAAAATCACAAACATGTCCTTAGTACAAACGGGGGGGAGTTAGATGGTCAAATAATTATTTGTAACTTGTAAGTATTGTTAACCATGCTGAAAATCGCAGCAGCTATATATTTGGAAACTAGTCAGCTAGAGCGTAGAGCCTATAGAAAGAATCGCGTAAGTTCATACATTGAAGTGCTAAATAAATTAGCAAGTTTTTACATGCGTACAAACACACACACGAGAGAGAGAGGGAGAGCGAGACTAACCAGCTTGTTGTTTAGGGAGAGTGCGCCAGTTTTTAGGTCCATTGTGGAGGATAAAAGCTGCGAGTTTCATATCTTCTGCAGGACTCCATGGCCCTTTTTTCACTTTGTTCTTGTCGCAGCAAGGTGCTCTCCCCCGCCCTCGACCCATTTCACTCAATAAATCTCTCTTCTCCTTTTCACTTTGTTTTTGTGCAGCAAGGGTACTGCACAAGTAAAATGTACAAACTGATAACTCTGTGTTCCGATCCGGCGTCTCCTCCGCCGTCCCTACGCCTGGAAAGCGATGTAGTTGATGGTTGGAATTCTGCAAAACAATGCCGGGAGCTGGGTTTAAACCCGCGGCACCTCCGACGTGAGAATAAGCAACGGCATTGGAGGATAAGGGATAAGAACTAGAGTATCTAATTATGGAGAGTGTGTGTATATGAGTGTGTAAAGAGAATGTAACCCCCAAACCTTCTTTTCTGGGTCTATTTATAGGCTCAGGATTAGGGTTTAGGGGTTGGTACCTTTAATCATGAGCGTTGAATCCTAGGCAGGTAGGGCACTTGGAGTGTTTAGATGCGCGACATCTATCCAGGAGAATAATTGTGGGAAAGTGTGTCAGGCACCCTTTTGAGTGTGACATCCTCATTCTTGGATTATGTCAATTATTGTTAATTATTAGCTGTCGTTTTTAGTGGGGACCCTTTGATAGTGGCGAGAGCCCTGAGATGCCACGTGCTCTATTTGCCCCGTACTGGAGCTAGTCCACGGGTCCGGACTAGTTAACGGTGACCTAGCTCCAGGCTTGGTAACTATCGTAGGCCCGGATTGCAGTTTGGGTTGCTTGTGGAGAGTATCCTATCATTTGCCCCCACTCCCCTATGCAGATTTGTCTGGATGGGGGAGTAGTAGTCTGAATTTCAATGTTCGTCGTTTTGAGTAGCTGAAAAGAAAAATTCCATATTTCTTGCCTCCCCGGCCCGGATTGCGTGTAGAGCACATAATCCGGGGCTGTAGCTCTAGAATGATTGGCTTGGGAGAAAAATTCCCTATTTCTTGCCTCCTAGGCCCGGATTGCGTGTAGAGCACATGATCCGGGGCTATAGGCTGGTGGATTCGAAACGTTTCTCAGCTCATTTTTGATATTTCTTCATAATTCCGAATTTCCAGATCTTGTCCATTTTCCTCGTTAGACGCGCAGCCATGATTGCTTTTTCTGACAGCCTCTTTTGTTTTAACCAAGGCTCCTCCTGGCCGTCCACGTGGCAACATCTCCTCAATTCGCTCATTTTAACTTCTCTATAAGTATATTTCAATTGTATTTCTCCCCCTTTTTCACTTTTACCGTACACCTTTTCCGCTCTTCTCTTTTCTTCAAAATCTTGGTTGCTGATTAGTGGCGAGAGCTTTTCTGCTTCTTCTTCCGCATTGTAAGCGTTTCGTTCTCCTTATTTCTTCGCTTTTCTTGCCTGTACTTGAACTTTGTGTAGAATAATTCGATACTATTTTTGTTCCAACTGTTCATATGCCATTGTCTCTGTAACTGCTTACTATCCATGTTACTGTATTTGTTGGGATTTAGGGTTTTAGTGATTGTTTCGCTTTTGAGTTATTTGAGGCTTCGGGTTTCTGAGTTTTCGATTTTGGGACTGTAGCGGTTGTTTGAGTTATCAGAAATTTCTTGGTTTTGAAGTTTCTGGGTTTCGTGTTTGGAGGTCTTTTCTTGTTTCTGTGTGTATATATATATGTATGCCTGTTTACGTAGATATTTGATTTTGATTTCGGGGTTTTGTGTGGGTGTTTCTGATACTTGTATTTTTCTTTTGGTTCTTGTCTCTTGGTTCGGGCTTGTGCTGTTGGTGGGCATCTCGGGTAGTGTTTTATGGTGTATAGAAAACAATTGGCTAAACGACCCCGATCTTCTTTTATAATTTCCAGCTCTTCTTCGGACCTAGACCCCCCTACCGAGTCCGGACCTTCTTCCTCCTCTTCATCTACAATGACTAAACGGACTAGGAAACCCCCAAAGACCATCCTGGAAGAGCTTCCTATCTTGCGACTTCCCTCTGGGGAGACCCTTAGTACGTCTGAGGGTCGCTGGAAAGATGTTCAATTTTTCTTTGTCGAGAAAGATATTTCCGTTCCAGACGAATACTATTACAGAGATTTATCCGAAGTGTTCAAAGTGTCTCCTGGGGGTCCTATCTTTTACGACAAGTGTTCTATGGATGCTGAATTATCACACCTCCCCATGACACCTTTGCTGGACATTGCCAATACCGATAAACTAGATGAGTGTTTTAGGTCTTGCTTCCATCTAGATGATAAATTTGTTTGGAGGTGGCCCGAACCCCACGAACGAATATATCATAGACCCGGGGATGGATTGGTGGGAGTCTCTCTAGAGCACCTTAGATCCGGGTACAACCCCCATTGCCACCAATTTATTAAGTGCCTCTGTAAATTTCAGTATGACATCCCCTTATTCCAACTCACTCCGAACACCGTCAAGTGGATCATGTGGTTCCTCGGTTGTTGTAATGTCAAAGGATTCCTTCCCACCTTTAAGCTTTTCCATTATATTTTTACTTTGGTTAAATCCACTCTAGTTCCCCTGTATGAGCTCCGGTTCAATTATCAGAAGTGTGGTTTTAAGAAGGGAGGGGTGATGCCTGTGACCATGATGTCCTCCCTCAAGGGTTGGCATGAGGAATGGGCCCTTTTGCAGTTTGAAGATATCGATTACATGCCTTTATTCCGGGTTGAGGCCTACCGTGACTTTCAGGAGTATGAGTTAGAAGGCAATGCCCAGACCAAGGTTCTTGACTTCTATAGGGCTTTAGGAGTTTCAACTACCCGACATTCCTTCATGGATCATGAAACATTACATTCTTTTGGATGTAAGTAGTATGTAATCGTTTATACCTTGAGTTCTTATTTCCTTTTGTTGTGTATTCTGACTATTTTGCGCTCCTTCTTCTTTTCAGGTTTACCTCAGTACAGTCCCTACCATAAAGAGAGAATGAAGGCTTTGGATGTTGAAACGGCTAGCCTGGCCACAGCTATGCAAGGGATAGGGGATATCCACAAAGTGAATCAACGCTCAAAGAGAGGTGGGAAAAAGAAGAGAGCGGCTGGCGAAGGAGAAAGCTCGAAGACAGATGCGAGTGTTGAGCAGGACTCGGAGTCCGGAGCTATTTTAGATGGTAAATCTGGTGTCCCCGAGCTTGAAGATGAATTATCCCCGGGTTAGAAAGAAAATCGAAAAGGGTTCGAGAGGGGAATGTTCCAAAGGTTGTTGTGGATCTCACTAGGGGTAATCCACCTAGAACTCCTGCCCCGGGCTCTACTCCTTCTACGCCAGAGGTTGTTAAGACTTTTGGTACTATCTCCAGTCCCAGTTAGACAAGCCGTCCGGGGAAAGAGCCACTGATTGAGGCTGAGAAATGCAGTCAATTTATCGTAGATCTGCCCAATAAGGAGGAATGGGTGCGCTATCAGGCTTTGGGGTTTAACCCCTTGTTCAAAGAGATGATGAGTACTTGGCTAAAGGTAGATTTTCTTGCCCTTTTAGGTTTCGTCTTTGCTTAAAGTATTCTTTTCTAACCCGCTTATCTTATCTTTCAGATGGGTTCTGAGATGGCTGGGTTATTTGCCGTGGGCAATAAGGAATTGGAGATTGTTGAAGATGCCCGAGATGCTGTTTCGGCCTCGAAGAAAAAAGACATTCAAATCTTCGACTTGGACCACGCCATTCCAAATTGCAGCGAAGCGTCGAAGAGTTGTAGTTGAAGGCAAAGGAGTCCGAGGGGAAGCTTACAATGCTTCAGAAAAAAGCCAATGGCGCTGAGGCCCGGGCTCAGACTGCTGAGAAGGAGCTCGAAGAACTCCGGGCAAAGCTTGCAGGTTATAAGGAACCCGCCATCATCCTCGACGAGTTCCGTCATTCTCAGGAGTATTATACGGAGTTGGGTAAGAAGGCTGCCTCCAAAATTTGTCATGCTTGGGTTGTTGCTCATAAACTGATTAAGGAGAACCCCTCGGCTGGGTGGGACGAGTTTCAACCTCTCTTTATCAATGTAGAGCAACATTTCATTGCCACCGGGAAAGACCCAGAGCCTTACTATTCCGAGGATGACTCCGGTTCGGGCGATGATGAAGAAGAAGAGAACATGGAGGATGTTCGGGATCCTTCTCCAACTAAAGACATCGTCAACCAGAACCCTCCTACCGAAGATCCTCCTGCAGTCTAGTTATTCAGCCCCTTTTCATTTTAATGTCTCTGCTGTAATCTCGAACTATAACTTAGTTGTCGAATTTGCTCTGGGATGTTTCGAACCATATGGCTGGTTCGGTCCCTCGTTGAACGCTATCTTTACTGTAATGCATATTCTGCAATTTCTTTTACTCCTGTTGCTCTGCATTTTTTAATTTCAATATGGGTGCTTTTGTTAAGTTCGAAGTTTAAGAACCTCGAGTGACTTAGAGAAATCTCCTACAATTTGCCCCCAGTCCGGATTCGAGATAAGGAATTGAGTCCGGATTGGTGGTAAGAGCTTCACGCATTTTCTCTTGAGTTCAATATTCGAGAACGCTGAGTAACTTATAGAGATTTTGTAAGGTTTGCCCCTAGTCCGGATTTAATCCAAAAGATGGAGTCCGAATGGTGGTAAGGATAGATTTCGTTCTCTTAGTTTTTTGTGTTTACCTCGTTTTTTGTTGAATTCAGCCAGGAACTTGGTGAAAATTGCGATTCCCGCAGTCAAACTCCTTGGTCCTTGAGTTGTCGACCAGCATTAATATTTCATCAGTTTTCCATGCATTGATTACTGGAACCGCTTGACCTCTTCCTTATTTCCTCTCTATAAATACTCCTTCTTCACATACATCTTCTGCACCTCACTTCTTCTCTTCAAAGCCTTCCCAAAGTTCTTTTTCTTTCTTCCTTCGCATTTGCCTATCCATGGACCCCAGGACTCTTGTGTATGACTACGAAAATAACAAGATCATCGTAGATGGCGTTGTTTTCGATGGGCCCACCACCATGGCCGAGATCGATGCTGTCTTGAAGAGGATTGACGATGCTCTGGCTCTGCGTAGGATGGTGGCAGATCAAGCTGGGAGGGGGCGCCGAGGGCCTGGCAACGGCGGGGAAGGCGCTGGTGACTCTGGCGCTGCCGCCGTTTAAATATAATCTCTTTATATTTTGTATTTTGGTAAAAGTTGTACCTCCCCTTCCCCTTGTTTAATAAGAATGGCTTGAAAAACAGCCGTAAACATTTGTTTCCGTTTCTTTTTCGTCCGTTTTGAGTTTGTTGCATCTTTGTGTTTGATTTTATTGTTTCGACTCGAATGCTTTCGATAGTATAACAGTAGTTTTTTCTGAATTTGTATGTCGTTTTCCTCTAGCTCGGAATCTGTAGTAGTGAATTGTCCGAACTAGAGTGGTTTTTTAGCTTTTTTAGCTAAGTTTAAAGCTTGATAGCTTTGAGTTACTTAGAGAATTTTCCGTTTTCGCCCCCGGTCCGGGTCTTTTTGTAAGAACAGATCCGGACTAGAGTAGTTATTTTTAGCTAAGTCCAAAGCTTTATAGCTTTGAGTTACTTAGAGAATTTTCCGTTTTCGCCCCCGGTCCGGGTCGTTTTGTAAGAACAGATCCGGACTAGAGTAGTTGTTTTTAGCTAAGTCCAAAGCTTTATAGCTTTGAGTTACTTAGAGAATTTTCCGTTTTCACCCCAGTCCGGGTCGTTTTGTAAGAACAGATCCGGACTAGAGTAGTTGTTTTTAGCTAAGTCCAAAGCTTTATAGCTTTGAGTTACTTAGAGAATTTTCCATTTTCGCCCCCAGTCCGGGTCGTTTTGTAAGAACGGATCCGGACTTGAGTAGTTATTTTTAGCTAAGTCCAAAGCTTTATAACTTTGAATTACTTAGAGAGTATTCCGTTTTCGCCCCCGGTCCGGGTCGTTTTGTAAGAACAGATACGGACTAGAGTAGTTATTTTTAGCTAAGTCCAAAGCTTTATAGCTTTGAGTTACTTAGAGAATTTTCCGTTTTCGCCCCCGGTCCGGGTCGTTTTGTAAGAATAGATCCGGACTAGAGTAGTTGTTTTTAGCTAAGTCCAAAGCTTTATAGCTTTGAGTTACTTAGAGAATTTTCCGAACAGATCCGGACTTGAGTAGTTGTTGCATATTGCTTTTGCCCTGGTTCCAATCTTACCTATGGCTCCGGACCAGGGACTTGTGTGTGTGAGTGATACACTAAACTTACAATGAAACATAAATAGTACAAGGCAAGGCCTACTTTCATTGATCATAATTTTCCAACTACAAATAATTTATTCTTGCTTCAGTACAGTGACTAATCTATCTGTTGAAGACTTTTTGGGTTCAAATGTAGCTCTTTAATTGGTTCTTCGGGCCTTGACCTTCTCTTTACTGGTAGAACTTCCGGAGTCGGAGGCCGTGCCAAGTGTTGGGAACCTCGGATTCATCCATATTGACTAGCTTGTATGTTCCTGGGCGAAGTACTTCTTTGACCTTATACGGACCTTCCCACATAGGCATGAGCTTTCCTGTGTTGGTTGGGTCCAATGCTTCGGTATCACGCAGGACTAGATCTCCAACTTGAAAGTTTTTGACTCTGGCCTTCTTTCCAAAGTACTCTCTTGTCTTTTCCTTGTACTTTTCCATTCTTGCAACTGCTTCATCCCTGACTTCATCGATTAGATCGAGATTGATTCGGAGGCCTTCCTCATTCGCAATTTCTTCGAAGTTAATCGCTCTATGAAAGGGAGAACCTACTTCTATCGGGAGCATTGCTTCGGTCCCATAAGCCAACTTGAAAGGTGTTTCACCGGTACTTGTTCGGGGAGTAATCCTGTAGGCCTAGAGGACGTTCGGCAGTTCTTCGGGCCACTTGTTCGTTACTTCCACTTGTCCATTGCCTTGAGGGTATGCCACCGATAACTTCTTATGTTTGATGCCCCTCTCCTTCAAATAGTTCTCAAAATCTGAACCAACAAATTGAGGTCCATTATCCGAGACCAGAATCTGAGGAAGCCCGAACCTCATCAATATGTTTTTTTTCATGAATCGGATGCAGTCTTGCTGATTTATAGTTCTCATGGCTTTGACTTCTGCCCACTTAGTCATGTAATCGATTGCCATTAATAAGTACCTGAGATCACCCTTGGCCCGAGGAAATGGACCAACGATGTCGATACCCCAAACAACAAAGGGCACTGGAGACAAGACTGAAGATGGCATTACCGGACTCTGTCTTTGCACATTGCTGAACAACTGACAATTCTTGCATTTTTTGACAAACTCCACCACATCGTTGTGAATTGTGGGCCGGTAATAGCCTTGCCTTATTATTTTGTAAGCCAGGGCCTTTGCAGATAAATAATCTCCGCAAATCCCTTCATGAACCTCTTGCAGGCAGTATTCGGCTTCGGCTGGTCCAATACATTTCAGGACCGGGCTGGAAAATGTTCTGCGATAGAGTTGTCCTTCTTCCAAGAAAAACTTAGTAGCTTTGGCCTTGAGTCTCTGAGCTTTATTATTGTCTTCTGGCAATTCTCCTTCATCCAGATATGAAATCAAAGGGGTCATCCAGCTGGGTTGATCATCTATTTCCATCACACCAACATTTTCAATGGTGGGTTTCTCGATCTCTTCAAAGTAAACTGAGCTGTCCAGTTCAGCAGCATTCCGGACTAATTTTGACAATGCATCGGCTTCTACATTTTCTTCTCTGTTAATCTGCAACATTTCAGACCTTGGGATTGTAGTCAAGTAACTTTTAACCAGAGCTTGGTACTGGGCTAGCCTGGGATCCTTGGCAATATACTCTCTTTTAGTCTGCTTCACCACAATCTGAGAATCACTGTAAATGTGCAGGCTCTGGACTCTCAGGGATCTGGCCAACCGTAGTCCGGCCAATAGCGCCTCATACTCTGCCTGGTTGTTTGTTGTTAAGAATTTGAAGGTTATGGCTTGCTGTATCTGAAAACCATTCGTTGAGGATCCGTCAACGTACAAGAACCAAGCCTCCGGGTCTGAGTCGTCTTCTTTTCCCGGATCCACAATCATGGGATTAGTTTGCAGTTCGGGAAAAGAACACTCCACAATAAAATCATCTAACACTTGAGCTTTGATTGCCGTTCGGGGTACGAACGTGAGTTGGAACTAGCTTAACTCAACAGCCCAATTTGCAAGTCTGCCGGACACATCTGGTTTATGAATTATCCTTCTCAGAGGCTGGTCAGTTATGACTTTGATTTCTCTTCCTTGGAAATAGTGCCTTGGTTTCCTTGAAGCCGTTACAAAAGCAAAAACAAATTTTTCCAAATTTTGGTATCTGGTCTCCGAGTCTTTCAGCACCTAACTGACATAATAAACTAGTTTCTGCTATCCTTCATGTTCCCTGATAAGGGCTGCCCCCACAGCTAGTGGTCCTGTAGCTAAGTAAAGAGATAACGCTTCCCCTGGCTCAACTTTTGATAGGATTGGTGGTGACGACAGAAATTGTTTTATAGAGTCAAAGGCTTTCTGGCAGTCCGGACTCTAGTTGATTTCTCTTTTGTTTTTCGCCCCTTTAAGCAGCTCGAAGAAAGGCAAACACCGTTTGGCCAGCTTCGGGATGAATCTCCTCAGGGCCGCTAAAGAGCCTGCGAGCTTCTGAATTTCTTTCTGAGTCCGGGGTGGCTCCATTTCCATTATTGCCTTAATCTTTTCTGGATTGGCTTTGATGCCTCTCTGACTGATCAGGAATCCCAAAAATTTTCCGGCTCCAACCCCGAAGGTGCACTTCTCCAGGTTCAATCTCATCTCGTGCTTCCTCAAATTTTCAAAACATTCCTGCAGGTCCTGAACATGCTCCTCAACTGTTTTTGACTTAGCTATCATATCATCCACATAAGATTCCAAGTTTCGCCATAACTGATCTTTGAATATCTCCAGCATTGCCCTTTGGTAAGATGATCCGACATTCATTAACCCGAATGGCATGTACTTGTATGCATAAACAGCTCTGTGAGTTATGAAGGCGGTTTTGGCTATGTCAGCCGGATTCATCTTAATCTGGTTGTAGCCGGAGAATGCATCCATGAAGCTAAACATCACATGCCCCGCAGTGGCATCAATGAGTTGGTCGATGCTGGGAAGAGGATATGGGTCTTTGGGGCACGCAACATTCTGATCAGTATAATCAACACACATTCTCCATTTGCCGTTGGGTTTCTTAACCAAGACCACGTTCGCCAGCCAGTCCGGATATTTTATTTCACAAATTATTCCTGCCTTGAGGAGCTTTTCTACCTCTTCGTCAATTGCCCTCTGCTGGTCCGGGGCAAAGTTCCTTCTTTTCTGCTTTATTGGCTTCCTGTTCGGATTGACATCAAGTCCGGGCATTTCCTCCGGACTCCAGGCGAAGACATCCACATAATTTCTGAGGAGTTGCACAAGGTTTTTCCTAAATGCTGTAGCCCGTCCGGATCCTATCTTTATCTTCTTGTTCGGATTACCTTCTTCCAACTCGACCATTTCGGTTTCAACCGCCGGTTCGACCTTACCAATCTCCTTTTTTGAAACAAACTGCTGAACTCGGGCTTGAGTATTTGTTTCCAGGTAATCTCTGGCCTTGGAGATCAATTCTTCCTTAGTTTGAGCTTCCATGCTTTCGATATTTTGGACTTCATGCCCGGGGTCCTTTTTGAAGTAAGCTCTGTGCTTCTTTCGTCTCAAGTTCTTGTGGTACAAAGACGCTTTTCGTTTGTTCTCCGGATCAATTTCAGCCATAATCAGTGCTTGGCCATAACACCGACCAGCGGTTTCAGAGTCACCTTTGACTTCCTCAACTCCAGATGGGGTGGGAAATTTAAACTTTAGATGAGGGGTGGAGGTTATTTCCCGAAGCTTTGTTAGCGCCGGATGACCGAGAATCATGTTGTAAGAAGACGGGGTATTGATGACATAGAATTTTATCACGTGGGTAACTTGCTTCGGGAAGGTTCTGAACTGAACAGGTAGGTACAACGTCCCTTGAATTGGGACTAAATTGTTTCCGAATCCAAAGAGTGGGTCTTCTCTGCATTCATTCATTCTTACACTGCCCAACTGCATTCTGTCGAATGTATGTTTGAAGATGATGTTGGCTGAGGATCAATTATCAATTAGGATTCTCTTGACTTCATTCTCAACGACATCTAAGCTAACCACCAAGGCTTCATTATGATTGGGATCAATTCCTTCAAAGTCCGCATTGCTGAAAGTTATTACTTGCTCGGGGAAGGTCTGGATCATCATTATTTCATCTCCTGAGTCCGGACTAGGGGGAGGAGAATTAGATCCCCCCATTACTACATTTACCACATGCTTCTTTCCCGTTTCCTTTTCCGTTGTTTTCCGAGCTATGTACTGCCCCATATTCCCTATTTTGATTTGATCCTCGATGAAGTACTTGAGTGACAAACAGTTTTCCGTCATATGACCATGGGTTCCAGGATAGTCACATTGCTTGTGTGTGGGACGCTTCTCCGGGGCCGTGATCATCGGCATGGGTGGGTAAAAGTATGGTTTGTCCCAAACTTCTTTCAGGATATCAGTCCGGGTGCGATTGAGTGGAGTCCACTCAGGCTCCGGCTTCGGGTCAACTTTAAGCGGTTTAATAGGTTTGGAGTCCGGATTAACGGTCAGTACAGCTGGTTCAGAGATTCTTTCGAAGACTGATGGTTGGGGGTTCTGGATATAGTTGGTTTGCCTATTAGGCTTAAACCTCTTGTCGGGTTGATAACCACCCCGAGGGCGATCATCGTGGTTAGTACGGTATGAAGAAAATCCTTGTCGGGTCATTCTCATTGCCTGAAGAACATCACTTTCTTTAATAAATCGCGCAGCCATGGAGTATGCTGCAGCCAAACTTTCCGGCTCTTTGTTGATCAGTTCATAGACATATCTTTCATTTTGGTCTGGATCCAGATTTCTCCGGAAAATGATGAGAGCTTCACGCTCATCCAAGCGCGAGACTTTGTTTATTGCTTCCTGGAATTGCTTCATATAGTCTGCAAGAGATTCATTGTCGTTTTGACGAATGGTCTCCAGATGGCACATGTGCAGCTCATGAGTTCGGTTGGCTCTGAATCTCTTCAGAAAAGACTCGCGGAATTCTTTTCATGAGTGAATGCTTCAGGAAGGGATTCGACTGAACCACCTCTGAGCCCCTCCTTTCAAGGTAGATGCCAAGAACCTGCATTTGGTTATGTCGTTGTAGTAGTAGATGAGGGCAATCTGCTCAAAGCAATTAACATGCTCTTCCGGGTCTCCCAACCCATCGAAGGAGTCGAAGTTGTAATGCTTCAGGTTCTTTTGTCTGGGGATAGCTTCTAGAGATCGGCTAAACGGAGTCAGAGTCCCCTCTATTTCGAGTCCGGAGTCCTGCCCTACTTTCCTCTGTAGCTCATGAATCATTTGCATTAAGTTGTCTTCGGGCTCGTCTTCGTTTGAGATGACCTCCGGACTGACTTCTCTAAGAATTCTTTTAAATCCGGACCTCCTCAAGGCCCGGTCCTCTTCTTCCTGTATCCTTTTCTGGATTTTGAGTTCAAGTTTTGCTTCTTCCTCCTGTCTGATCTGTTCCTTTAGTTCGGCCAGCTTTTTGAGTTTCTCGACTTCCTGGTTTTTGCTCTGAGCTTTATTGGCTGCTTGCTTTTCTTTGCCTTTGTCCCCAATCCGGTCAAAAACAGATCTCCTGGACCGATGAGAGCGTTGGGAACCCTGGGAGTTTTCTGCCTGCTCTGGTTCGGGAGGTGGCGGTGCCCGGGCTGTTCGAAATGTCCGGATTGCCTCCGTCAGCTCCTCGCGGGTAAGATCTTGGAGGTGCATTCCAGCTAGAGGCACATCAGTATACTTGTACTGGTTGACCTCAATATCAATTCGGGCATCGTCCGGTCCAATCTCTACCCTCTTTACAACTGGAGGTACATCAGCCGGTACCAAGGTCAGGTCTGGAGTTGCATTAGGATCCTGTGCCCGAGTGTTGGTTCTTTGCGTAGATTTGCTTCCTCTTACCATGATTCGAAGTTTCAAAGCAAGATGATTCACAAAGTAACAATTATAACGGAATTAAACTGAGCTATGGGTAAAACAGCTTGAGTACGGACTCGGTATTCAAATAAAATCACAAGGTGGTAGATACAAGTATTTAACAGGCGATTAAGAGCACAGATCTAGATTTCGGCTAAGTTTAAAAGCTAAAAATCGCAACTTTATCACAGATCTGGGCTTAGAGAGCTAAATAACTTTGAATATGTGCACATATGGCTGAGAAGTGTGTAAAGGTGACATTTTTAATAAAGGTTTCACAATGGTTTTGTGGATCTTACAGCTTGATTTCAGACTCTTTTCAAAGAGTTCGTTGATGTCGTCGAGTCCTGTGGCACCGAGACCAAAGGACAGAGCCAGCCCCTCCTTCTAGCGCCAATGATAACTCCGTGTTCCGATCCGGTGTCTCCTCCGCCATCCCTACGCCTGGAAAGCGGTGTAGCTGATGGTTGGGACTCTGCAAAACAATGCCGGGAGGTGGGTTTGAACCCGCGGCACCTCCGGTGTGAGAATAAGCAACGACGTTGGAGGATAAGGGATAAGAACTAGAGTATCTAATTATGGAGGGTGTGTAAAGAGAATGTAACCCAGAAACAAGAATCAACTCCTTACTACTAGTATAACTTCGTTGAGAAGTACACCAGCAACTAATACTATTTTACACAAAGTAACATATATATTACACATCAATATACTTACATATAACTTACTCCAGCTATAAACTTTCTAGATCATATCGTCTTCATAAGGGCACACTGCTTGCTTCATTTAAGCCATGCAGATAACCTCGTCCGGCTACCTTCCACTGAAAAGTTAATATTTGAAAACAAGCAAGTATGAGCGAAAGAATTGCTCAGCAAGTTATTACTAGAGTTTAACAAAATATCCCATCAGATGCATGGGTTTCCAACATTCAACCGATACCTAATATCATTTACCTAATATCATTCTTGAACATTTATAACCACGAAATTCTATAGGGAAAGTATAATGTTTGAAAATAATATCAACTGAACAATGTACCAATATAATATAAAAGATGTCGTTACAAGGTAATTAAATAGCCACATCTTGTTTGTGCAGTAATACACCAACATAAGCTTGCTGGTTATTCAATATGAAATCACTTACTTATTGATAATATAATATCAATCTCTCTTCCAATATTATAATATCAGTTTCTCTGCTATAACAAGATAATATAAATACTTGAACAAATCTCTCACTATCATCTTCTCATTTCCTTCTTATGCAACAATTATATATTTTAATATAAAAATCAGTTTCTCTTCATCTGTAACAATAATTCCATCATTTCATATCATTTTTCTGTTTTCAGTATAGAAATCTGAAAACCATTCTCAATTCTTTCTTTTAATCTTTTGGGGATATCTGCTGGCGCCAGATACGTAGGACGATGATCAGTCTCCTGACCGTATCCACTCTCTGTTTACTACTAGTAGAAGGGATGATCCCTACCTGGTAATCAACCCTGGAGGAAGGCCACCTGCTAACATCCTCCTGGAGGAAGGCCACCTGCTAACATCCTCCCTTGGCATCTTCGTGCCGTAATAAAATAATGAATGCTGGACTGTGTCGCACACAGCCCTGACACAGCCTCTTACGCAAGTTTTATTGCAATCCCCTTTTTTCAAATCATTTTACCATTATCAATACCATTTCACATTTTTCCACTTTTCCGTTTCTATTTGCATTTCCATTCACATATATCATTTTCATTTCCATTTCCATTTCACCTTTCCACATTTCACATTTCTGTTTCACCTTTCCATTTTCATATCCGTATTATAATCATTTGAAAACATTTATACAGGTATATCAATTCAAGACATACATTCATTTCACTATGAAATTCCCTAAACAATCTTTAACAATATATAATCACCCTTAGGACACTTAGAATATCTAAAGAATAACTATTCAATAATCCCTTTTAAATGAATATTATAATTAATATTCATTGAATTAAATAACCATTAAAATAACATTTATCAATATCATTCCAGACATTTTTAACCAAAAATGTCTCATTTATATCCATCGAAACATCTTTATTATTATTCCGGAACAAAGCGATTTTAAGAAAACATTTTAAAAATAATATTCATCTAATTAAATAAATTTAATTAGACGAATAAGGTTTATTTAATTAGTAGATGCTTCGAGAGGTATCTAATAATTAAATAAACACTAGTTTATTGGTGATGTTGCCATTAGGTTAATTATTGCGAAATTCTTTCTAAAAACTTTGTCCGGGTTTTCGAAAATATACCTCTCAAGATAATCCCTTTCACTTTTCCATTCATATACCAATACCTTTAAAATACACCAACTAAAATACTTTACATGTAAGTCCCTTTTAAGAAAATCTGTAGACATCAACCCTTGTCCCCTTATATAACAAAATATTTATTAATAACGTCTGAAAGAGTTTAGAACTCAAATATCCTCAATTTACACATAACTGTAATATTATAACATAACTTTAGATAACAACTGATACCATAATATCATAAAAATAACCATAATAACAACTGATACCATTTCTTCCCATATCACTTTACTCCTTATAGTATATCACTCTCTCCATATCACATATATTACCCGTCAAACCATTTTACTTAAAAGTAAACAATTTATCCAAATAAAGATAGAAGAAATCTTGTAAATATGGACTGAAGTCTTATTTCACACATTTCATATATTTCAAAATAAATATACTCTGAACGATAGAGTATGTATAAATAAACTTGCCTCTGGTCCTTAGCACCAGACAGAACAGCGCGAATAAATCCTTGGCGTTTCGCCCAAGTAGTTCCATGAACTTTACACGACGCCTCGATCCTTCCTTTTTGATACACGTTGCTCCACTTGATCACGCCCTACTGGTACTGTAATTGTTACGGGTACGTGTCAGTCCAACCTCGTATCTCGAGTAGACACAACTCAGAACTACAACTAAGTCACATAAAGTCAAACTATAGGTGTCTTCCCTATAGTTGATTACTCTAATACCACTTAATGCACATAAAACATTTAGTAATAGCAAACAACACGGAAAGAGTCCCCTTATATAAAGTGAACATTTCCTAGTACCAACATATCATAATCCTATACCACCATTTAGTCAACTTCACTTAACCTATACATTTATAATACCATTGACCTTCTACGACAAAACTTGATTAATAGTTAATCCTCAAAACACAATTAATCCTCGAAACACATAAATCCTTGAATTAAATCACTTAGCACATAAATCCTCGAGACGACAATTAACCCTCAAAATAATTTACTTAACACATATTCACATAAACAATTAACATCCACTCCATGCCTCTAGACCACTGAAAATTAATAAATTAAATATATTTAATCGCGGGGGATTTTTAGAAAATTTCGGCATGAGATATTCGTAAATAGGACTATTCCCCTGTTTTTCAATTCACAATCTAAACTCTATATACAACATTAAAATAAAACTTGTAGTAAACAATTATGAAAATGAACTGACAGTCTATCCTTGATATTTAACATTTTAACACTATACAACCGAAAAATAAATTCTTAGTACAAGAAAAATTTTCGAAATAACCTTTTTGTAAACTGAACTATCCCGGGGTCACAGCCCCTCCATACCAATCACAAACAATTCAAATATCAACCAATCAATACAATATCCACCACCAACAACAATATTTATCTAAAATTCTTAAAAGTACTAATACTACTTTTCGAAATAAATTATAATTAACCACTAAAATCTCCAAATTAAATCTAATATCGAATATTCTTCTAATATAAATTTCTTTGAAATTTAATCGTAATTAATCTAAAACGGAATTTAAATAAATTAAATCCGTAATAATTTATACCATTTCGGTGTTGAATTAACGCACCGGAACACAGCTTGTCACAAAAACTTCCGGGAAGTCAACCCATCTCTCTCTCTCCCTTCCCTCTCTCTCTCTCCCTTCCCTCTCTCTCTCTCTCAGCAATCTCTCGGCTCTCTCTTGAACATCACCTGCACCACCACTCTGTCACAGTCCACACACGACACCACCTAAACACACACACACACACACTCGGCACTTACACACGCACAGTACCGCGCACACATAACACACAAACATCCCACGCGCAACACACAAAATCCACAGATTCTTCCCCTTTTACCTCTCTTCGTTCAACACCATCAACACCACCACGTCGCAGCAACAACCCCCTCTTCTTCCCCTCTGCCATTCTCTCTCCCTGCGCGCAACCTTCCTCCACCTCCACCGCGCAACACAGCCTTCTCCTTCCCCGTTTTTCATCTCCTTCCATCACAACACACACACCCCACACGAGTATATACACACACATATGCGTATATATAAATAAACTAACCCAATTGATTCAATCCCCAAAACCCCCAATTTGAATATAAACCCTAATTTCTCCCTTTTCCCCAATTCTCTTTTCTCTCTCCCCGTATCTCTATTTTCACTCGGCTGTGTTGTGTTTGTGTTTTGGGTGAATTGGGCTTGGCCCAATCTTATATCACTACTAACACTTAACTCCGAGCCCAAATAAAACACTACTTATTCGTTTTTAAAACTAATAAACTTTTTTTTTACAAATCGAAATTAAATAGAAAATTGGGAAAATTAAACTTTTCATTTTTAAAATAAAGAATATAAAATTATGAGTACGCACATATTTTTAAAATATTTTTAGGATAAAAAATGAATAAAATACGAATTTTGCAAGTTTTGATCCTTTAAATACAATAAAACTCTTAAAATCATTTTAAAATACCACAACTCCCAAATTAATCCACCCAACAATTTTAAAAACTTAATAAATAAATAAAGATAATATTTCAAAAGATTTCATGATTTTTAATTTCTCCGATAATTTTATAAAATTAACAGAGGATCAAAATGCATGATTTAAATATATTTAAATCCTCAAAAATATAAATAAAATATATCAGCCTTCACAGCTCACACAAATCATCATATAAACACATAAACACAACTTCACATACATTTCACCTTCCAACAATAATCACATAATATAGTTCATAATTACACTGAACCAGACAATAATTAAATAATTCGCTTTTGAAATTCCTTGAACTGGAATAATGAACAATAAAATAAAATAAAAAATTTCCTCCTCATCTTAGGAAAACATTAATATTCTTAAAATAATACTAAAATCATTTTCTGAAAATTCGGGTTATTACATTTATAACATAAGAAAGGAAACCCATGCATCGCACGGGCATTGAAAGTTCGATTTTCGGCATCCTAATTATTAAAATAAATTATAAAAGAATATAATTAATGATAATTAGTCAATTGCTTTTTTAATTAAAAATCGTGTAATTTTAATTGTAGATATTACCTTTTATAAATATCTAAAAGATCGTATCTTTTAATCAGTAATATTTTTTCTAATCAAAACACATTAACTTTTAATTTAAAACATAATATTTCAATAATTAATATATACCCAAAAATATCTCACCATATCTTCTAATCACTAAATAAATATAATAGAAATCCGTATACAACGAATAATGACCATTAGATTTTTAGTAAAAAAAATTAAAATCGTTAGATCTAATGAGTAGATATTAGATACAACAATACTAAAATTTGTTATATTGAGAAGTCTAAGATTCGATTCCCTTTTTATTTAAATATTACCCTTTATATATAAACAACTAAAAACATAAATCATACCATATTTTTTGATCATTAATATTTCTATCTAATTAAAACCATACTTTTCATTCATTAATATTTTCTTTCTAATTAAAACATGTTACCTTTTTTTATTTAAAACTAATCTTACAATCAATATTATATATATGAAAATATCACACCATATTTTCCACCATATTTTCCAATTATTAAAAAAAATATTAGAATCTGTATACGTTGTTTATAATAATGAAACATTAGTATAATCCGTAAACATGAGTATATTAAATTATACTAAACTAAAATTAAAAAATTATTAAAAATAATGATGATATATAAACATAATTTTAATATTAAATAAAATTTATAACATAAGAAAGGAAACTCGTGCATCGCACGGGCATTGAAAGCTCGATTTTCGGCATCCTAATTATTAAAATAAATATAAAATAATATAATTAATGATAATTAGTCAATTGCTTTTTTAAATAAAAATCGTGTAATTTTAATTGATGATATTACCTTTTATAAATATCTAAAATATAGTATCTTTTAATCAGTAATATTTTTTCTAATCAAAACACGTTAACTTCTAATTTAAAACATAATCTTTCAATAATTAATATGTACCCAAAAATATCTCACCATATCTTCTAATCACTAAAAAAATATAATAGAAATCCGTATATAACGAATAATGACCGTTAGATTTTTAGTAAAAAAACCAAAATCGTTAGATTTTTTTTTTGATAAACAAAACAATTATATTAAAAAAGGCCAAGCCTTAGGAGAAACATCCCAGAAACGAAATACACCACAAGAGCAACTGGACTTGACTTAAACTTCCTAGCCACTAAACATCAAAGGAGACAGAAATTAAAATAAAACAAAACAAGGAAACCCACTGAGAAGCAGAGAACGTTGGGCCCATACACTGAAACGTAATCAAAAGAAAACACAACCATAAACTAGACTCATTTTGCATTTGACCAATCTTCTAACATAGCCAACTGTAGGAGAAGTTCATCCACTTCCATAGGTTCCATCTGCTCGAAGCCATCTTTGTCAGACTCCTGTGCCTTAGTCTCAATGTTTATGCCAATATTCACAGATTTTTGTTTCTGAACCTTTGTTAAAAGTACCTCGAGATCCCCCGACACTGCACTGTGAAGAATATCCTTAATGTACACCCCATCAAACACTTCCTCCTCCATGTCGATCTCTGCCTTTCCAAAAGACGACGAAATTGATAACTCTGAAACTTGATAGGGTACTTCCTCGCCGACTCCTGCCTCGGAAGTGGTATAGCTGAGGTGGGGTGTCTTCAAAACAACACTGGAGGGGGGGTTTGGCCCCGAGGTGCCTCCGGCATGAGAATGAGAGTTGGCTTTGGAAGATAATAATCAAGTAGAGTATCACAATAGTAATAAATGTGTGTAGGTGTGTAATAATGTCTAACCCCTAAACCCTACATTCTAGGGGTATTTATAGCCCTAGGGTTAGGATTTAGGGGTCTGTTACCTTTACTCCCAGCCGTCGGATCCGGGGGACAAGATGCTGAACTCCCGGGATGTAAGACACGTGTCCTTAATTGTGGGGACCGTCGACTGGAGTGTGGCAGTGTTGTTGAGTACATGATTTGACACATGTTGTCGTTTGGACTTTAATGCTGGTCAGCGCCACGTGTGGGGGTATCGGCCGAGCTGGGCTGCCACGTGTCCCAGGTATCATCACTTTGAGGTCCATTAATCCGGGGTCGGGGCTCCGGGCCCGGGGTCCGCTGGCTGGGGCTGGATTGCTCTCATTCTCATAAGTTGGATTATTTGTTATTTTTGGGCCTAAGGTTGGGCCTAATTGGGCCTGGGCTATTTTCTAGCCTATCATTTGCCCCCCACTCCCTTATGCGGATTCTCCGGATGAGGGAGTAGCTTAGGATTTGCTGCCTGCTTGAAGAATTTTTTGCTTTGGTTGCTCCCCAGGACCGGGGTGTATGCTGGGGTACGCATCCCGGGGCTGATGGTTTCGTAACTTGAAGCTTCGGTGCCTTGAAGAGAGATTTTGCTTTGATTGCCCCCCCAGGTCCGGGGTGTGCACTGAGGTACATACGCCCGGGGCTAATGGTTTGGAGTCTGGGTGTGTATGCACAAATATACATATTCGCAAATATGTATATTGCATATGTAAATATTCTGCATATGTGCATTTTTTTTTTTTTTTGAAAACAGCTGTCACCCACTATCTCCGGGTTTTGGAGATAGTGGGCCGAAACTTTGGGCCGCCACGTGTCTTTGGCGGTTGAGATTCAGGGTTTGCCTATAAATAGTGGCCGTCTTCCCCACTTTTGTCTTTTACAAGTTTCTGATTTGCTGCCGTTATTCTGCTTCTCTGAGGACTTAATCTCCGGGCTATCGTTGCTTCAGTTTTTCTTGCTTTCTCCATTCCGGCTTCTTTACTCTTTGTAAGTCTTCTCTATCCGGACTTTTGTCAATTTTACCGTTTTTATTTTCCGGGGTTCTGGTACTCCTATAGGTAGTTTGCCCTTTTGTAGCTCCTTATTATCGTTTTCTTATTGTGTTGGGTAGGTAGTGTACTTGTATGGTTAAGCGACGTGTTACTGCTAACCGAGTGCTAACCCCTTTTTCCGAGCCCAGTACTTCTGCTAGTGTTAGCTCTTCAGATAGTAGCATAGATTGGATGGACGTAGAGTGGTGTATAATGGGGAAGAAGAAAAGTAGCCTGCCCGTACTTACTAATATCGCAACCAAGGACATGGGCCCGGGGTATAGCCTCAGTGAGCCAGATGGTAGTTGGAGTCATAGTAAATATTATTTTGTTAAGAAGGACCTCGGGATTCCCCAAGCCTATTTCTTTAGGGATCTCAGCGTAGAATTTTCCCAAAATCCTGATGTGGCGGATATGACGGAGTATAATAAAGCTTTCCTGGATTCTAAGTTCGGGGATAAGCCAGGTTCCGGGATGGACGTTGGTCTGTTCCGAAGTAAGTATGTAAAGGAGCCGGTCGATTGGGATCCCATTTTCCGGGCCACATTTCATTTGGATAACGATGTAGAGTGGAGATGGCCGGAGCCCGGCGAAAAGATTTATCACAGACCGGAGGGCGGTTGGGTCGGAGTGTGGTTGGAGCATCTGAGGTCGGGGTACGGGCCTAGGTGTCACCAATTTGTTAAATCTTTATGCTTGTTCGAGTATAGGATTCCTATCACCCAGTTGACCCCGAACGCGGTGAAGTGGATTTCTTATTTTCTTGGTTGTTGTGAGAAAGCTGGGGTGCTGCCCACTTTTAAACTTTTTCACCATGTCTTTCAATTGGTGCACTCCAACAACGTACCCATGTTCGAGTTTAGGTTCCGGGGTAAAGCATGTGGGTATCCCTCCTCGGCGTCAAAGCCTCTTGTTATGCTCCCCACTTTAAAGGGTTAGAACGGGGAGTTTGCCTTCCTCCAGGGCGTTGACATCCGGTTCATGCCCACCTTTAAGGAGGAGCCTAGTGCCATGAACTTTGAGGTGTTCGATCTTCAAGATGCGGCAATGGACCGGGTTCACGCTTTCTGCCGAGGTCTTGGGAGGCAAGTGACTCGGGACGATCTTATGAGTCATGAATATCTTTTTGGGATAGGATGTAAGTTCGGGTTATATCTTGCTTTTAATTTTGCTCTTAATGTTTCCTTTACTCCGGACTAATGTTTTACTTTCATGATTTCAGGCCTTCCCGGATACAGCCCGGAGTTTGAAAGGATTGTGCAGATGAGCAAAGCAAGCAAAGCTCTTGGTGCTGCTCTCCGGGGTATTGGTCACGTTCGTGACAATACCAAGGCTCCCGGAGATACTAGCGGCTCCCAAGCCAATCAAGAGGGGGCTTCTGAGAATTGGGCGGCGCGCCCCGAGCTTGCGGACCCGGAGACCGGGGTTGAAGATTCTAGCCTGGTAGCGAGGAAAAGACCGAGGGTGACCTCGGCTCAGACTGAGCTATTTGGGACTATGCTCTCCGACTGCGAGATTGTGCAGGAGGGTTCGGTTGCCGGTGGCCCGAAGAGGGAAAACTTTCGTCCTCATGAGCCGGCCCTCGTGTCTCCGAAGGAAAGAAATTTCATTGGCTTCCTAGCTGACCTTCCCAGCAATTCGGAGTGGGAAGAGATGAGCAAATCTACCTCCACCGAGTTGCTACAGGAGATGATGGGGGTCTTCGGCCAGGTATATGCTTCCCTGGTCTCTTTCTGTCTTTGCTTATTGATTCTGGATTTTCTAACTTTCATTTCTACCTTCGCAGCTTGGGGTCCGGGTTGCTGGAGCTGCTGCTAAGGCATGTAGGGAGTTGAAGGAGGCCCAAGTTACTTTGAGCTCAGCCTGGGAGAAAGATAAAGAAATTGCTGATCTGAAGCAGCAACTTGAGGAGCTGAAGGAGCGAACGGATGCCCGGATCGAGAAGTTCAAGGGTGGAATCAAGCAAGCAGTCGACGAGAGGGACGCAGCCAAGGCTAAGCTGGCTGATTATAAGGCGGAGGTGAAGAGGCTCCGGGATGAGCTGAAGGCCAAGAAGCCCGAGGAGCAAGTAATTGCTGAGTTTCGGGGGTCGGAAGCCTATGATGATGATCTGGCACTCGTGGCTTCGAAAAAGATCCACCGCTGTTGGGTGATCTTCGAAAAGATGATCAAGACCGATCCCCCGACTGCTACCTGGGAGAACTTCATCACTGAGTACCTTGTTGCCGAGGATGCATTGGCCCGGGGTGAAGGCGAACCTGTTCCTTACAAAGCTCCCAACTCCTCCCCTCCTCCTAAAGAATGATTTCTTCCAGAAGAGTGCCTCTGCAGACTGGCTGCGTCCAGAGTCCGGGCTATGCCCATGTAATCTTTTAATCCTCTAAAAAACTCGCTGTATAACTTTAAATTTTGTTGTTGTATTGCTGTAACTTTATAACTACCGGGTGTTTCGGGCTGTTGGTCAGCCCGGCCCGTTTCTTTGTTTATGGGTCTTCCTTGTTTTTCATTCGCAAGTTTAATTTTCCCCATGCTCCTTTGCTGTTGTTTGTATTGCCCTCCACTCTTTAATTCGGGTATCCCGGATTGGGGAGTAGTGGTTTGTCCTCGGGCCAAAGCATTGTTAAGGTCCCGGGCTTGTGCCTACTTGGAAAGGATGAAAACTTTTCCAAGTATGAATTTGGATGCCTATGGCTTCCCGGGCAGAAGCATTGCTAAGGTCCCGGGCTTGGGCCTACTTGGAAAGGATGAAAACTTTTCCAAGTAGGAACTTTGGATGCCTTTGGCTTCCCGGGCCGAAGCATTGCTAAGGTCCCGGGCTTGTGCCTACTTGGAAAGGATGAAAACTTTTCCAAGCAGGAATTTGGATGCCTATGGCTTCCCGGGCCGAAGCATTGCTAAGGTCCCGGGCTTGGGCCTACTTGGAAAGAATGAAAACTTTTCCAAGCAGGAATTTTGGTACTAATTGTAGGATTGAAATACCAGGTGAGGAATAGAGCTCTTTTTCATTGATAATAAAATGATTACATGATTTTCAATTATAATTCAAAAAAAAAAATGCCCATGTACGAGCTGGAGCTATCTTCCTTTACTGGTAGTACTTTCTTAGCCTGAGGCCGTGCCAGGTGTTGGGGACCTCAGTGTTGTCCATGTGGCTGAGCTTATATGTTCCGGGACGGAGTACCTCTTTGATTCTGTAAGGACCTTCCCACTTAGGCATAAGTTTTCCTGTGTTAGTGGGGTCTGATGCCTCGGTGTCCCGGAGCACTAGGTCCCCGATTTGGAAGTTTTTGACCCTTGATTTCTTTCCGAAGTATTCTCTTGTTTTTTCTTTGTATTTCTCCATTCTTTGAACTGCTTTGTCCCGGACCTCATCAACTAGTTCCAGATTAGCTCGTAGCCCTTCTTCATTTGCAATTTCATCAAAGTTGATTGCTCTGTGGGAAGGAGAACCCACTTCAATTGGCAACATTGCTTCGGTTCCATATGCTAGTTTGAACGGGGTTTCCCCTGTTCCGGACCTCGGACTAGTTCTATATGCCCACAACACATGTGGTAGTTCTTCGGGCCACTTGTTCTTGCTTTCCTTCAGCCTTTTCTCAATTCCCCTTAGCAGAATTCTGTTTGTTACTTCCACTTGCCCGTTGCCCTAGGGATAGGCTACTGAAGATTTCTTGTGTTTGATTCCCCTTTCCTTCAAGTAATTTTCAAAGTCTGAGCCGATGAACTCTGGGCCATTATCTGAGATCAGGACCCTTGGTAGGCCGAACCGCATTAATATGTTATCCATGAACTTGATGCAATCTTGTTGATTTATGGTCCTCATTGCCTTTGCTTCGGCCCACTTAGTCATGTAGTCAATTGCTACGAGGAGGTATCTCAGATCGCCCTTAGCCCGGGGGAAGGGCCCTACTATGTCGATGCCCCATACAGCAAAGGGGATAGGTGACAGGACTGAATAGGGCAGGACCGGGCTTTGCCTTGGTACATTGCTGAACAGTTGACAGTTTCTACACTTCTTGACAAATTCTACTGCATCTGAGTGGATTCTTGGCCAGTAGTAACCTTGCCTTATGATTTTGTATGCAAGTGCCTTTGCGGACATATGGTCCCCACAAATCCCTTCGTGTACCTCTTGTAAACAATAACTGGCTTCCTCCGGGCCTACACACTTCAATGTTGGAGATGAGAAAGTTCGGCGATAGAGTTGGTTGCCTTCTATGAAGTATTTCGAAGCCTTGTTTTTCAATCTTCTGGCCTCGTTCTTATCTTCGGGCAACTCTCCCTTCTCTAAGTAGAGGGTGAAAGGGGTCATCCAGTTCGGGGTATCCTCTATCTCCATTACCTCTTCTTGATCGATTGCCGGGGTTCCCAATTCTTCAAAGTAGACCGAACTGTCTAGCTCGGCTGAGTTCTGAACTAGCTTGGATAACTCATCAGCTTCGGAGTTTTCTTCTCTGTTGATTTGGTTGATTTGGTACTCCGGAATGATGGCTAAGTAGCTTTTCACAAGTGCTTGGTATTGGGCTAGTTTGGGATCTTTGGCCACATATTCGCCCTTGGTTTGCCGTACCACGATCTGGGAATCACTATGGATGCTCAGACTGTGGATTTTCAGAGTTCGTGCCAACCTTAGCCCGGCAAGGAGAGCCTCATATTCAGCTTGATTGTTTGTTGCTTGAAATTTGAAGGTGATTGCTTGTCTGATCTGGAAGCCTTCCGGGCTTTTCATGATGATACCAGCCCCGGACCTTTCTGCTGTAGAGGATCCGTCTACGTGAAGTGTCCATGACTCTGGGTTTTGGTCCGGGGTTTTCACAAGTTCAGTTGCTATGGGAAGTTGCTGTGGTTCTGGGAAGGAGCACTCTACTATGAAGTCGGCCAGAGCCTGTGCTTTGATGGCTGTCCGGGGTATAAAAGTTAAGTGAAATTGGCTTAACTCGATTGCCCAATTTATCAATCTTCCTGATGCGTCCGGCTTGTGGATTATTCGTCTTAGTGGCTGATCTGTTGTAACCTTGATTTCTCTACCCTGGAAGTAGTGTCTGAGTTTTCTTGAAGCTGTGATTAAGGCAAAGGCAAACTTCTCCAGATTGGGATATCTGGTTTCCGCGTCTTTTAGTACTTGGCTCACATAATATACCGGTTTCTGAGTCCCACCTTCTTCCCGGACCAAAGCAGCTGCTACGGCTAACGGTCCGGCGGAGAGGTAGAGAAACAAAGGTTCTCCAGGCTCGGGCTTTGTTAACAGAGGTGGTGATGAGAGGTATTCCTTGATTGTGTCTAGGGAGGCTTGGCACTCCGGACCCCACGCGACTTCTTTTTTGTTGCTTGCTCCCTTGAGCAAGTTGAAGAAAGGCAAACATTTTTCTGCTAGTTTGGAGATAAACCTTCGCAAGGCTGCCAATGACCCGGCTAATTTTTGGATGTCCTTCTGGGTTCGGGCCGCTGCATGTCTAGGATTGCCTTGATTTTTTCTGGGTTGGCCTCAATTCCCCTTTGGCTGATCATGATGCCTAAGAATTTCCCTGCTGCCACTCCAAAGGTGCACTTCTCTGGGTTTAGTTTCATTTGATTCCTCCTTAGATTCTCAAAACATTCCCGTAGATTCGGGACGTGTTCCTCAACAGTTTTGGACTTGGCGATGATGTCGTCAACATAGGATTCCAAATTCCGTCCTATTTGGTCCTGGAAGACCTCAACCATGGCTCTTTGATATGTAGCCCCGACGTTCCGGAGCCCGAAGGGCATGAATTTGAAGGCATACACCGCCCTATGGGTGATGAAGGCTGTTTTGGCTATATCTGCCGGGTTCATCTTGATCTGGTTGTATCCGGAGAAGGCGTCCATGAAGCTTAACATTACATGTCCCGAAGTGGCGTCGATGAGCTGGTCTATGTTGGGTAATGGGTATGGATCCTTGGGACAAGCATCATTGAGGTCGGTGTAATCAACACACATCCTCCATTTTCCGCTAGGTTTCTTGACTAGAACCACATTGGCCAGCCACTCCGGATATTTGATCTCACAAATTATATCTGCCTTGAGGAGTTTGTCTACCTCTTCGTCTATGGCCCTTTGTCTTTCCGGGGCAACATTCCTTCTTTTTTGTTTCACCAGTTTTCTCCTGGGGTCAACATCCAGGCTATGCATGGCCAAGGATTCCTGGATTCCGGGCATATCCGCCGGGCTCCAGGCGAATACATCAGCATATTCCCGGAGTAGAGACACTAATTCCTCTTTGAAGGCTACCTCTAACCCCGCCCCAATCTTGGTTTTTCTTTCAGAGTCTCCGGGTATCAGTTCAACTGTCTCAGTTTCAACTGCGGGCTCGACCTTGGCTTGATTTTTCATCGTGGATGATTTTTGGATCTGGGCCTGGGAGTTTGAAGCCAGGTACCCCCGGGCTGTGGAAGTTTCTGCCTCTTGGGTAGGGATCTCGAGGTTTTCGATAATTTGAACCTCCTTCCCGTGGTTCTTATAAGTTGAGTTTCTGTGTTTCTTTCTGCTTTGGTTCTTATGATAAGCGGAGGCTTTGCGCTTGTTTTCTGGATCTGTTTCGGCCATGACCAGGGCTTGCCCGTAGCATTGGCTCGCGGTTTCGGTGTCACCCCTTACTTCTCCCACCCCGGCGACTGTGGGGAATTTGAACTTGAGGTGTGGGGTTGAGGTCACGGCCCGGAGCTTGGTCAGAGCTGGGCGCCCTAGTATCACATTGTAGGACGATGGGTTGTTGATCACATAGAATTTGATCACATGAGTTATCTGCTCCGGGGCAGTGCCGAACTGGACAGGTAGGTAGAGGGTTCCTTGGATAGGGACCAAGTTGTGGCCGAAGTCCTACAATGGATCCTCTCTACATTCATTCATTTTTACACTCCCAAGCTGCATCCGGTCCATGGTATGCTTAAACAATATGTTGGCGGAAGAGCCGTTGTCCACGAGGACCCTCTTTACCTCATTATCGGCAATATCTAAGCTTACCACCAAGGCTTCGTTATGGTCGGGGTCGATTCCTTCAAAATCGGCATTGCTAAATGATATGATTTGCTCCGGGGCCGAGTCTATCATCATCACATCATCCCCGGAGTCTAGACTCCTTTGCGGGGAAGTGGAACCTCCCAAAACTACATGTACCACGTTCTTCGTTTTTTGGGCTCCATTCCCTTCTCCTCTTTCTGCTGTTTTTCGGGCTATGTATTGGCCCATGTTCCCTTTCTTGACCTGGTCCTCGATGAAGAACTTAAGGGAGATGCAGCTTTCTGTCTCGTGCCCGTGTGTTACGTGATAGTCGCAGTGTTTGTCCCGGGGCCTATTCTCCGGGGCTGACACCAAGGGCTTGGGAGGATAAAAGAAGGGTTTGTTCCGGACCTCTTTTAGTTTGTCGGCCCGTGGCCGGTTCAAAGGTGTCCATTCTGGTTCCGGCCTTGGTTCGGCTCTCCCTGGTCTCGGGGGCCTGGCTTCGGATTTGGCCCTGGAGGGGTGATCCATGTCCGGGACTGTCAGTTGATGACTTGGGATGTAGTTGTACTGTTTGTTGGGCTTAAATTTCTTGTCTGGTTGGTGGTCGCTTCTGGAGCGATCATCTTTGTTTCTCCCCGAGGAGGTGCCTTTCCGGGTCATCCTCATTGCATGTAGGATGTCAGTTTCTTTGATGAATTTGGCGGCCATGGAATAGGCCGCGGCCAGGCTTTGGGGTTCTTTGTTCACCAATTCTATTACATAGCGCTCGCTACGCTCCGGGTCTAGGTTCTTCCGGAATATGCTCAAGGCTTCTCTTTCATCCAGGTTCGTGACTTGGTTTATGGCTTCTTGGAATCGTTTCATAAAGGCTACAAGTGTTTCGTTGTCATCTTGCCTGATTGTTTCAAGGTGGCACATGTGATACTCCGGGGTTTTGTTGGCACGAAACCTCCGAAGGAAGGCCTCCCTGAACTCCTTCCAGCCGTGTATGCTCCGGGATGAGATTCGGCTAAACCACCTCTGGGCTGCCCCCTTTAGCGTGGAAGCGAAGAACCTACACTTGGTTAGGTCGTTGTAGAAATATATCATGGCTATTTGTTCAAAGTAGTTGAGATGTTCTTCTGGGTCTTCTAACCCATTAAAGGAGTCAAATTTGTAATGTTTGAGGTTCTTTTGCCGGGGTATGGCTTCAAGAGAGTGGCTGAAGGGGGTGAGTGTGTGTTGGATCTCGAATCCGGAATCATTATTGACTTTTCTTTGTAACTCATGGATCATTTGTACCAGATTATTCGGATGTTCTTCATCATCCGAGACCATAACCGGGCTTGATTCTCTCCGGGTCCTTTTGGATTTAGATTTTCTTATTCTTTCCTCCTCTTGGAGCCTCTTTTGGACTCTAAGTTCCAACTTATCCTGTTCTTCCTGCCTTATTCTTTCCCGAAGTCTTTCCATCTGTTTTAGCTCGTCAGCCTCATCATCTCTGACTTTACTCTGGACATGATTGTCCCTTTTGTTTCTTTTGCCCTGGTCCCCGAGGCGATCGAAGACCGAGGCTTGAGAGTGGTGGGAGTTGGCTGATCCTTCGGAGTTTTCCGCCTGGTCGGGTTCAGGTTCCGGATGGGGGCGATTTCGGTAAGCTCAGATTGCTTCAGCGAGTTCCTCCGGGGTTAAATTCTCCATTTGGGCGGAGTCAAGGGGTACGTCTGTATACTTGTACCGGTTCACTTCAACCGTGACCCGGGCGTCATTCGGACCGATCCCGAGCCTCTCCTGGACTGGGACCTGGTTTTGCGGGATCTGCTCCGGGATCGGAACCAGGGGCTCTTCTCTCGGGGTGCTGTTGGCTGGGCGTTGGGTGGATTTGCTTGGTCGAGGCATGGTCGCTGGTAGATTCGGGTTACCTGGGTTCGGCTGTTTGGTTTGGGTTCGGAGGTTCAGCCCCTCCTTCTAGCGCCAATGATAACTCTGAAACTTGATCGGGTACTTCCTCGCCGACTCCTGCCTCGGAAGTGGTATAGCTGAGGTGGGGTGTCTGCAAAACAACACCGGAGGGGGGGTTTGGCCCCGAGGTGCCTCTGGCGTGAGAATGAGAGTTGGCTTTGGAAGATAATAATCAAGTAGAGTATCACAATAGTAATAAATGTGTGTAGGTGTGTAATAATGTCTAACCCCTAAACCCTACATTCTAGGGGTATTTATAGCCCTAGGGTTAGGATTTAGGGGTCTGTTACCTTTACTCCCAGTCGTCGGATCCGGGGGACAAGATGCTGAACTCCCGGGATGTAAGACACGTGTCCTTAATTGTGGGGACCATCGACTGGAGTGTGGCAGTGTTGTTGAGTACATGATTTGACACATGTTGTCGTTTGGACTTTAATGCTGGTCAGCGCCACGTGTGGGGGTATCGGCCGAGCTGGGCTGCCACGTGTCCCAGGTATCATCACTCTGAGGTCCATTAATCCGGGGTCGGGGCTCCGGGCCCGGGGTCCGCTGGCTGGGGCTGGATTGCTCTCATTCTCATAAGTTGGATTATTTGTTATTTTTGGGCCTGAGGTTGGGCCTAATTGGGCTTGGGCTATTTTCTAGCCTATCAGAAATTGGTAGGAGACAACCATTATCTAACAATTTGATTGCTTCTAGACTTAGCAGTCCATCATTGTTGAAGGCGTATCCTTGCAGAACTTTTCCTTTTCCTTTCGAGATGACCTTTACAGGAGACTCAGAACCCTTGTTTTTATCAGAAGCACTTGCATTGTCATTGTTCACATCATTAGCACTTACAATGTTAACCAAAATATTCTGATTAAAGTTAACCGAGACTGCTACATTGGATATTGATTGCATGTTCACAGTTGAGAAGGGATGAAAAATATTCACTTGGGGATTAGGAAGAGGAGACTGACCATTGCTTTCAGAGCTATCAAACACATACGTACCCAGAGGGGCTTGAGATATATTAGCAGCAACAGCAACATGAACAGGAGAGAGTGGAGGGGAAGCATCTATTACCTTCCCCTCACCAAAGTTTGGATCCATTTGAAAAGGTAGGCCCAGACCCATATCATTATCCAAATAGGAACGGAGATCACCAAAGATTCCAGGAGCAAGAGCAAAAGAAGATAGCAGGAGTATTTGGTGGAACTTTTTTCCAAAATAAGTCAAACTTATTTTAAGACAAAGTTAGAGATTTCTAACTTTCCAACTTATTTTCCAACTTATTTTTGCAACTTATTGAATCTCAAACATACATTAAATCCTTTTATAAATTTTTTTTATCAAAATATTAAATTTTTACCCGAAAATAAGTTCATAAGCCCTAGAAAAAAGGTGAGCCAAACGGGGCCAGCATCTATTACTCGTTAGATCTAATGAGTAGATATATTACATGATTAAATTAATTTACTAAAATTTCAAGGTTCGAATTCCGTCTACGACAAGTTTATTTTACAAATTTATAAAATAAGTTTTAAACCATTCATATCATTAATTAAATTTATATTAAATTAGTTAAATTAAAATGAAAATAAATGATTGAAAATAATGATTGTATAAAACTATAATTGTAAAATAAAGTTAAATTTATTACATAATAAAAGAAATCCGTGTATTGTACGGGTTATAAGCTAGTAAATATAAAGATGAAACTTATTAAATCTATTAATAGAAGGTATGTTTGATACTGTACTTAATACAACTATAGTCAAATACAGAAAAATGAATTTTTGATAACTTAAATTTTAAAACCATATATAAGTGAATTTTTTTAATTTAAACAAAATTCTCAACTTAATAATGATTTTTAAATATTTCGATTTTAAAATTAATTGATAAATTGGACCGAACGTATAAGAATATTTTATACTCCCTAGATTTGTCCCAAATTAGTTGTCCAATTTGATTTTTTTTAATTTGACCTTTTAGTAGTCAAATTAACCAAACTTTGATTATAATTTGTGGGCATTATATAATTAAAGAAAGGGATAGTTTCAAAACTACCTATGTGAACTATTAGATTTGTAAATATATACTACCAATCTTTCTAAAATTCTAAAAATACCGACCTTGTTTTCAAAATTCAAAAAATACTACCTTCCTCAATTGCAACTTTTGCAACCTCATTTGCAACTTCCAGTTTTCAAATTTCTGATTTCATGTTCTGGGGTTCAGATGTCATTTTCGACCTCTTTTTTGGACTCTAATATATATATATATATATTAGAGTCCAAAAAAGAGGTCGAAAATGACATCTGACAAATGGAACTTGAAATCAGAAATTTGAAAACTGGAAGTTGCAAATGAGGTTGCAAGGCCCCGCCAGGGGCACTAATAATTGGTGAATTTGGGTTGCAAGGCCCCGCCTGGGGCACTCATAATTGGTGAATTTGGGTTGCAAGGTCCCGCCAGGGGCACTCATAATTGGTGGATTTCTGATTTGCAACTTTCAGTTTTCAGTTGCAAAAGTTGCAACTGAGGTTGCAAAAGTTGCAACTGAGGTTGTAAACCGCAGTTGCAACTGAGGTTGCAAAAGTTGCAATTCAGGTTGCAAACCGCAGTTGCAACTGAGGTTGCAAAAGTTGCAACTGAGGTTGCAAAAGTTGCAACTGGGGTTGCAAAAGTTGCAACTGAAAACTGAGGTTGCAAAAGTTGCAACTGAGGTTGCAAAAGTTGCAACTGAGGAGTTGCAACTGAGGTTGCAAAAGTTGCAACTGAAAACTGAAAGTTGCAAATCAGAAATCCACCAATTATGAGTGCCCCTGGCGGGGCCTTGCAACCCAAATTCACCAATTATGAGTGCCCCTGGCGGGGCCTTGCAACCCAAATTCACCAATTATGAGTGCCCTTGGCGGGGCCTTGCAACCTCATTTGCAACTTCCAGTTTTCAAATTTCTGATTTCAAGTTCAATTTGTCAGATGTCATTTTCGACCTCTTTTTTGGACTCTAATATATATATATATATATATATATATATATATATATATATATAGGGGCTTGCTCAAATGAGACCCTCTTATAATGAGTCCCCCTCATATTTCTTTTATTCTAAATGGCCCCGCTAGGGGCACCCAATACGAAAAAGGCTTATAATTATACTCTCTATCCATTCATCAAAAAAAAAAAAAAAAAAAAATTTAAAAAAAATAAAAAATCTGCTGCCACGTCATCATATATTTTTTTGGGAAAAAAATTTATTTATTTTTAATTTTTTTTTGATGAATGAATAGATGGTAGAATTATAATACTTTTTCGTATTGGGTGCCCCTGGCGGGGCCCTTTGAAATAGATGAAATATGATGGGGACTCATTATAAGGGAGAGTCTCATTATAAGAGGGGTCTCATTTGAACACCTCCCTATATATATATATATATATATATATATATATATATATAGGGTGTGGCTCAAAAGAGAACTCTTTTTTGAAGAAAACTAATGTACTAATCCTAACCATTGGATGTATTATAATCAATGGCCCCGCCAGGGGCACCCACACACTAATCAAATACACCCTCACACACACAATCCCACCTAATCCCCTCCGTTTTTAATTTGATTTTTCCCGTCAATGGGTGATATTTTTTTAAAATCTAATTTCACCACATTTTTCTCCATCTCTCAACGATCAGTTTGCATACCATATGTGCTATATTTTAATTTAGTTTTCTAAGTTCTCCTTTTAAAGGGGTTTTCTCTAGATCCCTACTCATATATATATATATATATATATATATATATATATATATATATATATATATATTCGAGTCCAAAAAAGAGGTCGAAAATGACATCTGAACCCCAGAACATGAAATCAGAAATTTAAAAACTGGAAGTTGCAAATGAGGTTGCAAAAGTTGCAATTGAGGAAGGTAGTATTTTTGGAATTTTGAAAACATAAAAGTATAATGAGGTAGTATTTTTGAAAAAATGATTTTATAGAAGTGAAAAGATAGTTGGGTGGTAGTAAAATTGGAAATAATTATTAAAATCTTATTTATTTATGTAAATATCCCTTAAAGAAATTATAGAAATGTATCTTAGAATAAAAAGTCGATTCTACTTTAAAATAGAGTTTTTCAATTTTTTGGAATCGTGAGAGAATAATTTGAAATCAAAATTGGATCAAATTGGTCAGAAAAAAGTTAAAGGGAACTACTAAAATGGAGAGAATGGAATATTTTATAACTTCTCCAAAAGTTCAAGTTTCGAATCCATTAACAACATATCTATACTATAATATAAAAGCAGAAACATTAAAAGTTTGATTGGTCGGTTGGTCGATTATTCGGTACGGTACCTGTTGATTTATTTATTTAACATTACTTAATCGTACATGTTTTTTTACTTAAATGTTACCTTTTTTTTTTCCCAATAACTAATAAATTTCTTTTTTCACGTAAAATACATTATCTTTCACATTTTATCTAACTAAATTTTTTCCTTTTTCAGCTAAAATACATTACAATTTCCAATTTTTTTATTTTTTTTCCCAGTAAAACCTATTCCGATAGCTTTATTTAAGTAAAAAAATAATGATATTATGATAACTTATAACTTACCGATTACATTTTTCAGCTAAAACTTATTATCTATTCAATATTTTTAAACTAAAATTCATCATTTTTTAAAAATATCATGGACAACAGATATATAATTATTATCAGATCATATCATTTAAAATTTTAAACCTGCAAAATTCATGTCTTAAATTTTTTTAATCAACTTAAAAAAATCATTATATTAAAAAACATCCGTGCATTGCACGGGTTTTAAGCTAATTAAGAATAAATGATTACAATATTAATAGAGCGTAAGAATTTAAAAAAAGGTTAAGTAGTAAAAAAAAATCATAAATTAATATAATCAAAAATCTTAAAAGAAAATTGTGCAATGTACAAATTATAAGTTAATTTATATAATTTCAATAACAAAAAACAGTAATTTATATCTACAAAGAGTAACTAAATAGTAAATAACCAGTAATTTCAATTGCATAAATAATTCACATAGCTAATGGGTGAATTATCGGATGCCCTCGCAGGATACGACTACCGCATTTTACTCATGCCTTGGAATAATGAGTACGTCCATCTATGATGACGCATGATGGACACATAGGAATAACGATCCTTCTCCCTTTTCTTTCCCTCACATTGAAATGTACTCGGTTACGAGTAGCATTTAGGTGACTTGATTTGCATAAATTACTGCGACAGTTTTTAATAAGGGTTGTGAATTTGTCAGTCCCTAATTGACTTAATTTGCATAAACTACTGCGATATAATTTGCATAAACTACTGCGATAGTTTTTAATAAGGGTTGTGAATTTGTTAGTCCTAATGGACAACCATGTTGAAATTTTGTAAACAAAGGAGCGTTCCAAGCCATGTGTTCTTTTGTCATATTTTATTTTAGAGTATCCCGGACATGAGACACCTCAGGTAATAATTTTGAATTTAAAACATAATATACAATATAAGTCAAAAAAATTTTTTTGTGAATATAGGAGGATAAATTCTATTATTACAAAAATGTTATTCATCATTTATAATAAAAATCAATATAAACTCATGTAAGTATCCAGAGGTTGACATAATTGATATAAAGCTTTGTGACAAACACCTTCCATAATTTTACAGTATGGCAGGGGAGAGAGAGGTAAGAAGAGAGGTAAGAAGACCCAACGGATACACATTTCAAAATCTTTCAAAACCACAACTCAATCGGAACTCCAGATCCGGCCAATCGGACTTTCTAGTAGACAGAGGGTTTCCATCTAAGGTTAGATCGGTGGAAAATCAAGGGAACAAAACTATCAAAACTACCATATACCAATATGGTAACCAATCACAGAAGTCATACTTGGAGGCGGCTGCAGCGAACATTGATTCTAACACCACTTCAAAAAACCAACATTGGACACATGTTACTAAGAGGAAACACGGTAAGGTGAGAATCAGCTTTGTCTTTGTGGGGAACATTCCAACCAATGCCACCAGTATGGATATCTGGGTAGCGGTTAAAGGAGCAGAGTTCTTCACAACTCTCAACACGCCGGCTAATAGGGACAGGAACAACAACAGATTTGCTTTCTTAGCTTTGAAACCTACCATTTCGTTCGAAGATGTACTTCCCAAACTGGTTAACACCAAACTCTTTGGCAGGATTCTTGGTTTTGACAAGGCCAAACGCGGTCCGCCACACTACAGTGTTGGACTTACCTTTACCCCATCAGCCACACACCAGGGAGGCACAACTAGCCCTAAGATTTCTCCGAATTGTTCTAACCAGATAATTCCTAATACTCCTGCAGAGATGAAATTAGGCAGCAGCCCTAAACATCCCCTCAACATCTCTAATATTATCGATTTGGAACTTAAGGATGCACTTCGATACAGTCTGATTGGGATTACGCACTATCCGGACAACCTACACAATATACAAGATAAACTGTGGGTTTTTGGTATCAATTTCATAAAAGTAGTAGCTATTACTAGCTATAAATATCTTCTAATATTTGAAGATCAGACATCGTTTGACAACTTTGACGAAGCCATGCTACACCCTCTCTTTCGGGTAGTAAAATACACTGACTCCGCAGAGGTCACCACTAAAAGACTGGCCAAGTTGGTAATCTTAGGCCTTCCAATCTTTGCTTGGACAGTAGAGGTCTTTAATAAGCTATTGAAGAAGTGGGGTTCGGTCCCAAACCCACCAACTTTGGAAGATTTTACAACGCCCTCGATAACCATAGAAACAACAGAGGTTACACCCATACTAGAGAGCACTGTTGTTTCCTTGGGAGGCATACATTTCTCAGTCACTATCTTCGAGGATACACCCTTGACGGGTAATATTGGCATACATCGACCAAACACTATTGTTCCCCCGTGCCAATCGGCATCAGACAGTGAATTATTGCACAACATTGATGGTGATCCCTTTGAGTTTGGTGAACTTTCACCAACCGAACATAACACCATACATTCAGAACAGACAACCATACATTCAGAACTTTCTACACAATCCGAGTTACAACTCTAGCAGCTTAACAGGTCACAACAGACCGGTAGACAACAGTGGAGTCCAATCGGAACCACTGGTTGATAGTCACATTGACAACCAGGATCTTTGTTAGGAACCCACACCAGACATTCGTCCCACTACTATTGATCCCTCGGCAAAAGCAAGTGAAAACAATGAACTACCTAACAGTCTTTTTGATGAGGTACCCTACAATCCGGGACAAACAATACAACACATTAACAAAGATCACACTCCAATAGAGGACTATAGAGACAAGGATACTGACAACTCCTCTGATACGGAATCGTCACTTACTGATTACCAAGCGGAAGCATTAGACACATTTGAATCACTACATACAGTTACAAGGGGAACCCAACTCAAACTTTGCAAAGGCCTTTTTGGCATGTATATCAAAAGAGGCAGGGGTAGACCAAAACATTATAAATTGGAACCCAATATCAAGAGGAAATACTCCAAGAAGATATACTCCAAGAGGAATGCAGAGAAATACACCAATCAGAATATACAACATACAGTAAGCAATAAAGACACACTCATCCCTAAGGGAACTCCTTCTACGGAACTACAATTAGTTCCCTACACTAAGGAGGTAGGTAAGAAACTGACTGCAAGCAACATTCTAAAATACGCAACTGACATGGGCCTCATACGAACTTGCGATAAGGAGGAGGCGATAAACAACATAATGGCAGCTCTGTAACTACTACCTGCCTCCCGTACCCTTACATAACACAATTATACTATTTTATGGAGCTTTTTTCTGGATTATCCTGGAATGTACGTGGTTGCAACAAATAATCAAACAGGAGAAATGTAAAGACACACATACTACATTCTAACATAAACTTTCTTTGTTTCCAAGAAACTAAAAGCAAGAACTGGAACACTGGCATGATTAATTCTATGTGGGACGTTAGCACACACATGTGGTTAGAAGCTCCCTCCACTGGCCAGTCGGGTGGGCTACTAACTTCTTGGGACAAAAGACATTTTCAGCACATACATCATACTATTTCAAAAAACTGGATTCTTTTCAAAGGGTCTACCACCCATACTCACATGGAATTTATTTGCATAAATGTGTATGCCCCCCAGGATGCTGTAGAGAAATCTATCATGTGGGATCAACTGAGCAACATACTATCTGCTTATGAAGACATCCCAATTTGCATATTGGGGGACTTCAATAGTGTTAGGGACGACAATGATAGGCTAAACTATACTCATTGCAGCCTCGATTTGCAGATATTCAATGACTTCATAAACAATAATGGACTCATTCATATTAAAACCCAATCCCCCAGTTACACGTGGTTTGGTCCACATGGCAAAAAAAGTACTCTGGACTGGATCTTCACTAACAACAGTTGGGATATTACACACAAATGGAAGGCCCAACTTCTCAACCGGAAAAACTCAGACCATAAACCCATTTGGCTTGGTGTCAGTGCCATCAACTGGGGACCTAAACCTTTTAAGTTCTACAACTCTTGGCTGGGGGAAAAATCACTGTCAGAGTTGCTTTCTAACCTCAAGAACAATTCCAATCAGGGTGTTTGCAATTTACGACAATCGATTAAAGACATTAGAACGGTCGGGAAGTGGTGGAACAAAACCATCTTTGGTAATTTGGACGAAGCCATTAATAATAAAGAAAACTTATTAGAAACACTCGACAAGGAGGGGACTCGAGACACTTCTAACATCAAGTCAGAACTAGATGTGCTATATCAACATAGGGAGCACATGATATGGCAAAAATCCAGAAAACTATGGAATGCAGGTGGTGACAAAAACACACGATACTTTCATCAAGTGGTTAAGAGTAACAGGCAAAGGAACAACATAGTAGGCATCCTACACAACAACCAGTGGATTGAGGACCCAACACACATTAAGTCCATCTTTCTTGACTACTTCAGCAAATTTCTTAGCAATGCACATAGCATTCCTAGCTATTTTCAAGTTACACACACTAGCAATGAACACATTACCTAATAACTTCAAGACTTCACTAGAACGTACTTTCTGTTGGGTTCCGAGGCATAAAACGCAGCGGAATAACGTAAATATAACAAAATTTCAGAACCCAAACGACAGATTATAGAGATAACGAATCATACCTTTCAATAAAATTACTTTCACGAACTCAACGGAGATCCTAGCTTTCACGACTTGTGTCTACCTCTCGGAAAACACCTCTATGGTATCCACACGAGCACCTTCAAGAACGACTCACGAACTTGACTTCGGAACGGACGTACTAGCCTCCCTCTTGATGATTCGTTTTTTTCTACCTTTTCTTGCTGACTCTCTCTAGGGTTTTTCACCAAAACGTCAAAAACTCTTAACCTATCATTATCTATTTATAATGACTGGTTAAAAGGCCCTAACAGCAAAAGCCCAACCTGATTAGATTTAGGATTAAATAATAAAACGAAATTCTATTATTTAATTAATAACTAAGTCGCACTTAATTATTATGTGCAGAAATACTCCTCTAATTCGAATTTATATTATTTCAATTAATTAAGTCTCACTTAATTAATATAATAAAATTCAAATAATCATCAATTAATTTAAATCCATAATTTAAATTAATTATTCCTTTAAGTGCTCAATGTGTGCGACCCTATAGGCTATTATTTAATTGGCAATAATTTTATTTTCCAATAAAATTATAAACAATGAGCGGTATCTAGTAATACATCATTGCTACCCAATTAAACAATAATTAAATCGTGATTCGATAAAACCTTTCGTGATTAATGTTTCCGTGTAATATAATCCCTTTAACCAAATATTATAGAATAAACTCGAGGCATGTCTTTAATCATCCTCTTCAACATTTAATCCGAATTTACTTGATCAATGAGTAGACTATTAAAAACAAATCATTATTTGAGCACGGCCATGCATTTTATAGTCTCACTCAATCAAGAGGCCAATAATATCTCTCCTAATTATAGGTGGGTTAAATCCTTTATCTATCATTCATATTTCTCATACGACTCATGATATACCTGATGTCCACTTTTATCATCACCCGGTCAAAGGTAACTTTTAATGTTGTCAAAGTATATTAATTCTCGTATAGAAATATAATGATCTCAAGTCAAAGGATCATTACACCATTACCACTGTGAGTCATTCTTATGACTTTATTAAACATGAAGAATCTCACCGTGGGTCTGTGGAGTACCATGTACTCCTACATGTACCTATGTATTGACTTTAGAATCTCCATACTTATAACCAATGAGATGTGGTTATCTGTCAAACAACATACTAGTCTATTTATGTATTATTATTGTCTTATATAATAATAATCGACTAGGGACCTTTAAGAATATGATATATATTATATAATCTCAAGTTCAAGTCATGTACTTAAACTATACAATGTGTATCATGATTCTAAGGACATTTATTATGCTAACAAATATATCGCAGTAATTAAAGTCACAATAAATACGTTTATTTAATAATCAAATGACATAAAGGTTTATTCAAGAAACAATGTATTGCCTCTAGGGTACCTACACTAACACTTTCACCCAAGAGGAAATCTCCCTAGCCCTCAAAGAATCTGAGTCTAACAAATCCCCGGGACCTGATGGTCTTAATGTAGGTGTTCGAAAACATTGTTGGAGTTTTCTTAAACCCAGTTTTACTGCAACAATCAATGAGTTCTTTCACACGGGACATATCCCTCCTGGCCTCAACTCTTCATTTATAGCTCTTATTCCTAAGAACTCAAACCCAACAAGGCCCTCAGAATTCAGACCAATTAGCCTCATCAACAACAGCTTGAAAGTAATCTTAAAAGTCCTAGCAAATTGCCTTAAGCAAGCATTACCGTACATCATATCAGAGGAACAAACAGGCTTCATGAAAGGTCGGAGCATCTCGGACAATGTTTTATTCACATCAGAAATCATCCATTCCATGCGCCTACAAAAACCAAAGGTATTATCTTTAAAATCGACCATAGCCACTGGTGAGAAAGTTTCATCATAGTCAATACCATGAATTTGTTTGAAACCTTTTGCAACCAACCTCGCTTTATAGGTCTGAACATTTCCATCCATGTCAGTTTTCTTCTTGAAAACCCATTTGCACCCTACAGGTTTTACCCCTTCAGGTGGATCAACCAAATTCCATACTTGGTTTTCGTACATGGAATCCATCTCGGATTTCATGGCTTCAAGCCATCTCTTAGAGTCTGGACTGTTCATAGCATCTTGATATGTGAGAGGCTCATCTTCATCTATGAGCATCAAATCACCACATTGAGTCAAGAGAAATCCATATCTCTCTGGCTCATGGCGAATTTTACCAGATCTACGAACAACCTGTGTTTCTTGAGCATTATCATTATTCTGCTCTTGTTCCACTTCAGGTTCAATGCTATTTTGTGGTTCTCGATCTTCATCGAGATCTATAGTTCTCCCACTATTTCTTTTGGAAACAAAATCTCTTTCCATGAAGACAGCATCTCGAGCAATAAACACTTTTTGCTCAGAATGACTATAAAAATAATACGCCTTTGTTTCACTAGGGTATCCCACAAAATTGCATTCTTCGGATTTAGGTCCAAGCTTGTCAGATACTTGACATTTCACAAATGCCTTGCATCCCCACACTTTCATAAAGCTCATGCCTGACCGTTTCTCCATCCATATCTCGTATGGAGTCTTTTGAACCTTCTTAGTAGGAACACGGTTAAGTGTGAAAGCCGATGTTTCTAGAGCGTAACCCCAGAAACTAATTGGAAGATCTGCATGACTCATCATCGATCGTACCATGTCCAACAGGGTGCGATTTCTCCTCTCTGAAACTCCATTCCATTGAGGTGTGCCTGGCGGAGTGAATTGTGATACAATACCACACTCTTTTAAATACTCTTTAAATTCGATGCTTAGGTATTCACCCCCACGATCGGATCGTAAGATCTTAATACTTGCACCTCCGCCTATTTGCTTCTCTACTTCAGCCTTGTATTCTTTGAACTTTTCAAAGGAATCGGATTTATTCTTTATAAGATATACATATCCATATCTACTGAAATCATCAGTAAATGTTATGAAGTAGTAGTAGCCTCCTCTAGCCATCACACGCATTGGACGACATACATCACTATGTATTAGCTCCAGACGTTCAGTAGCCCTTTGACCCTTACCAGTGAAAGGGGCTTTAGTCATCTTACCAAGCAAACAAGATTCGCATTCATCGTATGATTCAAAATCAAACTTATCCAAGTATCCATCCTTATGTAATTTGGATATGCGTTTCTCATTTATATGGCCTAGATGACAATGCCAGAGGTATGTTTGATTTGAGTCATTAATTTTAAGTCGTTTTTTTTCTATGTTACACACAGGATTATCTAAATCAAGAACATATAAACCATTAAATAAATGCGCAACACCATAGGTTAAATCATTCAAAGCAAAAGAGCAACTGTTATTCTTTATTGTAAATGAAAAACCTTTCTTGTCCAAACAAGAAACAGAAATAATGTTTCTGCGAATCGCAGGCACGTAAAAATAGTCTTCAAGTTCTAAAACAAGCCCAGAGGGCAAAGATAAATAATAAGTCCCTACAGCTAAAGCAGCAACTCTTGCTCCATTACCTACTCGTAGGTCCACTTTTCCCTTATCCAAAGTCCTACTTCTCTGCAATTCCTGCACATTTATACAAATGTGAGAAGCACATCCAGTATCCAATACCCAAGATGTAGAAATAGACAGATTGACTTCTATAACATAAATACCTGATCCAGAAATCTGAACACCCTTCATTTTCTTCAGATCCTCCAAATAAGCTGGACAGTTTCTCTTCCAGTGACCAGGCTTGTGGCAATAGTGACAATCACCTTTGTCAGCCTTTGCGACATCTCCCTTCGGCTTTTTAGCCCTTTTGAAAGAGGTCTTAGAAGGACCAAGATCTTTTGGTGCAACTTTTTTCTTGCCCTTCCATTTCCCCTTTCCCTTAGCACCTTTCTTGCCCACCATCATTATGGGAGCTTTCTCAGGTGCCTTGACCATATTTGCTTCAGTGGTCCTCAGCATGGCCAACAATTCCATAGGAGTCTTTTCTTGCTCAGTCATATTAAAAGTCATAATGAACAGAGTATAGTCGTTGTTCAAAGATTGCAAGATTATATCGACTTGAGCCTCTCGCTGAAGCGGGAAACCCAAACGAGCAAGGTAATCACAATACCCAATCATCTTTAGAACATGTGGTCCGACTGGTCCGTTGCCCTGCTTGCACGAGAAGAGTGCTTTGCTCGTGTTGAACTTTTCCACACGAGCATGTGATTGAAACATCGTTGAAAAGATGTTCAAACATAGTATAAGCATTCATATCAAAATGCTGCTTCTGAAGCTCAGCATCCATAGTGGCAAGCATAAGACAAGCCACATCAGTCGCATCATCAATATGCTTCTGATAAGCATTTTGTTGAGCAAGAGTGGCATTGGCAGCAGGGGCTGCCGGTGGAGGAATATCAATCACATAAGATTTCTTTTCCTGCATGAGAACAATTCTCAAATTCCTAGACCAGTCAAGGAAGTTTGATCCTGTCAGCTTGTCCTTCTCAAGGACTGATCGCACAGAGAAAGTGTTGTTTGTGTTTTGTGCCATTTGTTTTCTACAATGATAAAATGCATAAGATAAGTTAGATTGTTACAATAATTATGTTCAAGTGATTATGACATATTCATAATATATCTCCCACTATTTTTTATCAAATTAATAGCCCTTACTATTAAATCGGAAAGAATATCCCATAAATCTTTCTAGTGAGCCAAGATCCATATTTCGTCATATCCTAAGTCAACCACTGGTAGTCCTTAAAACATGATTATTTAGGTAGACAACAGTTGTCAATTATATCATATATAATTCTTGGATAGTTTGGTGAACAACAATTGTTCTTATCTATCTAATAGATTTTGAACCAAACTCTATGCTTCTAAGTTCATAATAGTTGAATATAATCATTTATTTTCACCTTATTATGACGACTCGGTTAAGTTAGACCCAATGATACAACGGCTGAATATAACCGCTTATATTCGTCGCATCTCACCACGATAGACAGGAGTCCCCTGCCACTGGTAGTCATTCCCCTTATCGATCTAGGATTCAATGAGTGTTCATTCATTGGAAAACATCCGATTAATACTTAATATTTTGTTAAGGGGTTTAGAAAAATTATAACGATCATGATCACATCATAAAGAGATCCTCAATTTTTCCTTGAATCAAATATTTCAAATTGACATCTTAAACTGTTCATTTCCCAGGTAGATGGAGGATCTCAATGGTCACACTTAATACCCATTAACCTTACGAATACGCATATCCGTTTTTGTCAGAAAATCCCAATTTTCGATATCAAAAATCCATATTTAATTCCGTGTTTTAAAAAATCCATATTTCATAAACACAAGAATCTCATGATCGTTTGTTCATTTTAAAATCTTGAATCGTTACAGATTTTATCTTGTTTAGCATGGCAAGCATGGCATGGGTGACGTATCTAATACATGCATACAACATTAATCTAATTAAAGCATGCATCTTCTACTCTACACATACATTCCATACATCATATGTAAAGTGCATAAAGTAAACGTGCAATGGTTATGGCCCAATCCTATATGATCTTTTCAAGCTAATGAAAAGATCAAGGTCAATCTATGGTAGATTAATATAAATACAATTTACAAGTCTTCATTCTTCTCTTTTCTTCTTGGTTGCTTCTCCTCATTGATCGTCCTTCAATCTTGAAGTACATTACATTGAATAATTGAATACAACCTATACTAATGTAATTACATAATAAAACTCGAGTTACATTCGAGGTTAAACAATTACAAGAATGAAGAAAACGACATGCAAGTCGTATTTATAAAACCATAAACCATTAAACTAAAGGTCTTAAGGCCATAACCAGCACCATGCTCAAATAAACAATTAAGAATAAATAAACAAACATCGCGGGGGTCCGGGGGCGGTAGCCCCCGGGCGGGGTCCGGGGGCGGCAGCCCCTGGCGGTGGTCGAGCTGCCGCCACTGCATCAATTTCTTAACAAAAGATCGTATCTTTTAGCCTCTGCCGCCACTGCATCAAATACAGTTCTGGAAGCATGTATCATATACATTCAAATCGTATCCCATTTTACAGATCGTGTCCATACACAATCTGTCTAACAGTTTATATCACTATATAAAACATACAACATGCATAACATACAAAATCGCATACTAATCAGTCATGGCAGATTATAAACATGCTTGTATCATTATATCATAATATACAACATAACAGAATCATATATGGACGACATAACATATTATAATCGATATATCTCATTACTGTATCATGGCAGATTCATATAACATGCATACATGCATCGAATACAGTAAACACATAACCAAATCAGTGCCTTATACACGTAGCTCTGATGCCATTGTTGGGTTCCGAGGCATAAAACGCAGCGGAATAACGTAAATATAACAAAATTTCAGAACCCAAACGCAGGATCCATGTATAATTATGGACAGATTATAGAGATAACGAATCATACCTTTCAATAAAATTACTTTCACGAACTCAACGGAGATCCTAGCTTTCACGACTTGTGTCTACCTCTCGGAAAACACCTCTATGGTATCCACACGAGCACCTTCAAGAACGACTCACGAACTTGACTTCGGAACGGACGTACTAGCCTCCCTCTTGATGATTCGTTTTTTTCTGCCTTTTCTTGCTGCCTCTCTCTAGGGTTTTTCACCAAAACGTCAAAAACTCTTAACCTATCATTATCTACTTATAATGACTGGTTAAAAGGCCCTAACAGCAAAAGCCCAACCTGATTAGGTTTAGGATTAAATAATAAAACGAAATTCTATTATTTAATTAATAACTAAGTCACACTTAATTATTATGTGTAGAAATACTCCTCTAATTCGAATTTATATTATTTCAATTAATTAAGTCTCACTTAATTAATATAATAAAATTCAAATAATCATCAATTAATTTAAATCCATAATTTAAATCAATGTGTGCGACCCTATAGGCTATTATTTAATTGGAAATAATTTTATTCTCCAATAAAATTATAAACAATGATCGGTATCTAGTAATACATCATTGCTACCCAATTAAACAATAATTAAATCGTGATTCGATAAAACCTTTCGTGATTAATGTTTCCGTGTAATATAATCCCTTTAACCAAATATTATAGATTAAACTCGAGGCATGTCTTTAATCATCTACTTCAACATTTAATCCGGATTTACTTGATCAATGAGTAGACTATTAAAAACAAATCATTATTTGAGCACGGCCATGCATTTTATAGTCTCACTCAATCAAGAGGCCAATAATATCTCTCCTAATTATATGAGGGTTAAATCCTTTATCTATCATTCATATTTCTCATACGACTCATGATATACCTGATGTCCACTTTTATCATCACCCGGTCAAAGGTAACTTTTAATGTTGTCAAAGTATATTAATCCTCGTATAGAAATATAATGATCTCAAGTCAAAGGATCATTACACCATTACCACTGTGAGTCATTCTTATGACTTTATTAAACATGAAGAATCTCACCGTGGGTCTGTCCAGTACCATGTACTCCTACATGTACCTATGTATTGACTTTAGAATCTCTATACTTATAACCAATGAGATGTGGTTATCTGTCAAACAACATACTAGTCTATTTATGTATTATTATTGTCCTATATAATAATAATCGACTAGGGACCTTTAAGAATATGATATATATTATATAATCTCAAGTTCAAGTCATGTACTTAAACTATACAATGTGTATCATGATTCTAAGGACATTTATTATGCTAACAAATATATCGCAGTAATTAAAGTCACAATAAATACGTTTATTTAATAATCAAATGACATAAAGGTTTATTCAAGAAACAATGTATTGCCTCTAGGGCACCTACACTAACACTTTCACCCAAGAGGAAATCTCCCTAGCCCTCAAAGAATCTGAGTCTAACAAATCCCCGGGACCTGATGGTCTTAATGCAGGTGTTCGAAAACATTGTTGGAGTTTTCTTAAACCCAGTTTTACTGCAACAATCAATGAGTTCTTTCACACGGGACATATCCCTCCTGGCCTCAATTCTTCATTTATAGCTCTTATTCCTAAGAACTCAAACCCAACAAGGCCCTCAGAATTCAGACCAATTAGCCTCATCAACAACAGCTTGAAAGTAATCTTAAAAGTCCTAGCAAATCGCCTTAAGCAAGCAGTATCGTACATCATATCAGAGGAACAAACAGGCTTCATGAAAGGTCGGAGCATCTCGGACAATGTTTTATTCACATCAGAAATCATCCATTCCATGCGCCTACAAAAATCCAAAGGTATTATCTTTAAAATCAACTTTGAAAAGGCTTTTGATACGGTTAACTGGAATTTCTTATATGATACTCTCACCCACATGAATTTTGGCGACAAATGGATCTTCTGGATTAAGTCAATCTTTGATACTATGAAATTAGTGATACTGGTTAATGGATCACCAACCAAAGAATTTTCTCCTAATAGAGGACTCCGACAGGGTGATCCTCTATATCCATTACTTTTTAACATAGTAGGACAAATCCTACATCATCTCATCAGTAGGGCAAAAGTACTGGGTAAGTTCAAAGGCATCCAAATCGGCCAGGGCAATCAGGAATTCACCCATCTACAATTTGCAGAAGACACCCTTTTATTCATAAACGGGGACAACAACTCCATCTGCAGTATCAAAAGAATACTCATCACCTTCCAGTTACTATCCGGGCTGAAGATCAATTTTCATTTAAGCGAGTTATATGCATTTAACTACTCCACACAATAGGTGGAATATTGGGCCAGTATCTTGGGGTGCAACATCGGTAAGTGGCCCATCAAGTATTTGGGTGTTCCCCTGGGAGTTCAACAAAATAGCAAGGTTCTATGGGTTCCTCTCATTAATCATTTTCATAACAATCTCAATAACTGGGCGAATAAAAATCTCGACATAGCAGGCAAACTTGTTCTCTTGAAAGCTACGCGTGACAGTCTTCCTATATACTGGTTTAATTTTTTCCACATGCCTGTCGGTGTTAGGAATAAAATTGACAACATTAGGAGAAAGTTCCTATGGGGCGCTAACAAAATACACCTCGCAAGTTGGGAGGTAGTGAAACGTAACAAAAGCCAAGGGGGATTAGGGGTCACTAATTTGGAGCACCGGAACCTTGCAATGCTAGGCAAGAACTGGTGGCGCATCCTGGATAATAAAGACTCTCTTTGGCTTAGACTTCTTAAAGCTAAGTATGGCATGAACTGTCATACTTGGATTCATAACTCCGATACAAAGCAGAAGTCAACATTGATTAAAAATCTACATACACTCTCTACTCACAGAGACATGTCCGAACTCTTCAACAGGAACAACTTTAAATGGGTAGCTAACACAGGAGATATAATATACTTATGGGAGGACAATTGGATACGAGATACTCCACTTAAAGTTACATACCCTAGACTTTATAGAGTTAGTAAACACAAGCATATTTTTGTTAAGGATATGGTATCCAAGTGGAGTAACAACCCACATACTACACTTTGGAATCGACAACTTCGTGCACATGAGAGTATGGAAGCACAAGAGCTCTATAACATCGTACAGGCAGTCAACCTTTCCACTTCCCAGGACGCTTTAACATGGAAACAGACCAACAAACCATACATTACTTCAGACATGTATAATTTTCTGGGAACTGAAACTCACCCTCTTTTTAAATGGTCGTTCATCTGGACACTGAAGGTCCCTCCTAAAATAAAAGTTTTCGTCTGGAAATTATGCAAGAACATTCTACCCACCAAGACATTTCTCTCTAATAGGATAGGGACTTATAACCTTGACACTACCTACAACTCTTGCAGTGGTAGTGAAGAGGATATTAATCACATTTTCAGTAAGTGCTCCAAGGCACAAATAATCTGGACTTTCCTAGATAGATGGTGGCGGGTAATCGACATTAAAATTGGGAATAGAGAATGGCTTTGGGACATTTACAATGCGGATAAAGGCACTCTTTTCACCTCTCAATGGCAAACATCGGTCTCGGCTGCCTTATGGACCCTGTGGTTGGCCCGTAACGAACTCATATTTAGTAACAGTGTCGCAAGCAATAAACAACTGGAATTTCTAACCTGCAGACGCTCCTTCTAGTGGTGCACCAATGGTGGTATTCTTCACAATAGCAGTGAGCAGAGTTGGAGGGAGAACCCTACTTGGACAGTTAAAAATCAAAGAACACATTTCATCAATGAGCTAAAACTCCAATGTGACTATTTCGGTTTCATAGACGGGTCTTGGAAAATCACTAATAGTCATCTTAAGGTGGGGATTGTAGGGTATTTAAAGAACAACAAAGGAGAGCTTTGTTTCATCTTTTGTGGTCCTGTGGCAGTTGCAAGTCCACTTGAAGCTGAATCCAGGGCGCTCTTCTTTCTTCTACAGCATATATCACGGACTTTAATAATAAAATCATAATTCATACTGACTCTGTTACCTTGTGTATCAACGTTAACATGTTCAAAACAGGCAGCACCACTACAATTCAATTCGCAGATCCAGCTGATCTTATCAACGTGGGCCTCATCCATCTAGCCCACATTAATCGAACATTTAACTATGGTGTAGACGACCTGGCTAAACAGGGAGCCCATAGGGCCAACATCGTTTGGGGCGATTAATTAGTCCACTATATGGTTTTCACATTATCTATAATTTTTACATTTCTTTTTTCAGAGTACAGGGACACTTCTCTTGTTTGCTTGGCGCGAACATCCATAACTACATTGAGACACACAATACACTTTACCATACCTATTCACAGTTCTCGGCCTCACCTCTACTACTTACACTACTTTCCCAGCTGACAAACGAACACCCTCGCCATCCCCTACTATACTTTAGTCACTTTTTACCTTACCTCCCCATTCTTGTCCAGGAAGCTATTAACACAACACATCTCACTCTTTCCCTCTATTTATACTTCAGCCAAATCTCACACTTTCTACAACTTCTACAGCCATATATCACACTTTCTAAAACATACTACATTCTCTTACTCACACAATGGCCTACTACACATGGAAAGCTCCAATTCGTGGCACATACAAAGTTAATGTCCATGTGCTGCACACTTCAAGACAATTCAATGGGAACACTAATGGAGTGGGTGTCATCATCAGAGACCATCGAGGGAGGATGATCAAGGCACTAACTGGGACAATGCGTGGCCTGTCTCCACTTGCAACGCAACTTTGGGCAATCCATCTAGGGCTTAATCATGCTCGTCTTTCCAACTGTGAGCTGCTACACTTGGAAACGGATAACTTATCCTTTCTTTGAAGTTACTAGGCAGGACGGTAGAGGGGATAGAACGTGCTTATGGATAGTGGAGCAGATCAAAAACTCTTGGGGGTCAACCCTGAATGGGAGAACCTTATTCATTATGTCTCAGACTCTTCAAATCGTTCGGCTCATTACGTAGTAGTTGTAGGACTACACAACTGGGACTCTATTCACCTCGTTCTAGAGCCCTTCGGTCACCTTCAAGAGAAACTAGATTTGGACATGGGTTTCGAGCCCCCAATCCCACAGTTGCAGGTCACTCCAATTCCGATGGATGAGCAAGGCAGAGTTATTGGTTTTGCTCCGGTTGAGGTTACTCCAGTGACAGTTCCAGATCAGGTTTCGGTCAACGAAGGAGATGACATCTAGGTGTCGCGTGTTTGCTCATTCATGGCCTTAGTTCTTAGTATTTTGCTCCTGCTTTTGTCTCTATTGCAGGTTTCTAGTTTGTAATCTTTGTATGCAGCTTCATGCTTGCTTTTATTTGGGGTTCTTGGGTCTGTCTTCTCAGGCCTCTAATTTTTCTTTCCCCGTTTCGGGTTGCTTTTGGCCCACTTGTTTGGGTTTGTAAGGGTCGGTTGGGCTTCGAGACTTTCTTGAAGTGTTACCAACCTTTTTCAATGAAAATTTTAATTATAAAAAAATGTATCCCGAGGTCAACTTTCATGCTTTATTTTATATGTTTAAACATAAGTATCAGACTAGTATTTATCCTCGTAACCATTTTTCTCTTTATCTTATATGTTTAAACATCATTACCAGATTAGTAAGGGTGGAAAACGGATAAAACGGATCCGGATATAGCTATATTCGAATCCGGAAGTTCGAAACCATATCTGAATCCGTATCCGGATCCAGAAATATCCGAAAAATAATAACCGTATTCGAATCCGACAGATATTATCCGGATACGGATAATATCTGAATCCGAATCCATTCTACAGCCCTTTGTTAAAAAAGAAAAAGAAAAAACAAACACAAGCTTCCGATTGTTATTTCTCAGCCCTCTCTTGCTCTGCAATTCACACAACACACTCACGGACAACATCACAATTCCCTACTCTTTCTCCCTCAACCTTTCAATTCTCTTCTCCCTTCTGCCCTGTTTTACTCTCGGAACACACACCACACAGACATACAGTTCACTACTCCCTTCCCTCTTTCTCTTTTCGTCACACAATCACCACCACCGCCATTGGTGTCTCCCCTCCATTGTTCGACACACACGCCCCCATCACAACCGCACCACACATACACCTGATCCACCCCATAACTCATGCTAATCAACCGAACCCAACTCATATTCAAAACAATTAAACAATATATGTAGTTCATATGAATTTGTTTAGCTTGAGAGAAGTCGAGAGAGAGAGAGAGACGGGGAGAGACTTGAGAGGCGTGAGATGAGAGTGAGAGGCGTGAGATGAGAGTGAATGACTTATATATTATATACATTAAAAATATATTATATATTTTGCTTCAAAAAAAAAAATATATATTATATATAATTACTTTCGGATACAGATATTTTTGAATACGGATGCGCCTATATCCATATCCGTACCCTAAACTCTCGGATTCAGATACAGATAGTATCTGGTTGACTCCGGATACGGATAATATCCGCTTTTTTTCCGGATACGAATACAGATATTTCGGACGGATATCGGATTTTTTAGATTTTTTTCCAGCCCTATAGATTAGTACTCCCTCCGTCCCTTAATGCTACTCTCGTTTCATATGTCGGGACTGTTCATAAAATGAGACAAATTACTAATTTACATATAATCTATAAGAGCAAATATAATCATGAGTGATCATGTTGGATTCGTATTTATGAGTACCTTAATACAATGAAGTTTTTATATTTAATACTAATACGAAATTTAAGATATTAATGATCAAAAGTGTGCGTTGGCAAACGTGTTCAGTCAAAACAGGAAAAACATTAAGGGACTGTAACACCCCCAGATCCGGGGTCAGGGATCTGGTCGTTACGGTCTCAATATCCATCCACAAAACCAACATAATTTAAATTACAACCTTGTGACCCAAAACAACAACATAAAACACACCCGTTATAGTCCCAGAGATGAAATCAGAGTAACCAACAATATTATTAATCACAGGTGTGAGTTCTTACAACCCAAAGAATTACAATTGTACAATTACATACTCTTTGCCATCCATTAATAGATACCATAATATAAATACATTGAGGCTCAATTGCTAACAACTAGCCTACCAGTAGTTGCATCCTCAACAAAGGTAGCCAAGACCTTAGCGGTAAACCTCTGACGGTTGACACCTGCTTACGCTGTGTGCGCCTTGCGCGGCCATCTGATCTAGCTGTTGTTGTGATATAAATAAATAAAGCAAGGGTGAGCAATAGCCCACCAGAAATATAATTGAACAGTGATAATATATAACAGTCCAAAATATCTTTGAAACCATATGCCATGCATTAACGATGTAGTACCAATATAAGGTATGAGATGAAGTTACAAGGTAACTCAAAATACATTTGTTTTGAATAAGTATCTGCTATGTCAAAGATGAGCAAGATATTCTCAATTATCATAAAAGAGGAACTTGCAGGAAAAATATTGCAATTCCGGTTTCAACACTTTTTCACCTTGCCAACACCAACAGTGTTGCAGAAATTTCTCACTTTTAGAAGATGAACTAATACGGGAGCATTGCCGCGCCAGATGCCCTGACGTTTACGATGATCAGTCGTATGTCATGCATCTCATCAGTCGTTCTCTACATGTAGAAGGTAGTTCCGACGGAATTACTTATCTACCGCCCTCTGGAACTCCTCAGCCAACGGTTGGGCTATTGCTGGACCGGCTCCACTCGGCCACTTACGCGTCTCCTAGTTCGAATATCATCCATGACTCTGAAACGTAAAGTTCGTTCCCCTTTTCCCCAAGTGTAACACTTGTTGATAGGACTCCACAAAGTAGTCGTATCTAATTGGAAAGGAAAATTCACCAATATTTCCCAAGCTGATGCTTGTTAATGGATATAAACTTGTTACATCAATCATACCCCTCGAGCGTTGAGGAGGTAACCAAAAGACTCATATCGATGCTTGAAAGAATCAAGATGTGAGTGACAAGATAGTTTTAGCAAGTATAGGACCGGGCAGTCCAATAAATAACATCGCTCAAGTGAGGTCCCCTTATATACGTTTGGAAGTTGAGCGAGTATTTAAATCTTCTTTAAGATAGATTTAAATGAAATTAAAGTTTAGGAACCTCCCCTTGATATAAATAGTCATAAAAGACTTCGAAATATTTTACATAATATCTGAAGGTGAAGGATAACCTTTGAATAATATAAATCATTACAAAAAGAATTCAAAAGAATTTAATTAAATATTCCAAGAATATTTATTAAGTCAATAATAATTACGGAATATTATTAAATCATAATATTGCTCATAAGTAATCCTCGAATGAATATAGAACTATTTATTAAATAAATCTCTTCTTAAATGAATATTTAAAATAATATTCATTAAATAAATAAACTTAAATAAATATTTAAAATAATATTTACTGAATAAATCAAACTTTAAATGAATATTTGAAAATAATATTCATTTAACAAATAATATTCCAAATGAATATCCAAAATAATATTCATTTAAAAAATAATATTCTAAATGAATATCCGAATAATATTCATTTAGTAATCAAAACTTTAAAGGAATATTCGAAGTAATATTCATTGAGTAAATAGAACTTCCAATGAATATTTTAAAATAATATTCATTAAGTAAATCAAACCTTAAATGAATATTCGAAAGTAATATTCATTAAATAAATAAAAATCAAATGAATATTCCAAATAATAATAAGTAAGCCAAATGAATATTTGGGAATGATATTCGTCAACCAAATAACTCTAATGAATATTCAAAATAATATTCATTAAATAAATGACATTCTAAATGAATATTAAAATAATATTCATTAAATATTCCTTCACTGAGGTAATACTCAAATAACGTTCCTCGAAAGATTCGTAATCGAATAAAAATCCTCGAAGTAATAAATTTGTCGCTGGGATCCCTCCGGGTTTCCATGACTATTTATATATTACAAAATATCGACTCCCGGTCTATATTTGAAGTATGAATATCATACGCCCTTCGCTAAGGGTCTTAACCAAACAATCCGGCTTATAACTGATATTTCATATATAGTCTATAAGCCGATATCAATTCAGGGAACAAGTAATTCAATATTAACTTGAAAGTAGGCATGCATGCTATGGCATATGTATAAAACAATCATCATATATATTATCACAACAACAGTTCCAAGTATTGGAAACTTGCCTGGGAATCGAGTGCGGGTAGGGGTAATGTGTCCCGGGTCAGCTCGACGATCTATAAACAATCAGAATATTTAAGATTAATCACTTAACGCTTCTTAAAAGGCTAAGTATAAACTCCACTTAAATCGAAATGTGCTTTCGAGTTATCTCGTTACGTCTCTTTTAGTGTATCTCTTTTTATCACCGATACGATCCGACATTCGTTCATTATCAAGACATGTCATCATTCTTATACTTGGTATATACTTAAGTCGTACAAGTTCTAAGGTCGGTCGTTTACGAATCAAGATTATACCTCGAGTTCTATCGCCCGTTTTCTAAGTTATAACCAAAGTCATACTTTTAAGGGGTTCGTTCGCGTTTAATCTCGATTCGAAAATTTTTATAAAATCGAAAAACGATCTTTTTAATACGAGGTATTTTCTCACACTATCCTTATGATCTCTAATTTTTAATTATCAAGATTCGCCACTGATTTCATGGTAATAAAGGGATCCAATTTCAGTTACGAACTTTCGTTTACGGTTTCGAACCACTTTTACGAATTTAATCATAACTCCTAAACCGTAAATTGAAATGCTTCGATTCTTTCGCCAAAGTGATCTATGTTCAAAAATCTAGCAGTAGGGTTCATTATCTTGCCAAGAATAGAGAGTTATGGCTACTGTCCAGTTCGGGTTCTTAGTGTTAATGAAAATCGGGCATTACGACGGCTATAAATCGAACGTTCTACTAATCGTAACACTAAAACCAAGCCACACCGGGCATCCATACAACTTATTCACATGATTTATCATTCCAAAATGTCCAAGAACATCTTACTTAACCATCATAATCATTGAATCTCTTAATCAACAAAACTAACTACATAATCATGCTTTAGTCATCACCATAACCATACTAATTCAAAACCATCAAGAACATCATTAAAACTCAAAGTCAAGCTAGGGGTTCATGAGGTTTATACCTTCCTTGGAGAGTGTTAAATCCCTTGCTAAGCCTTGCATAGTCCATGTCCATCCTTAACCAAGCTTAGATCATCCAAAAATTCAAGATCCAAGAATTTTGTTCTTGATGTTACTATTCACCCTTAACTTTGATGATTTTATTGAAAATGGAAACAATGGATTTTGAGGCTAAGATTTCTAGGGTATCATTTTTATGAAATATAGGATCTAGGATAAAAGTTTGGTGATCAAACAATGGTGGGAAGGTTGAGTTTGATTCTTGAATTAAGGCATATAGCCGAATGGAGCTTGGTGAGGGAGAGAGAGATTTTTGCTTGGCTTGCTTTGAACAATAATGCATAAAGTGATCTATAATTGATAGATATTTACTTGGTTAACCATGGTCTAGTTGATGGTTAAGGCTTGGTTAAGGGTTTGATAACATGTGAGCAAGTATTTGTGCCTTATGTTGCATCCTCATGCCAACTAGTTTAGTTTGTTTCCAATTGTGCTTGTATATATGAAACTTGCTTGGTTCCTTGCATTATTCATGCATCCAAATAATATCAAGGTCATAAAGTGGCTTTATTAAAAGTGGTGTGTCAAGGAAGCTTCATAAATCAAGTGGACAAGTAGCATCTTAAGAGATAATATCTTGTATGCTTGGTTTAATCCTAAGTGTGCTAGTTACTCCTTGCCACTAGCTTAGTTACTTACTCCACCCACTTGCACATGCATGCATCTTGATCTCTGCTTGCTCTTTTGTCCGATTATTGCTCAATTCATTGATCGTTCGTGGGAATAACTCATTCGTTTCTAATTAGGGTTTTACCGAAAACCTTCTTAATATTTATAATAACATTCTCCATCTTTCTTAATACTTCTCGAATTTAAATTCCTTAAATCCCTTAAATAAATCCTTAAGTCTGGCAGTGTCCAGGGAAATCTCGGAGAAAATAAAAGTGCTCTTTTTCTGAATCCGACAGCTTTTACATACACTTATTTTCTTCCTGGATCAATAATACGAACTCAGAAATCCGTTCCGAATTCCGGATATAGCATTATTATAATAATATTCTAAATTCCACCAAAATCACTATTCATCACTTATTTTTATTTAATTCCTATAATTAGGAAAATGAACCTGGTTTACTCTCGAGTGCTCCTTAACCTTTTTACGGAACCACTGGACTAACAACAGATATTGATTTGGATGACATGAGAATATTTCCACTACTTGGAATTCTCATATCTTAACTTCCTAGGAGATAGATTATTCTAATCTAAGTTATCACCCAATAGCATCCTTCAGGACATATAACCTTGGAATCTTTTATCCTTTCACTATTCATTCATTAGAACCAGTGTTATATTGTAGTTGTAACCACTGTTCACTCTTACATCAATGCATAAAAAAAAAAGTTTTAATTTTACCGAAAATTCGGGTTCTTACAGTCTCCCCTCCTTAAAAGGATTCCGTCCCGGAATCAGGTAGAAGACAATTGGGTACTTGTTGGTCATTTCGCTTTCCAATTCTCTGGTCGATCCTTACACATTCCAGTCTTTCTAAAGCACATCATACTGGTGTTACAATACACCCTTTATCCGTTCTACCAATTCTTTGATACTTTCGCACAACACATCATCCGGTATACGCTCTTGTCCGTTCTTATACTATTAACCTTATTGGTACGTGCAGTGACTTCGGTATCACTAACGCGCTACGAAGTCCGGAGATAACCTCACTCGTAATTTTGCAATTCCTAATCGCTTTAATCTTCGCAATCTCGATGTATATATATTTGGGTAGAAAAATTTATCGAGAGATCACTGTGATCAATGAACATTTGTTATATTGCATAGCTAGTACAGAAGGGGGCCAGCCTTTAGTACTTGACAAGCAATTAAACAATTAATGGCATTCCACTTAGACTCCTATCACACAGACAGAGAGTCACGTAGTATTACCTCCCCTCCTTAAAGGGTTGTTCTTCTCAATTTAGAAGAAGATAAATAAGGGAGAAGAAAAGAACGAATTTCAAAGAATCATATATGAAAGTTTTCATGATTGTCAAAATATCATACTTAGAATTTACCTCTGAACTATAGAGGTTTATTAGAGAAGAGAAATAATCATATTCGTATCAAATTCCACTTTTTCGTAATCTCACATATCACATGTCCCTGCTATTCTGTCCATCATTCTATGGACCTATACTCTTGCTTGATATTAGTACCACTTACTTTTTGGAAAATCCTTCAACCTCTCAGGTTAAATCTTGGATTTCCCGCTTGACATTATTATTACTCACATTTCACGCCCCGACACTGGCTCTTTCATACTCATAATTCTAACACTATCAGGTTGTCATTCCGAGTGCTCGTTAGGAAAACCCATTCATCAATCCATTCATAACATTTCTTGCTTCACATTCCATAATTATTTCCCATTCTTTTCTTTATCAATCACATCCATCTTATCATCTAGTTCTCATTCACTTCTGTTATTGAACTCCACCGTCACCTTATTAGGGGAACGCGTGTTACCTTTATTCAATATACGTGGCACGTTTGTGGTCAAACTTTCCTTTGTTCAACCATCTAGATTTCACTTTCTCATTCCATGAGTCTCTTTTATTACTCAATCAAACTATTCCATATTTCCTCGGATTTTCCAAACTTAAAAGGAGTCAATTTGTATGTCATTCATGCTCCTAATTCCAACTTTCCGTTTTGGCCAATACCCTTACCTTGCCAATTCCATACTCTTCTCGCTTCATTACTGGAGCTTCTCATGAGTCTGCCTATCTGACTCTCTTATTAATTCCTAATTCTATTTCCATCTCTATCAGTCTCTTGTCTTTATTTCTACTATAATCATTTTATGAACCATCATAACCTAATTCTTCATTTCAAATATCCCGTCGATCCAGGAATTACACCATTCGAAATAAACCTGGATGATTTCTCTAACTTAGATTCACTTCGACATTTCCACAGTCGTTACCACCTAATTTCTCAGAAGGATCACCATCGCTTATCGTTTACTTAGTGCTTTAACAACTAAGCATCATAATTGTCAATTCAAGATCCTCTAGGAAAACAAAATAATCCCTATTCCCTATCCATAGGGAATGCTTCCTGAACTTGACGTAGATATTACATGAAGCAGATAACATTGGAGGAAAGCTTCCAGCATCGCAGCTGGAACAGGCTGGTGAGATTATTAATCATATATCTCCGGTAGAAGACTAAAAGCTTAGCGGTTTGCTTAATCGCTTGCCAATCTCATAATTCTCTATCTTGTTTGCACAGAAATACACCAACATAAACTTGCTTGTCATTCATCATTGTGCCATTTGGCTTATCAGTATTTGTACCATCTCTGTTTTTGGTCATCTACTACCAATTCCTTGTTACTTAACTTTCCCCCACTCATTCCAAAGGAAAGGCGAGTCCCTTGGGGAATTTGGTCTGTCCTGTCGTAGAGCCTCATAATGTCGATGATGTGCTACTGGCAACATCAGGAATCGAATCTTTACTTAAACTATTCTTATAGTTGATCCTGACACAATCATTAGACGGGATGTAACTTCCTCTACCACATTATGACCATCGAGGTCCTTACATTATCATTCTATTTCTTTGGTATGAGCATTTATACTTACTCCCCTATACTTAAAGTGTCGGCCACCTCGTTGGCCTTTCCTGATTATAATAATTTCTTGAGATCCATGTTTTCTGGATCTATTCCAACTCAGGGTGGAAGCATTCTCCCTTAAATTCTGCTGAATGGGAGAAAGCATCTATCAGTCTTTTCCAAAAGTCATTGCTTCCACCTTTCTAGTGTGAACTTTACTATCGGTACTCCCAATCATACCTAGGATATTTCCTTACTTAAATCTCTTCTTGTTTTCAGGATAATCTCAACCTTATTGGTTCAATCCATACTTTTTCATGATTTCACACATGCTTCCTCTGGCCTTATTGTTACTATGTCATACATTCCTTACCAAACTTCCCTTTTGAAGTTCAGAATATTACCTCTTCCCTTGTAAGGTTTCTTAGGCCATCCTCAACATTCCTCCTGTATCTCCTGGTTACAGGGTATATCAAACATCATTAATCAATTCGATAACAATTCTGTCTATATACTTTTAGAGACTCCTTTCCACAAATCTTTACAGGTTATTGATACCTTGGTCGATTCAACTTATATCGTCTGATTTCACAATGTCTATATTAGGGGTAATGCTATCCTTTGTGCATCCCCCAGGGTTCGTATTAATCTATGGACATTCTATCCTCATGTATCTCAATTCATTTTACACCAAAAGTTCTCGCGGTTGGCACTTTGTTAGAAGCACCCCGCTTTGTCCTTACATTGCTGGTTCAATCACTTGATAATCCTTAGTGACTTGGCCCCACTGGCCATGCTAAAATATGTGAGTTTAGGGGTCGGCTAATAGCATTACTTTTCTAGCAATTGCTGGCATAGTGCCTTCTACTTGATACCCTTTGATCTTTTCAAAAACTTCACTCCATATAAGTCTCAATCGACTCCTCGGTACCATCTCCGGTCACCCTTACTTTTGTTCTAGTTACTCTTATTAATTTCACGTGCCACAAAAGCTTAACATTTCTGGCATAACAACCTTTTCATTTAAGTCAATCCCGAACTTTCTTAGTCCGGCTTATTTCTTAATTACATTTCCCTTTTTTCCTTCAAATCTCAACTTCATAATTTTATCCCTATAATCAATCATAATAATCGGGGTCTGTCTACCAGCCTGCATAGCGGCTATCCTACCCAATCCATAGGGTTCGCTCCAGTTTCCATTCTCTTCGGTGACGTATTCAGATAATCAGAAAGACAAGGTTTGCCAGAATTCGTCGAATTCCTTTCCAGGATTAGGGAAATTTCAGTCAATCTATCCACCCACTGGTTACATTAAGAAAATCCATTTCGATACCCAAAGAATATTTCGATGAACATCCGAGCTGGTCGAACCATAAACAGTTATAGTAGCGAAATGATTGACACTAAGCTGGGAGTTTAACCATTGGAAGGAACCAAATATATATACCTCCCTTAGAAGAGAAAATCAAAGTTTCCAAACTGAAACATACCAAATCTTCCTGGTACATAATCGTCCTAATAATTGATACTACCGAATACTAGTCTACCTAAAATCTAGTCTTAGAATGAATACTACCGTCAAGTTAGTCATTCCACGAAACTGGCACTACCAGGGCCTTCCGAATCTGATGAACCGTGCTGTCCGAATGCATCTACAATTGCACCGCCGTGTTGCACAAGCACAACACCTAAACCTGTACGAGGTGCATCCTAATAAATTCCAAATTTTTCCTTCCTCTAATAGATAACGCTAATGCTGGGTCATTACCAATTTTATCTTTAGCTCCAGGGAGACTTTCCCCCATTTATCTTGTCCATTCAAACTTTTATCCTTACAATAAGTCGGGTTACGGGACTGCACTCACTATAACGTCCTGAGCAAATCTTTGGTAATACCTTGTGAATCTTATGAAATTTCTCACCTTTGCCAGTGTGGTTGGCCAATCTCCATTTGAAACTGTCTTTAACTTGGTAGGGCCGACCAACACTACTCTTATTGATCTTGTGTCCTATTGCTGGACTTCATTTTGCTAAAACTCTTATTTCGAGAACATGTCCTACACCTGTTCTTTCAGGTTGCATCTAAAAGCATTCTCAATTACATCTCAACCACTGCTCGCCTTGCCTAATCCATTTATGATTCAGTGTCAGAATAAGCTTAAGGTAACTACCATAATCCATTCAAGGAAAAGAAAGAATTTAATATTCTTCTGAATCACATGCATCTAATGTTTCTGGTTCATCATTTCACTGAATTGAACTGAACTTATAATTGGTTCCTAATGATAGCCTTATTACTAATTTATCACAGACTCACTGGCCTTCTCCTCTTGTAGGTTCTGAGATCATTGTCTCGCTTACTATTTCCTTATATACTTTGTCCGTTCAGGCCATCACTTTCCAATGTCTTTTCTTTCTAAGTTGATCTATTTATAAGATGGACATTTCCTTGAACCCAACCACCTTATCACTCCTAGTTTGACTTTACAAAATATCACTTATGAAATCTGCCTTCTCATGGTGAATTATCATTACAATATTCACACTAATTCATTTATCACCTGATATAGCACTTGCTGCCTCTATCTTAACTGCTCATGGAGACTCTGCTCCTTGTCCTCTATTGTTGTCTTTGATGATCATGCACCACTCTATCTCTTTCCTCATTAATCTAAAGGTCTCTAAGGATTTTAATCTGTCCCCATATAGGATCTCAAGTAATTCCTCAAATCCATCTTACCTGCTGGTACTTCATCTAGCAGTCCCGCTATGAATCCAATACGCATCTTTAATTCTCTTAATAATATCTCAGCTCTTTACGCTCACTTTTCTGAGCACTATACCTTTACTCTTACAGTCTCTCTGGCTGTAGCCCTCATTCCTTAAGTGTAAACTCCTTATACTTATCAATATTATCCTCCTCTGCTGGAACCTCTTCCGGGTCCTCAGTAGGGTACTCTATCGAATCCACCATCCGATCTTCAGCATCAAAACATGCATCATTATGTTACTGCTCGTAATCTCCAAGGCTTGTTGCCTTACTAGTCGGTACGAGAACGAGCTTAAGTTACTATCATGATACTTAGTAGTTCCCATAAGGGTTTTATATGTCAATACTACATTAAGTAGTCCGACTATGAACTTGGCAAAAGTTCTTATTATCTTAATGAATTTATTGTTTTAACGTCGCATCATCTCTGGGATATATAACGCTCTTTCTGATACCATTTCTGTAACACCCCCAGATCCGGGGTCAGGGATCTGGTCGTTACGGTCTCAATATCCATCCACAAAACCAACATAATTTAAATTACAACCTTGTGACCCAAAACAACAACATAAAACACACCCGTTATAGTCCCAGAGATGAAATCAGAGTAACCAACAATATTATTAATCACAGGTGTGAGTTCTTACAACCCAAAGAATTACAATTGTACAATTACATACTCTTTGCCATCCATTAATAGATACCATAATATAAATACATTGAGGCTCAATTGCTAACACCTAGCCTACCAGTAGTTGCATCCTCAACAAAGGTAGCCAAGACCTTAGCGGTAAACCTCTGACGGTTGACACCTGCTTACGCTGTGTGCGCCTTGCGCGGTCATCTGATCTAGCTGTTGTTGTGATATAAATAAATAAAGCAAGGGTGAGCAATAGCCCACCAGAAATATAATTGAACAGTGATAATATATAACAGTCCAAAATATCTTTGAAACCATATGCCATGCATTAACGATGTAGTACCAATATAAGGTATGAGATGAAGTTACAAGGTAACTCAAAATACATTTGTTTTGAATAAATATCTGCTATGTCAAAGATGAGCAAGATATTCTCAATTATCATAAAAGAGGAACTTGCAGGAAAAATATTGCAATTCCGGTTTCAACACTTTTTCACCTTGCCAACACCAACAGTGTTGCAGAAATTTCTCACTTTTAGAAGATGAACTAATACGGGAGCATTGCCGCGCCAGATGCCCTGACGTTTACGATGATCAGTCGTATGTCATGCATCTCATCAGTCGTTCTCTACATGTAGAAGGTAGTTCCGACGGAATTACTTATCTACCGCCCTCTGGAACTCCTCAGCCAACGGTTGGGCTATTGCTGGACCGGCGCCACTCGGCCACTTACGCGTCTCCTAGTTCGAATATCATCCATGACTCTGAAACGTAAAGTTCGTTCCCCTTTTCCCCAAGTGTAACACTTGTTGATAGGACTCCACAAAGTAGTCGTATCTAATTGGAAAGGAAAATTCACCAATATTTCCCAAGCTGATGCTTGTTAATGGATATAAACTTGTTACATCAATCATACCCCTCGAGCGTTGAGGAGGTAACCAAAAGACTCATATCGATGCTTGAAAGAATCAAGATGTGAGTGACAAGATAGTTTTAGCAAGTATAGGACCGGGCAGTCCAATAAATAACATCGCTCAAGTGAGGTCCCCTTATATACGTTTGGAAGTTGAGCGAGTATTTAAATCTTCTTTAAGATAGATTTAAATGAAATTAAAGTTTAGGAACCTCCCCTTGATATAAATAGTCATAAAAGACTTCAAAATATTTTACATAATATCTGAAGGTGAAGGATAACCTTTGAATAATATAAATCATTACAAAAAGAATTCAAAAGAATTTAATTAAATATTCCAAGAATATTTATTAAGTCAATAATAATTACGGAATATTATTAAATCATAATATTGCTCGTAAGTAATCCTCGAATGAATATAGAACTATTTATTAAATAAATCTCTTCTTAAATGAATATTTAAAATAATATTCATTAAATAAATAAACTTAAATAAATATTTAAAATAATATTTACTGAATAAATCAAACCTTAAATGAATATTTGAAAATAATATTCATTTAACAAATAATATTCCAAATGAATATCCAAAATAATATTCATTTAAAATATAATATTCTAAATGAATATCCGAATAATATTCATTTAGTAATCAAAACTTTAAAGGAATATTCGAAGTAATATTCATTGAGTAAATAGAACTTCCAATGAATATTTTAAAATAATATTCATTAAGTAAATCAAACCTTAAATGAATATTCGAAAGTTATATTCATTAAATAAATAAAGATCAAATGAATATTCCAAATAATAATAAGTAAGCCAAATGAATATTTGGGAATGATATTCGTCAACCAAATAACTCTAATGAATATTCAAAATAATATTCATTAAATAAATGACATTCTCAATGAATATTAAAATAATATTCATTAAATATTCCTTCACTGAGGTAATACTCAAATAACGTTCCTCGAAAGATTCGTAATCGAATAAAAATCCTCGAAGTAATAAATTTGTCGCTGGGATCCCTCCGGGTTTCCACGACTATTTATATATTACAAAATATCGACTCCCGGTCTATATTTGAAGTATGAATATCATACGCCCTTCGCTAAGGGTCTTAACCAAACAATCCGGCTTATAACTGATATTTCATATATAGTCTATAAGCCGATATCAATTCAGGGAACAAGTAATTCAATATTAACTTGAAAGTAGGCATGCATGCTATGGCATATGTATAAAACAATCATCATATATATTATCACAACAACAGTTCCAAGTATTGGAAACTTGCCTGGGAATCGAGTGCGGGTAGGGGTAATGTGTCCCGGGTCAGCTCGACGATCTATAAACAATCAGAATATTTAAGATTAATCACTTAACGCTTCTTAAAAGGCTAAGTATAAACTCCACTTAAATCGAAATTTGCTTTCGAGTTATCTCGTTACGTCTCTTTTAGTGTAACTCTTTTTATCACCGATACGGTCCGACATTCGTTCATTATCAAGACATGTCATCATGCTTATACTTGGTATATACTTAAGTCGTACAAGTTCTAAGGTCGGTCATTTACGAATCAAGATTATACCTCGAGTTCTATCGCCCGTTTTCTAAGTTATAACCAAAGTCATACTTTTAAGGGGTTCGTTCGCGTTTAATCTCGATTCGAACATTTTTATAAAATCGCAAAACGATCTTTTTAATACGAGGTATTTTCTCACACTATCCTTATGATCTCTAATTTTTAATTATCAAGATTCGCCACTGATTTCATGGTAATAAAGGGATCCAATTTCAGTTACGAACTTTCGTTTACGGTTTCGAACCACTTTTACGAATTTAATCATAACTCCTAAACCGTAAATTGAAATGCTTCGATTCTTTCGCCAAAGTGATCTATGTTCAAAAATCTAGCAGTAGGGTTCATTATCTTGCCAAGAATAGAGAGTTATGGCTACTGTCCAGTTCGGGTTCTTAGTGTTAATGAAAATTGGGCATTACGACGGCTATAAATCGAACGTTCTACTAATCGTAACACTAAAACCAAGCCACACCGGGCATCCATACAACTTATTCACATGATTTCTCATGCCAAAATGTCGAAGAACATCTTACATAACCATCATAATCATTGAATCTCTTAATCAACAAAACTAACTACATAATCATGCTTTAGTCATCACCATAACCATACTAATTCAAAACCATCAAGAACATCATTAAAACTCAAAGTCAAACTAGGGGTTCATGAGGTTTATACCTTCCTTGGAGAGTGTTAAAGCCCTTGCTAAGCCTTGCATAGTCCATGTCCATCCTTAACCAAGCTTAGATCATCCAAAAATTCAAGATCCAAGAATTTTGTTCTTGATGTTACTATTCACCCTTAACTTTGATGATTTTATTGAAAATGGAAATAATGGATTTTGAGGCTAAGATTTCTAGGGTATCATTTTTATGAAATATAGGATCTAGGATAAAAGTTTGGTGATCAAACAATGGTGGGAAGGTTGAGTTTGATTCTTGAATTAAGGCATATAGCCGAATGGAGCTTGGTGAGGGAGAGAGAGATTTTTGCTTGGCTTGCTTTGAACAATAATGCATAAAGTGATCTATAATTGATAGATATTTACTTGGTTAACCATGGTCTAGTTGATGGTTAAGGCTTGGTTAAGGGTTTGATAACATGTGAGCAAGTATTTGTGCCTTATGTTGCATCCTCATGCCAACTAGTTTAGTTTGTTTCCAATTGTGCTTGTATATATGAAACTTGCTTGGTTCCTTGCATTATTCATGCATCCAAATAATATCAAGGTCATAAAGTGGCTTTATTAAAAGTGGTGTGTCAAGGAAGCTTCATAAATCAAGTGGACAAGTAGCATCTTAAGAGATAATATCTTGTATGCTTGGTTTAATCCTAAGTGTGCTAGTTACTCCTTGCCACTAGCTTAGTTACTTACTCCACCCACTTGCACATGCATGCATCTTGATCTCTGCTTGCTCTTTTGTCCGATTATTGCTCAATTCATTGATCGTTCGTGGGAATAACTCATTCGTTTCTAATTAGGGTTTTACCGAAAACCTTCTTAATATTTATAATAACATTCTCCATCTTTCTTAATACTTCTCGAATTTAAATTCCTTAAATCCCTTAAATAAATCCTTAAGTCTGGCAGTGTCCAGGGAAATCTCGGAGAAAATAAAAGTGCTCTTTCTCTGAATCCGACAGCTTTTACATACACTTATTTTCTTCCTGGATCACTAATACGAACTCAGAAATCCGTTCCGAATTCCGGATATAGCATTATTATAATTGTGACGCCCCCAGATCCGGGGTCGAAGATCTAGGCGCTCACGGTCCATTTTCCATTAATAACATACTTGTTCTTGCACATAATATAAATAAACAACCATCGACCCCACAATAAACTCACACCGCACACACACACACACAGGTTAGAGTCTCAGAAACGTCGTACATATGAATAAGCAAAAGTAAGAATTTTAGAGTTATTACAGACCGAATTAAATAGCATTTATGCTACCAGCAACCCTTCGATATGAAGCGAAGTTGGCGGCTTGAAAGTTTGTTACGGTACACTGCCTTGCACAGGTCATACTTATAAATAAAACGTACTAACAAAAGCTGCCAACCAATCCGGCTAATGGGGCCTACCGGTGGGATCTCAACTGCAGCCTGGGGTCTAGTCACCTGCTTTCGAACAGTCTGACAGGTTCTTGCCATTTCTCTTAGCTGTTGTGTTTGTAAAATTTGAAAACAAGCAAGAGTGAGCAACTATAGCTCAGCAAGAATATAGGTATAAGATAAGCAATATAACATTTCATATGTATAACAGTCATTAAACTCGTTGTATCAATCAGTTATAAAATCACTTGTCATTATTGGTAAATTTCAAAGGTGCACCAGTACGTGCCCTTATTTTCAAAATAACCTTGCAGTTCTAGCTACTGCATAAAGTCAACGTCTTTCTCATCAAAATAGGACACTATCGGCAACTGGCACATAGGCCTAAGATGCAGTGTCAAAGCATTTTTACAAAGTGGAGGAATGGGACTTAAAGAAAACATAAAACCTTACAGGGATTGACGATGATCAGTCGCCACATCCGAGTCCAATAATCCGCGGGTCTTCTCTACCGGTAGAAGGATAGAAACTACATCCGTAACTATCCCCGAGTGAAAACTACATCCGTAATCACCCTCGATGAAACTACATCCGTAATCATCCTTCGGCAACACCTGGGCCGGAATAATAAGTGATGGACCGCCTGGCTCACGGCCGCTTACACATCCCGGGAATCGTTCGTCAACGGTTCCCACACCTGCCAGAGTCCCTTTTTCTTTTTCTTTTGAAAACTTGATTTTGATTGAAAACAGAGTAGTTGTGGTTTGACATCAGTCGATTGATAATTCTCGAAATCGTACAAGAAGCAGAACCTGACCGGGGGTTTTCGAAAATGTTTTGAGTTCGAAAAAGTTCGAGTTTGAAAGTATTAATAGGTATCTTGGATTAACTTTGTTTTTAAAATAGTGAACAATAATTATTAAATGATATTTTAAGATTTAATATTAATAATTAATAAAATAATTATTTAATAAATAAACTTTTAATCCAAGATAGGGTTTCGAGTATTTACGAAGATATAATAATAGTTATTTGAATATACGATACCACCCGGATGACCCTTCGGGTTTTCGCAATATAGATACGATATAATAATATACCGCTCCCCGGTCAATAGTATATACGGACCGCTACGACCGCTATTGCTAGAGTCGTTGTCCGAAGAAAACATTTCAATCTAAGTTCAAGGGGTAAAAGCATACATGTACTTGTTCAATTTCAATTGCATCAATACTTCGATAAACATAGCATTTGATATAATTTGAAAACTACAAACACAACAGTGAAAATCCTTGTATAAGGATAAGTTTTGAAAAGTAAACTTGCCTTGGTTTGGTTGGGGTGGTCGAGCGTGCGAATTCGAACGATCTATACATAAACAATAATCGTTCGTTAGTACCTTAACAACTTCTTTCTAATTACGGGGTTTTAAGGGGATACGAAATTAACTTAACGACTTCGTCTTATGACTCCCTAGCCCCACTATAGGTCCATGACATCACTCGTTTACGCTCGTCACTTACTCGACTTAATTTAGTTACCACGTTCGAACCATAACCACTAACCCTAGAATAATGTTCCACTAATCGACCTTTTTCCATTGCGCGAATTTTACTCTAGCATTTTTATAAAATCCAAAAATTCATATTTTAATCCAATTCCTTTTGGGTGGTCTTCACCACTGCATTACCTACGTTCTCAAATTTTTCCATGATCCCAAATAGTTTTTAAGGTGCTTAAACAAGGTTCACAAGGGGGTCACTTTATGCAGTCCATAGTCCAGAAACAAAATTTACTCCTCCGGCCATAACTAAATATCCACACATCACCTAGCTATGAATCTTACATATCCAGAAACTACATTCAATTATCTTTCCAACAATATAAGGTAGGACATCAGGGGACATCATTTGGGTGTTCAAAATCGTGCTACAACACAGATCAAAGTTCCTGGACAAAATCAGCAAGCTCAAATCACTTAGATCAACCATTTTTCATGCTTCCATAACATAAACACCACTTAAAACACTTAGATCATGACTCATAACACTCATGGAGATATATATATTCACCATAGTCATAAAATTCACCATCTCAACATCAAAACCCAAGATCCATGTTATCCAATACATATACATTCAAGATAACCCCTAAAATGCATGGATCTACTACCATACTACATGAACAACACATAACCAAGGGTGGTTTGAGATTTCATACCTTCTTGAGCTCCTAGAGACTTTGAACAATCTTTATACAACTTAAAAACACCTTAGATGGCCTCCTACAACACTCACAATGCAAGATCTAAAGGAAGAACAAACTTGGTTACTATTCATCCAAACTTTAACAATTTATAACTTGGAATTGGATGGATGAAATGGAGTGAAATTGCTAGCATACCTTGATTAGATGATGTAGATGACCTAGGAATTATATTATGATTTATGAGTGATGGAAGAGGGAGGAGAAGAATTTTTTCTTCTCCACTTTTATGCTTGGCCGAGAGCTCCTTGTTCAAGGGGGGGGAGAGTTTGATTTATTTTTGTGTTTGTGTTGGTTGAGTAATTGATTGGGTGTTACATATTATTGTATGTATTAGTATGGTACAAGCCTAGGTATGGCTATAGGTATGGCTCTTTGTACTACATGTCTCCTCCTTTTTCAAAAAGCAAGTAACCAAATACTATTCATCTTCCAATGGCTAACTAGTTGGCTTGGTTTCTAACTACTTGGTTGCATGGGCTTGCATGCAATACTACTCCTTGTAATATTATTCTTCCACCAATTCTTATTATTTAATCCTTAATTCGTATCGTATCTTAATTAATCTCTCGTAATAATATTTTGTCGCGTAGAGATTTCCCCTATAATTCCTTAAGTACTAATTGTGTAAATTCCTCTAATGTCCATAATTCCTTATCATAATTCTTAATAAATCTTTTAACACTCTAATCATTCTCAAATCCCAAGTTTCATAAATCTCACTAACAATAAGACTCTTGCCTTCACAATCTCCCTTTTTATCTTACATAGTGAACACAACAACACAGTTTTCCAGACAATCAATTCCATTAATCAAAGGGATGACCAGAAAGGTTCAATATTGACATTGCCACAAGATATTAAATAAAATAAAATATTACCAAAAATTAGGGTTCTTACAGCCTCCCCTCCTTAAAGGATTCCGTCCCGGAATCAGGTTGAAAATAGTTGGGGGTGCTTTTCACGCATTGCGCTTTCTAGCTCCCATGTTGATTCTTCGACATTCTGGTTCCTCCACAAGACTCTCACTAATTTGACAACCTTGTTCCTCAGCACCTGTTCTTTTCTATCCATAATTTCTACGGGTTGTTCCACATATGTTAAGTCGGGTTGCAGATCCACTTGATCATGTTCTATCACATGTCGGAAGTCGGTATGGTAGGGTCGTAGCATGGACACATGGAACACATTATGTACTTGTTGTAAGCTCGGAGGTAAAGCCAATTCATAGGCTAACTTTCCAACTCGTTTCAAGATCTCAAAAGGTCCAATAAATCTCGGGCTTAGTTTCCCCTTCTTACCAAATCTCATCAATCCCTTCCACGGTGATACTTTTAACATCACAAACTCTCCTACCTCATATTCTTTGTCCTTGCGGGTCTGATCCGCATACTTCTTCTGTCTATCTTGGGCCGCTACCAGCCGTCCTCTTATGAGCTCGATAGTTTCTCTTGTCTGTTGGACCAGTTCAGGCCCTAAAATCTTCCGCTCTCCAACTTCTTCCCAACACAAAGGAGACCGACATCTTCGTCCGTACAAAGCTTCATATGGGGGCATGCCTATACTCGCATGGTAACTGTTGTTGTAGGAAAATTCGATCAACGGCAAGTGGTCGTCCCAACTTCCCTTGAAATCTATGGCACATACTCTCAGCATGTCCTCGATGGTCTGGATGGTTCTCTCGCTCTGTCCGTCTGTTTGGGGATGGTATGCAGTACTCATGTTTAGCTTAGTCCCCACACAATCCTGAAAACTCCTCCAGAACCGGGAGCTGAATCTTGGGTCTCTATCTGATACAATGCTCACAGGAACCCCATGTCTAACCACAATCTCCTTTAAGTAAATATCTGTCAGCTTGTCGACAGTATATCTCTCGTTGATTGGAAGAAAATGTGCTGACTTGGTCAACCTATCGATAATTACCCAAATGGCATCATGATTCGTCTTGGTCCTTGGTAATCCGACCACAAAGTCCATCGCAATCTGCTCCCACTTCCACTCGGGTATCTCTAAGGGTTGCAACAATCCGCTGGGCCTCTGGTGTTCGGCCTTTACTCTTTGACATGTCAAACACTTACTTACCCACTCTGCCACGTCCTTTTTCATATTAGGCCACCAATAGTATTCTCTTAAATCTCTATACATCTTAGTGCCTCCAGGGTGGATTGAGTACCTTGAACTATGAGCCTCTTGCAAAATCTCGTCTTTTAACTCTCGAACGTTCGGAATCCATATCCTAGATGCGTACCTCATAACTCCATTCCTGTCCTTCTCACACCTAATTTCTTCGCTAGTCAAAATTTTCTCCATCGAATTCTTTTCTTCTTCTATCTTCTTTTCCTGGCATAACTTAATCTTTTCCAATAGCGGTGGTTGGACTTTTATTTCCATTAGATTCTCTTGGCCAATTCCTGGCAACCTCACCTCAATCTCCAGCCTCTCGAGGTCCTTGATCACTTCGTCCACTAACGTTATCATCTTGAGCTTCTCCTTTCGGCTAAGTGCATTGGCCACTACGTTGGCCTTCCCTGGGTGATAATGAATCTCACAATCATAATCCTTGATTAGCTCTAACCATCTCATCTGCCTCATGTTTAACTCTTTCTGAGTGAATATGTACTTTAAGCTCTTGTGATCCGTGTAGATTTCACACTTTTCTCCGTAAAGATAATGTCTCCAGATCTTCAAAGCAAAGACTATTGCTGCTAATTCCAAATCATGGGTGGGGTATCTTATCTCATACTCCTTAAGTTGTCTGGACGCATACGCAATCACCTTACCGTGCTGCATAAGCACACACCCTAAACCTTTATGGGATGCATCGCTATAAATCACAAAATCTCCCTTATCATCCGGTAGGGCTAGTACTGGTGCTGTCACCAACCTCTTTTTCAACTCTTGAAAGCTCTCTTCGCATTTTTCAGTCCACACAAACTTCTCGGTCTTGCGGGTTAGCCGGGTCAAAGGGGCTGCTATCTTGGCAAAGTCTTGGACAAATCTTCTATAGTAGCCGGCCAATCCTATGAAACTTCTCACCTCTGTCGGAGTGGTTGGTCTCTCCCAATTTGATACAGCCTCTATTTTGGCTGGGTCCACTAGGATGCCTTGTTCGCTAATCACATGCCCCAAAAACTGAACTTCCTTCAACCAAAATTCACACTTCGAGAACTTAGCATACAACTTTTCTTCTCTTAATGCTCCCAATACAATCCTCAAGTGCTCTGCATGTTCTTCCTTCGTCTTGGAATAAATTAAGATGTCATCGATGAAGACTATAACGCACTTGTCCAGGTACTTCTTGAAGACTCGATTCATTAAGTCCATGAAAGCTGCGGGTGCATTTGTTAACCCAAACGACATTACTAAAAACTCATAGTGTCCGTACCGGGTGCGAAAGGTCGTCTTTGGTATATCTTCTGGCTTAATCCTTAACTGGTGGTACCCGGTTCTCAAATCGATTTTGGAAAAATAAACCGCGTCCTTTAGTTGGTCAAACAGGTCATCTATTCTGGGCAAAGGATACTTATTCTTGATGGTCACCTTATTCAACTCCCTGTAGTCTATGCATAATCTCATACTGCCATCCTTCTTTTTCACGAATAGCACCGGGGCTCCCCACGGTGACACACTAGGTCTTATCATTCCTTTATCCAACAGCTCTTGCAATTGGGTGGCCAACTCTTTCATCTCCACTGGGGCTAGCCTATACGGGGCCTTTGAAATTGGGGCCGTGCCCGGAACTAAATCTATAGCGAACTCGATGTCTCTAGCAGGTGGTAGTCCTGGAAGATCATCCGGAAATACGTCCGCGAACTCATTAACGACTGGGATTTCCTGTAGGTTTGGCGCCTCCTTCTTGGTATCCTTTACATAGGCTAAATAGGCCTCGCATCCTTTACGTAACAGCCTTTTTGCTTGAATCATAGTCAGAAACTCTTGGGTTTGTCGTTTTCCACTAAACACTACTTCCTCATCCCCTGGCAATCTTAAACTCACTTTCTTCTTCACGCAATCAATCTGAGCTCCGTGGGTTGTCAACCAATCCATACCTATTATTACGTCAAACTCTCCTAATTTAAAAGGTATTAAATCTACCCGAAAGTGTCGCCCTTCTATTTCTAGGTCACAACCTGGGCATACTTATTTAACAGGAATAATTTCATGGTTTGCTATCTCTACTTGCAGTCTGTCTCTCAGTGGTTCAGTCTTAAGGCCTAATTGACTTACAAAATCTAGAGATATGAAAGACTTGGTAGCTCCCGAATCAAATAAAACATTCGCATTAACTGAGTTGAGTAGTAGGGTACCTGCGATCACATCCGTGTTCCTCACGGCATCTTGCACAGTCATGTTAAAAGTTCTTGCAGTCGGGGCCCTGTTAGAAGCAGTTCCACTCACTCTTGATGCAGCTGGCCCAGAGGACATACATTCCCTCATTCGGTGCCCTGGTTTCCCACACTTGAAGCAGTTACCTCCGGCACTGGTGTTGTTACTAGTCCCTCGACAGGTGTTAGCATAATGTCCCGTCAGCCCACACTTGAAGCACTTCACATCTTGCAGGTTACACACGCTCGCATGTTTCCTTCCACATTTCTTGCATTCCGGGAGTGGGGCTCGGGGTGGGGTAGAGTACGATGATCCCTGAGGTCGGCCGCCCTGGCCCACACTCCAACTTTCGGCTCTCTTGGTTCCAAAGTTTCCGCTGGGTTGGGACATTGTTCCTCGCTTAAATTTGCTCGGAAAGCTACCTCCCGCAGAGTTCCCCTTTCGACTATCAAACTTCCTCTTCCTTCCTTCTCTCTCCTTCTGCATGTGTTCACCTCCAGCCTCAACAATCGATGCTTTCTGTACCAGGGTGGCATAGTCTGTCAGCTCAAGAACCGCCACACGATTCTGAATCCATTGCTTCAGCCCCAATTGAAACCTTCGGGCCCTCTTCACCTCAGAGTTCACATATTCCGGCACAAACCTTGACAGCTCAGTAAATCTTGCCTCATACTCGGCCACCGTCATGTTGCCCTGCTTTAGTTCCAAAAATTACAGCTCCATTTGTGTTTCCATGAACCTAGGGAAATACTTTTCCAAGAACAACTCGCTAAACCTCTCCCAGGTCACTACACCTCTTCCCTCCAAATTCTTTTTAGCTTCCCACCAGTAGTTTGCCTCACCCTTCAGCAGATAGGTGGCGAAAACAGTTTTCTGCTCTTCAGCGACTCCTAGTATCTCAAAAGATTTTTCCATTTCTTTCAGCCAGGCTCTTGCCTCGACTGGGTCCGCAGTTCCCTTAAACTCCGGGGGTTTCAGGGATTTGAAATTCCGAAAGGCATTGGCATTCGCATTGTTGAGTGGTGGCTGAACCGGGGGACGGTCCAAGTTTTGCCTGAGTAGGTCCATGAATCGCTCCAAAGGGTCTCTCCTTGGGTTTTCTACCTCTAGGGTATCATCTTCAGCTTCCTCTTCATCATACTCGGAGTTATCAAACAAGTTATAGTCACTACCTTCATCCTCGCTCAGGTTCTGATCCTCTCTCTCTCGGTTTTGGTGGCCTTCCGGCCCATGGTGGCTACCCTGGCCTTCAGAGCTGGCCGGGTGAGCTCGAGTGTTCATTCTTCTGGGTGGCATGATTCTGATAATAAGACAAAAATGGGTTAGGGTTTCAATTTATTTGACCGTATTTAGAGAAGTCAAGAACGTATTGTTCCTTCTTATACAGGGTTAAAATTTCGAACTCGCAGTGCCCTTATGATGGCGATAAACTGTAAAACCTTTTTAGGAAAAGTCGTTACGTGGTTCGAAAACATTTGTAGGAATTTCCAAAATTTCGAAACTTCGCAATCTGTAGAAATATATATATATATATATATATATATATATATATATATATATATATATATATATTTTATTTTTTTTTTGAATTTTAAATAAACTAAAACCGTTTTTTTTTTTTTTGAAAGGTTTATTTTAGAAAAATTGTAGGAACATTTTGGAAAATTTGGAGAACAATTTGAAATCGCATATCGTAAATTTGAAACAGCATGGTTGTATTTGTGGCTTGTAGCAGTTGTATAATCACAGTTGTATATCAAAACAGTAGAGCATGGCATCGGAAAGTAAAACAGTTGAGACAATATCAAGGAAACTGAAACTAAATAAGTACGGTACAAGGGTGGTCACAAAGTTTGGATGTTAGAGCCAAATACATAGTTCCGATGTCAAAGTCTAGCAAAAGTGGAACAAATACAAGTACATAATCCGAACAGTCAGGGCTACACAAAAGTAGGGCTACATCCGTACATACTATCCGAAGTCACATCTACATATATGTAGGTCAGTCTACTCATCCACTGGTCAGAAAGGACGCCACTGCACAAGTCAACTATCCCGCAAAATCGACATACTAAGGTCATCTGAACCTAGGGGACTGAGCTATCAGTAACACATCACGGGGCCGCACCGCGACGGAGCAAGGTCCTCACTCGGGCAAATTCACGATGCACAACACGTCTAACATCCCTAGCCTGGATCACTCCGCCCCCGCGGATCCCTAATCCGAGAACCCTCTCGCGACTCCTCCTCTCAATCCTGTGGAGTCGAGCTCTAGTCCTCCTAGCAACAGTAGTCCTCATCTCAGCCTGGATCCTCAAGCGCGCCTCGCGCTCCTCCACTATCACCCTCCTCGCCTCGTTAAGTCGGGCCTCCGCAGAAAGTAAGTCTCGGGTCAGGAACTGCACCACATAGGCGTGCTCGGCGCCCGATACTGGGGGTAGGTCCAGTGGTGGGGGTGGCATAACAGGGGCAGGAGCAGGAGCAGGGGTAGGGTCACGTTCCTCCTCGCTAGAAGTATCCTCCTCGAAGTCATCATCTGAAGAAGTGGGGCTCAATGACTGTGGAGAGGGTGGGGGTGACACAACACGGACCTCACCGGATCGCACACTCTCCTCATCAGTGGCCACAGGGGAGGGGGTAACAGGCTCAGGCTCAGCAAAGGGCTCCTCATCGGGATCCTCCTCCTCAGTGTCCTCTATCAGCTCAATCACAGGGTCAGTCTCAGAGTCAGCATCAGTATCCTCAACAGGGTCCTCAGTCTCTCTCAGTAGTGCCTTATCATGCTCCCTCTCATAGGCCTCAGGGTCTGGTATCTCCTCCATCTACACAAGGGAAATAAGCTAGGTTACTAACCAAAAAGAAGGGTTTAAGGAGTAGTTCCCTCAAGGGCCTTAGAAGTCAGGGCTATATCCGATAACCCGACTGTGAACTCGATGAGAGCTCTAGGTATTAATGGGATTATTATTATTGTTATTATTATTAGTATCATTATGGTTGCTTCCCTAAGTTACTATCGTTTCTGAGAACTGTAACCTTCTCTCTGATACCATTTCTGTGACGCCCCAGATCCGGGGTCGGAGATCTAGGCGCTCACGGTCCATTTTCCATTAATAACATACTTGTTCTTGCACATAATATAAATAAACAACCATCGACCCCACAATAAACTCACACCGCACACACACACACACACAGGTTAGAGTCTCAGAAACGTCATACATATGAATAAGCAAAAGTAAGAATTTTAGAGTTATTACAGACCGAATTAAACAGCATTTATGCTACCAGCAACACTTCGATATGAAGCGAAGTTGGCGGCTTGAAAGTTTGTTACGGTACACTGCCTTGCACAGGTCATACTTATAAATAAAACGTACTAACAAAAGCAGCCAACCAATCCGGCTAATGGGGCCTACCGGTGGGATCTCAACTACAGCCTGGGGTCTAGTCACCTGCTTTCGAACAGTCTGACAGGTTCTTGCCATTTCTCTTAGCTGTTGTGTTTGTAAAATTTGAAAACAAGCAAGAGTGAGCAACTATAGCTCAGCAAGAATATAGGTATAAGATAAGCAATATAACATTTCATATGTATAACAGTCATTAAACTCGTTGTATCAATCAGTTATAAAATCACTTGTCATTATTGGTAAATTTCAAAGGTGCACCAGTACGTGCCCTTGTTTTCAAAATAACCTTGCAGTTCTAGCTACTGCATAAAGTCAACGTCTTTCTCATCAAAATAGGACACTATCGGCAACTGGCACATAGGCCTAAGATGCAGTGTCAAAGCATTTTTCCAAAGTGGAGGAATGGGACTTAAAGAAAACATAAAACCTGACAGGGATTGACGATGATCAGTCGCCACATCCGAGTCCAATAATCCGCGGGTCTTCTCTACCGGTAGAAGGATAGAAACTACATCCGTAACTATCCCCGAGTGAAAACTACATCCGTAATCACCCTCGATGAAACTACATCCGTAATCATCCTTCGGCAACACCTGGGCCGGAATAATAAGTGATGGACCGCCTGGCTCACGGCCGCTTACACATCCCGGGAATCGTTCGTCAACGGTTCCCACACCTGCCAGAGTCCCTTTTTCATTTTCTTTTGAAAACTTGATTTTGATTGAAAACAGAGTAGTTGTGGTTTGACATCAGTCGATTGATAATTCTCAAAATCGTACAAGAAGTAGAACCTGACCGGGGGTTTTCGAAAATGTTTTGAGTTCGAAAAAGTTCGAGTTTGAAAGTATTAAAAGGTATCTTGGATTAACTTTGTTTTTAAAATAGTGAACAATAATTATTAAATGATATTTTAAGATTTAATATTAATAATTAATAAAATAATTATTTAATAAATAAACTTTTAATCCAAGATAGGGTTTCGAGTATTTACGAAGATATAATAATAGTTATTTGAATATACGATACCACCCGGATGACCCTTCGGGTTTTCGCAATATAGATACGATATAATAATATACCGCTCCCCGGTCAATAGTATATACGGACCGCTACGACCGCTATTGCTAGAGTCGTTGTCCGAAGAAAACATTTCAATCTAAGTTCAAGGGGTAAAAGCATACATGTACTTGTTCAATCTCAATTGCATCAATACTTCGATAAACATAGCATTTGATATAATTTGAAAACTACAAACACAACAGTGAAAATCCTTGTATAGGGATAAGTTTTGAAAAGTAAACTTGCCTTGGTTTGGTTGGGGTGGTCGAGCGTGCGAATTCGAACGATCTATACATAAACAATAATCGTTCGTTAGTACCTTAACAACTTCTTTCTAATTACGGGGTTTTAAGGGGATACGAAATTAACTTAACGACTTCGTCTTATGACTCCCTAGCCCCACTATAGGTCCATGATATCACTCGTTTACGCTCGTCACTTACTCGACTTAATTTAGTTACCACGTTCGAACCATAACCACTAACCCTAGAATAATGTTCCACTAATCGACCTTTTTCCATTGCGCGAATTTTACTCTAGCATTTTTATAAAATCCAAAAATTCATATTTTAATCCAATTCCTTTTGGGTGGTCTTCACCACTGCATTACCTACGTTCTCAAATTTTTCCATGATCCCAAATATTTTTTAAGGTGCTTAAACAAGGTTCACAAGGGGGTCACTTTATGCAGTCCATAGTCCAGAAACAAAAGTTACTCCTCCGGCCATAACTAAAAATCCACACATCACCTAGCTATGAATCTTACATATCCAGAAACTACATTCAATTATCTTTCCAACAATATAAGGTAGGACATCAGGGGACATCATTTGGGTGTTCAAAATCGTGCTACAACACAGATCAAAGTTCATGGACAAAATCAGCAAGCTCAAATCACTTAGATCAACCATTTTTCATGCTTCCATAACATAAACACCACTTAAAACACTTAGATCATGACTCATAACACTCATGGAGATATATATATTCACCATAGTCATAAAATTCACCATCTCAACATCAAAACCCAAGATCCATGTTATCCAATACATATACATTCAAGATAACCCCTAAAATGCATGGATCTACTACCATACTACATGAACAACACATAACCAAGGGTGGTTTGAGATTTCATACCTTCTTTAGCTCCTAGAGACTTTGAACAATCTTTATACAACTTAAAAACACCTTAGATGGCCTCCTACAACACTCACAATGCAAGATCTAAAGGAAGAACAAACTTGGTTACTATTCATCCAAACTTTAACAATTTATAACTTGGAATTGGATGGATGAAATGGAGTGAAATTGCTAGCATACCTTGCTTAGATGATGTAGATGACCTAGGAATTATATTATGATTTATGAGTGATGGAAGAGGGAGGAGAAGAATTTTTTCTTCTCCACTTTTATGCTTGGCCGAGAGCTCCTTGTTCAAGGGGGGGGGGAGAGTTTGATTTCTTTTTGTGTTTGTGTTGGTTGAGTAATTGATTGGGTGTTACATATTATTGTATGTATTAGTATGGTACAAGCCTAGGTATGGCTATAGGTATGGCTCTTTGTACTACATGTCTCCTCCTTTTTCAAAAAGCAAGTAACCAAATACTATTCATCTTCCAATGGCTAACTAGTTGGCTTGGTTTCTAACTACTTGGTTGCATGGGCTTGCATGCAATACTACTCCTTGTAATATTATTCTTCCACCAATGCTTATTATTTAATCCTTAATTCGTATCGTATCTTAATTAATCTCTCGTAATAATATTTTGTCGCGTAGAGATTTCCCCTATAATTCCTTAAGTACTAATTGTGTAAATTCCTCTAATGTCCATAATTCCTTATCATAATTCTTAATAAATCTTTTAACACTCTAATCATTCTCAAATCCCAAGTTTCATAAATCTCACTAACAATAAGACTCTTGCCTTCACAATCTCCCTTTTTATCTTACATAGTGAACACAACAACACGGTTTTCCAGACAATCAATTCCATTAATCACAGGGTTGACCAGAAAGGTTCCATATTGATATTGCCACAAGATATTAAATAAAATAAAATATTACCAAAAATTAGGGTTCTTACAATAATAATATTCTAAATTCCACCAAAATCACTATTCATCACTTATTTTTATTTAATTCCTATAATTAGGAAAATGAACCTGGTTTACTCTCGAGTGCTCCTTAACCTTTTTACGGAACCACTGGACTAACAACAGATATTGATTTGGATGACATGAGAATATTTCCACTACTTGGAATTCTCATATCTTAACTTCCTAGGAGATAGATTATTCTAATCTAAGTTATCACCCAATAGCATCCTTCAGGACATATAACCTTGGAATCTTTTATCCTTTCACTATTCATTCATTAGAACCAGTGTTATATTGTAGTTGTAACCACTGTTCACTCTTACATCAATGCATAAAAAAAAAGTTTTAATTTTACCGAAAATTCGGGTTCTTACAGGGACGGAGGGAGTATTTCTTAATTTCATGGCTTTTATATCTCTCTGTGCATGTCCAACATAATTTATCAGATATTTACAACTCTATACTCCCCCTGTCCCAGCCGGTTCTTTATAGACGGCCGAGACACGGAAAACAAGGATTATAATCTAAATAGTGGGTGTAATAGTGAAGTAGTGGGTGTAATAGTGATTTTATTGTTAAAATAAATGAGTAAGTGGGTGTAATAGTGTAAAGTGTTGAAAAAGTGGAATGAAGTAGTGATGTAATAATGTATTTTATTATTAAAAGTTACTTCCTCTGTCCATTGGAGTTCTTTACATTTGAGATTTGCACGGAGACCAAGACACTAAATAAATAGTATAAGATAGTGGGTGTAATATTGTTAAAATAATTGAAGTAGTGGGTGTAATATTATTAAAATAAATGAAGTAGTGGGTGTAATAGTGATTTTATTGTTAAAATAAGTGAAGTAGTGGGTGTAATAGTGTAAAATGTTAAAAAAGTGGAGTGAAGTAGTGGATGTAATAATGTATTTTATTGTTAAAAGTTACTATTTTTAGTAATGTAAAGAATTGGAAGGGACGACCCAAAATAGAAAGTGTAAAGAAATGAAAAGGACGGGGGAGTACTATTTTTAATTTTTAATAATGTAAAGAAATGGGTGGGACGTCCCAAAATAGTAACCGTAAATTATCACTAATTTTTAATGATAATTAGTTGATTGCCTTTTTCACATTTATTTTTAGTTGAAAATATTACCTTTTATAAATACCTAAAAAGATATACCCGAAAATATCACACCATAATTTTCAATAAAAATATAACACCTAAAATAAATAATAACATAATGTAATTAATGGTAATTAGTCGATTGTCTTTTTCACATTAACATAATAAATTAAAGGTAATTAGTCGATTGCCTTTTTCACTTTTAATTTTAGTTGAAGATATTAACTTTTATAAATACCTAAAAATAGATCATTAATATTTCTTTTCGAATTAAAACACGTTACCTTTTTAATTTACAATGAATCTTACAATCATTAATATATACCCAAAAATATCACACCATAATTTTCAAGAAAAATATAACACCTACAATTAATAATAATAACATAATATAATTGTAACGCCCCCAAATTCCCTACAGGAATCCAGGTCGTCACATCTCTTGCGAAATATTCAATCACCTGCTCAACATATAATCTACCACAATATTCGTAATAAACTCCACAATTACTCCACGGGTTATAGTCTTAGAACAAGTACTCAATAATCCAAAAGTTATTACAACATAAGTTCACTTCCCAGAATCTCTGAAATATTATTACAACTTCAAAATACTAGATACTAGAGCATTAAACAACTATTTTCCAGCTCCTAGCCATCTCAGATACTACAAGGCTAATGCGCTGAATTAGTTGCTTTTCCCCTTTCCCTCTATCTCGGATTACTTCACTGGTGCCATCTCTGGATGCCGCTGTTTAATAATATTTAAATACCAAGAATGAGCAAAAAGAATGCCCAGCAAGTATATAGACATCAATGAAGCAACAACTCACTCGAAAATATGTTTTCATCATATTATAAAAAGAAACTTCTCCACTTATAAAGATATATATATACCTTTGAAAAGAAAATAAACTCTAAAGTTTTATCAATCTTGAAATACTACTCACCTGAAGGAATAAATATATCTCAACAACTTCTCAAAGTACTACTCGAATATAATTCAATAACTTCTCGGAACTACTCAATTTGATTTGGACTTCTTCTCGAAATGCCTTCTCAAGTAATGGATGATCAATCCATTGTCACATCTCATTTTCTATCGATAGAAAGGATGGTCGACGTCTCGAACCACCCTAAATACTTCTCAGAAGGATGAGCCGACTTGCTCGGACCATCACCCTAAATACTTCTCAGTTTGGGCCGGTGCGTTACTCCGTTCACTTTTTGCCATCTCTAGTCCAGAATATAAGGTGTCAGAATTATCGGTCACCTTCAACTAGAATTTGCTTAGGCGTCACAGTAAAATAACACGTGCACCTTTATTTACTTCTCAATAAATTATTACTCCAATATCGTTCAGAAAAAATGAACGATAAACACCTCCAATAATTAGGTTTTCCTCTCGAATGAGTAGAGGAATATTTATGAAAAACTGTTCTGATCATGGATTCAGAATGAGGTAATCCATATCAGTAATCTCAACTTACTCTACATATATAACTCTACTCTTAAATATCAATTAATATATAGTATGAAAATATTATTTAATATATCTCTTTCATCTCCTCTGCGAGTACGAATGATGTATCTCGATAAACATCCCAACAATATGGACCAACTCATGAAAAAAATTTGAACACCTTGAGTAATAATATCCGGATGACAGCTCAACAATAATATATATGCATGTAAATTGTATGAATAAAAATCCGGTATAAACAACTGGATAGAATACTTGCTTTTGTGTTTTGAAAACTAATTAACATACTTATGAATTTAAAATATATAAATACTCTGAACAATAGAGTATGTACTAGTAAACTTGCCTGGTACTCTGAATGTAGCAGGGCTCGTAGCGGAATCCGACAATCTAAACAAAGTCAAAAAAACACGCGATTAATCCCCTATACGATCCACTTATAACTCAATACTCAAACACTTAGCCAATCACACATGTAAGACCCGCGATTATTAAATTTATCTAAATACTATTTTGGTAATTAGGAATAAAAATATTTTAAATTATTTTATTCCTGTTTGACGAGTCAAGGTGTTAAATATTTATTGGTATCGGGGGATATGTGTTATTATTAAGTGATCAAGGTGAAAATATTTTTTTATAATTTATTTTAGCTTATTTTGAAATTATATAAGTATTTTGATTCGGTTTGGCGGGTAATTATATCGCGAATATGAGATGGTATCGTTAGATATGAATAAAATGATCGAGAATGATTGTTTAGTACCCTTTATGTGTTTCGTGATTGTATTAGACTCCAGGATGATTACCTTTAAAAAATTTCGTAATCCGTGCGATCAATTTGTTCTTATCCAGTTAGAGCTGTTTTCAAAAATCCCTATGGGTTTCGATTTAACATCATTCTCGTATATATATTTGTCAGATAAATCTCAAAATTTTCCAAACTTGTACTTTATTCATTTTATGAGTCTTACAAATTTTCTATGATTGATTGTTATATTTGTCAAAATGTTTTCGTTCGAGTCGGACCCGTAATTGATTTAATTGGTACTTCCGGGATCGATTAAAAGTTAATTAGGGTTCCGAGCATTTCAGGAACAAAATATTTTTGGTGAATTTATCTGGACTAATCCAGATACTACTTTTGAGCCAATCGCATTCTTCACTCAACAGCCAATCAGATCAAACAATTGCAATTTCAAAAATTTTAATTTTTATCAAAATAAATTATATGTTCAAAAATCGTTCTTGAGGATCAAAGCTAAATTGAAGGTGATTTCGATGTCGGATTTTGGTATTCTAACAGTCGAATCGAAGCTCTCAACATCTTCTTCAATATTCTGGTATCATATTTCAGATTGGGTAAATTTCTGATTTCTAAGAATTATTCTTTAATTCTGCAGTTTTAGTGTTCTTGATCAAGTTGGAGATTTTCGTTTTGAGGATTGTTCAGTCCGTTTGTTGATGTTAATAGCTTCATATGTTTTCTAGGAGTCTAATTACATGCTCAATTTCATTATTCTTTTCCTAATTTGCTAATTCGAAAATTAGGGTTCTTGAGGGGAAAATTGGGGGATTTTGCTTGGTTGATTGTTTGATGATTTTGATGGTTCCTTAGGCTTTATCTAGCTTCAAGGAATTGATTCATGTATCTAATTGCTATGGTTGTATTCGATTTAGTGTAAAATGAGTTGAGAGTTTTTATTAGTTTGTAAACATGTTCGTTGTAAATTTATACGTTATTGTTCATGTGATTGGTTGTTAGTATTACATTTGTTGTTGTCTAAGCTTCGTTTTGACATAAGAATCATCAAATTTGGTGTTGGATTTGTGGATTTCGCGTGGTCACCGAAAAATGACCGAGTTCATCGGTTTTTGGTTCGATTCTGGTCGTTTGTGGTTCGTTTGGGTTGATTATGGTCTGTTTTGGAGTGCCCGGAAGTTGTAGATTGGTTTGGTGTCAATTTGGAGAGCAAAGGAGGCTTACCGGAGTGTTCTTTTTGGTCGCCGAAATATTCCGGATTCCGGCAAACCTCCGTTAATGGTGGTTGAGTGTTCTTGGTGTTCTTGGTGATGAATGTGTGGAGTAGGTGATGAAAAGTGCAGTTTGATCCAAAATTTTTCTAAACTTTTTCTAAAAACTATTTTGGATCAAATTTTTATAAAAATTTGATAAAATTCACAATTATTTAATGAATTATTATTTTAATTCCAAAAATCATTTGTTTATTTGTTTTTATTAAAAAAATAATAATTAAGAATTAAATACTTTTAATTATGTTAATTAATTTCAAATAATAATGCAATTAATTTAATTATTTGATAAATGTAATCAATTATTGAATAATTTTATTAATTAGTTATTAGTTGATTTTAATTAATTTAATTAGAGTTATTTATTCTTAATTAATCTATTTTATGTTTTAAAGTGATTTAAAAATAGTGGAAAATTGTTTAAAAATCTAGAAAATGTTTTAAAAATATTTTAAAATATTATGAGTTGGGTTTTATTCAAAAACCAAGGTTGAAGATGGTTTTCAAAAAATTTCTTGGGGTTCAGTTAACTATTAAAGTGAGTTATATGTGCTGTTTTGGGGAATTTACATGCTTAAATGTTATGTGAGCTATGTGTATTGACTGGTAGCGTGTCTTAAATATTTCTTAAGTTGATTAAGTGTGAAATGTAAGTAGCTTGGTTGGTTCGATGTGGAGTAAATGACTACTTGTTATGTGATTACGTGCAATACGTGTTAGTGAGCTGTAAGAGTGATTAACTGTTGGATTAAATGTTTAAATGCTCTGTTTGAATCCTGTATTCTTGCGAAAGGTGTTTAAAGTAGAAAAAGGTCAGTCGGAGACAATAATGTGAGATAAGGATTTTAGAATCGAGGGGACGGGACGTAAGAAAGTCAGTAGTTAAGAGAGACGTTCAGACAATTAAACGGGTTAAGCTATAATTACCAGGCAAGTATTTCCTTTCACTTATTGTTCAAGTGAATTCTTTCTTTAATAAATCTAATGATGATATGACCCCAAATTATTCATATCGAACTTGTCGATACCTTTGAGATTATTGTTCTTTGTTTATCACCCCATTATCGTGTCGAACTCGTCGACACCTATTGATATTATTATTCTTTATTTACCCTTGTTGTTGGGTTGATCTTGTTGATACCGGTTGATGTTGATATTTCATCAGTGATTCTTAATTATGAATTGTTGTTCTAGAACGTGAGTTTTCCAGTTAGTTGTTGTGGTAAGGTTGTCGATTGTTCCGACACCTTGTGAGTTTGAGGTAGAATTGGAAATGTTTTGACCAAAAGGTCGGACCCTATCATGGTCGTGATTAAAATGTTTTGACCGAAAGGTCGGACCCTATCGTGGTCGTGATTAAAATGTTTTTGGACCATAAGGTCGGACCATATTGTGGTCTTGAATAATTGAGGCCAATGTGTGTCATGGTCCAATTAGAGGGACTTTGTTGTGTGCATTGTCCGGGGTTAGTGCAGGACTGATCAACCGCCTAACTCCGCTGTTTTTTAAAAATATATAAAAATCCAATTCTAATCCATACATTGAGTTTGAATTGCTTAAAGTCTGATTCCTTTGAAGCCTACTATGTTTGTTCTTGTTGATCAGGACTTAGGACTGTTCTTGATATTTATACACATTTATACTTGCTGAGCACTGTTGGCTCACTCTTGCATTGTTGTTATTTTTCTAATTTATAGAGACGAGATGAGTGGACCTTGTGGTCAGATGAGTAGTCGTGTTCCGACAACGAGAGGTGATGTCCGAGTTGTTGACTTGGTCGGGTAGTGACTTGAGCTTTGTCAGAGGTTGGTTAATTAGTTCATTAGATGGACTTAGTTGTTAGTAATTTGTATAAAAATTTTATTCGGAGTTTGGATTGTATTAATGTAATTCAATAGTTGTTTCATACCATAACCTGTATGTGATCTTGGATCAGGGATATTTTATTATTGCATTATGTTTATATCCAGGTATGTGTCGTGTAGATTGTGGTTAGTGGCCCCAAATCTGTACCCAAGATTATGGGATGCCACAGTTGGTATAAGAGCTACATGTTATGGTCACTGAAACAGATTAGGAGGGTTAGGTGTACATGTCTAAGATAGACGTTGGGTAGAACGATTTAGAATAAGGTTCGTCATGGGTGTCACAACGAGTATTGCAACGTTATCCAGTCTTTCAACATATCGCGCGAGTAGAAGTTCGATTCGTTCAAGGATTTGGCTATGAGCGAGATAGCTAATCCGGAACAGCAAAAGCTAATTGGGCAGTTGGAGCTACCTGTCTGGAAGACATTATCTCGAGGTTTTCACGTATATTCTAGAACTATTCTAAGGTATTATTTACGATGTGAACATTATAGGGAGAGTACGAGAAGACTATACCACGATGTGGGAAGCGATTATTGCTATGGGTTGGAAGTAAGAGTGTAGCCGTGCATCCATAGTCATTGATCTTATTCAATTTATTGTCTGAGGGGATTGTCATATGTTTTGAAAAATTCTTATTCTTGCTATGAATTGTTGTGAACTAATTCTCGGTTTAAATCGTTGCTGAAGCATTTGTTGCACAGTGACGGTTAAAGATCGAGAATGAATTGAGATCTTCTTATTTATTCAACTCATTATTGTCAGGCCGGTTTTGGCAGCTAAGTATGTTAGTGCTTAGCTGACAGGAGTGAGATTATGAATAATTATGAATTTTTTTGAATATTTGTTTAATCGATAGTCGATGCATATGTTTGGTGATCAACTATACTTCAATTGATGGTGAGTTTCGTAAATCAAAATTATCTACACATTGTCCTACTCTTTTAGAAATATCCCTATCTTTCAGAGGATATTTGATCCAACTTTATATACAATATTTTGAGATTCTTGAACTCTTTCTATTTTCCCTAGATACTTGATCTTCTTTATTCAACCTGAGATGAACAACCTATGTATATAGGGAATTCAGGGACATTTTATCTCTGTGATAGAAGTCTGGTGGGACGCCACTGATTGTGTTTGTCATGAAAGTACAAAAGACTGGCCATCTTTTCGTACTTAAGTGGAGCAGAGTGAAGCAGGATATATACATTTTGTTTGTAAAAGTTATTAGGAGGAATTGAAGCTTGAATAAGAAGTAAGGTGATTGTGTTGGAATTAACTTATGTGAGTCCAGTTTCAAGTACTATGATTATTAAGAAAAGAAGAGGGTTGACCAAGATGAGACAAGATGATAAAAACCAGATAATTTTCAGAATTGTTTTAAAGAAATGTGATTCAGTTAAGGGAAGAATCTAGAATTCAGAAGATTTAGAGTTGAGAGAGTTGGGGCACAGTTGTTGCCCATATAATGAGAATTAGGAGAGATTAATAAGACCTCATGGTTGGAAGATAAGAATTTAAGAGAAAGTATATGGTGATAGTGTTAGTGCCCTAGAGACAATGTAGTTGTGCTTCTAGGAAAGACTATTTTGTTATTTAATGATTATGTTCTACTGATTATTCAACATTAATTTATTATGTCTTAATTTACTGCGATATAAATGTTGGAGTAATAAATGTCCTTGGAATATAGAACATGTATTCTATATCTTTAAGTATGTGACTTAAAAATGAGATTATATGAATAGTGTTTATATTCCTAAATATCCCTAATCGAGCATTATTAATATGGGACAATTATAATGCATAAAGATTAGTATGTTTGTTGACGGATGACCACTTCCCATTGGTCATAGGTATAGTGATACTAAAGTCAAGAACATAGGTGCATGTAATTTTATACATGGCACTGGATTAACCCACGGTGAGATTCTACATGTTGATAATGTCATTTGAAAGACTCACAGTGATAATGGTGTAATGATCCTTATACTTGAGATCATTATATTTCTATACGAGGATTAATATACTTTGACTACATTAAAAGTTACCTTTGATCGAGTGATGATAAAAGTGTACATCGGGTATATTATGAGTCGTATGAGAAATATGAATGATAGATAAAGGATTTAACCCTCCTATTATTAGGAGAGATATTATTGGCCTCTTGATTGAGTGAGACTATGAAAATGCATGGCCATGCTCAAATATTGATTTGTTTTAATAGTCTACTCATTGATCAAGGAAACCCGGATTAAACGTTGAAGAGGATGACTAATAACATGCCTCGAGTTTAATCTATAATATTTGGTTAAAGGGATTATATTACACAGAAACATTAATCATGAAAGGTTTAATTGGATCACCAATTATTGTTATTACTTGGGTAGCAATGATGTATTACTAGATGCCGCTCATTGTTTACAATTTTATTATTGGATATTAAAATTATTGCCAACGTAATAATAACCTAAAGGGTTACACAATAAGAACGTTTATGATATAGGCTAAATGTAAGTCCTAAAGACACATTTAATGTGGCATTAATTAGACCTAGAATGGTCCAAACATGGGGCCCACCAGATGGGCCCAAACCCTATTTATAACATTAATTTCGTAATTAATATTAGGGGTAATAACCAGCTCAGCAATAAGAGTCAAACAAGGATATTACTCTTGCCTGACTTAGCCTCCAAGGCACAGAATTCGATATGGGAACTGACTCCTACAAGGAAGGAGTCTAGAACCTTCCTCAAGGCGGTGACTTGCCCACCAAGTCACCTAATTCTACTACGATTCTAGGGCTTCTCAGCCTATATAAAGGGTCTGACCCCTCATTCTCAGAACTACGTCTTGGCTTGATTCTCTAACAATACAGAGATACGTAGGCATCTTGTGAGGACAGATTGAGTCACGAAACACAAGTGCAGCCATTAAAGCTCGAAGCTTCCACAATCCCTAGTAGTTAATACGCAATAAATACACCCTACTTTTTATTCCACAACAGTTTAAAAGGAGTTTTAATTTAAATTACGAATTTAAATTAAATTATTAAATTCGAAATTAGATATTTAATTAATTGAGCTGGTCTTAATTATTATTAAATAGAATTCAAATTTAATATTAAAACCAAATCAGAATGGGTTTGGAGAAGCCCAATTCGATTTAGGGTTTAGCCCAATCTCTCTTCCCTATAAATACATTATGATGTATTGTTTAAGGATAGACTTTTGCAATTCATTTTTAAAGAAAAACGTTTGAGAGGCTAGAGAGAGATAGGCAGGTTCTTCGGCTAGTACCGGCTCAGGTGATCGTTGGACGATCAAGCGTTCGTGTGGACTACTTTGGAAACGTAGATCTCGAAGAGGGCTGCGTGGTGATTATTTTGGACCTCCATCTATCATCAATTTGTAAAGCTTCTTTAAGGTATTCATCTAACTCCGAATTAAATATCATGTTTTTGCATGGATCCTGCGGTAGGGTTTCGATTTCTATTCTTTTTCGTGTTTAATTCCGCTACGTTTGATGCTCTGATACCATCAATAATGCTCGATTAGGGATATTTAGGAATATAAACACTATTCATATAATCTCATTTTTAAGTCACATACTTAAAGATATAGAATACATGTTCTATATTCCAAGGACATTTATTACTCCAACATTTATATCGCAGTAAATTAAGACATAATAAATTAATGTTGAATAATCTGTAGAACATAATCATTAAATAACAAAATAGTCTTTCCTAGAAGCACAACTACATTGTCTCTAGGGCACTAACACTATCAATCTCCCACTTGCACCAGAGCCAATCGCCAATGTATCTAATACCCATGGAACTAGTGTGACCTTCGTGCTTCTGCTGCGACAAAGCCTTAGTCAGTGGGTCCGCAACATTATCATTAGTATGCACTTTACATATATATAAATGTATTCGATACAATGTATGTGTAGAGATAAAGATGCATGTTTAATTAGATTAATCATGTGTGTATTAGATACGACACCCATGCCATGCCTGCTTAAACAAGTTAAAATCCGTAACGACTTGAGATTTCATAATTAAACAATAACGACTATGAGATTTCTGTGTTTATGAAACACGGAATTAAATACGAATTTTCAATTATTTCGATATGGGGAGATTTTGTCAAAAACGGGTCATACCTGTAAGGAAGTTGGGTATTAAGTGAGGCTACTTGTGACTCCTCCAACAACCTGGAAATCAAACCATTGGTGAATATTGATTTGAAGTATTTTTTTCAAGGAAAAATTTGGAATCTCTTTATGATGGGATCATGGTCGTTTTAATTAAAACCCCTAAGTAAAAAAAATATTAAGTTTAAGATGCCTTCCAAATGGGAAACACTCGTCAAGACCTAGATCGACAAAGGGTAGGTGCGCCAAAGCGGAGTACCCTCGTTTATCGTGGTAAGGCGCGATCGAGTAAGTTACTGATACTCAACTGTTAGGCCATTGGGTTCGACTTAACTAAGTGACAACAATAGGATTGTGAACTTAGAGGCATAGTGATAGAGTGTATTTTATATATACTTTATAGGATTTTGTTCCCACATTTACGGTGCTTTTGTGAATAATCGTGTGGATTTAATTAGTTTTTGATGAGTTTGTTGCAGGAAATAAAGAATTGCCAAGTTGGAAGGAGTTTAATGATTTTTAATGATTTTACGGAGTTTTTAGCTCAAAAGAATTATTTGGTGAACTTCCAAGAAGAATTTATGAAATCTTGGTTCATTGTTTGAGATTTCGGGATTAAATGGAGAGCTCGGCAGATTTGCAGGGGCGTAGCAGCACTGCCAAGGCGCAACAACGCCTGCATCCTACTGCCAAGGCGCGCCAACAAGAGTTTCAAGGCGCTATAGCGCGAGACATGGCGCAACAGCGCGATACTAGAACTGATTTGCAGAGGAAGCAGCGCGCAACAGCGCGCGGAAGGGCGCAACAGCGCTCATGTGCGGAGTTTTTTTCCCAATAATGGATTTTTATCCCTTTTTCCTACTTGGATTATAATTCTAATTACCTCCAGCTGGGCCTATTTATTTAAGGCAATTACTTAGACTTGTAGCACTCTATAAACACATCTAGGGTATTATTTTAGGGATCGAAAGATTATTGTACACACTACAATTTTGTAAACATCTTTTGGGAGATTTTTGGAGAACTTTTATTTCCTTTGAAGGTTAAAGGTTTTTTCTCTATTCTTATAATTATGTGTTCATCTTATAATTCTTGTTTTGTTAATTTAATTATGAGTTAGTAGATTATTAATCTAGGGTTAAGTAGAACCCTAGTTATGATTGATGTGTGAATTTCCCAATTCCCCCAATTTGATTGTTTAATTGCTCTTACTTATTGAGTTGTTTAAATTAACAATTACAAATCAGACGTGATTATGTGTATTGTTTGAACCAATATCTAATTATCAGCGAGAGTTGGATTTAGATGGTTGTGATTTATCAAATAAGAACATGAAATTCTCCATGAGAATAGGTAGAATGGATTGTTAGGAAATTAGGATGCTGTGATTAATGTCTCTAAATTGCATGATACCATGAGAATAGGTTTGATTGTATTTTAAGAGAAGCCATTAATACTCGAGAGGGGTTATTGGTATTTATAGGGCGCATCTTTCCTGTTGAGCAGTGCACGATTAATTGGGGAGGAAATTCACGATTGCATTAATTCATGCTAGTGGGGATACTTAATTCTGGATGTTTTTAATATTTGATTAATACAAACACAAATTCTCTTTAGCATAAAATTAGTTTAATAATTTCTCAAAATTTATTGTGTTACTTGCTTAGCCGAATTGAATCAGAAATAACTGGTGATTGATACGTTTGTCTCTGTGGGATCAACTCTGACTTACCCTACTACATAGTTAGAAGGATTTGTTAGATATTATTATTTGATAGGCACGCGACAGCCTTGTCAAATTTTTGGCGCCGCTGCCGGGGACAAAGCAGTGTTAGGTTAGTTAATTTTTGAATTGATTTAGCTAATTTGTTTCGTTGAGTTGCTTTGGCTATTATTCCCTTGTTATTTGATCATTGTGTCTAGTTCTCTTGTTGCATGCACACTCGAAGTTCAGGTACTAAAAATTTAATTGCTCTTGATCCTGAAATTGAAGCTACAGCAAGAAGGCAAGCAGGCAAGCGAAGGAAAAACAAGGACAAGGAAGTTATGGGTGATACAACAGCTAAAGCTCTCAGGGAGCATGGTATGCCAGATGCTACAGGCGTACTCTCCTGTATTGTCAGACCAACAGTCACAGCTACACACTTTGAACTCAAGCCTCAGTTCATCCAATTCATCTCCAATGATTCTTTCGCAGGATTGTCCACTGAAAATCCTGTTGATCATCTTGAGAGTTTTCTTGAAAAGTGTGATACAATAAAGCTGACTAATGTTAGTGATGATGCTATAAAGCTGCGCTTATTTCCATTCTCTCTTCGAGATGCAGCAAAAGATTGGTTGAAGGATGAAGGACCAAATACATTCACTACTTGGGATAGTCTTGCGAAGGCTTTTCTACTAAAATTCTTCAGTCAGAAGAAGACTTCTAAGCTCAGGAATGAGATATCTAATTTTCGTCAAGATGATGACGAGTCACTTCATGATGCTTGGAGAAAATTTAAGCGACTTTAAAGACAATACCCTCACCATGGAATTCCTGACTGGTTGTTGATCCAAACATTCTATAATGGGTTAACACAAGAGTTCCGAAATTTTGTTGATGCTTCTTCTGGTGGTTCTATTATGAAGAAGAGTACTGAGGATGCGAAAGCTTTGTTAGACGAGATAGCGTCTAATGATAATTATCCATACAGTGATCGAAATCATCTTAAGAAAGGTGGTAAGTATGATGTTGATGCTTTAACCATGTTGAATACTACTATGCAGGAAATGGTTAAAAAGATTGAGCAATTGGATGCCAGAAGTACTCCATCTACTGTTGCTCATGTGAGATATGTGGTGTAGTTGGACACACCAAACTTGCTTGTCAATACAATCCTTCTGGAATGGCAATGGAGCAAGCAAATGCTCTTTACAATCAAAATCAAAGGCCACAATATAATCCTTACTCCAACACGTACAATCCAGGGTGGAGAGATCATCCTAATTTTTCCTACAGGAATAACCAGGCTCAAGCTCAACCTCCACAGAATAATTTTTCTCAGCCGCCAGGTTTTCAACCAGCTCAGCCGCAAAAATCCAACTTGGAGAATCTTTTGGAAGGATTTATCTCTACCCAAGTGAAGAAGAATGAGGAATTTGACTCAAGTATCAATGAGATAAAGGCTCATAACAAGTTGATGGAAAATACAATCACTCAAATTGCTCAACAGTTGAATCAACTTAACAAGTCTTCATGTCAACTTCCTGGTCAAACTGAACAACCACATAGAGCTCATGTGAATGCTATAACTTTAAGAAGTGGCAAGGAATTGCAAGGGCCGGAGATGAAGATTAGTAATGATAATTTGAACGTTGGAGACGGGGAGAAAATTCAATCTAAAAATGTGGATGTACAAGAATTGATAGAAGAAAAGAAGGACTCTGTTGTAGTTCTAATTAGACCATACGTGCCACATGTTCCTTTTCCTCAGAGGTTGGTGCAAGCTAGGCTTGGTGAGAAGTTTTTAAAGTTTATGGATATCTTGAAAAAGCTGGAGCTTAGTATTCCTTTCCTAGATGATATCAAGGAGATGCCTTCTTACGGGAAGTTTCTTAGGGAATTATTGTCAAACAAACGAAAGATTGAAGAAAGTTCTTCTATCTCATTAACGGAGGAGTGCAGTGCCGTCTTGCAAAACAATCTTCTTAAAAAGCTAGCTGATCTAGGTAGCTACTCTATTCCTGTAAAACTTGGGAATTTGGAGATCAAGAGAGATTTATGTGATCTTGGAGCAAGTGTCAGTCTTATGCCCTTATCGATTTGTAACAAGCTTCAGATGGGTGAATTAAAATCCACACGTATATCTCTACAATTGGTAGATAGAAGTGTGAAATATCCTCTTGGTGTACTTGAAGATGTCCCTGTTAAGGTCGGAAAGTTTTTTATTCCATGTGATTTTGTTGTCATGGAGATGGAGGAAGATGCACAAAATTCTATTATTCTTGGGAGACCTTTCTTGGCTACAGCTGGTGCGAAAGTTGATATGATGCAAGGGAAAATTTCTTTCGAAGTTGGAGGTGAGAAAATGGAATTTAAATTTTCCAACTCTTTGAATAGTCCTTCTATGAAGGAAAGTGATCTTGAAAAGAATAATGACACAGTTCTTATGGTGAAGAATTTGTGTGGAGATCAAGTTATGAAGGCTGATAATTACCTCTCTACGCCTCCTGCAATTTTGGTGAGAGGTCTACATGTCACTAATGTTGATTTGAAGCCTTCAACAATGAAATCAATTGGTGGAATTCAGTTTGGTGGATTGTCTGTTGAAGATCCTGATGCTCATATTGAAAACTTTTTAAAGATTTGTGATTCTATCGATTGTGATGGAGTTTCTGATGAGGTCATTTGCCTTCGATTATTCCCTTTCTCTCTAAGGAATAGAGCTAAAAATTGGTTATTTTTGCTACCCTCAAATTCCATTACTACATGGGAAGACTTGCTTATTAAATTTCTTTGTAAGTTTGTCTCACAAGAAAAATTGTCAAAGATAGTTGTTGCAATCTTAAAGTTCACTCCAGACAGAAAAGAAGGATTGATGAACGAAGCCGAAGAAGAAGCTTATAAATTCTTGGGAGAGATCGTGAAAAAATATGTTGATGGAGAGCACACCGTCTATCCACCTCCAGATACACCACCTGAGGAGGGTGGCCCTGACGACGACTAGGTATGTTCCTTATTATCCCTTTTATTGCCTTCACTGAGGACATTGAATGCTTCAAGTTTGGGGGCGATTTTAGGGGTAAGTAGTAGTCGTTGTGTAATTGTATCTTTGTAGAATTACATTGTATAAAAAAAATTAAAAATTGAAAAATACCAAAAATAATTCTAGCCATGTGAAGATTACTTACGTAAATGCACTCATGCATGCTTAGAAATCTTGTGTTTATGGATGCTTTTGATTGAGAAGTGATATGTGATGTTCTTGTGCACACACGTACACTAGCAAGTAGAAACTAGTAGACTTTTTGAATGTGCTAAATGATTAGAATGACATGAATATGTGCAAGGTAATTTGGTCTATATGCTTTGAATACAAGTAGGTGCGTTAGAGAGACTATTACTTTGGGATTGATTATGCTTTGTCACACCAAGTGAGTTTTGAGCTTATAATGCATATCTTTTGCATGATTATTCGTTTGCTTGAGTGTCCACTTGTCGTTTGCATTGCTAGCACTTGCTTGAAGTCTTTCTTGAGATGCATGACTTTAATTGATGATAAGATGATAAAGGCAATTAATAAAAGTTCAAGTGTGGGGAAGTATTTATTGGTTTTAATAAGTATGGGAGTTGTTTTAATTTCATTGTCGGGTACTAGCTTTTGACTTAACCTTCTTTGGCTTTCTTGACATACCTTGTCCCTAGCCCCGTTACAACCTGAACAAAGACCTTTTGATTGTCATCAATGATGTATGTTGTGTTAAAAGTTAGATTGATAACAAGGACGGAGCATGTTTATGATATTGTTGGAGTTGAGTGAAACACTTACCCTTTGTTTTGAGTGAATATTTTTTGTGAGTGAACGGTGAGTTTTTGCTTTTGGCATAGGAGATCCCAGATTTTGTCTCAAAGATGTGCTCTTGTGTGCTTAGCATGTTTACCAACCTATTCTTACATTTGACATGAATTTCTATGATACTATGCATCTTCTTTCAGTAGACTATGTGGATACTTGCACTTTAGACACCAAGGCATTGCATTTTCATTTTGATTCTTAAGCGGATGTGACATGAGAGGATGGGTGTGTGTGGTGTTGTATTGATGTGTGATCTTTTGCATGAGCTAGATGAATTTTGTGGGTATATTCACTATAAACCCTCACGAGACCTTACTCGTCCACTAGGGCTACCTAGGGGTTTAAAGGGCTTGTTGCATATGCCAAATGCAACCGTGATCACCTACGGAAGTGGTACTAATTAGTTAGTATAATTATTATGTTAGTTTGTACGAGGACGCGCAAAGTGCTAAATGTGGGGATATTTGATAGAGTGTATTTTATATATACTTTATAGGATTTTGTTCCCACATTTACGGTGCTTTTGTGAATAATCGTGTGGATTTAATTAGTTTTTGATGAGTTTGTTGCAGGAAATAAAGAATTGCCAAGTTGGAAGGAGTTTAATGATTTTACGGAGTTTTTAGCTCAAAAGAATTATTTGGTGAACTTCCGAGAAGAATTTATGAAATCTTGGTTCATTGTTTGAGATTTCGGGATTAAATGGAGAGCTCGGCAGATTTGCAGGGGCGTAGCAGCGCTGCCAAGGCGCAACAGCGCCTGCATCCTACTGCCAAGGCGCGCCAACATGAGTTTCAAGGCGCTATAGCGCGAGACATGGCGCAACAGCGCGATACCAGAACTGATTTGCAGAGGAAGCAGCGCGCAACAGCGCGCGGAAGGGCGCAACAGCGCTCCTGTGCGGAGTTTTTTCCCAATAACGGATTTTTATCCCTTTTTCCTACTTGGATTATAATTCTAATTACCTCCAGCTGGGCCTATTTATTTAAGGCAATTACTTAGACTTGTAGCACTATATAAACACATCCAGGGTATTATTTTAGGGATCGAAAGATTATTGTACACACTACAATTTTGTAAACATCTTTTGGGAGATTTTTGGAGAACTTTTATTTCCTTTGAAGATTAAAGGTTTTTTTCTCTATTCTTATAATTATGTGTTCATCTTATAATTCTTGTTTTGTTAATTTAATTATGAGTGAGTAGATTATTAATCTAGGGTTAAGTAGAACCCTAGTTATGATTGATGTGTGAATTTCCCAATTCCCCCAATTTGATTGTTTAATTGCTCTTGCTTATTGAGTTGTTTAAATTAACAATTACAAATCAGACGTGATTATGTGTATTGTTTGAACCAATAGCGAGAGTTGGATTTAGATAGTTGTGATTTATCCAATAAGAACATGAAATTCTCCATGAGAATAGGTAGAATGGATTGTTAGGAAATTAGGATGCTGTGATTAATGTCTCTAAATTGCATGATACCATGAGAATTTGTTTGATTGTATTTTAAGAGAAGCCATTAATCGAGAGGGGTTATTGGTATTTATAGGGCGCATCTTTCCTGTTGAGCAGTGCACGATTAATTGGGGAGGAAATTCACGATTGCATTAATTCATGCTAGTGGGGATACTTTATTCTTGATGTTTTTAATATTTGATTAATACAAACACAAATTCTCTTTAGCATAAAATTAGTTTAATAATTTCTCAAAATTTATTGTGTTACTTGCTTAGCCGAATTGAATCAGAAATAACTGGTGATTGATACGTTTGTCTCTGTGGGATCGACTATGACTTACCCTACTACATAGTTAGAAGGATTTGTTAGATATTATTATTTGATAGGCACGCGACAACCTTGTCACATAGAGTTTGGTAAGATTTATTGGATGAAAAGGAACAAAAGTTGTTATGTGAACAAATGTTGTTCTACCAAACTATCCAAGAGTTATATATGATATAATTGACAAATGTTGTCTACCTAAATAATCATTTTAAGGAGAAAAGCCAAAGCTGACCTTAAAAGTGATGAAATATGGATCTTGGCTCACTTGAAAGGTTTAGAGAAACTTTTCCGAATTGATAGGTAGGGCTATTAATTTGATAAAAATATTGGGAGATATATATTGTGAATATATATGAATAATCAATTGAACATAATTTAACAAATCCGTAGACTAATTATTTTATGCATTTTTAACAATGTAGATATTCGAAATGGCAAACAACACAAATCACTTTTCTTTGCGATCAGTCCTTGAGAAAGACAAGTTGACAGGAACTAACTTCCTAGATTGGCAAAGGAATTTGAGGATTGTCCTCAGGCAAGAGCGAAAGCTCTATGTCATAGATATTCCTCGCCTTGGACCTCTCCCTGAAGGTGCAACGGAGGCTCAACGAAATGCTTATCAGAAGCATTTGGATGATGACACCGATGTCACCTGTTTGATGCTTGCGACTATGAGTCCTGAGCTGCAGAAACAACATGAGAATTTTGATTCTTATATCATGATCGAGCACCTTAAACGTATGTTTGAAGGACAGGCTCGTCAAGAGAGATTTGATACAAGCAAGGCCTTGTATCAAATTATTTGGAGGATCTAAAGAAACTAAATGTTGTTCAGATTTCTGAATTCAGGTATTTATGTTATAGAAGTCAATTTGTCTACTTCTACATCATGGGTATTAGATACTGGATGTTGTTCCCACATTTGTATAAATGTGCAAGAACTTCGAAGAAGTAGAACTTTGGCGAAAGGAAAAGTCGACCTACATGTTGGCAATGGAGCAAAGGTTGTTGCTTTAGCAGTAGGGACTTATTATTTATCGTTTGCCACCGGTCTTATTTTAGAACTTGAGAACTGTTATTACGTGCATGCGATTTATAGAAACATTATTTCCGTTTCTTGTTTGGACAAGATTGGCTTTTCGTTTTTGATTCAGAACAATGGTTGTTCGTTTTCATTGAATAATGTTACCTATGGGGTTGCACGTTTGTTTAATGGTTTATATGTTCTTGATCTTGATACTCCTGTCTATAATATAAGTAATAAACATCTTAAGACAAATGACTCAAATCAAACATACCTCTGGCACTATCGTTTAGGCCTTATAAATGAGAATCGCATTTCCAAATTACATAGGGATGGATACTTGGATAAGTTTGATTTTGAATCATACGAAGAACGCAAACCGTGTCTCATTGGCAAAATGACTAAAGATCCTTTTACCGGTCAAGGTGAAAGGGCCACCAACGATTGGAATTGATACATAGTGATGTATGTGGTCCAATACGTATGATGGGAAGAGGTGACTTTTATTATTTCATAACATTTACTGATGATTTTAGTAGATACGGATATGTGTATCTTTTGAAGAACAAATCTGAATCATTTGAAAAATTCAAAGAGTATAAGGCTGAAGTTGAAAAGCAATTAGGTGAAAGTATTAAAACTCTACGACCTGATCGTGGGGGAGAATACTTAAGCTTGGAATTCAAGAATTTCCTAAAGGAGTGTGGTATCGTATCACAACTCCCTCCTCTTGGAACACCACAATGGAATGGGGTGTCTGAAAGGAGAAATCGTACCTTGTTGGACATGGTACGGTTGATGATGAGTCTTGCGGATCTTCTAATCAGTTTCTGGGGTTATGCCCTAGAGACGGCTGCACAAACACTAAACTGAGTTCCTTCAAAATCGGTTCAAAAGACACCATATGTGATATGGACTGATAAACGTAATAGCATTTCATTTATGAAAGTTTGGGGATGTGAAGCGTTTGTGAAACGCTTGGTCTCTGATAAGCTAGGACCGAAATCAGATAAATGTAATTTTGTAGGATACCCATTAGAAACTAAAGGGTATTATTTATATAAACCTTCTGAGAACAAAGTGTTTGTTGCTCAAACGACTATGTTTGTTGACGGATGACCACATCTCATTGGTCATAGGTATAGTTCTACTAAAGTCAAGAACATAGGTGCATGTAATTTTATACATGGCACTGGATTAACCCACGGTGAGATTATACATGTTGATAATGTCATTAGAAAGACTCACAGTGATAATGGTGTAATGATCCTTATACTTGAGATCATTATATTTCTATACGAGGATTAATATACTTTGACTACATTAAAAGTTACCTTTGACCGACTGATGATAAAAGTGTACATCGGGTATATTATGAGTCGTATGAGAAATATGAATGATAGATAAAGGATTTAACCCTCCTATTATTAGGAGAGATATTATTGGCCTCTTGATTGAGTGAGACTATGAAAATGCATGGCCATGCTCAAATATTGATTTGTTTTAATAGTCTACTCATTGATCAAGGAAACCCGGATTAAACGTTGAAGAGGATGACTAATAACATGCCTCGAGTTTAATCTATAATATTTGGTTAAATGGATTATATTACATAGAAACATTAATCATGAAAGGTTTAATTGGATCACCAATTATTATTACTTGGGTAGCAATGATGTATTACTAGATGCCGCTCATTGTTTATAATTTTATTATTGGATATTAAAATTATTGCCAAAGTAATAATAACCTAAAGGGTTACACAATAAGAACGTTTAAAAGGAGTTTTAATTTAAATTACGAATTTAAATTAAATTATTAAATTCGAAATTGGATATTTAATTAATTGAGCTGGTCTTAATTATAATTAAATATAATTCAAATTTAATATTAAAACCAAATCAGAATGGGTTTGGAGAAGCCCAATTCGATTTAGGGTTTAGCCCAATCTCTCTTCCCTATAAATACATTATGATGTATTGTTTAAGGATAGACTTTTGCAATTCGTTTTTAAAGAAAAACGTTTGAGAGGCTAGAGAGAGAGAGGGGCAGGTTCTTCGGCTAGTACCGGCTCAGGTGATCGTTGGACGATCAAGCGTTCGTGTGGACTACTTTGAAAACGTAGATCTCGAAGAGGGCTGCGTGGTGATTATTTTGGACCTCCATCTATCATCTATTTGTAAAGCTTCTTTAAGGTATTCATCTAACTCCGAATTAAATATCATGTTTTTGCATGAATCCTGCGAGAGGGTTTCAATTTCTATTCTTTTTCGCGTTTAATTCTGCTGCGTTTGATGCTCGAAACCTTCATATTGAGATTGTGTTGAGGTAAACGTAGAGAATGTAAATGCAACTAGGAAGGTTAGAATGGTAACAAGTGATAGAGTCAGAAGTTAGATCTGTGTATTAGAAATGTGGGAAATAAGACGTGTTGTCAGAGATTGTGTCATATCAGTACTAGTGGACCCTATTATGTGAATCATAGAACTCTTTTCTGTAAATTACTAGGAACCTAGAAATTCAATATGACTATGAATGATGTTATCGAGAATTTGAATGTGATGGTAGTGCAAAAAGTCAAGTGTGAGTCAAGATTAGATTGATTAGCTAACTACAAAGTGTAATCAAGTTGTGAGGACAAGAAAGTGAGATTATGGTTCTCAAGAGATGTAGAAATGATATTTTAAGGTCGAGGATAGATAAAGAAGTCTTAACAATCGTGTAGACCAAGAGATTATTGTACTAAGATTATGAAGTTGTTTTGCACAGAGGAAATAATCAGAAAGGAAATAGTTAAATTGGAGGAAATTCCAGTGGTTAACGATTTTGAATGTATACTTAAATTGATTACCAAGATTGTCATCAGACAAAGAGGTAGTTTGTGTTCGTTATTTAATTTCATATATAGAATCAGTTTCATGTAGTTCAATATCGGATGACATTAATAGAAATGTTAGAGCTAAGAAATTAAGTAAAAGATTTTCGCAAGAAAAGGAGTAGTGAAACTTGTTGTGCCCAAAATCATCATGGGCTGAATTTAGGCCCACTAGCCTTGTGGGTTCAATCTATATGACTAAGAAGATAGATCCAGTACAAGACAAAAAGAATTAGATATGAAGAAATAAGCATTAGACAGAAAAGTGATCAAGAAACCATGAATACCAGGAGGTTCCTAAAGGTCTAGAAGCTGAGCAGAACATTCGAAGACCAGGTTCCCCTAAGAAAAAGAGTTTGATTTAGTATAGTTACAGTCACGAAAAGAGGTAAGAGTATGCAACGACCTTAAATGAGTTAACCAGTCTAACATGTTTGTTATTTGTGCAGGTACAGGTACCTAGAAAGAGGTTCCTGAGCAGTATGTCCCGAAATAAGGAGGTTCCTGAGAAATAGGATCCTGTGATATAGGTTCCTGAGCACCAGGTTCCTAAGCATGACCGATAGAATATTCTAGAAGCTATCTAGAATCGATAAATGCATTATAGAACGGTTTAGGAATGAAAACTTTTACCCCTTTGGTAGCTCCGATTGATCATATTTATGCTATGAATGAAAATTCCTCATGGTTTAGGAAGCCTTTTAGAACGGGTCCTCCAGGAAATAAGAATGAGCGTCCATATTGTGATTTTCATGACAACAATGGGCATAATACCGCAGACTGTCGCCATCTGAGGGATTTAATCGAAACTTTGATCAGGCAAGGACAGTTAACTGAATGGGTAGCTCAGGAAGGAAAGAAGTATAGAGAGGAAAAGATGCAGAAAGCAACAGAATCTGTGTTGATAGAAGGACCACCTAAAACTGGATGCATACGAACTATTATAGGAGGTCCCCATGTTGGAGGAAGCGGCAGAAACACTATGGAAAGGTATACTCGTGAAGCTAGGGAACGATCGTTGACCAATGTCTGTAATCTATCTCAAAGGTCACCCAGGTTGTTTGAAGGGGAGGATGCAGATATTACCTTCACTGAAGAGGATGCTTCTTGGGTACATCACCCCCACACAGATGCTTTGGTGATTGAAGTAGGAATTGGGTCTTATGAGGTTCATCGAGTGCTAGTGGATAATGGAAGCTCTGTGAATCTACTATCATATTCAGCTTTCAAAAAGATGCATTTTCTGGATAGAGACTTAACTCCAACAAAGGATACCTTGTATGGCTTTACTAATAATCAGGTCCCAATTAAAGGTAAGATTCGTTTACCAGTAACTTTAGGGAATAAGCCTTGTTGCATTACACAGCTATCAGAGTTTATTGTTACAGAAGACAACATGAATTATAATGCTATCCTTGGGAGACCAATTCTGAAAGAAATGAGGGTGGTAACCTCGATTTATCACATAACTATGAAGTTTCCGACACCGTGTGGCATTGGTATAGTTCGAGGTTGTCAGTATGAGTCTAGAGAGTGCTACACCAAGGATTTGCAGCATGCTGCTAAGGCTGCTAAGCTACCTGAGCCAATGGATGAGGTTCCAGATGATTTTCCAGGGAAGAATCCGGATGATATAACAGTTGATCTACGTAGCCAGCCATTGGAGGGTTTTGTGCCAGCATCGTGAAGAGCAGTGAGAATTGAAGAGATCACAGAAGAGGAACCTCATGCTGAGATTCTAGTTTTTCAGGGACCGGATACCCCATACTTGTTCTTAAAAAATGCACCCCCTACGGACAATGATGGTGATGTGTGTATGACAGAGGAATTGGATTCTGAGAATTCTCGAAAATTGAAGCACAGTGGAAGTAGTGAGGATAGTCAGCCAATTGCTAAGAGAAGGAATGTCATGCAGGAAGCACATGTGCCACTTGTTGTGGAGGAATCTCAAGAAGAATTGGTGGTAGAAATGGATATAGATTTGGATCCTCGAATGCCAGAAACGGTGGTTAAGGCTGGACCAGCTGGTGAGACATTGGATGTGAAGATAAATGATAAGGATGGTACAAAGGTTTTGAAGATTGGAGCTCACCTAGAACCAACTCTAAAGGAATCTCTTGTTTCTTTCCTAAGTAAGAATCTAGATGTTTTTGCTTGGTGCCATACAGACATGGAGGGAATAGATCCAAGGGTTATGTGTCACAAATTGAATGTTGATCCAGAGAAAAAAGGTGTGAGACAGAAAAGAAGACCAGTTAGTGGAGAAAGAACTCAGGCATTGAAAGAAGAGGTTGATAGGTTACTGGATGCAGGTTTGGTCAAGGAATCTTTCTATCCTTTATGGTTAGCAAATCCTGTGTTGGTAAAGAAGCCTAATGGAAAATGGAGAACATGTGTGGACTTCACAGATCTCAACAAAGCATGTCCAAAGGATAGCTTCCCATTGCCACGAATTGATCAGTTAGTGGATGCAACCGCTGGACATGTCTTACTTAGCTTTATGGATGCATATTTAGGTTACAATCAAATCCCTATGTATGAACCTGATCAGGATCATACTTCTTTTATTACGGATAGAAGTCTTTACTGTTACGTATGCATGCCATTTGGATTGATTAATGCTGGAGCCACGTATCAACGGTTGGTAAACATGATGTTTAAAGAGCAAATTGGCAAAACCATGGAGGAATATGTGGATGATATGTTGGTTAAATATAAGGAAGCTGTTGATCATGTGAAGCACTTAGAAGAGATGTTTGGAATCTTGCAAAAATATAGAATAAAGTTAAATCCCCAGAAGTGTGTATTTGGGGTGGAGTTTGGGAAATTCCTAGGGTTCATGGTGAATCACAGAGGTATAGAAGCAAATCCAGCCAAGATTAAAGCATTGATTGATATGAAATCACCAAGAACTGTGAGGGAGGTTTAGTCTCTTACAGGGAGAGTTGCAGCTTTGAACAGATTCATCTCGAGGTCTACAGACAAATGTCAAGAATTCTTTAAAGCCATAAAGAAAGGAAGTAAGTTCGAGTGGACTGAGGAATGTGAGATAGCCTTTGGGAAACTGAAAGAGCATTTGGGTAGCCCTCCGTTGTTGGCTAAACCCGTTAATGGAGAGACATTAGTACTCTACTTGGCTGTGTTAGAGTATTCTATTAGTGCAGTCTTGGTTCGAGAAGAAGAAGGACAGTAGAGCCCAGTCTATTATGTCAGTAAGAGGTTGCTTGATGCAGAAACGAGGTATACAGGAATGGAGAAGCTGGTTTACTCTCTGATTTTAGCTTCCAGGAAGCTGCGACCTTATTTTCAAGCACACAAGATTGAAGTGCGAACCTCATACCCACTTAGACAGGTGATGCATAGTCTAGAAACTTCAGGAAGAATGTTAAAGTGGTCTGTGGAGTTGGGGAAATTTGACAAAGAGTATAAGCCCAAGACAGCAATTAAAGCCCAAGCTTTGGCAGATTTCTTGATTGAATTTCCACCACATGTGGAGGTTACTGGCCAGGAGGTACCGAAAGAGTTGGAAAAAGAGCAGGTAGAAGATGATAATTGTGCACCTTGGTGGACATTGTATGTGGATGGAGCTGCTAACAGTAATGGAGCAGGTGCAGGCATAGAGCTAGTAAGCCCAAAGGGACATAGGTTGCATAGTTCGATTCACTTTGCTTTTAAGGCCACCAACAATGATGCAGAGTATGAGGCGTTAATTGCAGGTCTCAAGCTAGCCTTAGAGATGAAAGTCGAGAATATCAGAGTGTTCAGTGATTCAATGTTAGTAGTATGGCAAATTCGAGGGGGATTTCAAGCAAGAGGTCCGCGAACAGATTTGTATTTGAGGTACTCCCAGGAGTTACTTGCAAGGTTCCGAGAAGTGAAGCTAGATCAGATACCTCGAGGGCAAAACACAAATACAGATGCATTACCTAAATTAGGCTCACAGAGAGAATCCACGTTGCTGGGTGTGATTCCACTTCAGATTCAGGAGCAGCCTAGTGGTTTTAGAGAAGAGGTGATGGACATTGAATTTCCAGTTAAAGATTCATGGATGACTCCCATCTATAATTATTTGACAAAAGGAGAGATACCTTCTAACCAAGATGAAGCCAGAAGGTTAAAATATCATGTGGCCAAGTATGTGATTTATGATGGAGTCCTATATAAGCGAGGGTTCAATCAGCCTTTGCTTAAGTGTGTAGCTGGAGAGCAGTGCAGATATATTCTCGAAGAGATTCATGAAGGAGTGTGTGGAAATCACTCGAGAGGTGGCTCTTTAGCTTTGAAAGTTCTTCGACAATGATATTTCTGGCCAACCCTCAAAATAGATGCTTACAAATTTGTACAGGCATGCAGCAATTGTCAGAAATTTGCAAATTTTGATAGCAGACCTGTAGCTCCTATTAAACAGATTGTCAGCCCTTGGCCATTTGCAGTTTGGGGGATAGATCTCATTGGGGAGCTCCCAACAGGAAAGGGTGGAGTAAAATATGCAGTGGTAGCAGTTTATTACTTCACAAAGTGGGCAGAAGCAGAACCACTTGCTAAGATTACAGCATTGAAGTTGACTGAGTTTGTTTTTCGAGCAATTATTTGCAGGTTTGGTTTTCCTCAAAAGCTGATATCTGACAATGGGAAGCAGTTTGAGAGTAGAGAGCTTAGAGGATTATGCGAGCAGTTTGGAATTTAGAAAGCATTTTCAGCAGTGTACTATCTACAGAGTAATGGACAGACTGAAGCTGTGAACAAGATTGTCAAGCATACTTTGAAGACAAGACTTGAAGATAAGAAAGGAAGCTGGCCAGAGGAGCTTCCTGGAGTCTTGTGGTCGTACAATACCACTCCAAGAACTACAACTGGTGAGTCTCCTTTTACTCTCACTTATGGTTGTGAAGCTATGGTACCTGTGAAAGTTGGTACAGGTTCCTTGAGAAGAAAGCATTATGACCCCGAGAACAATGAGGTCAATCATAGGCTTTACTTGGATATGATCGAAGAGTTGAGGACAAATTCACAAGTAAAGCTAGCAGCATATCAACAGAGAGTTCGAAGGTATTACAACAAGAAGGTGAGAGCAAGACCTTTTAAAGTTGGAGACCTAGTTTTGAGGAAAGTCATGCCAAATACCAAAGTTTTGACACATGGAGCTTTTGGAGCGAATTGGGAAGGACCTTACCAGATAAAGTCAGCCATTTGGGAAGGAAGCTACCATCTGATGGATATGGATGGGAACCTCATTCCGAGAGCATAGAATGCAGAGCATCTCAAGAAGTATTACCAGTAATTCTCTTTTACTATGCTTTCTTAGGAAAAGTAAGGCTCTTTCAGCCCAAGAATAAAGGCAGCTTATTAGTTATAGCTGACCAGAATTGTTGATTTCAGTATTTAACTTTGCATGTAATCGGGGGGTACTTGATATGAACCTTCCTATTTGCAAGACAGTTTTTAGGTTTGAGCATTGATAGCTTGCGTTGAATTTGTTGATTGCAGTATTGATGATTATAGCTTCCTAATAGTTCTTTTACGTAATAGTAATTACCCAAAAGAACTGGGGGTAGTATTCCTACTTAGACAGTATTGTGCATGATATGATTAGCCATTTCAAATGCCAATTTGAAAATTTTAAATGCTTGTTTTAGTGCTTGTATTGTAAAACAGGTTACCTTGACGAACAGGTTCCTGTAGCATTGACAGTATACGAATATGAATGTAAACCTGAATCGAAAAGGTTCCGAGAAGTATGAATATGCAGATTATGATTGATTGATTCGAGAAAAAAGCCTCAGGTAGCTTCCTGAGCATGAGAAAAGCCTCAAGTAGCTTCCTGAGCATGAGAAAAGCCTCAGGTAGTTTCCTGAGCATGAGAAAAGCCTCAGGTAGCTTCCTGAGCATGAGAAAAAACCTCAGGTAGCTTCCTGAGCATGAGAAAAAGCCTCAGGTAACTTTCTGTGCAGATTTGAATGAAAAGTCTCAGCTGACTGAGCACGACATTATAGCTAAAAGCCTCAAGATCCTTGAGGACATGATCTAAAGTCCTGATAAAAGGCATCTAAAGTCCTGACAAAAGGCACCTAAAGTTCTGACAAAAGGCACCTAAAGTCCTGACAAAAGGCACCTTTAAAGTAACCTGTATGGAGCCGAGACTGGCATACAGGAACCTGGAACTATATGTTTCACCCCTCCGTGGAGCCGCCACTGGCACGAGAGGAAGTGGGAACTTGTGTGGAGCCTAGACCGACACACTTGTTCTTAAAGAGAAGCCTAATAAGCTCTCCCTCATGTGGAACCGCCTTTGGCACATGGGAAGAAGGAATAAGTTCCTTAGCATTTACCTTCATAAGATGTCTAGCCTGACACATGAAGAAGAGGAATCTGTATGGACTCCCAGAACGGCGCACAGGTTCCAAGAATCGCCTCGAGGCAAAGAAAAAAGGAACCAACATGCCTTGAGGCATGTTGGAACCTAGAGTTTAGGATTGGGAACCAAGCAGGTTACCTTTCCAAGAGAAAAAAGGAACCAACATGCCTCGAGGCATGTTGGGACCTAGAGTTTAGGATTGGGAACCAAGCAGGTTATCTTTCCAAGAGAAAAAAGGAACCAACATGCCTCGAGGCATGTTGGGGCCTAGAAATTAGGATTGGGAGCCAAGTAGGTGATCTTTCCAAGAGTTGACCCGAATTAAACAAGAGAAAATTTTACTAACATTAACTATTTTCTGTTGTATGTTTTATGTTTTTATTTGCAGAGTTGATCAGTTATTTTGCAGGGAACCTGGTTTAGATATGGGAGGAATCTCTAAGGAAAACTACAGTTCAGATTATGGTGGTGAATACATGTCTTGAAGTATAAATAAAAAGGGTCCCAAGTTTGCAAGTAAGCTGTATTTAGTTACATTTTATATTGAGAAAATTATAAGTGAAAGTATGGATGCATCCTGTTTCTTACAACGGGTTAGCCCATGTAATCTTGGGTGCATAAGTATGGACACTAATTAATTTTTAAGATGCCTGATGATAAAGTATTCTATGAAGTTTTGGAGAAAAGTGTGCAGTATTAAGTACTGGTGCAAGTTATGAAACTAGGCATGAACAATCAAGAGCAAGAGATATAGCAAAAGTAGATAATAGTCATTAGAAACATAAAGAGTTATAGGGTACAAGGACCCTAGGCAAACCAAGAGTTATAGGCACGAAGGCCATAGAAACCAAGTTAACGATTACATCCCGCGAGGCACTACGAGGGGCCCGCAACCTCATTCAAAGTTATCAAAAGCTGAATAAAACTTATAACAAGTTCAGGTAGAAGGTACTTTGTCAGATTCATTGGTGATTGCTGATGCTGGGAGAATAGGTGGAATAACCTCAGGAGCAGGGACCTCTGCAGTCTCAGGGATGGTACCTGGAGACCTCTCAACCGTAACCATGGGAGGTACAGGGTCTTGTCGAATCGCAATTTCATTCTCAAAATCTTTAATCATGCCCACCACGTCTTCACCTAGAAGGGACCAGTTTAACTCGGGCATCTTCTCCCACATGGACCTCATGTAGTCTCGAATACCCTCGTTGTAACCTTCATCATACCTGGCTTTCTCCTGTATGAGCATAGAGGATTTGACAGCATCAGCAGCAGCATTCAAGGCATCTACCTGAGTTTCTAGTTCAGTAATTTTCTCTAGCATTGAAAGTTTTTCGTCATTCAGAGTTTTAGCCTGAGCTTGAAGTTTCTCCTTATAATTTTTCAACGAAGTTTCAACAGCTTTAGCCCTCCTCACAGCAGCAGTAGCAAGATTCACCCTCTCTTCCTTAGCAGCCAGCTCCTCCTTCAATTTTGAAACCTCACCTTGTAATCGGAGATCATACTGCGTCTTCTCATTGAAATCATCGCAGTATCTGAGGGCAAAGAACGCATTTTGAGCAGTAGAGAACCTCATGGCGTGCATAGCCTCAATAGAATCCATCTTGGCCCAGCTAGCTACTACTTCGGGAATCACATGTTTATCAATCAGTTCTGGGCCACAGCTGACTCGACCTTCATAGCCTTGCCTTTCTTCATGGATCGAGTCTGAGAGCTTCCTGACAAATCTAAGGTGGTCTGAGCAAGCTTCCGTTTGGAGGAGCTTGATGGTTGATTCTGAGTGGATGTAGGAGTAGGAACTTGACTTGTAGGAGTTACAACAAGCAGAACCTCCTTATTCTCAGTCTTGAAAACTTCTTCCACGTTCTTAGATCTTTTTATGAAAGATGGAATCTTGGGAGCCATACCTGTAAATACAAAGCCAAAAATGAATCAGGATAGATAAAAAGTCTGAGATAAACTAACACAATTACAGGAATGCAGTGAAGAAAAATAAAATAAAGCGTTACCAGGTGTTGTGCCCAAAATCTCCATGGGATAGATTTAGGCCCATTAAGCTATAGGGTTCGATCCATACGAGCCATAAGATTGATCCAGTACGAGTTATGAAGACCAGATAGAAGAAATGACTAAGGAAGTATGAGTATCAAGAGGTTCTCAATGGTCAGGAAGCTGAGCTGAGCAATAGAAGACCAGGTTCCTCCTAGCAGAAGAGTTCGAGTTAGCATAGCAACAGCCATAGAGATGATGAGAGCATGTGAAGAGTTATCCAGTCTAACCAGTTTGTTATTTGTGCAGGTACTGATGCCTAAAGGGAGGTCCCTAAGCGATATGTCCCGAAATAAGGAGGTTCCTGAGAAACAGGCTCCTGAGATATAGGTTCCTGAGTACCAGGTTCCTACGAGTTGCCAACAGAAAGTTCTAGAAGCCATCTAGAACAGATAAACGAATTGATATTGGAGTATAATTCTAGGGCGCAGATGATCCTAGAATTATCTCTGATCAATGAGAGAATTATAGTAGGGTACGAACTCGAGTTTGTACTCTACTTAGCCAACTAGTTCGTGGAAGGCTCTAAAGGAACCTGAGTCCTACACGAACTAGGTGACCGAATACATCTATTCCAGTAAGAGAGAGAGTCCCATTAGAACTACGTGAGCTTGATCCCTATATATACAAGGGTACGTAGGCACCTCAGGGGGAAGACGCATTAAGTTCTCTAATTCTCTCTAAAGGCACTTGAGATTATTGGAGACACCCTCGAGCACAGCTCAACCCCCACAAACACAACCCAAACCTTTTCACAGAACAGTTGATCGCTAGCCTATACAACTACCCGTAAACCTCTCAACAAGTTGTTACGAAATCCACTCATCAACATTGGCGCTAGAAGGAGGGGATTGTTAATATCTTAAGAGTGGAAAAGATGGCAACTCTGATAGCGAAGCAACCCGTTCTGAGCGACAGATTCACGATGGGAACAAATCTCCTAACAAAGCACCGAAGGTTACCAAAGCAGCTATGATGGAAGTCTTAAAGACTGTGGGAGAACGATTGTCGACTTTGGAGCAGGCTTCAAGCAAAAAGAAGGCAAAGAAAGGCAAGAAGTCGAAGGTTACTCCGAAATAGTTGAACTTTGAGGAAGAAGAATCTGAGGATGGAGAGGAGGTTCCAGAAGATGGTGAAGGACCAAAGCAGAATAATGGTGATGAAGAACTAGAGAATCCTGAGAAGAGTAAAACTGTTAGCAAGGGCCATACAGGGTCCAAGGGAAAGAAAAAGACCAAGACTGGAGGTTCCTCACAGAAAAAGAAGAAAGATAAAGACCCATCTGTTGAGATAATTGAAGAAGAAAACACAGATTCAGACGAGGATACTGAAGAATCAAGCACTGCAGAGTCGCAAGAGGAGGAAGGAACGAGCAAAAAGACAAAGGCGGAAGCTACTGGGGAGGTGACAGCAGAAGATATCAAGAAAATTTTTGCTCAACTCAAGGACGAAAAGAATCTTGCTGTGAATCCTATAACTGCTTCTCCTTTCACCAAGAAGGTTCGAAAGTCGGCTCTGCCTAGGTCTTATAGGCCTTCGAATGAGTTGAAATTCGATGGAACTACTGACCCCATTGAATACCTCAGTCGTTTCGACACAGAGATGGATGTCTATCAAGTGAAGGAAGCCACCAGATACAGGTTACTGGCTGCAACCCTACAGGGTGGAGCCCACCAATGGTTCAAAAGGTTACCTGCTGATTCGATTAGTTCTTGGGCGAGTATGGGGAAGCTCTTCGTCACTCAATTTAGAGCATCCGTTGCATTCGCACCACCTACCAATACCTTAGCCAACATCAAGCAAAGACCTAGTAAGACATTGACGGAATACTTCAAGAGGTTCAATGCAGAGGTTCCGAAGGTTAGGAAGGCATCTGAGGAAACGATAAAGAATTTCTTAATTGCTGGAGTCAAAGGAGGCTCAGACTTTTGGAAAGCACTTCAAGGAAAAGAACCAGAGACGTTGGCAGATTTTTATGCCCAGGAAGAACCTTTTCGTCTTGTGGAGGAATCTCTGGCCGAGTTAAAGAAGGATCCAGATTTCGTAAGGCAAAGTGGAAGCAAGAGGTCGAGACCAAGAAGCCCCAATGGTCGTGACAATAAAAAGGTGGTTAGTCGTACATCCCAGGTGAAGCTTGAAGCTGTGAATCCTACTAGACCTGTCATGAGTCAGGTCCCGCCACCAGCTTCCTTTAACAACAACAAGCATGAGAGACCTGTCTATGAAACTTTCACCCCTTTGGTAGCTCCAATCGATCATATTTACGCGGTGAATGAGAAGTCCTCGTGGTTTAAGAAGCCTTTCAGAACTGGTCCTCCAGGGAATAAGAATGAGCGTCCATACTGTGACTTCCATGATAACAATGGGCATAATACTGCAGACTGCCGTCACCTCAGGGACCTAATTGAAACTCTAATCAGACAAGGGCAGTTAAGTGAATGAGTGGCTCAAGAAGGAAAAAAAAGTATAGAGATGAGAAGACTCAGAAGACACAGACACAGGAGCCTGTTGTGACGGAAGGACCACGTAAGGCTGGGTGCATACGCACAATTATAGGAGGTCCCCACATTGGAGGAAGTAGCAGGAGCGCCATGGAGAGATATACCCGTGAAGCTAAAGAACGTCCTTTGACCAGTGTTTACAATCTGTCACAGAGGTCTCCAAAGCTGTTTGAAGGAGAGGATGTAGATATTACTTTCACTGAAGAAGATGCTTCTTGGGTGCACCATCCCCATACCGATGCTTTAGTGGTCGAGGCAGGAATCGGGTCTTATGAGGTTCATCGAGTGCTAGTTGATAATGGAAGCTCTGTAAACCTGTTATCTTACTCAGCTTTCAAGAAGATGCATTTTCTGGATAAAGACTTAACTCCAACAAATGATACCTTGTACGGATTCACTAATAATCAGGTTCCTATCAAAGGTAAGATTCGTTTGCCAGTAACTCTAGGTAACAAACCATGTTGCATTACACAGCTGGCAGAATTCATTGTTATAGAGGAGAATATGAACTACAACGCTATTCTGGGAAGACCCGTCTTGAAAGAGATGAGGGTGATAACCTCTATTTACCACCTAACTATGAAGTTCCCAACACCAAATGGAATTGGTGTAGTTCGAGGATGTCAGTATGAGTCAAGAGAGTGTTACACCAAAGCTTTGCAACATGCTGCTAAGGCTGCTAAATTGCCTGAACCTATGGACGAGGTTCCTGATGATTTTCCAGGAAAGAACCCAGACAAAATAACGCTCGACCTGCGTAGTCCGCCCTTGGAAGGTTTTGTGCCAGCATCCTGTAGAGCTATAAGAATTGAAGAGATCATAGAAGAGGAACCTCATGCTGAAATTCCAGTTTTTTGGGGACCAGATACCCCTTACTTGCTGATAGAAAGTGCACCCCCTACGGACAAGGATGGTGATGTGTGTATGGCAGAAGGATTGGATGAAGAAAAATCCCGAAAACTAAAACATAATGGAAGCAATGAAGACAGTCAGCCAGCATCAAAGAGAAGGAATGTCATGTACGAAGTTCAGGAACCGACTACAGTCCAGGAACCTCAAGAGGACTCAACCACAGAGATGGAGGTAGACTTAGATCCTCGAATGCCAGAAACCATAGTCAAGGCTGGACCAGCTGGTGAAACTTTGGATGTGAAGATCGATGACAAAGATGGTACAAAAGTGTTGAAGATTGGAGCTCAACTCGACCCAGCCTTAAAGGAATCCCTCATTACCTTTTTGGGCAAGAACCTGGATGTGTTTGCATGGTGTCACGCAGATATGGAAGGGATAGATCCAAGGGTCATGTGTCATAAGTTGAATATTGATCCAGAAAAGAAAGGAGTGAGACAGAAGCGAAGACCAGTTAGTGGAGAAAGAGCTCAAGCATTGAAAGAAGAGGTCGATAGGTTATTGGATGCAGGATTGGTTAAAGAATCTTTCTATCCAGTATGGTTGGCAAACCCTATTTTAGTAAAGAAACCTAATGGGAAATGGAGAACCTGTGTGGACATCACAGATCTCAACAAAGCTTGCCCGAAGGACAGTTTCCCACTGCCACGGATTGATCAGTTAGTGGATGCAACAGCTGGACATGCCCTCCTCAGCTTCATGGATGCATATTCAGGTTACAATCAAATTCCTATGTATGAACCTGATCAAGAGCATACTTCTTTTATTACGGATAGAGGTCTTTATTGCTATGTATGCATGCCATTTGGATTGATTAATGCTGGAGCCACATACCAACGGTTAGTGAATATGATGTTTAAAGACCAAATTGGCCATACTATGGAAGTATATGTGAATGATATGCTAGTCAAATCCAAGAAAACTGTTGACCATGTAAAGCACTTAGAAGAAATGTTCGGAATCTTGCGAAAGTACAGAATGAAGCTGAACCCTAAAAAATGTGTGTTCGGAGTAGAATCAGGAAAGTTTCTGGGTTTTATGGTGAATCATAGAGGTATCGAAGCCAACCCAGCCAAGATTAAAGCATTGATTGATATGAGATCACCAAGGACTGTGAGAGAGGTTCAGTCCCTCACAGGGAGAGTTGCAGCCTTGAATAGATTCATCTCGAAGTCCACTAATAAGTGTCAGGAGTTCTTTAAAGCTATAAAGAAAGGAAGCAAATTCGAGTGGACCGCAGAATGTGAGATAGCGTTTGGAAAGTTAAAGGAGCATTTGGGGATCCCCCCACTGTTAGCCAAACCTGTGGATGGAGAAACATTGATACTTTACTTGGCCGTATCAGAGTATTCCATTAGTGCAATTCTGGTTCGAGAAGAGAATGGACAGCAGAGCCCAGTCTACTATGTTAGTAAAAGGTTACTTGATGCAGAAACGAGGTATACAGGAATGGAGAAGCTGGTTTTCGCATTGATTCTGGCTTCCAGGAAGCTGCGACCTTACTTCCAAGCTCACAAGATTGAGGTAAGAACCTCATATCCACTTAAGCAAGTGATGCATAGGCCAGAAACTTCTGGGAGAGTGTTAAAGTGGGCTGTGGAGCTAGGACAGTTCGACATAGAATACAAGCCAAAGACGGCAATCAAAGCTCAATCTCTAGCAGATTTCTTAATCGAGTTTCCACCTCATGTGGAGGTTACTGGCCAGGAGGGGCCAAAAGAGGTGGTGGAAGAACAGACAGAGAATGACAACTGTGCACCCTGGTGGACACTGTATGTAGATGGAGCTGCTAACAGTAGTGGAGCAGGTGCAGGCATAGAGCTAGTTAGTCCGGAGGGACACCAACTCTATAGTTCGATTCATTTTGCTTTTAGAGCCACGAACAATGACGCAGAGTATGAGGCATTGATTGCAGGTCTCAAGCTAGCCTTGGAGATGAAAGTTGAGAATATCAGAGTGTTCAGTGATTCGATGTTAGTAGTTTGGCAGATTCGTGGTGGTTTTCAGGCGAGAGGTCCACGAACAGACTTGTATTTGAGGTACTCCCAGGAGTTGATCGCGAAGTTCAAAGAGGTAAAGCTAGATCAAATACCTCGAGGAAAAAATACCAATGCAGATGCATTAGCCAAGCTAGGATCTCAGAGAGAATCCACATTATTGGGGGTAATTCCACTTCAGATTCAGGAGCAACCTAGTGTTTTCAAAGAAGAAGTGATGGACATCGAGTTTCCAGTTGAAGATTCCTGGATGACCCCAATACATCGTTACCTGGATAGAGGGGAGCTACCTCCCAGTCAAGATGATGCCAGGAAGCTGAGGTATCATGCAGCCAAGTATGTAATCTATGATGGAGTTCTGTATAGACGAGGATTCAATCAACCTTTACTCAAGTGTGTAGTTGGAGAACAATGCAAGTATATCCTTGAGGAGATTCATGAAGGAGTATGTGGAAATCACTCGGGGGGTAATTCTCTAGCCATGAAGGTCCTTCGACAAGGATATTACTGGCCAACCATCAAAGCAGATGCTTCCAAGTTCGTACAGGCATGTAGTAATTGTCAGAGGTTCGCAAATTTTGATAGTCATCCCGTAGCACCTATCAAACAGATTGTTAGTCCTTGGCCGTTCGCCATTTGGGGGATAGACCTCATTGGAGAACTCCCGAAAGGAAAAGGAGGAGTGAAATATGTAGTGGTTGCAGTTGATTACTTTACAAAGTGGGCAGAAGCAGAACCACTTGCTAAGATTACAGCATCAAAATTGACTGAGTTCGTGTTTCGAGCCATTGTATGCAGGTTTGGCATTCCGCAGAAGCTGATTTCTGACAACGGGAAGCAGTTTGATAGTAGAGAGCTTATAGGGTTGTGTGAGCAGTTTGGAATTCAGAAGGCATTTTCAGCAGTGTACTATCCACAGAGGGACAGACAGAAGCGGTGAACAAGATTATCAAGCATACTTTGAAGACAAGGCTTGAAGATAAGAAAGGAAGCTGGCCAGAGGAGCTTCCTGGAGTCTTGTGGTCGTATAACACCACGCCTAGAACTACAACTGGTGAGTCTCCTTTTACTCTCGCTTATGGTTGTGAAGCTATGGTACCTGTGGAAATTGGAACAGGTTCCTTGAGAAGAAAGTTTTTTGACCCCGAAAACAATGAGGTCAATCATAGACTGTATTTGGACATGGTCAAAGAGTTGAGAGCAGATTCGCAAGTGAAGTTAGCAGCATATCAACAGAGAGTTCGAAGGTATTACAACAAAAAGGTGAAGGCAAGACCTTTTAAAGTTAGAGACCTAGTTCTGAGAAAAGTCATGCCAAATACCAGGGTTCTGGCACATGGAGCCTTTGGATCGAATTGGGAGGGACCTTACCAGATAAAGTCAGCAATTTGGGAAGGAACCTACCACTTGATGGATATGGATGGGAACCTCATTCCGAGAGCTTGGAATGCAGAACATCTCAAGAAGTATTATCGGTAACTCTTTTATGTGTTTTTCTTAGGAAAAGTAAGGCTCTTTCAGCCCAAGAATAAAGGCAGCTTATTAGTTATAGCTGACCAGTATTTTGATTTCAGTATTTAATTATGCATGTACTCGGGGGGTACTTGATGTGAACCTCCCTACTTGCAAGACGATTTCTTTTTAAAGTATTGAGCGATAGATAGCTCTACGTTGAATATTTTGAGTGCATTCTTTGCAGCTATAGCTCCTTAATAGTTCTTTTACGTAACAATAATTACCCAAAAGAACTGGGGGGTAGTATTCCTACTTAGATAGTATTGTGCATGCTATGATTTGATATTTCATATGCCAATTTGAAACTTTTTAAGTGCTAGCTTTAGTACTTGTATTTTGAAACAGGTTACCTTGACTAACAGGTTCCTGTAGTATTTACAGTATTTGCAGGTTACCTAGGCTAACAGGTTCCTGTAGCATTGTATTGTATTTTGTAGGACACCCTGACTTACAGGTCCCTGTAGCATTGAAAGTATGAATGTGATTCGACAAAGTATGCAAATTGAGAATGACTGACTTGAACCAAAGCCTCAGGTAGTTTCCTGAGTATGAATTAAGCCTTGGGTAGCTTCCCGAGCACGCATCAAGAAAAAGTCCTAGGTAGCTTCCTGGGCATCGAGCAAAGTCCTAGGTAGCTTCCTGGGCATCGAGAAAAGCCTCAGGTAGCTTCCTGAGCAAATGTGATTGAAAAGCCTCAGCTGACTGAGCACGACATTGTTTCCAAAAGCCTCAAGTTCCTTGAGCACGTGAACTAAAGTCCTGACAAAAGGCACCTAAAGTCCTGACAAAAGGCACCTAAAGGAACCTGTGTGGAGCCTAGACCAGCACACTTGTTCTTAAAGAGAAGCCTAATAAGCTCTCCCTCATGTGGAACCGTCTTTGGCACATGGGAAGAAGGAATAAAATCCTTAGCATTTACCTTCATAAGATGTCTAGCCTGACGCATGAAGAAGATGAATCTTTGTGGACTCCTAGAACGGCGCACAGGTTCCTAGAATCGCCTCGAGGCACAAAAAGGAACCAACATGCCTCGAGGCATGTTGGGACCTAGAGAATAGGATTGGCAACCAAGCAGGTTACCTTTCCAAGAGAAAAAAGGAACCAATATGCCTCGAGGCATGTTGGGACCTAGAGATTAGGATTGGGAGCCAAGCAGGCAACCTTTCCAAGAGATGACCCGAATTAAACAAGAGAAATTTTACTAACCTTAACTAGTTTTTGTTTTATGTTTATTTTGCAGGTTTAATGGTCGAGGAACCTGGTCAAACTATTTAGGATCTAAGGTTATCAGAAAGGGTTTTAGTTCAGAATGCGACTCTGAAAATGTTGAGTGAAGCATAGGAAAAGACGTGTTTAAGCTTACAAGTAAGTTGTTGCGATTTGATGGCCTTTTATTTCAGGAAATTATAAAGTGAAAGTACGAGTATATTCTGTTTCTTACAAAGGGCTAGCCCACGTAAGCTTGAATGCACAAGTATGGACACTAAGTAATTGCTAGGGGGAATAAAGGCAAGATACAATGATGGAAGTATATAAGTACAAATATGTGACATAGATATGTAGCAAAAGCAGATAATTGTCATAAAAAACCATAAAGAGTTATGGGTACAAAGACCCAGGAAAGCAGCATAAAGAGTTATTGGCACGAAGGCCATGGAAACAAAATTTAGAATTACATCTTGCGAGGCATTACGAGGAGCCCGCGACCTCATCAAAAGTTATCAAAAGTTATCATATTATAAAAGATTTAAAGGTTTTTGTTGAGTTTACGAAGGAGGAACTTCATCGGAACCCTTGGTGACAACAGGAGGAGTTGGAGGGATAGGCTGAACAACTTCAGGAGCAGGAACCTCTGCAGTCTCAGGGTTGGCACCTGGAGACCTCTCGACCATGTCCACGGGAGGTACAGAGGTTGCAGCAGTAGCTTCGTTCTCAAATTCCTTGATCATCCCCACTACGTCCTCGCCTAGGAGAGACCAGTTCAGCTCGGGCATTTTCTCCCACATGGACCTCATGTAGTCACGAATGCCTTCGTCATAACCTTCATCATACCTAGCTTTCTCCTGGACGAGCATGGATGATTTGACAGTGGCGACAGCAGCATTTAAAGCATCAACCTGAGTTTTTAGTTCATTGATTTTCTCTAGCATGGACAATTTTTCATCCTGCAAACTCTTCACCTGTCCCTGAAGCTCATCCCTGCTATTCTTCAGTGAGGTCTCGACGGTTTTTGCTTTTCGAACAGCAGCAGTGGCTATGTTCATCTTACCTTCCATAGCAGTCAACTCTTCTTTCAACCTTGAAACTTCTCCTTGTAATCGGAGATCATATTGAGTTTTCTCAGCAATATCATCGCAAAAGCGGAGAGTAAAGAAAGCATTTTGGGCAGCCGAGAACCTCATGGCATGCATAGCTTCGGTGGTATCAATTTTAGCCCAGCTGGCAACCGCTTCTGGAAGCACGTGTGTGTCAATCAAGTCTTTGAATTGATTCTGTGCCACAGCCGATTCAATCTTCACAACTTTCCCTTTTTTCATGGACCTGGTTTGGGAGCTTCCAGAGAGATCAAGTGTAGTCTGAGCTAGCTTACGCTTGGAGGAACCAGACGGCTGGACTGAAGCTGGAGTGGGAACTGGGTTGATAGGAGTTGCAGCAAGCGGAACCTCCTTATCTTCAACCTTGAAGATTTCATCAACGTTCTTGGATCTTTTTACGAAAGAAGGAACCTTGGGAGCCATACCTGTGAATACAGAGTCAGAAAATGAGTCAGGATAGACAAAGAGCATGAGATAAACGAACATAGTTACAGGAATGCAGTAAAGACAAATAAAATAAAGCATTACCAGGGGAAGCAGGGAGAAAACCTAGGGTGACGAGATTCTCAGGTGTTAATAGAATCATACAATCCCTAAGGGATGAAGAATGTTTCAAAGCCTCTTCAGCTCTTTGAAGGCAGACTCCAGAAAGAAATGTTTGTTTGGGAACATGAGGACGACGATTAAATTGGAAACGGACAGGGGGACAGTCATAGCAATAAAGAAATTGCTCCTGCCATTGGTCAAAGTTTTGTTTAATGCTTTTTATGCACTGACCTTGATGACAGGGCCAGGCGGTTAGATAAAAACAACCGGAACCCTTTCCAGTATCTTTCAATCTGAAGAAATAACCTAACTCAGGTGCAGATAAAGGAGTGGTGAACAGACTGGAGTACAGAATATATGTGCTCATGGCTAGCCTATAGGAATTGGGAGTCAGTTGGAGAGGGGCTAAGCCATAAAAGTCGAGAACTTCTAGCAAAAAAGGATGTAGGGGGAAGTAGACACCCACTCTAAAAAAAGCGGCAGAGGTCACTGCATTAGGAATACCACGTTCAGGAACTTTAGTGTCGAACCTGTGAGCCCTCTCACCAGGTTCTGGAACAATGATTGGACAGGTTGGACGGACACATTCTTCCCACAACTTCTCTAACCTAGCTGAAGTCATGGACGAATCAACTTTCTCACAAAAAGGCACAATCTCTTGTTTATATGACTCTCTCTCGACAGTTATCTCATTGTCAAAATCAGGTTCAGGGAGTACTTTCTGATCAGGCTTTGACACTTCTTCTTCGTCAGAAGGCCAATCGTCTCCTAAGTCAATGAAATTAGGGGAGTTTAGAGTTCTATTTTGTTTGGTCGGAAGTCTAATAAGGATGTTTTGAGGCTCACCTAGATCTGGGATAGAGATTTTAGACCTGGTCCTATTGCTGACTGATTTGGTAAAAGCAGGGTTTATCAAAGAATGGTGGTCTGAATGTGTTGAGTCAGAAGACATCTGCAAAGACAGGTGAAGAAGGGTCAGGAACCTAAGAGAGATACTAAGGTTTTGAGATGCTTAAACAGTTATGCATTAAACAAGCAGGAAATTTTATAGGAGATCTCAATGGGAATTACGCAAATTAAAAACATGTGAATATATCAGAAAAGATGAACATCGGCATGCAAGACATAAAAGTGCAGATAGTACGAAATGAAGTCAAGATTATGAAAGGACAGAGAGAAATGAACCAGAATCGTACCTTGAATCGAAGAGGACGGCGAAGAACAAGTTGAATTGAGCGGAGGATCGTCGGTCTTCTTCTTCTCTCTCCAAGGGTTTTTTGCAAGAATTTGGTAAAGGTCAAAATGAACCTGAGGGGGTGAGATGGCGATTAAATAGTCAAGGTAAATGAAACAGCCCCGTACACGTGGTAGAGCCTTACTGGAGCGGTAAAACGAAGAGGTACACGCGTGAGAGGCGTGTGAACCTAGGGAACTCACGCATTAACTGCAGCACCGGTAAGTGATAAGTTTGAATTTGAATTTCGAATTATCTCCTGCTTACCAATCGTTATCCCCTCTTAAATTATTAAATTTAAAGAGACGTGGAGTTGAGTGACAAGTTAGACTCCCTGGGGAGCTGAATGCAAACATAGAGTAGATTTCGAGAGCTGCGATCTGAAGAAGAAAATAGCAAAATAACAGGTTCCTTGGTACGAAGGAAGCTTACTCAAGATTATATTAAGCTGAAAATATTCTATGTCCTGTTTTCTATGCCGAGTTAGCTCATGTAGGCTTGGATATAAATTGTTGAAGCAAGGTATTATTACTAGAACAGTTAAGCATTGAACTTTTAATCGTAGAATTAGAATAGGTTCCTTTCACATTACATGATTTCAAGGAACCGGGGGGTACTTGTTGTGCCCAAAATCTCCATGGGCTAGATTTAGGCTCATTAATCTATAGGGTTCGATCCATATGAGCCAGAAGATTGATCCAGTACGAGTTATGAAGACCAGATAGAAGAAATGACTAAGGAAGTATGAGTATCAAGAGGTTCTCAATGGTCAGGAAGTTGAGCTGAGCACTAGAAGACCAGGTTCCTCCTAGCAGAAGAGTTCGAGTTAGCATAGCAATAGCCATAGAGATGATGAGAGCATGTGAAGAGTTATCCAGTCTAACCAGTTTGTTATTTGTGCAGGTACTGACGCCTAAAGGGAGGTCCCTAAGCGATATGTCCCAAAATAAGGAGGTTCCTGAGAAACAAGCTCCTGAGATATAGGTTCCTGAGTACCAGGTTCCTACGAGTTGCCAACAGAAAGTTCTAGAAGCCATCTAGAATAGATAAACGAATTGATATTGGAGTATAATTCTAGGGCGCAGATGATCCTAGAATTATCTCTGATCAATGAGAGAATTATAGTAGGGTACGAACTCGAGTTTGTACTCTACTTAGCCAACTAGTTCGTGGAAGGCTCTAAAGGAACCTGAGTCCTACACGAACTAGGTGACCGAATACATCTATTCCAGTAAGAGACAGAGTCCCATTAGAACTATGTGAGCTTGATCCCTATATATACAAGGGTACGTAGGCACCTCAGGGGGAAGACGCATTAAGTTCTCTAATTCTCTCTAAAGGCACTTGAGATTATTGGAGACACCCTCGAGCACAGCTCAACCCCCACAAACACAACCCAAACCTTTTCACAGAACAGTTGATCGCTAGCCTATACAACTACCCGTAAACCTCTCAACAAGTTGTTACGAAATCCACTCATCAACACCAGGGGAAGCAGGAATGAAACCTAAGGTAATGAGGTTCTCAGGTGTCAACAGAATCATGCAATCTCTCATAGAGGAAGAATGTTTTAAGGCCTCTTCAGCCCTTTGTAAGCAGACCCTAGAAAGAACAGTTTGTTTGGGTATTAACGGACGGCGGTTGAACTCAAAGCGGACAGATGGGCAATCGAAACAGTAAAGGAACTGCTCTTACCATTGGTCAAAGTTTTGTTTAATGCCTTTTATGCACTGACCTTGGTGACCAGGCCATGCAGTCAAGTAAAAACAACCAGAATCCTTTCCAGTGTCTTTTAATCTAAAAAAGTAACCAAGCTCAGGTGCAAACAGAGGGGTGGTGAATAGGCTAGTGTACAGAATGTATGTGCTAATAGCTAGCCTATATGAATTAGGAGTTAGTTGAAGAGGGGCAAGATCATAAAAATCAAGCATTTCTTGTAGGAATGGGTGAAGGGGAAAGTACACACCAACCTTAAAGAAGGCGGTTGAGGTCACAGCGTTAGGAATCCCACGATCAGGAGTTTTGATGTCGAACTTATGAGCTCTCTCACCAGATTCTGGGATCACAATGGAACAGGTTGGACGGGGGCATTCATCATATATTTTTTTTAACCTAGCTGAGGTTATGACAGAGTCAAGTTTCTCACAAAAAGGAACAACTTCCTGCTTATACAGTTCCCTTTCAACAGTAATTTCATTATCAAAGTCAGGTTCAGGCAACAATTCATGATTAGGTTTTGATACTTCTTCGTTATCAGACCAGTCATCTCCTAAGTCAATTAAACTTAAAGGTTTTAAGGGATCGATAATATTTGGAGGTCTCATTAGAATGTCTTGAGGTTCACTAGTATCAGGAATCAAGATCCTAGACCTAGTTCTATTGCTTACAGATGTGGCCAGAACAGGTTTTATTGAAGAGAGGTGGTCGGAGTGTGTTGAATCAGAAGACATATGTAAGAAACAGACGAAGAAAGGTCAGGCCTTGGAATTCTTAAGGGGAAACCTGTGGTCTAAAGACGATTCAACTACTGTGACTATGCCATATAATTTCTTTTAAGAGTTATACGGAGGTTGTACATTAACAGTGATAAGTATGAACCACGACATGAATATGAAACGAATTAAGATAGAAGACAAACAGACAGTCAAAAGTTTTCAGTAAAATCATATTGATGAAACCACAAATCGATGACTGAACTACCATTAAAAAAGATATCATGAACGTTCGTGTGTGTATGAGATATGGAGAATATATATAAACATCATCAGAAAAAAAAAAGACAACATGCAAGATTGAAGTAAGCAGATAGTTGAAAAACGAGTCAAGAATGTCAAAGAACAGAAAAAATGAGTCAGAATCATACCTCGGATTGAAGACAACGGCGACAGAGGGTTTGGATTGAGCTGGTGACCGTCGGATTCCTCCTTCTTTTCTCTCTCTAAAGGTTTTTAGAAAATATTTGGTAAAGGTAAAAATGGAGATGAAGCCGTTCATGTGTTTATATAGTCGAAGTAAATAGGAGACAGCTATATACACGTGGTAGCGAAATATTGGAGCAGTAATTAAAGAGATACACGCGCAAGAGGCGTGTGAATCTTGGGAAGAGATTATATTAACTGTAGCTTGGGTAAGTGATAAGTGTTCATTCGAATTTTGAATTATCACCTCCAGATATTTTCAATTGAAGATTATCTCTCCTACGAATTTTTGAAATTTTAAAAATTTAAGGAGATGGAATTACGAGAGTCAAATCAGATTCCCTAGGAAGCTAAGCATGAATATTGAGTTGATTTGGAGAAGTTATGGTTTGAAGAAAAGGATATGAGAACAGGTTCCTTCAATAGAAGGAAGCTGATCAAAGATGTATTAGCTAGAAATATTTTTATGTCCTGTTTCCTACGACGAGTTAGCTCATGTAGGCTTGGACGTATGATATTAAGGTAAGGTATTGTAAGCAGACAGATTTAACATTGGACCCCTAACCAGAGAGTAAAATAGGTTCCTTTCACCTTACATGCTTTCAAGGAACCGGGGGGTACTTGTCGTGCCCAAAATCATCATGGGCTGAATTTAGGCCCACTAGCCTTGTGGGTTCAATCTATATGACTAAGAAGATAGATCCAGTACAAGACAGAAAGAATTAGATATGAAGAAATAAGCATTAGACAGAAAAGTGATCAAGAAACCATGAATACCAGGAGGTTCCTAAAGGTCTGGAAGCTGAGCAGAACATTCGAAGACCAGGTTCCCCTAAGAAAAAGAGTTTGATTTAGTATAGTTACAGTCACGAAAAGAGGTAAGAGTATGCAAAGACCTTAAATGAGTTAACCAGTCTAACATGTTTGTTATTTGTGCAGGTACAGGTACCTAGAAAGAGGTTCCTGAGCAGTATGTCCCGAAATAAGGAGGTTGCTGAGAAATAGGCTCCTGTGATATAGGTTCCTGAGCACCAGGTTCCTAAGCATGACCGATAGAATATTCTAGAAGCTATCTAGAATCGATAAATGCATTATTATTGGAGTATAATTCTAGGGCGCAGATGATCCTAGAATATCCTTAATAAACGAGAGAATTAGAATGGGGTACGAACTCGAGTTCTACTCTATTCCAACAACTAGTTCGTGAAAGGCTCTAAAGGAACCTGAGTCCTACACAAACTAGGTGATCGAGCACAGTTATTCCAGCAGAAACAGTGTTGCATTAGAACTATGTGAGCTTGATTCCTATATAAAGGATACGTAGGCACCTTCAGGGTAAGACGAATTCAGCTCTCTAATTCTCTCAAAAGGCATCTGAGATTATTGGAGACACCCTCGAGCTCAGCTCAACCCCACAAACACAATCCAAATCATCCATTGAATAGTTGATCGTTAGCCTTCCAACTCATCAAGAACCTCACAATAGTTGTTACGAAATCCACTCATCAACAAAACTCAGCGTGTCTCAGAAGACATAAGTATTGTTCATGAGAAGGAAGAAAAGTAGTTGGAGATATACATTGATCTTTAAAGATGGAATAAGTGGATAAGTAGTAATGAGGATCTTTACCAAGGTTGGATAAGTTATTTAACCAGTTGAATGGTGTCATATGTTTTGCCTAAAGTTGGTCTACGAATAGACTAACAACATTGAAAGATATAAATCTTAAGAAATTATTGAAGCAACATTTTGAATCGATATGGAAATGATGAGTTATTAGTAATAGTGTATGGTTGGATATTTTGAAGGATGAACCAGAAACTATTGGTCCCGAAGTATTGCAGAAGGGGGGGTTGAATGCAATACTGATAAAGTTCAATCTTTAAAACAACAACAATGATAAAGATTATAAGTTATCAGTAGATGTATGCAAACACAAGTGAAACAAGATTTCTCACAAAATAAATGTTTTATTTATCTTGTGCGAAGTGTTGCTACAACCTAGAGAAAAAGTTTCTCTAGCTTCGTTGTCTTGAGAGATACAAGATTGCTTCGGTTTTGCGTACGTACATAGAAAAGAATCTGAGATGTGTATCTAAGTAGACTAAGATACTCTGTTGTCTCTATCGCATGGGGTGTTGAGCTGCTGTCGTTTTCAAGTGGCAGCTCATTACAATTTGCACACCCATGTGACTTTCCTAAATTGCTATACAAACAGGATAAACCTTACAAGCAAAGCAACCTAGATTCTTTCTATTTCTAGCTAATACAATTCTAATAGATGTGGATATAACATACACCTCCAATTGACCAGCCTTGTATTGTTATCTCTCAAGCTTCTGTCGTAGTCTTTGCAGGTCTGCTACAAATGATAGAGTGTTGCAGCAAATCTATTTCTTGAACATATAACCTGTCACGGGCTTTGATTGAGAAAAGTACCCAAATCAAATAATTTAATGTGACAGTAACCTTAACCGCCGAGTCTACTGTCAAAGGAATATTCAGTAGTTGACTGTACGAGGTTCCGCCAATGTTGTTGTCGGAACTCCAGACTTGCTGTCAAGTGTGAGAATGTTACTGTCCCATGCTTCAGCCAATATTGCTCTCAGATGTAGCTTTGACGTGACTTTGCAACATTTGTCTTCTTGTAACCTTACTGTCAAGAACATGATAGTAACTTTTATTCTTGCTGTCTTCTGGATGTATTCCTTGATGCTTGAACAAATGTATGAACTTCTCCCAAGACATACAATTATTACATGATAGCAATTATTTGCTTACAAGAACATACTCTGGCTGTGACAGTATGTTCAACTTAGTAAAAAACTAAGTACAGGGAAATATAGTTAAGTTGTCTCTATGCTATCACCCATAAATCCCAACAATCTCCCCAGTTTGTTTTTATGGACAATAACAACAAATTTACAATTAAAACGTGCTGACAACTTATCTAACATAGATCAGAATAGTTGAAATACCATATCTGATAGATGTTAAGAAAAATCTAGAACATGAAGCTTATGAACTAACTGCAAATCAGTTGCTCCTATTGAATGAGCGGATCAGAGATTAACTTAACTTGATTTTAGCAGTCTCCAGTTGTTCAGATTTTTCCCTCTCTTCAGAGAGCTTCATGTTTTGCCTTCTTGAGGTCTTCAACTAAAGCTTTTTCTTCTGGTGATTTGGCATCATCTTCAATGTCTTCAATGTACCCTTGAATCACTCGAGAATGAAATACTACAGCATCTTTTAGATCAAACCAAGTTTCAAAATCATAAGTGTATGTTCTGAACTTCAGAGTTCCTTGGATGATCTTGAATCTCCTTCCAGGAAAAGCAATCAGAGATACTCTTCTCTTTCTGTCTAGCTTTGGATCTTCATCTCTCCTTTGATCAAATATAACCTCTAGTTCCCAAGCAACTAGCATTTCGAGCTTATTAACTGATCCAACAACTTTCCAGTAGAGATCCTTCAGTACACTTGTCCTCAGTTTGTGAAAACTATCAACATAGATTTCTTGCTTTTCATCTTTGATTCTCAAAGGATCATTCAGTACAAAGGGCTGATAACCTGCTTCCTCACTGAATAGCTTGTTGATTTTCTTGTAGCTTTCCTTCAGTTGAGCTTCTAGATTTTCAGCACTTTGTTTGGTAGGTTTGGTAGGTTGGGAGGATTTAGCTCTAGCAGCCTGAAAAGCTTGTTCTGCTTCATATTCAGCCGTGCCAGCCCTTGTAAAAGGGCGATGTGCTTCTTTAAGGTTCACATCAGGCATTGGCTCACCATCAGAGCTAACTTCCAGGTCTGCATCATCATGTGCTCTCCAATCACCATACTTCTCATAAAATTCAGCATATCTTTTAGCATAGTATTCTTTGACATGCTCTAAGATACTGCTGGAAACATCTTGGTCTATTTCCATGAGAGTGATCATCCTTTCCAGAACGAAGAAATCAATTCTTCTCCTTACCTTTACAGTTTTGTACGAAAGATAAAAACTGCCTACCACATGTGACACTATCTCCATAGTGAAATCTGGTTCTACATTTATGATTGTAGTTCCATAGTCCTTGAGATCATACTTGTGTACGTTGTTATTGACTGGGTCCAGTTCCACTGAGATAGATGTAATGCTCCCATCAATCGACTTTTTCAATAGTTCAAAACTATTTACTTTTCTCTTGTCAATGGGCTTCTCTGTCAAAACTGCTCCATGCTTCTTTTTCTTTGCTGCTGCAACGGTCTTCCCTTTTATTTTGGTTGTACGATAGGCTTTGAGCTCTAGTCTTTCTTCTGTTAGAAGTGAAGTTCTTAACGAGCCTTCGTACTTTGACAGTTTCTTCAAGTTGACCCTTGACAGCATCTTTCATGACAACATCTTTGACAGCTTCTACTATTTGGCTCTTGACAACATCTTTCACTTGGGTTCTCTAGCCATTTTGACAGTATCCTTGTTGATAGTATCTTTTTCAGCATTAAAGCATTCAACTACAAGTCTCAAGATACTAGCCTCCAAGGCTTCGAGAATTTCTAACCCCCCTTCATCATTGACAACATCTTTATTTTCAGAACTGCTCCATGCTTCTTTTTCTTTGCTGCTGCAACTGTCTTCCCTTTTATTTTGGTTGCACGATAGGCTTTGAGCTCTAGTCTTTCTTCTGTTAGACGTGAAGTTCTTAACGAGCATTCGTACTTTGACAGTTTCTTCAAGTTGACCCTTGACAGCATCTTTCATGACAACATCTTTGACAGCTTCTACTGTTTGGCTCTTGACAGCATCTTTCATGACAACATCTTTGACAGCTTCTACTGTTTGGCTCTTGATAGCATCTTTCACTTGGGTGTCTCCAGCCATTTTGATAGTATCTTTGTTAACAGTATCTTTTTCAGCATTAAAGCATTCAACTACAAGTCTCAAGATACTAGCCTCCAAGGCTTCGAGAATTTCTAACTCCCCTTCATCATTGACAACATCTTTATTTTCAGTACTGGGAGTTTCTTGCTCCTCTTGGGTAGCATCCATCTGAGTTTATGTTTCAACATTCTCAAAGGCTTCTCTTCTAGAACTCCTGATTTCTCCAGATCCACCACTTCCACCAATGTCATTCTCATCATCATCCAAAGTATCATCATAGGTGCAGCTTCCTCCTATCTTGGCATTAGCATCAGAGATCAGCTTCTTTATGATTGAGCTAATTTCCTCATCTCTTTTTGCCAATAGCCTGTGAATATCCTTGACAGCCTTAACCTTGTCACTGGTGATACTGGATTTGAGAATTTTCTTCAGCACTGTCATGATTGTTTCAGTGCTAAGTCCTGAAACTTTATCCAATGGTAAGAAATCCAACCTTCTTGCTCCTGTCTTTGTGATCCTTCTGAAACACACACCATAAGGATTTTGAATCACCTCAGGGAGTTTGTCTTCAACCATCCTTTTAATTTGTGCTAACAGATTATCATTGAAGGTTGTTGAATTTCTGACTACCAAGGTTCCAAGGGCTTGGAGTACTCTAGCATGCAGACTTTATAAAAGTTGCATTGTGATGTATATGGTCAAACGGTTCTTCAGATAAACTTGAACAACCCATCTTCTTTCCAAGTTGATTCTCACAGAGATACTCATCACTTTGCTCTTCAGTGTTGATGCCAATTTTGTAAAAGCTCACCCTGCTTCACTAATTGATTCATCCACCAACTTACTGAATTCTTCATCTTTGTTGTTCAAATTACTCTCCATGTGGTCAACCATCATCAATTCTGCATCTTTAGGGGCATATTCACTTCCATCTGACCAAGTAGTTCCAGTAGATATGTTCACATACTCAGGCATTTTGCCTTTGCCTTTACCCAGAGCATTTTGAAATTCTTTTTCTCTCTATTCCTTCTGCAACTTCTTGAATGGAGCTTCAGTTTCTTCAGAATTAGGCTCATTAATTTTTAGTTGTGGCAGTATTGTTCTCTCAGACTTTTGAGTCTTCTTTAATTGCTCCAACACTTCTTTAGACAACAACACTGCCTCACCATCAATTTCTCCTTCAATCAACTCACCAATTCCTGCTTCCTTCAGTTCTTCACCAAAATTTCTTTCTTCTTCCTCTTGCTCCCCCTCACTTTCATCTCCATCTTCTTCCATAACTTGCTCCCCCTCAATTCTTGGCTCCCCCTCACCTGTAGCTCCACCTTGTTTCACCTTCTCTACCAGGTTTGTTATATTCTGATCTACCACTTTCTCCCCTTACCCTTATTCTGATCTACCACTTTATCCCCCTTAGTTGAGTTGGCAGCACCAAGGGCAACAGAGAATGATAGAAGAGTCTGTTGAATCTCAGTAAAACCAGTAGCTACCATAGTGGACAGAGCATCAAGTTTAGCTTCTATGGATGCACATCTGCCCTCAAGGGATTTCAACCTTGATTCAGCTTGTTTAGAAGGACCACCAATTCTCAATCTTTTTGATGGAAAAGAAAGAGACTGGGGCAAGAAGGCTATAGGGTTTCTCACACACTCATTGTTTTTCTGAGTGATCTCATCACTCCTCACAGAATGACTCTCAAGGCCTAGTGCCTTTGTGTGTGGGGTTCCCTCAATTTCACTCTGAACATGCTCAAGTCCCTCACCTTTTGCCAGCTCATTTGGCTACCTCTCATTTTTATGCTCACATCTCTTTTCTTTTATCTCTATTTTTCTTTTCACTCCCTCACTCATCCTAGATGCATGGGTATGAGCAGTACTTGCATGCATTTTAGTTGAATAAGTAGAAAGTTTAGATTGTACCTTTATAGCAGAGATAGTGATTTGATCATCATCTGAAGCATCTTCAACAATTACTGTATCATGATCAGGCTGTGTAGAGGTGACAACATCTTTACCCAAAATGTTACTGTCCACAGGTGGGTTGACAGCAACTTTTGTGGTGTCTTTGACAACAGCTGAGGCTGTGACAACAACTTCCTGAAGGTCAGTTGCTTGTTGGAGTTCGACCAAGATGTTGGTTGTTTCATTTTCTGGCAGTGTACCATCTTGATCTAGCTCAGTGTTTGAGGGAGTGGTATCCATTTCACTTTGAGAAATGGTTCTTGTGGACCACTTGATGGGGGCTCATCCATGACTTGAGATGGATGATCAAAACCTGAAGGGTCGGGATTGTCCCCTTCTCTAGGTTGTTGAGAAACAATTGATGGATTAGAGAATAAAGAAGATGATGGTATAGAAGAGATTTTTGACTGTTCCACAGGGGCAACTTGTGGAACATCAAGAGTAGAAGTTTCAAGACCCTCACTGTGCCCTAACTCTGTGTGCATTTCTGCAAGTGTAGGCTCCTCATGAGTGAGTACATGAGGTTGTGCTGACTCTTTACAGGATGCCTTGGGAGACAGGCCAGTTTCAATAGATACTTCTTATTGAGAAGAAGCACATATGGATGTGTTTGATTCCCTTTTATCCTCCACAGCCTTTTGTGAGACTGTGGGGTGGCTGACAGTGGTTTTGCCCCTCTTAGCTCTTTTCTTCTTAGGCTCAAGAGGAACCACTGTGGGTTCACTTGTACTAACATCCTTATTTGCTGCATATAGTGCAGTTTCTCCCTCAACATTCTCAGAACTACTACCAACACCAGTTTCCAAGGGTCTTTTCTTGGTTTCTTGCAGAGTTGTTTTTGTGGTCTTTGGTTGTCTAGAGGATCTGATAGGAATGTATGGAGTAGAATGTGGGTTAACTGAATTTGGGTCTAATTCAGCTTCATTCTCAAGGGAGAAAATAACATACCCAGAGGGTAGTGCAGAATCAAGATTAGGCTCTTGATCAGCCATGTGCTTGGTGAAACAGAGTGGAATATGTGCATTTGAATTTTGTGAATTGAGTGATGTGTATGTATTTCCTTTCAAAACATTGCATTCCATAGTAAGAGATGCATTATCATCAATACCACATAATGAATTCAAACACATTGTAAGAAAGCGAGGATAGACATGTACCTTCCTGCTCAGAGCTGACTTGAGTTGACTCATAAGCAACTTTCCTACATCCACTTTGTATCCATGGACTAGAGAGTGAGTGAGCTTCATGATATATGAGGGAATTCCATTCCAGCCAGTGGTTTTGGTTGAGAAAACCTTCACCATGACATCAAAAATCATGATCCATTCTTTTCTCAAATGCTTTCTGTCCATTTCACCAGTTGAGTACCATTTTGATGTACCCTCTTCAAGAACAGGACCAGAATACCCAATTTTCAAGAAAAACTTCTTTAGGGTTTCATCACTTGTAAGTTCCTTGTATGATTCTTTAGCTTGCAGTCCAGTTGAGTACCATTTCTTTAGCTTGCTATTGTGAGAGTGCGGGTAACTCCTTTGATTGTGCAATTTATGGTGTCATTACCTGCACCTCCTGGAATATGGGCAGTATTCCAGAATTCTTCAAGTCTTTCTAGGTTCAAAGATGGTGTAGACGTTATAGCATAACCCAGATAGGACTTGTTGATGAAGGATACGAGTCCTTTAAAACCTTCACCAGCATCTCCAACAATGAGAATACCAGCAAAGTTTGTTTGAGAAGAGGATTGTTTGGGTGCCATTTCTTGCTTTGAGCTTTGGAGAGAGATTTTTGCTTTTGAGAGAGAGGTTCTGTTGAGAGTTAAGTGTTTGTGTGTTTAACAGTTGCTTACATGAGAATAGCAAATGTTTTACTGAGAAAGGGGAAAGTAGCAATGTCTTAGCCCATTAATCAGTCACGTGGTGTCGTGGGTAGTTACTTTTTAGTGGCTGTAAGTCATGGAGGTAAAATCCCAATTAAATCGGTCCACTAATCTTGACAGTAACCTGTGCGCTGTAACAATTTATTTTCCATAGTTTCCTTTACGACTTTAGCTATTTAACGAACGTTAAAAAAAGTACGAAAAGGTTGTAATCAAGATGCGAAATGTGATTTCTGGCATGTGATGGAGTAAGGACATGGTTATTCATTACTAGTCGTTGATTTCTTTTAATTTATTGATTAAGGAGATTTAACCTTTCTTTCTGTTTCATCTTATATTGATAATACCCCATCACCTTTGATAATCAACTATATTTCAATTGATGACAAATTTTTCAAATTCATTTAAACATATTTATATTTTTCAAAGATACCTCTATTCTTCAGGGGATCACTTGATTCAACATGATGCATATAAATTATTGAGATCCTTAAATTCTTTCAAATTTCCCCGAATAATTGCTATTCCTTATTCAAACTGGGATGAACAACCTCATGTATATAGGGGATTCAGGGACATCTTATCTATGTGATAGAAGTCTGGTGGGACGCCACTGATTGTATTTGTCATGAAAGTACAGAAGGTTGGCCCCCTTCTTGTGCTATGGCGGTTGACCTAAGTGACAAATGCAACCTGAAACTTGTTCAATGATCATATTGATCTCTCGGTTAATTTCTTTTATAAATTCTAATCAAACAAAACTCAAGAAATTTGCATTTTTCCCCTACATGTATGTATGGATGAATTACTAGGATTTTCCCCCTGACAGGATATAAATTCGGTTAATTAATTATTACTAGATAGGTGATCAATTTCAAGGAGTCAAGATAAGAAGACATCTCAAGAAATTCAAGGACATTAGAAGAGCATATATACGATTTCTATGTACGAGCCTTGCAATTGGAAGAACTATAATTTTCAAGATATGACAAAAAGATCAAAATAACTTCGGTGAAGACGAAGCAATAATGAATCGGGAAAGGCCTAAGACGCCAGCAGAGATAAAAAATTTTAAAGAACCAGCTAGGAATTACCGAAGGGTGCCAAAGATTCTACTAAGATAGTTACAGCAGTGGGCAAGACTACCAATCAGGAAAAAAATGGATAAAGGTGAAGAAAGCTTTCAGGAGTCAAGAAAGGGAATGAAAACCGCCCCAGTGTTAATGCAGCCGAATGAATAAGATAAGGATGAATATGTTTATAATGCTGAAGGAAATGTTCAAAGAATGTGAGAAGTTAGAGATAGAGGTTCAAATGCCTAGATTGTTGCAACAGAAATGGTCGATACCATGATTTTCCAGCAGCAGTTATTAGAGGTACCAAGATGACGTGATGAATCAGAATGTGAATGAGTTGATGGGAAGAAAGGTGAGTGGTCAAAGAGATAAGTGGTGGACGTGTATATTATTTCGTTATTTCGAATATGCAAGTTACGTATTAATGCTATGAATTCCGTAGTTAATTCAGTTGTTGATAAATGTTGGAGTTATAAGATGCAGAGTTTAAATTTGAGGATTTGTAGAGTATATAGAGTAATGTTTCGGAAGTTGATTTCTCGCAAATTTAATACAGTGAAGTTTAAATGAGTTGTGAGGATAGTAAGTTAATTATTGATGTATACTTGGGTTTATGTAACGCCCCCAAATCCGGGGTCAGGGATTTGGTCGTCACGCGGAAAACCTTAATAACAAATCACCTGTTTAATCACATTAAACCATTTGTAGTCATTAATAATTAAGTTACATCATTTGAGACCCCAACCACCAAGCATCTTTTAGGTTATAGGGCTAGAAACAAGAATCAACTCCTTACTACTAGTATAACTTCGTTGAGAAGTACACCAGCAACTAGTACTATATTATGCAAAGTAACATATATATTACACATCAATATACTTACTCCAGCTATAAACTTTCTAGATCATATCGTCTTCATAAGGGCACGCTGCCCGCTTCATCTAAGCCATGCAGATAACCTCGTCCGGCTACCTTCCACTGAAAAGTTAATATTTGAAAACAAGCAAGAATGAGCGAAAGAATTGCTCAGCAAGTTATTACTGATTACTCAATATGAAATCACTTACTTATTGATAATATAATGTCAGTTCTTATCTATAACAAGATAATAATCAATACGTCATCTTAGTATAATATCTCAGGGTAATATAACATTTAAATCAAGCTCTCAATATAATCTTTCCATTTCCTTTTATACAACAATTATGTATAGAAGTAATATAAAATCAGTTTCTCTTCATCTATAATAATAATTTCATCGTTTCATATCACTTTTCTGTTTTCAGTTATAGAAATCTGAAAACCATTTTCAATTCTTTCTTTCAAGTTTTGGGGATATCTACTGGCGCCAGATACGTAGGACGATGATCAGTCGCCTGACCGTATCTGCTCTCTGTTTACTACTAGTAGAAGGAATGAAGGCACCTGCTAACATCATCCCTGGAGGAAGGCACCTGCTAACATCCTCCTGGAGGAAGGCACCTGCTAACATCCTCCCTTGGCATCTTCGTGCCGAATCATGAATACTAGACTATGTCGCACACAGCCCTGACATAGCCTCTTATGCAAGTTTGTTGCTAATCCCCCTTTTTATAAGATCATTATTCAATTTATCAACACCATTTCACATTTCCATTCTCGCACATTATTTTCATTTCCATTTCACATTTCACCTTTCCATTTTCATATCCGTATTATAATCATTTGAAAACATATATACAGGTATATCAATTCAAGACATACATTCATTTCACTATGAAATTCCTTAATCAATCTTTTAACAATATTCAATCACCCGTAGAACACTTAGAATATCCAAAGAATAACCATTCAATAATCCCTTTTTAAATGAATATTATAATTAATATTCATTGAATTAAATAACCATTAAAATAACATTTATCATTTTCATTCCAGACATTTTTAACCAAAAATGTCTCATTATAACCATCGAAATATCTTTATTATTATTCCGGAACAAAGCGATTTTAAGAAAACATTTTAAAAAATAATATTCATCTAATTAGATAAATTTAATTAGACGAATAAGGTTTATTTAATTAGTAGATGCTTCGAGAGGCATCTAATAATTAAATAAACACTAGTTTATTGGTGATGTTGCCATTAGGTTAATTATTGCGAAATTCTTTCTAAAAACTTTGTCCGGGTTTTCGAAAATATACCTCTCAAGATAACCACTTCCATTTTTCCATTCCTATATCCATACATTTAAATTACATCAACTAAAATACTTCATATATAAATCCCTTTTTAAGAAAATCTGCAAACCTCAACCCTTGTCCCCTTATATAACAAAATATTTATTAATAACATCTGAAAGAGTTTAGAACTCAAATATCCTCAATTTACACATAACGGTAATATTACAAAATAACTTTAGATAACAACTGATAACATAATATCATAAAAATAACCATAATAACAACTGATACCATTCCTTCCCATATCACTTTACTCTTTATAATATATCACTCTCTCCATATCACATATATTTTCAATCAAACCATTTTACTTAAAAGTAAACAATTTATCAAGATAAAGATAGAAGAAATCTTGCAAATATGGACTGAGGTTTTATTCTCTACACATTTCATATATTTTAAAATAAATATACTCTGAACGATAGAGTATGTATAGATAAACTTGCCTCTGGTCCTTAGCACCAGACAGAACACCGCGAATAAATCCTTGGCGTTTCGCCCAAGAAGTTCCATGAACTTTACATGACGCCTCGATCCTTCCTTTTTGATACACGTTGCTCCACTTGATCACGCCCTAATGGTACTGTAATTGTTACGAGTACGCGTCAGTCCAACCTCGTATCTCGAGTAGACCCAACTCAGAATTACCACTGAGTCACCTAAAGTCGTACTATAGTTGTTATCCCTATAACTGACTACTCAAATACCAATTAATGCACATAACACATTTAGTCAACTTCACTTAACATATACAATTATAATACTAGTGTCATTCTATGACAATACTCAGTTTATAAATAATTCTCAAAACGCATTTAATCCCCGAAACACATAAATCCTTGAATTAAATCACTTAGCACATATACACATCAACAGTTAACACCCAAATCATACCTTTAAACCCTTGAAATCAAATAAGTTAAATAAATTAAAATGCAGGGGATTTTTAGAAAATTTCGGCATGTAGTATTCGTTTATCGGACTATGGGCTCAGCCCCTCCATGCCAAACAAAACAATTTATAACCCTGCTTTTGCAAAAATAAAGCTGCCTCAACTTGCAGCAACATAAAAGTAAACAAATAATGAAAAGTACCCGCCCAGACATGCGGCACCTAGCACATAATAATTAACACTACTACTTACGCTTCACCAATGATCGTATTTCTCACGCATTTTAATGATACACGTGACAACCAATCATTGATGTTCGTAAGCCCTAGGGAACAACCCCTAGCACTAACTATTACTTACGCTATATCAATGATCACATCACTTAAGTATATTAATTATACTCGTGATAGCTAATCATGGATATTCGTAAGCCCTAGGGATTGGTCGAAAAGAATTACACAAGTCCTTTAAATATTGACATTTAAAAACTTGTGATCTTCTCATAACCCCTAGCACAATTCTAATTATTATAAAATTCTAACATTTAACATGTATCACATATTCCCATACTTACCAACACCAAGTAATTGACGATTATACATTCAACAATACTAAGACTTGATTTATACCATTTAGGATTTAACACATAAACATTTACCATTTAGCACATAAACCTTTACAATTTAACCAACCCTTATATCTACACTTTATAAGACAACAACAATTAACAAATCAGTAATCACTAATCCGAACAACAAAATCATATAGCTCGACACACAACTAATCCCAACAATTACAAATAGCAACTTAACTTACCATTAATTAACAAATAGTAATAATACTCAACTTTATTTACCAATTTAATTCACATAACATAGTAATATCCACAATTTTCCACTTTAATTCAATTACGAAAATCCACATATTTAACTCACAACTTATATCTATTTACAATTATGCCAATTAAACAATACTCGAATTTCACAATTAATCAAATTACTACAATTAATCTAATACGAAAACCAAATAATTTACAACAATTAATTAACTAAATTACCACAATTAAATACATAAATTAAAAAAAATATAGAAATTATACCCTTTCGATAACGACCCGAAAATCAAGCCATCGGAAACCCATTCGTCGGAAATTAGCCTCGCATCCCTCTCCCTTCTCTCTCTCTCTCTCTCTCTCTCTCTCTCTCTTCCTCCTCCCCGCGCGCTGCTGGAAAACGCCACCACCGCCGGCCACCTGCCACCGCGCGGTGGTCTTCCTCCTTCCCCGCTGCTACCGGCCGACCCACAACAGTTCCCGCACCTGCGCGCCTCATACACTCCACAGCACGAACTATACACACCACCACGCAGTTACACACGCACATACATACATATACACACATACACGCGATGTATACACACACACACTTGATTAAAATCAAACCCCCAATTCAATTTAGAACCCTAATTTCTTCCCCCAATCTCTACTCTCTCTCCCCGTCTGTATAAGCTGCGTGTTTGTGTGTTTGGGTGAATTGGGCTTGGCCCAATCTAAATATATTACTACTAAAAATTCATTCCGGGCCCAATTAAAACACTACATCTTCACTTTTAAAACTAATAAATAGCCTTATAAATCGAAATTAAATAAAATTTCAGAAAATTAAACTTTTCATTTTTAAAATAAAGAATATAAAATTATGAACTCCCACATATTTTCGAAATATTTTTCGGATCAAAAATGAATTAAATATGAATTTTCAAAGTTTTGATCCTTTAAAATACAATAAAACTCTTATAATCATTTTAAAATACCGAAACATCCAAATTAATTCACCCAACCATTTTAAAAACTAAATGATATTATAAAGATAATATTACAAAAGATTTCATGATTTTTAATTCCTCCGATAATTTTATAAAATTAACAGAGGATCAAAATGCATGATTTAAATATATTTAAATCTTCAAAAATATAAATAAAATACATCAGCCTTCACAGCTCACACAAATAATCATATAAACACATAAACACCACTTCACATACATTCCACCTTCCAACAATAATCACATAATATAGTTCATAATTACACTGAACCAGACAATAATTAAATAATTCACTTTTGAAATTCCTTGAACTGGAATAATGAACAATAAAATAAAATAAAAAATTTCCTCCTCATTTTAGGAAAACATTAATATTCTTAAAATAATACTAAAATCATTTTCTGAAAATTCGGGTTATTACAGTCTACCCCCCTTAAAAGGATTCCGTCCACGGAATCAGCTAAGGCCACTACTGGGATTCCTTAACTCCTTCACCATCAACACTTATTCTACAATATCGGAGATAGTGTCCCTTCGTAAACAACTCCTCCGAAACCTCAATTCAACTATAGGGTATCTATCTGACACATCACTATTCCCTTCACATATTTGTCTTGACCAACTTTCATTATCATACTATCCTTGAGAGAGAGCAAACTAATTCTATCGATACGCCACTGATATTATATTCGTTTTGGGATTCGCTCCAGCTCTTGGCGATTCCATTCGAATCTAACTTCTATCAGCGAATTTCGAGTTGTCCGACCTGGTTGGCATCCCCTTGAAATTTATTAGAGATAACAAGAATCATGAAGCTTCGAAAAAGATAGCTGTCATTTCAAGACAAATGTCACCCACTGGTGACCATAGAATTATGAGTTTTGAAACAAACCTTATTGGAAATAAGAGAATTCACTGAGATATCAATATGATCATAAGAACTCACGTTGCGTGTCTCTGATAAGACATTACTAAAGGTAATTAGCCTTCTTGTATTTCACAACTCACAAGTGATGGCGTCCCATCAGACTTCTATCACACAGACAGATAGTCCTTGTGGCCCCTCTATGTATAGGGTTGTTCGTCTCAGTGGAAGTTGAGAAGTATGAAAGCAATTCAAAGTCAAGTCAATAACAATCATCTTCTGACAATTAATTCTCAAAGGGACACCTTGGATTAAAATCGAACAATTTCCAAGGCGCGACTTCCAAAGAAAAGGATAACCAGAAAGATACTGGTATTCAACAAACAAGTGGTGCTATATCACCATTGAATTATCCACTATTGAAGAAAAGTGGAAGTTTGAAATAATATCATTCGATAGGGCTTCGAAAACCTGAAGGTAAGTATAATGAAAGCCCTTGGCACAATTGAAACCAAATATGACTTAACACAAATGTATAAAAAAATAACTTCAAAGAGGAAACATATCCTTTATCACAATTCTCTCTTAGAGAGATGTCAAAAAAATTCATAGATTGGGGAGGTAATCAAAAAGATTCACCAATGGGATATTACCAAGGTCTCCACGGATGCCTTTTATGTCGGTTCCTTTGACGGATAATCGTTCGATCCCAGAGCTGTTCTTTTCCATGCACACCCTAAGGTGCTTGATAATTAACGTCATCGTCGACTCGTAATAGTCACTATGAATTCAATCATCGACACTAATAATCGCAGGGAGTTCTATCTCAACATACCCTTCAACATAGCATTCAAATCTTAACTTAATCATTGGCACTACACCCGGTAGTCCAACATGAACTCTACATGAGCTCCGACGTTCTCACATAACTATACACACTCCTACTCACTCTCGTTTCTAGTTTACTATAACCTCAGCTCTGATACCAAACTGTAACGCCCCCAAATCCGGGGTCAGGGATTTGGTCGTCACGCGGAAAACCTTAATAACAAATCACCTGTTTAATCACATTAAACCATTTGTAGTCATTAATAATTAAGTTACATCATTTGAGACCCCAACCACCAAGCATCTTTTAGGTTATAGGGCTAGAAACAAGAATCAACTCCTTACTACTAGTATAACTTCGTTGAGAAGTACACCAGCAACTAGTACTATATTATGCAAAGTAACATATATATTACACATCAATATACTTACTCCAGCTATAAACTTTCTAGATCATATCGTCTTCATAAGGGCACGCTGCCCGCTTCATCTAAGCCATGCAGATAACCTCGTCCGGCTACCTTCCACTGAAAAGTTAATATTTGAAAACAAGCAAGAATGAGCGAAAGAATTGCTCAGCAAGTTATTACTGATTACTCAATATGAAATCACTTACTTATTGATAATATAATGTCAGTTCTTATCTATAACAAGATAATAATCAATACGTCATCTTAGTATAATATCTCAGGGTAATATAACATTTAAATCAAGCTCTCAATATAATCTTTCCATTTCCTTTTATACAACAATTATGTATAGAAGTAATATAAAATCAGTTTCTCTTCATCTATAATAATAATTTCATCGTTTCATATCACTTTTCTGTTTTCAGTTATAGAAATCTGAAAACCATTTTCAATTCTTTCTTTCAAGTTTTGGGGATATCTACTGGCGCCAGATACGTAGGACGATGATCAGTCGCCTGACCGTATCTGCTCTCTGTTTACTACTAGTAGAAGGAATGAAGGCACCTGCTAACATCATCCCTGGAGGAAGGCACCTGCTAACATCCTCCTGGAGGAAGGCACCTGCTAACATCCTCCCTTGGCATCTTCGTGCCGAATCATGAATACTAGACTATGTCGCACACAGCCCTGACATAGCCTCTTATGCAAGTTTGTTGCTAATCCCCCTTTTTATAAGATCATTATTCAATTTATCAACACCATTTCACATTTCCATTCTCGCACATTATTTTCATTTCCATTTCACATTTCACCTTTCCATTTTCATATCCGTATTATAATCATTTGAAAACATATATACAGGTATATCAATTCAAGACATACATTCATTTCACTATGAAATTCCTTAATCAATCTTTTAACAATATTCAATCACCCGTAGAACACTTAGAATATCCAAAGAATAACCATTCAATAATCCCTTTTTAAATGAATATTATAATTAATATTCATTGAATTAAATAACCATTAAAATAACATTTATCATTTTCATTCCAGACATTTTTAACCAAAAATGTCTCATTATAACCATCGAAATATCTTTATTATTATTCCGGAACAAAGCGATTTTAAGAAAACATTTTAAAAAATAATATTCATCTAATTAGATAAATTTAATTAGACGAATAAGGTTTATTTAATTAGTAGATGCTTCGAGAGGCATCTAATAATTAAATAAACACTAGTTTATTGGTGATGTTGCCATTAGGTTAATTATTGCGAAATTCTTTCTAAAAACTTTGTCCGGGTTTTCGAAAATATACCTCTCAAGATAACCACTTCCATTTTTCCATTCCTATATCCATACATTTAAATTACATCAACTAAAATACTTCATATATAAATCCCTTTTTAAGAAAATCTGCAAACCTCAACCCTTGTCCCCTTATATAACAAAATATTTATTAATAACATCTGAAAGAGTTTAGAACTCAAATATCCTCAATTTACACATAACGGTAATATTACAAAATAACTTTAGATAACAACTGATAACATAATATCATAAAAATAACCATAATAACAACTGATACCATTCCTTCCCATATCACTTTACTCTTTATAATATATCACTCTCTCCATATCACATATATTTTCAATCAAACCATTTTACTTAAAAGTAAACAATTTATCAAGATAAAGATAGAAGAAATCTTGCAAATATGGACTGAGGTTTTATTCTCTACACATTTCATATATTTTAAAATAAATATACTCTGAACGATAGAGTATGTATAGATAAACTTGCCTCTGGTCCTTAGCACCAGACAGAACACCGCGAATAAATCCTTGGCGTTTCGCCCAAGAAGTTCCATGAACTTTACATGACGCCTCGATCCTTCCTTTTTGATACACGTTGCTCCACTTGATCACGCCCTAATGGTACTGTAATTGTTACGAGTACGCGTCAGTCCAACCTCGTATCTCGAGTAGACCCAACTCAGAATTACCACTGAGTCACCTAAAGTCGTACTATAGTTGTTATCCCTATAACTGACTACTCAAATACCAATTAATGCACATAACACATTTAGTCAACTTCACTTAACATATACAATTATAATACTAGTGTCATTCTATGACAATACTCAGTTTATAAATAATTCTCAAAACGCATTTAATCCCCGAAACACATAAATCCTTGAATTAAATCACTTAGCACATATACACATCAACAGTTAACACCCAAATCATACCTTTAAACCCTTGAAATCAAATAAGTTAAATAAATTAAAATGCAGGGGATTTTTAGAAAATTTCGGCATGTAGTATTCGTTTATCGGACTATGGGCTCAGCCCCTCCATGCCAAACAAAACAATTTATAACCCTGCTTTTGCAAAAATAAAGCTGCCTCAACTTGCAGCAACATAAAAGTAAACAAATAATGAAAAGTACCCGCCCAGACATGCGGCACCTAGCACATAATAATTAACACTACTACTTACGCTTCACCAATGATCGTATTTCTCACGCATTTTAATGATACACGTGACAACCAATCATTGATGTTCGTAAGCCCTAGGGAACAACCCCTAGCACTAACTATTACTTACGCTATATCAATGATCACATCACTTAAGTATATTAATTATACTCGTGATAGCTAATCATGGATATTCGTAAGCCCTAGGGATTGGTCGAAAAGAATTACACAAGTCCTTTAAATATTGACATTTAAAAACTTGTGATCTTCTCATAACCCCTAGCACAATTCTAATTATTATAAAATTCTAACATTTAACATGTATCACATATTCCCATACTTACCAACACCAAGTAATTGACGATTATACATTCAACAATACTAAGACTTGATTTATACCATTTAGGATTTAACACATAAACATTTACCATTTAGCACATAAACCTTTACAATTTAACCAACCCTTATATCTACACTTTATAAGACAACAACAATTAACAAATCAGTAATCACTAATCCGAACAACAAAATCATATAGCTCGACACACAACTAATCCCAACAATTACAAATAGCAACTTAACTTACCATTAATTAACAAATAGTAATAATACTCAACTTTATTTACCAATTTAATTCACATAACATAGTAATATCCACAATTTTCCACTTTAATTCAATTACGAAAATCCACATATTTAACTCACAACTTATATCTATTTACAATTATGCCAATTAAACAATACTCGAATTTCACAATTAATCAAATTACTACAATTAATCTAATACGAAAACCAAATAATTTACAACAATTAATTAACTAAATTACCACAATTAAATACATAAATTAAAAAAAATATAGAAATTATACCCTTTCGATAACGACCCGAAAATCAAGCCATCGGAAACCCATTCGTCGGAAATTAGCCTCGCATCCCTCTCCCTTCTCTCTCTCTCTCTCTCTCTCTCTCTCTCTCTTCCTCCTCCCCGCGCGCTGCTGGAAAACGCCACCACCGCCGGCCACCTGCCACCGCGCGGTGGTCTTCCTCCTTCCCCGCTGCTACCGGCCGACCCACAACAGTTCCCGCACCTGCGCGCCTCATACACTCCACAGCACGAACTATACACACCACCACGCAGTTACACACGCACATACATACATATACACACATACACGCGATGTATACACACACACACTTGATTAAAATCAAACCCCCAATTCAATTTAGAACCCTAATTTCTTCCCCCAATCTCTACTCTCTCTCCCCGTCTGTATAAGCTGCGTGTTTGTGTGTTTGGGTGAATTGGGCTTGGCCCAATCTAAATATATTACTACTAAAAATTCATTCCGGGCCCAATTAAAACACTACATCTTCACTTTTAAAACTAATAAATAGCCTTATAAATCGAAATTAAATAAAATTTCAGAAAATTAAACTTTTCATTTTTAAAATAAAGAATATAAAATTATGAACTCCCACATATTTTCGAAATATTTTTCGGATCAAAAATGAATTAAATATGAATTTTCAAAGTTTTGATCCTTTAAAATACAATAAAACTCTTATAATCATTTTAAAATACCGAAACATCCAAATTAATTCACCCAACCATTTTAAAAACTAAATGATATTATAAAGATAATATTACAAAAGATTTCATGATTTTTAATTCCTCCGATAATTTTATAAAATTAACAGAGGATCAAAATGCATGATTTAAATATATTTAAATCTTCAAAAATATAAATAAAATACATCAGCCTTCACAGCTCACACAAATAATCATATAAACACATAAACACCACTTCACATACATTCCACCTTCCAACAATAATCACATAATATAGTTCATAATTACACTGAACCAGACAATAATTAAATAATTCACTTTTGAAATTCCTTGAACTGGAATAATGAACAATAAAATAAAATAAAAAATTTCCTCCTCATTTTAGGAAAACATTAATATTCTTAAAATAATACTAAAATCATTTTCTGAAAATTCGGGTTATTACAGTTTACATATGTTAAGTGTTAATTATATCAGATGCTAGAGTTGCTAGAGTTTAATTGGATTGAAAGTTTGATTTGTGAATGGTATTAGAGGGTTGTGACCCCGGAATAGTTTGTATTATAAATAGGATATACATGTTTCCATGTTAGTGGTCATTAGTTTCGAAATTGCTATTCAGTAGAAAAATGGGATTAAGGATAGATGGAGGTTTCCCAGTTATTCCCCTCGCGAGTGACATTGTACATTGAAAGTGGAGTAAGAATGATTGGGGGGTTTCTTGATATTCTTTTTCTCAAAATTTTATCTGGGGCAGTATAGTTATGAGTAGGAGCGTGGAAGTTGTATCATTTATTTTAGCCGCATGAATTTTGTTTTAAAGATTTAATTATTTACTTGTTTATTGTAAGTCGAGACACATTTCTTCGTTTATATGTTTCCTACAACTCAAGGCAGGTTTTGTTTTAGTATTGTATATGTATGAATTGTTTATGGATGATTGGGTTAGTAATTGAGGTACCTTCATACAGGGCATAGTTCATTATACGGATAGATCGTACCCTATTTTTGGTAGAAAAGTATCGTCACGTATGAGTGATAAGTATCTAGAATTAACAAGACATCTAAACCAAAGGTTTAAGTTTATGTTGGAATTTACGGGCTTACAGGACGAGCCTAGCGAGATATGAGTTGATATAAAGGAATTCTAGAACGAAAGAAATGACTTGAAAATTTAAAGAGAAATGTTTGTGAATACCAACATATGTTTTCTTACGATTGATTCTGAGGACAGAATCCTATTAAGGGGGGGAAGGATATAACGCCCAAGAAAATATCGTAATTATAAATATTATTATTTAATATTAAATGTGGATTATATGGTGTGAATTTTTTTTAGGTTAAATATATGTGACATCATGTTTACATGCTTATACGATGATGTATACGTGAAATGTGAGTCCGTGTATTTTTATTTGAATTTTTATGATTATAATCTATTTAAATTATGCATTATTGATCTTCTGAGAATTTTATAAAATCATCGGAGTTATAAAAAAAATAATAAATAATGAAATCTTTTGTGTTATCATCTTTATGATATTATTTAGTTTTTAAAATTATTGGGTGTATTAATTTAAGTGTTTTGGTATTTTAAAATGATTTTCAGAGTTTTATTGCATTTAAAGGATCTTATCTTGTAACATTCATATCTAATTAATTTTTTATCCTAAAAATATTTTAAAAATATGTGGGTGCTCCTAATTTTGTGCTCTACGTTTTAAAAAAATAAAGTTAAAATTTATGTAAATTCTTCTATTTAAAAATGATTTTAAAAAGCTGTTCAAACTGATTTTAAATTGATAGAATTGTGAAAGTACGATTGTGCCCCTGTTTCTATTCAGTAAAACCGTTCATAGTTGCCGAATGCAGGTCATTTTTACCAAATGCAGTTCATTATATTACACATATAACCCTCCCTCCTAGTTGTCTGTGCAAAACATAAAACACGTGTGACCTTGCTAGTTTTCTGTGCAAACAAAACACCTAGTGTGACCTAGTTTTATGTGACTCGGAATAAATGAATGGGATTATAAAAATTAGTTTTCCACTTGTATAACATTAGTTGATTGTATCTAATTTAACTTTATTTTATATTTTATAAGAAAATTTTAAATAACATTAGTTGATTGTATCTAGTTTAACTTTATTTTGTTTTATAAGAAAATTTTAAATTTTGTTGTTAGTTGATATTGTTTTTCATATTTTAAATTTATAATCTTTCATATATGTATATATATGTATATATATATAAATCAAAATTCTACTTATTATCTTCAGAGTTTACACAATTTTGTAGTGCATTCTTTTTTTTTTCATATATTAAATTTGACATATTTCTTGTTTATATTAGTCAAACAAGAATCATTTGTAATTATAAGTAATTGAATTGTTTATGATTTATAATGATTAGGTCCTTTAACAAATGTGTATGTGTCTGATTAGTTATTTGATGTGTACACTAAGTCTATTACTTGGTTAGTTAAAAAACACTAGTTAATATAAAATTGCTAATTTTTGTTATGTATTTATTATTCTGTAGTGATTATTTCTTTAAATTTGATCAATCAAATATATTGATATTAATCAATGAAATATGTATTTTTGTAATATTATATTAATTATTCATACTTAAGGATATTGATATTCATCAATAAAATATTTATTTTTGTAATATATGCAATTGTTGAGCTATTTATTATTTTTATAATTAATTATGTCAATTGTTAAAATTATTGGGCTCTAAACATCTTTTATTATGTGTTAATTTATTTGTTAAATCTATGATCATATTTAACAAAGTATAAAATATGTACTTGTCGTCCTTATAATTTGTTATTTAAACTGAATAAAGTTGATTTAATATGTACGTATTTAATAATTTACGTGCTTCATAGTTTCTGTAATATATTGATTTTTCTAAATTTTATAATGTATATATTCTTTTAACCATGACTAATAAATTAATATTTTTAGTTAGATATTTCGATTATCTTGATTAATAAATTTAACTTTTTCACGTGAAATATTTGTTTACTCATGGATGGGAAAAAAAGTCTCAGGTAATATAATGTCATATATATAATAGTATTTCACATGTATTTAAAACTTTAATATACACCGGCATGACAATCAGTGTGCACTTATCTAGGTGTATTTATTAGGGTTTAAAACATTTAATAGGTATAAGGAGTTTTAGATAATATGACCAAACTGCATTTGGTAAAAATGACCTGCATTTGGCACCACCCAAAACCGTTGTTTGTTTTCCCCATTTTTCTCAAGAATTCTCGATCCTTCCTGATTGCTCTGCAGTATTTTGAATCTCTCTTTCTACCTCTCTAATCTCTCTAGTCTCTCAATCTCTCTCTCTCTCTCTCTCTCTCTCTCTCTCTCCATCTCCTTTTCTCTCTTCTCTCTATCTCCCTGTTCTCTCACCCTCTCTGATTTTCTCTCCACGGCTGCCTATCCCTATCGCCTGTGTTATCTTTCAGTCAGAGTTCTTCTCCGCCGCTGTTGTACAGATTAGAGCTTTAATCAAGCTTCTTAGGTGTCTTGGGAGGGACTATTCTTGCTGGTTTATTTTCGTAAGTTTTTGGAGTATAATCAAGTTCGTTGGAATCATAGATGTAATCGGTAGCTGGGTTTGATCATTGTTGATTTTTTTTTTGTAACGGTCGAAGTTGTATGATTTGTTAATTGTGCTGATTTTGTTTTTAAATTTATTATAGCAGCTTGGTTGTCAACGTACAACTGTGGTAAAGAGTCGTAATTATTTTATTAATTCGGGAATCCTTGTGTATATACTTTAGTGGTTGTATGGCAAGAGTAGAGATGGTAGTTGGGTGGTTAATTGTTTAGGGGCTGCTAGATAGGGAACTGTTGGGCCAGAGGCCCACTTAGATAGTCAAGCCCATTAAAGGCCCAATTAAGTCATTATAAATATACTTGTAACCCAACATTGTAAAGGATTGGCAATTTAATACACTTACTCCAACAATGGCGCTAGAAGGAGGTTTGATTATCCTCTAAAAAACAAAATTTCGGAAATTCAAAAACATTAAACACAACTCACCAAAACAATAAATCGACCTGAATCATCATTGAATCGACTTTAATTCTTCGATCCATAACGAAGAATGGCCGAGAACAATGATGAAGTAGACAATCAACTAGCTCCAAACACTCAGGATGTGGTGAGTGTGAAGCGAAATACGAAACTTAAAGCTCCGATGAATCCACAAGCGCTGTTTTCATCTCCTCCTGGTCCTGCTCTTTCAGATCCGTTAAACGGACCTCATAGATCAAAGCACGACTCTCGCCAGTTGGTTCTAACGCCACAGGGGAAACATGTGCTCACGAGCGATGCTCGATTGCATCTGGAAAAGATGAAGAAACAACGGCAGAATCAGGAAAACCATAAGGAGCAGTCAGGACACGTTGTCCTCGACGAGGAGCTTCGTCGACTAGATGAAGAAAGGCAAATGTTAGCGGAAAAGGTTCGGAGGCAGAAAGAGATTATAAGGTTACAGAGAGAGCTCCATGAGGTGTCCGGTGGTCGTATCTCCTCTGAATATCAAACAGAGAACTATGAATCTTCATGGAGAACATCTATGGGGAGTAAGCACTCTAAAATGGAGGTATCCTCTGATTCTTTCTCATCAAGGAAACGTAAATCCAGAAATGAGGACAGAGAGTACTCGGTAGACGAGGATGAAGATAGTGATGGGGGAGAATCAAACAAAACTAGTTTATCTGCAAAGGACATATTAAGGTTCAAGGAGTTCATAAAATCCCACACAGGGGAAACTGAAATCTCTTCGGAGAGTCCATTCATTAAAAGCATAGAAAAAGCTAAGATAAACAGGGATCTTAAGGTACCACCCATAGATCAGTTTGATGGCTCCACGGACCCTTATGACTTCGTTAATCTTTTTGATGGAAGAATGTCCTTCTTTGGACATAATGAGGTAGCGAAGTGTCAGTTCTTCCCGACGTGTTTGAAGGGCACTGCTCTTATGTGGTTCAATAATCTACCAGCAAGATCAATAAAGTCATGGACTAGTTTGAAGGAAAAATTCAAGTCAAGATTCTCTACAAACAAGAAAGGAAGAAAGTTAACGGCCTCTCTTGTAAATGTTCGTCAAAGATCGAATGAAAGTTTGAGAGAATATTTAAATCGTTTTAGAGCTGAGATGATCCAAGTTCCGGATTTGATAGAAAATTTAGCAATGACGTACTTGGCAGCAGGAGTGGACAGAAATAGACACAATGCAATTTTGGAGGAATATTTTGAAAAAGAGCCTCAGTCACTTCAAGCAGCTATACAGCTATTTGAAAGAAGGCTAACTCTCCAAGAAGCTGTAGGAAGCACCCAATCGTCGAAATCCCCAAGATCAAGAATGAACAAGTTTATTGAACAGACTTCACAGTGGGAATATCGACGAGATGATCGAGGTGCTCGGGGAGCGCGAAGATCACAATTGAGGTCTCCAGCTCACTTAAAAAGAGGAGATGACACCTCACGCATGTCAAACAGGTCACCCACTCCACATAAATCTCCACCTAAACAACGCCAGTGGCCTCAAGGACCACGGGGTGATAAGGACTTCACAAAGCTCAACACTGATAGGATTGCAATACTTGGAGTCCTTAAAGCTGATCCTTCATATGTACCTCCAAGGCCGATGAATCCCAATAGGCCTCCAAGCAACAAATTTTGCTACTATCATGAGGATACGGGGCATGATACAGAGAGATGCTACCAACTGAAAAATTTGATTGAGGATAAAATTCAAAAAGGTGAATTATCCCACTTTGTTGAAAAAGGAGACAATGCAATGCAACAAAGAAATGAACCAGACAGGGTCATAGACACCATATCTGGAGGAAACACTTCGGGAGGTTCTTCAAACAGGGCAAAGAAAGCTTATGCCAGAGAGGTATTTCGGGTGGACAACAAGAAATCTAGAAGAAACCCTTCCTTGGTGATATCATTTTCAGATGAAGACTTTGGAGATAGAATCATGGAAGACCACCAAGATGCCCTGGTGATTACTACCAAAATAGGGACAAATGTGGTCAAGAAAATAATGATCGATGATGGCAGCTCGGTTGATATTCTATACCAAGGCGCCTTTTCAAGAATGAATTTGGGTGATAGAAAGATCAATAGCTCAAAGGATGCACCGTTGTATGGTTTCACGGGCAACGAAGTTAAAACAGTTGGAGTCATTGACATGCCCGTACTATTTGGATCTCCACCTTGCCAAAAATGGATAATGGTTAAATTCCATATTGTTAACGCTATCTCAAGTTACAATGCAATATTGGGAAGATCAACCATCGCAGCTCTAAAGGGGATAGTCTCCATAACACATTTAAAGATGAAATTTCCCACAGATTTTGGTGTTGGTGAGGTTTGTGGTCCAAGTCATGAACCAGTCGAACCAGTTGAGGAAATTCCTCTGTACTTCAACAATCCTGAGAAGGTCGTCAAAATTGGGACAAAATTACTTCCTGAAGTTCGTGAAGCTCTCATCCAAGTGTTAAGAGAATTTGCAGATATTTTTGCCTGGTCTCCCAAGGACATGCCTGGGATCCCAGTTGAGATAGCTCTCCACCACCTTAACATAAAAACTGGAGTACAAGCAGTGAAACAGAAAAGACGCATATTCTCCAAAGAAAAGCAAGAGGCTATTGAAAAAGAAATTGACAGACTTCTTGAGGCGGACTTCATTAAGCCCGTCCAGTTCCCAAAATGGATTGCTAATCCAGTCTTGGTCAAGAAAAGCAATGGCAAGTGGAGGATGTGCATAGACTACTCGGATCTCAATAAAGCCTGTCCCAAAGATTTTTATCCACTGCCCAATATTGATCAACTCATCGATTCTACTGCTGGAAATGAGCTACTATCTTTTATGGATGCATTTTCGGGATACAACCAAATAAAGTTGGCAGAACAAGATCAAGACGACACGGCATTCATAACACATAAGGGCGTTTTTGGATTCAAAGTTACTCCTTTCGGTCTCTTAAACGCGGGAGCAACATTCCAACAAACAATGGACAAGATTTTTGCTCCTCAAATCGGAAGAAATATTCAGGTATATGTCGATGACATTATAACAATGTCACCAACAGCTTCGGATCACGTCAAGGACCTCAGGGAGACGTTTTCCAGAATAAGGGCTAGTTCCATGAGGTTAAACCCAGCAAAATGTTCTTTTGGTTTAAGTGGAGGTCGCTTCCTAGGATTTCTACTCACTCAAAGAGGTATTGAAGCGGATCCAAACCAAGTAAAGGCCATTCAGAATATGCCAGCTCCAAAATGCCTCAAGGAGCTCCAAGCCCTCGCAGGGTCCATTGCAGCTCTTAGACGTTTCATACCTCAGTCTTCAAAGAAATGTCTCCCCATGTATGAAGCAATCAAAGAAGCTTCAAAAAGCAAGACATTTAGTTGGACAAGGGAATGCGAAGAAAGTCTACAAGGAATCAAAGACTTTTTGATATCCCCCCCAATTATGGCTAAGCCCCTTCAATGCGAACCCTTAAAGCTGTACTTGTCTGCCTCAGATTCGACCTTGGCGGCTGTATTGGTTAAAGAGGTGGACTCAGAGCAAAAGCCCGTATACTATACGAGCCATATACTCAAAGATGCTGAGACACGATACTCGAACATAGAAAAATTAACATATGCTTTGATTATGGCCAGCAGAAAACTAAGGCAATACTTTCAAGGAAGAACAATAATTGTCATGACAAATCAACCTTTGCGTCGGGTACTTCATAAGCCCGACATGACAGGAAGGTTGGCTTCATGGACTGTAGAGCTAAGTCAGTTCCACTTGGAATTCCAGCCAAGGACTTCAACGAGGTCTCAGGCCCTGGCAGACTTCATCACAGAATGCACATTCACCTCTTCTGAACCAGGGGAAATAATCTCAGAATCAAAAGACAAAATTTGGACCTTGTTCACAGACGGATCATCTACCTCACAGGCTGGAGGGGCAGGAGTCCTACTTACAAGCCCTGAGGGCTTCACCATTCGACAGGTCATTAAGTTCAAATTTTCTACGACCAACAATGAGTCAGAATACGAAGGTCTTGTAGCAGGCTTGATCCTAGCTCGCCACTTAGAGGTATCCGCCATAGACATATTTTGTGATTCTCAACTTGTAGTGAAGCAAGTTTTGGGGGAGTTCAAAGCTCTTAATGAAAGAATGGTATCATATAGAAAAATTATCTTAGAATTGTTGCAGAACTTCACAACATGGACCATCAACAACATTGACAGGTCCAACAATACATGGGCAGATGCCTTGTCAAAATTGGCTACATCGGAAGCTTCAAATACATCAGAGCCCATATACTTCAGAGAACTCCACGAACCATCAATAGTCCGGAAAGAGGTGCTTTGCATTTCCGTACAAGAAGATTGGCGAACTCCCATCATCAAATTCATTCAAGGAACTCATGAGGATTTGGATAGACAAGAAGCAAGAAAAATGGTTATAAAGGCAAAACACTATTGCCTAATTGACAACAAGCTCTTTAGGAGAGCTCTAGTTGAGCCACTACTCAAGTGCGTTAATCAGGATGAGGCAAAAATAGTTATGACAGATGTACACTCAGGAATTTGTGGCGGCCATCTGGCCGGAAAAAACATGGCATTAAAAATCATGAGACATGGGATTTACTGGCCCACGATGCGCCAGGACTGCGAGGAGTTCACAAGGCGATGTGAACCATGTCAGAAGTATGGGTCCATGAATCACAGACCCTCAGTTCCTTTCAATCCAACAACAACTCCATGCCCATTCTTTATGTGGGGCATTGACCTAGTAGGACCGTTGCCAAAAAGCTCCAAACAATGTCAATACATAATTGTGGCAGTCGACTATTTTACAAAATGGGTAGAGGCTAGACCACTAGCAAGGATAAGAGAAATCGAAGCAGTTCATTTCTTCATGGAGCAAATAGTTTTCCGATTTGGAGTTCCTAGGGTAGTTATTACAGATAATGGAACCCAGTTCACAGGTGAAAAATGGGTCAACGCAATGACTGAGCTTCAAATTCAGCACCTAAAGGCTTCAGTCGCGTACCCTCAAGCGAATGGACAAGTGGAAATCACCAACAAAGCAATTCTACAAGGATTAAAGAAAAGACTGCTCGAAGCCAACAAAAATTGGGTAGATGAACTGCCAAATGTACTGTGGAGTCTCCGAACCACTCCGAAAATTTCTACTGGTGAAACTCCATTCAGAATGGCATATGGAACTGAGGCAGTATTGCCGGTTGAGATAAGTTCTAAGTCCCTAAGGATTGAAAAGTTCGATCCCAAATCATCCGAAGAGGGTTTGAAGCTAAACGTTGACCTCCTTGAAGAGCTCAGAAACTCCACACAGGCCAGCGTATCCAAATATCAAGACAAGGTAGCAGAGCTCTACAACTCAAAGGTTAAACCAAGAAGTTTTCAGGTCAATGACCTAGTGTTAAGAGAGGCAGCTGCTTCAATGCCTTCAAAACAAAGTAAGCTATCTCCACCTTGGGAAGGCCCTTACAAGGTCACGAAAGTCAACAACTCCGGCTCTTATAGGCTCGAACAACTCGACGGAACCCCAGTGCCAAATGCCTGGAACGCCATTCACCTCAAGAAGTTCTACCCTTAGAGATCTTCAAGGCAAGACATTGATCATTTTAAGTTATTTAAGTTATTTAGTCCATTAAGTACTATTGCAATCAAGTCACATTCTTAGCTCATGAGTTATGTTTAAGGAAACATTTAAGTTGAGTTTGTTTAAATTAAGATTCCTTAGTTCTACTGTCATATTTACGGTCATTAAGCATCATGATACATTTTCTGAATATTTGATTTATAAATCACATATGCACGTTGAATATGATCTCCATAAAATTCTTCTCCTACGATTGGTCGAATGATAAGCAAATAGCGATCAAAGGTAACAACTCGCCACAACAAAGAAGAAAAGTAAATTTCACGCAAAAAAAAGGGGCAAGTTGGAATGGCCTTGGACAACTTCATACAGCCCTCAAACGCCACCAGCTCCGGAATTTTTGTAAAGAAAAGGGAGAGGTAAAATCCACCAAACAAAAAAACTTTTCTCCAGGCAATATCAAATGCTTAGGAAAATACGCAACGAATCACTTCACAAAAGCTCAAAAGCTTCGCCAAAGTACTCCAAATCTCAGATTACCAAAGATCAAGAATACATTCGAAGCCGGTAAAGTGTTCATAAAGATTTGTCAAAAAAGAAAGGTAACAGTTGTCACGATCACACCGCAAAATCGCCAAGTATCAAAGTAAAGGTAAGGTTGAAGAGCGCCAAAAGATGAAAAAGAAAAAAAAAAAAAAAAAAACTCCAAAAGCTTAAAGAAAAGGTAAAGTCCACCAAAGTACTTCAAAAACGCCAAAAATACAAAGAAAAGATAAAGTCCGCCAAAGTATCACAAAAACACCAAAAGTACGAAGGAAAGGTAAAATCCGCCAAAATACTCCAAAAAACGTCAAAATACGAAGAAAAAGGTACAGTTCACCACCAATAAAAAATCTACTCGCCATTTCTCCATTTCTCCATTTCACCACCTCTAAAAATCTACTCGTACTCCTTAAAAGTCCATGAACATTTACATAAAGAAGAAAAAGGAAGCACACGTCAAAATACAGAAGCATGCTCAAAGCTAATTACAAAAAACAAAAGCCAAGCAACTCCTACTGTGGTTACTCCAGACTACATAAAAGTACTTTCTCGGACGACATCAACATTATCACAAAACAAAGGTATTTTCTAAGGTTCGCCAACAAAGAAGCTACCAACTGATAAGCTAAAGGAAAGTTTCACCAAAGCAAGGAGATATTATCCAAAGTCAAGACAGTAAAACAAAAGATCACAATAGTTCAAACGATTCATAACGAAAGTTTGGATAAAACAAAAGCGATAGAAATAAAATTACATGGCCTACAGGGGCATACCCCAGGCAGATAAACAAGTCTTCAACTCTGGGGCGCAGAGTTCGATGAACCAGTCTTTCCAGCTTCACCCCCTTTCGCAACATCGGCTAGATAACGATCAAACGAATGGTCCACCACATCAACTCCAGCCTTAGCAAGACGTCCAACACTTTCATTATAGCCTTCTTCAAAAGATGACAAAGATTCAGCTTGACACTTCGCCAATTGAACAGATAGGCCTTCCATTTTAGTCATCAGAGCAGCTTTCTCTTCCATCCAGACATCCATCTTCTTAGCAAGACATTCTTCTGAGGTCTTCACAGCATCCTTCAGAGTCTGGTTATCCAACTGCAAATTCTTTACTTGATCACTCAGAGCATCACACTCAGTGATAAGATGGGATTTCTCAGTCAATGAAGCAAAAAGCTTGTCAGCGGCAATAGTGTTTTCTTTAACCAGATTCTGAGAAGTTTCTTCCAGGCCCTTGTTAGCCACTTTCAGTTCACTTACCTCTCCACGAAGCCTCTTCACTTCAAGAACATCAACAAGGTCATCCAGCTTCAAAAGCTTCTCCATCTCAGTAGATAACTGGGTCAAAACAGGCACCAAATTAAAGATAAAGGGACACTCTCAAGGGGTTCAGAAGGGAAGCAATCATACACAACGACAATTGAAATAAAAATAAATAAAGGCAAAGACAAGAATACCTGATCAACTAAATCCTTACAGCCACGAAGGCCTCTCACGACGTTAATACCACCCTTGGGGGACACCAAAGCCCCAACATTACCATCAGAGGACGGAAGCTCCACTACATCCTTTAGTTTCTTTGAATGATGGCCCTTAGAAAAATGACCTTCGCGATGTCTCTTCCTTTCTTTGTCTTTCACAACAGCAGTACCAACAGCATCAACCTCAATCACACTAGAAGGGGAAACGAGACTCTTCGAAATTGCCTCTGGGCCACTTTCCAATTTAACACTAGGAATCACGGTCGACGCTCCAGCAGCCTTGCTCTTCACAAGAAGGGCCAAAAACTCTTCGGTAGGCATGTTTGCATAAAGTTTCACCAGTTCAAGCAGTGCGGGTCCAGTCACTACAAGTCAAGAGGCAAAAGTAAGTCAATAAGAACAAAAGGAAAAGCAAAGTACTACAGAGACAAGAACACAGATACTAGCTTACAACAATGATCACTCAAGAATTTTGCATCTAAGAACTCTTCGGGCTGATATCTAACTTCAGAGCCAAGAAAAACTCGCAGGTCAGAAGCGGCTCTCGACCCCAAAAGGTTTACAGACTTCACACGACCAGCGCAGAGAGTTCGCCAAGGTCCTATGGTTCCTAGTTCGTGACCCTCATACCAAGCCCACAAAGGGTGCCAACCAGAATTGGAAGCAGGAGCCTCAACCAACTTTCTACATCCCTCTTTTTTGTCAACATAAAACTGTATCCCAGTATTCTTTACTCGAAAGATTGAGAAGAACAAGTCAAGACTAGGAAATTGTCGAAGTTCGTAACACCTAGCAATAACCCCATTAATCTGAAGCACCGTATTTGGTACCAATTGGGCCAAACCACACCCAAGGATCTGAAGGATAAAACGAAAGAAGGGGTGTAAAGGTAATCTAAGCCCATATTCAAAGTATACATCAGGGATGGCTTGACAACCAGGTCGAGGAGGTTTCCACATCCGGTCATTTACACTAGGGGCAAAGGCATTATAACCAGCAGAGAAAGAAACGTACCCTGATAACTTATCAAGGTCCAAGGGGTGTGTAGTGTAGAAGCTAGGCTTATTAAAAGACTTATTGGACTCAAAACTAGCACCAGAACGGGGTCTTACAACATCATCGACAGAAGGGGTCTGTGAACCAGACCCAACAACTGAACGAACCCTACTGATAGAGCTCTCATGAAAACCAGGAGAAAAAGACAGGGCTTTCACAGAAGGGGAGGTACGGAGAAGATAATGAGAACGAGTAGCAGTCTCGAGAACAGGGCTCTCCACATCATCCCCCCCATCGTTTTGGGGAACACTCTCAGTCGAAGAACAAGAGGCGATGATAGCCTTCATAGTACCAGACAAGGAAGAAAGCAAGAAAATAAAAGAAAAGACAGAGAAGAGACAGGGAGAATACCTCAGATATCAAGAATGGCAACGAGAGAAGTTCATAAAACAAAGAAATAGAAAGTAAAAGAGCAAGAAAACTTATAGAGAAAAGAGAAGAGTAAAGTGAATATATTTACCTCTACAACTGCCGGTGCTAGTCCCAAGACATGGAGAAGTGAACAGACACAACCCCTCAGCCACTACATACACAGCCGCGTGTCACGATCGATTCAAACCAAGGAGCAAAAAAAATTTTTTTTTTCCCTTTCTTTTCCTTTTTGCAAAAATTGGGCCTTATGTAAAATAAATTAGAAAGATCTAAAGATACTTTCATACTTAGGGGGGGACTGAATGTTGGGCCAGAGGCCCACTTAGATAGTCAAGCCCATTAAAGGCCCAATTAAGTCATTATAAATATACTTGTAACCCAACATTGTAAAGGATTGGCAATTTAATACACTTACTCCAACAGGAACAGAGGAAGGGAGGTGAATGTTATGTGCTTGAGGAGTTCGGTGTGTCGGTTTTGGTAGCAGGATTTTCGATAGAAGCTGTGAAGGGAAGGATGTTGCTGTTTGCTTGTTTGTGGAAGGGAGTATGTATCCGGGTATGTTGCAAGAACAGAGGGTTGTGGGTGTGTTAGTGATGGTATGTATGAACGGGGTTCAGTGATGTGTGGGTGTATAAATTTGAGGTTGGACTTGTGTTATGATTATAAATTGCTAGATGTGTTGACGTAAAATTATATTAAATTTTGCATACCTTTAAAGTATTAAAATATGACTTTTAATCCGCTTAAACATTTTTATAAAATTCTGGAAGCTAGTAAAAATCATGAAATCTCTTGTTTTATTATCTTTATGTATTTAGAGATTTTTTAAAAATAAAGGTTTAATTTATTTTCGAATTAAAATGTTTTATAATAATTTTTCTATTTATTATTCTTTTTAAAATATTAAAACTTGTAAAATCCAAATTTTTTTATAAAACGATTTTAAAAATGTTTCAAAAATATATTGAGGAAGAAAATTGTATATTTTAAATTTATGTACTAATAAATTATTTTTAAATCCAAAATATCTTGTAATTAGGATATTTATAAGTCTTTTATTTAATTAAGATGTATCATTAAAATATGATTTAATTGTGTGATGTGTGTGTGACCATACAAGACCCAACCCTCCCCCTTCTTTTTTTTTTCTTACACGAATAGACACCCCCCCTGTTCTCTTTCTCCCGTGTCTCTTCTCTCCCTTTTCTCTCAAAATTCTCTCAACCTCCATTGATACTCAAGCACCATTTTCAAGGTAATATCTCTATTAAACCTTACACTATTAGTTATAAAAATACTCCCCTTTAAATTCTCTACAACCCCATATCCATGTATTTCGTTTTTATCAAAAATTTTAATTAGGGTTTTTCGAAAATCAAGTATCAAGGTGAGTTTTGTGGGTGATTATGAGTGGGTATTACTCCGTGGTAGAGACCCACGAATTTTGGGCTCTCCGGAGAACCCAAAACCTTCGGCCATGATCGAAAGTGAGCCAAGGGTTTACATGCATGTGTTTGTTTGATGATTTTATATGATTATTAAGTGTAATATGATTTCATGTTGGTTATTATAAGTTTTTAAGTTCATTTTGTTGATGGGTTTGAGTTTTTATAAGTTTACAAGATGTGGGTATGTATGTATTGATGAATTGATGATTGTTGGTGGGTTTTGTAATATATGGGTTTGAGATTTTGATGTTATATGATATGAAATTTGATGGGTTAAAGTTATAATTTGATTTTTAGTATAAATTTACAAGTTAGCATTGGGGGAATTTGAAATAGAGATTTTGTTGATTAATATGTGTGTAAGTAATTGTTAAAGGTTTTTGTGTGTGATTGGTGATGAGGAAGAGGGAGGCCGAGAGAGAGATTGAAAGAGAGAGAGAAAAGAAAGAGAGAGAGAGGGAGAAGCCGAAAGAGAGAGATGAAAAAGAGAGAGAGAGAGAGAGAGAGAGAGGCCGAGAGGGAGAGAGGCCGAGAGAGAGTGAGAGAGAGACCGAGAGGAAGGAGGAGAAGAAAGAGTGTGGTGATAATTGTGTGTTGCTTGTAGATTAATTGCTTAACCCTACGTGTATAACTTGAATTAATTGTTACTTGAAATTGTTCTAAATTGGAAATATGACTAAAAGTGCATCCTTGCTATCATAGTGACTTGGTTATGAACTTGTCTACTTGTGTATTATTAATTGATTGTCGTCGGAGTTATAGACATTGTGAGTATAATTTGATTGCTTGGGCCGGTTGTAATCCGGTATGGTATGACGACTATACAAAGGAAATGTCGTCGAAATTTCTAAAAATTTATAAGTAGGATCTTCAACACCCTAAGGCACATCTCTAATGTTAGTCGTAGTGTCATTATAGTACTATGCTATACTACATTATATGTTAAGTGACTTTACGTGCTATGTGACTTATGTGATTTCATGTATATAAAAATGTACGTGTATACAATTATAAAGTTATCGATGGGGCGTTAGCATTGTTAGGTTGATTTGTGCTATGTAAACAATGAGGGGAAAATATGATATTGATTATATTTTATAGGTCCTAGTAGGAGACCTGGCAAGTAGCCAATCGAAGAGGAAACTGATTAAGTGCAATCTCGTGTAGTAAGGCAAGTGTACTACCCTAACCTTGTTGTTACCATACGATGAATGCCATGAGATATTGGATTGTTAAATTGCTTTAAACTAGTGTCATGCTCTTTGACCTTATTACCTTTGTGTACCTTGTGATTGATTATATAACCCTTGAACTTAATTTGACTTGTTAACCGATACCAAAACTTTGCAACTCATTTACCTAACTAGATTTATAACTACATTCTTTCACTTCAATTACGATGACCATGTTACGTAGAACCCTTTCATACTTTCTTGAACTCTTGAACCGACTATATAAATACCTTCTTGTATGATGAACTCCTTTTCATTCCAAAACATCTAGTCATTCTTAATTTACCTTTCTTGACTTAACCAAGTTATACTAAATAGAATCCCAACTCCCAAGAATCCAAAATGATTAACTTTCTTCACTTTGCCTTGACATTATTTGAAATCTTAGAATCCTATTCTTGTTGATCAGCAACTTGATATAACATTGATATTCTTGTTTCATTGAGATGAATTGAACTTGACAGATCTTTATTTAACCTAAATGGAATTGGATGGAATGTTACTTTGACCGAGGCGCCGGTCCAAATTATTATATTATCATTATAGGCCAATGTGTGCCTGGGATCCCCTCATATTTGAGAACACGTATTGGATATACGGGTTCGGAGCTCTGACGTGGGCTGATCACCCAGCTTTGCTCGTAGCGTCTTATCAGATATTCCAATTCCTATTCATTTCATTTTTACATTGATTCAGTTGATAACTTTCATTTGGAGATTGATATATCTTGCTTTACATTTGATTTATTCTGCCAGTTTTATATTATTGTTGGATTATGCACTTGCTGGGCAATTGGCTCAATTATTTTATTTTTCCCTAACCTTACAGTGAAACTCGAAGATGGTAAGGACACTTGAAACTGCTTGTAAGAATTGTGGCGGATCAGGAATAGCCTATAGGAGGCGTTTTGCTTAGGTAGGAGGGAGTGGCGATCTAATAGCTTTAATAACTTTTGTATCAGTAGAACTGTGAACTTGGTCTGTAATAACTTTTGAACTTAGAATTTATGTCGGCTTGTAATAATAATCATGTTTTTAACTTGTAGTTTTATATTGTTTCAAACTCTTACCTGTTGGCGATCTAGGCGTGGGATTTGGTAATGTTTAATTAATTAATATGCATGCTTTACCATTATTAGTTAAATCTAATGAAGGGATTTGGGGCCGTCACAGGTTTGGTATCAGAGCCACAGGTTTGAGTCACTGAATAATATAGGTTTAGGTAACAAGATAGATCACATTTTTAATAATCACTTAGGATTAAAAAAGAAACTCACTTAGAATGTAAATAGTACGATATTTATAAAAGAATAGGAATGATTGACCCATATTATCGAGAGTGTTTAAGTAGTATGTTTCTAATTTATATCTGACGCTTTATATATATATATATTATTGGCAGCGGCAGCAGGCACCTGGACCCTCAGTTCCACCCCTTTCAGATCTTCCAGGTACTGTACTGATGTGGTGAAAATATGACAATTAAAATCGCAAGCGCACGATCATCGTTTTAGTATTTATGATTCGTTCCACAGGGACTAAATTTATTTCGCGGACTTTATTTTTTAATTTAATCGAATGATAAGTGGATTTTATATCCACTTGGAGCGTTCCATATCGGCTTAAATTGATTGACTTGGTCTCAAGTTTGTTGTATTTTTTATGTGTTTTGTGTAGTTGTGCAGGGTTGTAGCTATCGGTTAGTGTTGGTGTTTCTAATCGATATTAGAGTGGAATTAAGCATTGGAATGAATATTGGACACTTGTGTTATGCTATCAAGGAGTTACATGTGTCTGGGTATTGAAGATGTTAGCTAATGCAAAAGAAACGGAGGAGAAAGGAGCAAATTTGTGTAAAATTCGGATTTCTGAGACAGTTGCGCAGTCTACACTGTTTTGGACATATCTGGAGTTCTAGAAGTCCATTTTCAGCGATCTTACTGCCCACGCGAAACTTGGCAGATTTTCTATAATATGGGACAGGTGTTTCACGAGCAGTTGCGCGTGGTGGGCGCAGGTTGCGCGATAAACAGACTGATGGGCGCAGGTTGCACGCGCGCGGTGCTGAAAAATTACAGTTTTTACTATTTTGGCCATATCTTGAGTTTTAGAAGTCCGTTTGAGGCCCGTAAGCAGTCCACGCGAAGATAACGGAATTCTCTATCATTCTAAAGTAGTCCAGAGGTCCAAATACAACTGGAACGGTCCAGAAATACTGAAGAAAAGTCAGCTACGAATTTTCCTTAAAACAGAATCAGTTTAGGAAACGTATTTTGCAGAAATTCTATTATAATTCTGTTTTGGTATTTTCTTGATGGGCAAGACTTTTAGAGCCTATATAAACACATCCAACCCTTGTAATTTGTATCATCATTAGGAGAATAACCATTACATATCAATTACTTAGGTTTATTTGTATCTTTTCATATTTTGTTTTTATCATGGTTTCATCAGATCCCATGATGACGAGAGGTTCAATTATGAGCTAATCATTGTCATGGGATTCTAACGGATTTATTTATGGAGTTTAGTATCTTGATGCTTTAAAGATCTGTGTGTGATGTATATCTGATATCCTCGTATGGTTATGCTTAATTGTTAGATGCGTAGCTAACATCTAATTTGTTAATCTCTTGTGAAGTGAAAGTGGATCTTGAGATTTAGAACTTGCCATGCTAGCACAGGTTCATGATTGTTTATCAACATGATTCGTAGTATGAGATGAGAATACTTGTATTGCCCTATGTGATCTTTATGGATAACTTGCTCTTCAACCGTTATGTTTTCAAATTCTATAGACATATAGGGTCTAAGCATAATTGGTGTCTATTCATCTTCTATCTCTTTTGTGGATGTATTTTTAGTTTGGTATACGTATGCTGACAGGTAGCGTGTACTTGTTTCGTGTTGTCTGATCAGATATCATAACCATTGCATATAGTGATTAAAGGCGTAAGATCTAAGCAAAGTATTTAATGAAGTTAGGATTCCAAGGTTTATCTTGCAGAAGTAATTTGATTTAAATTCTTGTTAGTTAGTTAATTCTTAGTTTGTCAATTTAATTCCTTAGTTAATTTTAGTTAATTAAAACCAAATCTTGTTATTTGTCTTAGCAGTGAATTAAAACCATACATTGTTGCATAGGTGCAAAACTGAAATAGAACCATAACCTGATCTTGTTATTTTGGTTTTAGGTTGGCTAAATCCTAGCCATCCATTTTGGTGGGCTACAAAAATGCACCACCACCCCTTGATTTTCCTTTTCTTCTTGTTTTGGTCCTTCTTTTTCTTCTTTTGCCCTTTCTTGCACTTTATTTATATATTTTGCCATTTCTTCACTTTTCTCGAATTTCCTGAAATGCAACAAAATAATTTATTAAAATACGACTTCAAGCAATAAATAGGCAATAAAAATATGCAAAATTATGCACTTATCATGTACATTTGTCTGTCTATCAGGAATTGCTTAGGGAGTGTGATCATCTTTATGGTGAGAATACTTAGCTTCAGAGGAGGATTGATGCGCTGTATGATGATAAAGAGAGCATACGCGAGGACCGTGATATAACTCTTACCTCCAGGCTTCAGGCACTTACCCGGATGGCTAACGAGCGGCTTCGCGAGATGGCACCTCATAGTGATTGGGAGAGTCATACGATGGTTCAGATGATGGTAGATGAGCTCCAGCGCGTGATCAACCAGTTGCAGGATAACTAGTTTTATGCTTTGGGTTTATGAGATGGCGTATAGTATAGCCATTTTATTATCAGATTCGTGTTGCTAAACTTTATCGTACTTTCAGTTTCCCGGTATTTCTTACTTTATGTTAGTTGGTACTTTGAACTTTTGGATTTTGGGATATCGATGGATGTCATCGATACTATTATTGTTTAATTACTATCATTTTCCCTTATCGTATTATTTGACCACGTGAGCTTGTTTAAAATTTTAGGGTCGTATTTATGCCATATTAGAACTGTTAGTCTATATTATGCTATGTTGCGGATAGATGTATGCTTGTGGAAGTATAATGATTGTTTATTATTCAGAAAGATGCCTCCAAGGAGGAGTAATACTAGAGCTAATCAAAATAGGAATCAAGATGACCAGAATAGAGATGATAATCAAGGAAATCAAGGCAATATGGATATGGCCCAACTTCTGGGACTTTTGCAATAGCAGACGACTACTTTGGCACAGCAGCAGCAGTTACTCCAGCAACAATATCAACAGTTACAGCAGCAACAAGGACAGCAACCACCAGCTCAACCGACGGTAACTTTAAATCTTTTCAAGCTGCGAAACCCCCAGACTTCCAAGGAACGAAAGATCCAGTTGAAGCCCAGATATGGCTTAAGGAAATGGAGAAGGCCTTCGCACTGGTGAAGGTTAGTGATGAGCAGAAAGTAGAATTTGCTAGCTATTTTCTTAAAGGTGAATCTAATTATTTGTGGGAATCGCCTAAGGCCCTAGAAGCAACAGAAGTGATTCCGTGGGATAGATTTAAAAGGATTTTTCTAGAGAAGTATTTTCCTAGGTATATGCAGAACCAGATGGAGTTAAAGTTCTTTAATCTTAAGCAAGAGAATATGAGTATTGATGAATATGAGAAGAAGTTTACAGAATTAGCAAGGTTTGTAGGAGATTATGTGGATACAGATGAGAAGAGAACAAAAGGGTTTCAACAGGGATTGAAGCCATGGTTAAGGAGCAGAGTTGTAGCTTTTGAGATAAACACATATGCAGAAGTGGTTCAGAAGGCAATGATAATAGAAGGTGAGAGTGATCATAATCAAAAGGAAAGTTGAGGCAATAGAAAGGAACCAGGATCAAGGAAAGTCAACGAATCGAATGGAGAGAAAGCCTGGATTTCAGAACCAGGGAAGAAATTTTAAAAGGCATGTGCCCAGAAATAGAAACTCAGAAACCCTTCCTCAGAACCCTAATCAACCAAGATTTCCCCGACCATCTATTCCAGAATGCAAGATATGTTCTAAGAGGCATACTGGAGTGTGTATGAAAGCGGATATTGTTTGTTTTAAGTGTAACTCGAAGGGTCATTATGCTAATGATTGCCGAAATTCGAAATTGAATGTGACTTGTTACAAGTGTGAGAAAGTGGGACACATGGCCAGAGAGTGCAGAGCGCCTATTCCAAATAACAACCTGATGAGATTGACTACCTCTACCCCAGTGAACCAAATGGCAACTTCTCAGATTCCAACTCAGATTCTAAGTCCACCTCTACTTCAGCAAGTTCTAGCACTTCAAGCTCCAAGTTATCAAGCTTCAGCATATCCAATTCATGCCCGGACCTTCAACATGAATATGAACGATGCAGTGAAAAGCTCGGATGTGGTGGCAGGTACACTTTTCATGAATGCCAATATGCAAAAGTGTTAATTGATTCGGGTGCTACTAGATCGTTTGTCTCTAAAGACTTTGTGAATAAGTTGAAGTGTGATACTCGTATGTTAAAAGAAGCTTTGAATATTGTGTTAGCTAATCAGGATCATATACCAGTAGATAAAGTATGTTCACCATGTGCAGTAGAGATTTCAGGACATCTTTTTCCCGTCACCCTGATACCTTTTCAATTAGGAGATTTTGACATAATTTTATGAATGGATTGGCCTGTCGAGTATGATGCGCATATCGATTGTAAGAGTAAGAGAGTCACATTAAGATATTCAGAATGTGATAGAGTTATCTTTAAGGGGCGTAGGCAGGCTAGTACGTTTCTTACCATGATGCAAACCAAGAGATTGTTAAGGAAAGGATGTGAGGCTTATCTTGCTTATGTGTTAGACAAGAGTCAAGAAGAAGTGAAATTAGAGGATATCCTCGTAGTTAATGAGTTTCCAGATGTTTTTCCCAAAGAATTACCCGGATTACCTCCAGATCGTCAGATTGAGTTCGCGATTGATCTAGCACCAGGGACTGAACCTATTTCCAAAGCTCCATATAGAATGGCACCGTCTGAAATGAAGGAACTCGCTAGTCAACTTCAAGAGTTATTGAATAAAAGAGTTATAAGACCAAGTGTATCACCCTGGGGAGCGCTAGTATTGTTCGTAAAGAGGAAAGATGGAAGTATGAGACTTTTTATTGATTATCAGGAGCTAAATAAGTTGACGATCAAGAATAGATACCCATTACCGCGAATCGATGATTTGTTTGACCAATTGAAAGGAGCGACATGTTTTTCGAAGATAGATCTAAGGTCAGGATATCATAAGTTAAAAATCAAGCCAGAGGATATACCGAAGACTACGTTTTGAACGAGGTATGGTCATTACGAATTTTTGGTTATGGCTTTTGGATTGACGAATGCGCCGGCAGCATTTATGGATTTAATGAACCGAGTGTTTAAGAAATATTTGGATAAGTTTGTGATAGTATTCATCGACGATATTTTGATATACTCCAAGACGGAAGCAGAACATGCAGAGCAGTTAAGAATAGCATTAGAGATATTGAGAAATGAGAAGTTGTATGCCAAGTTTTCTAAGTGTGAGTTTTGGTTGAAGGAAGTCCAATTTTCGGGACATATTGTAAGTAAGGAAGAAATTCGAGTCGACCCAGCAAAGATTGAAGCAGTTGTGAATTGGGAAAGACCAAGGACATCGACGGAAGTAAGAAGTTTTATGGGATTAGCAGGATATTATCGCAGATTTGTTAAGGATTTTTCTAAGATTGCGGTACCGCTGACTAAGTTGACGCGGAAGAATGAAAAGTTTTAATGGACTGAAAAGTGTGAAAAGAATTTCCAAGAGCTTAAGCAAAGATTGGTAACTGCTCCAGTGTTAGCATTGCCAGATGATAAAGGAGAGTTTGTAATCTATAGTGACGCTTCTCATAAGGGCTTAGGGTGTGTGTTGATGCAACATGGAAAGGTGATTGCGTATGCTTCAAGGCAACTGAAACCTCATGAACAGAGATACCCTACCCATGACCTCGAGCTAGCAGCGATTGTGTTTGCGTTGAAATTGTGGAGACATTATCTATATGGTGAGAAGTGTGAGATATTTACGGATCATAAGAGCCTAAAGTATATTTTTACTGAGAAAGAACTCAACATGAGACAAAGAAGATGGTTAGAGCGGATAAAGGATTATGATTGTACCATTAGCTATCACCCGGGAAAGGCGAATGTCGTAGCTGATGCACTAAGCAGGAAGGAAAGGTTGAATATGCTGACAATGACTCAAGAATTGTTTAAAGAAGTTAGAAATTGATGTTTGTACGACGGAGATGCCAACAGAGTAAGTCTACACCATGACATTCCAACCAGCATTATTGGACAAAATTCGGAAATGCCAAGAAGAAGTGATGAATCAAAGATTGAATGAGTTAACTGGAGAAGAAATTTGCACGTAAAAAGATAAACAAAGTATTTTAAGATTTTCCTCAAGAATATGGATTCCTGATGTGAAGGAAGTAAAAGAAGAGTTATTGTGTGATGCCCATAGTTCTAAGTTTTCATCACATCCTGGAAGCACGAAAATGTATCAAGATTTGAAGAAGAACTTTTGGTGGCCAGATATGAAAAGAGAAATTGCTGAGTGGGTAAGTCGTTGTTATACATGCCAAAGAGTAAAAGCGGAACATAAAAGACCAAGTGGATTGATTCAACCATTAGAAATACCTGAGTGGAAGTGGGAGCATATTGCAATGGATTTTGTAGTAGGTATACCAAGATCGAAGGCTAATCACGATGCTATTTGGGTTATAGTTGACCGATTGACGAAATCAACTCATTTCTTACCGATTAACGAAAGATTTTCGCTAGACAAGTTGGTGCATTTGTATCTGAAAGAGATTGTGACTCATCATGGAGTTCCAGTATCTATAGTATCTGACATAGATCACCGTTTTAATTCAAGATTTTGGAGACAGTTTCAAGAACATCTCGGAACACAACTCAGAATGAGCACTGCTTATCATCCCCAGACCGATGGTCAGAGCGAAAGAACGATTCAGACGATTGAAGACATGCTTAGAGTTTGTGCAATAGATTTTAAAGGTAGTTGGGACGAGCATCTACCTTTGGTGGAGTTTTCTTACAACAACAGTTATCATACTAGTATCGGAATGCCTCCATATGAAGCTCTCTATGGAAGGAAGTTTAGGTCTCCTGTGTGTTGGGAAGAAGTTGGTGAGAGAAAGATAATAGGACCAGAATTGATTTGCAGACGAAAGAGACAATGGAACTAATTCAGAAGAGATTACGAGCTACTCAAGACAGGCAGAGAAAGTATGCGGATCCGGCAAGAAAGAAAGTAGATTTCGAAGTAGGTGATCCAGTATTGTTAAAAGTTTCGCCATGGAAAGGGTTAACCAGATTTGGGATGAAAGGAAAGTTAAGTGCAAGATTTGTAGGACCTTTCGAAATTTTGCGACGCGTGGGCAAAGTAGCTTATGAATTAGCTTTACTGCCTCAGATGCAACATATTCATAATGTTTTTCATGTATCGATGCTTAAGAAGTTTCATTCTGACACTAAGTGTGTGATAGAGTAAGAGCCAGTATAAATCCAGCCAGATCTGTATTATGTAGAGCGACCGATCAGAATAGAAGATCGTAGAGAGAAAGTGCTTAGAAATAAATCAGTTGCGTTAGTAAAAGTTTTATGGAGGAACCCAAGGGTTAAAGAGTCAACCTGGGAGTTAGAAAGTGATATGTTAGAACAATACCCTCATTTATTTACATAGCTGATTCTGGGGACAGAATCCTTTTAAGGGGGGAAGGATGTAATATCTGGGAATTTCGTACTCTGTAAATTATATTATTTGGAAGTAAAAATATTATTATGTACTTTAATTGGTGAGTCATTATATGATTATATGATTATGGACTTGTGTTATGCTTATAAATTGCTAGATGTGTTGACGTGAAATTATATTAAATTTTGCATACCTTTAAAGTATTAAAATATGACTTTTAATCCGCTTAAACATTTTTGTAAAATTCTGGAAGCTAGTAAAAATCATGAAATCTCTTGTTTTATTATCTTTATGTATTTAGAGACTTTTTAAAAATAAAAGGTTTAATTTAGTTTCAAATTAAAATATTTTATAATGACTTTTCTTTTTATTATTCTTTTTAAAATATTAAAACTTGTAAAATCCAAATATTTTTATAAAACGATTTTAAAAATGTTTCAAAAATATATTGAGGAAGAGAATTGTATATTTTAAATTTATGTGTCAATAAACTATTTTTAAATCCAAAATATCTTGTAATTAGGATATTTATAAGTCTTTTATTTAATTAAAGATGCATCATTAAAATATGATTTAATTGTGTGATGTGTGTGTGACTATACAAGACCCAACCTTCCCCCTTCTTTTTTTTTCTTACACGAACAGACCCCTCCCCCCCGGTCTCTTTCTCCCGTGTCTCTTCTCTCCCTTTTCTCTCAAAATTCTCTCAACCTCCATTGATACTCAAGCACAAGGTAATATCTCTATTAAACCTTACACTATTAGTTATAAAAATACTCCCCTTTCAATTCTCTACAACCCCATATCCATGGATTTCTTTTTTATCAAAATTTTTAATTAGGGTTTTTCGAAAATCAAGCATCAAGGTGAGTTTTGTGGGTGATTATGAGTGGGTATTACTCCGTGGTAGAGACCCACGAATTTTGGGCTCTCCGGAGAACCCAAAACCTTCGGCCATGATCGAAAGTGAGCCAAGGGTTTACATGCATGTGTTTATTTGATGATTTTATATGATTATTAAGTGTAATATGATTGCATGTTAGTTTTTATAAGTTTTTAAGTTGATTTTGTTGATGGGTTTGAGTTTTTATAAGTTTACAAGATGTGGGTATGTATGTATGTATTGATGAATTGATGATTGTTGGTGGGTTTTGTAATATAAGGGTTTGAGATTTTGATGTTATATGATATGAAATTTGATGGGTTAAAGTTATAATTTGATTTTTAGTATAAATTTACAAGTTAGCATTGGGGGAATTTGAAATAGAGATTTTGTTGATTAATATGTGTGTAAGTAATTGTTAAAGGTTTTTGTGTGTGATTGGTGATGAGGAAGAGGGAGGCCGAGAGAGAGATTGAAAGAGAGAGAGAAGATAAAGAGAGGGAAAGGGAGAAGCCGAAAGAGAGAGATGAAAAAGAGAGAGAGAGAGGCCGAGAGAGAGTGAGAGAGAGACCGAGAGGAAGGAGGAGAAGAAAGAGTGTGGTGATAATTGTGTGTTGCTTGTAGATTAATTGCTTAACCCTATGTGTATAACTTGAATTAATTGTTACTTGAAATTGTTCTAAGTTGGAAATATGACTAAAAGTGCATCTCTAATGTTAGTCGTAGTGTCATTATAGTACTATGCTATACTACATTATATGTTATGTGACTTTACGTGCTATGTGACTTATGTGATTTCATGTATATAAAAATGTATGTGTATACAATTATAAAGTTATCGATGGGGCGTTAGCATTGTTAGGTTGTTTTGTGGTATGTAAACAATGAGGGGAAAATATGATATTGATTATATTTTATAGGTCCGAGTAGGAGACCTGGTAAGGAGCAAATCGAAGAGGAAGCTGATTAAATACAATCTCTTGTAGTAAGGCAAGTGTACTACCCTAACCTTGTTGTTACCATATGATGAATGCCATGAGATATTGGATTGTTAAATTGCTTTAAACTAGTGTCATGCTCTTTGACCTTATTACCTTTGCGTACCTTGTGATTGATTATATAACCCTTGAACTTAATTTGACTTGTTAACCGATACCAAAACTTTACAACTCATTTACCTAACTAGATTCATAACTACATTATTTCACTTCAATTACGATGACCATGTTACTTAGAACCCTTTCATACTTTCTTGAACTCTTGAACCGACTATATAAATACCTTCTTGTATGATGAACTCCTTTTCATTCCAAAACATCTAGTGATTCTTAATTTACCTTTCTTGACTTAACCAAGTTATACTAAACAGAATCCCAACTCCCAAGAATCCAAAATGATTAACTTTCTTCACTTTGCCTTGACATTATTTGAAATCTTAGATTCCTATTCTTGTTGATCAGCAACTTGATATAACATTGATATTCTTGTTTCATTGAGATGAATTGAACTTGACAGATCTTTATTTAACCTAAATGGAATTGGATGGAATGTTACTTTGACCGAGGCGCCGGTCCAAATTATTATATTATCATTATAGGCCAATGTGTGCCTGGGATCCACTCATAATTGAGAACACGTATTGGATATACGGGTTCGGAGCTCTGACGTGGGCTGATCACCCAGCTTTGCTCGTAGCGTCTTATCAGATATTCCAATTCCTATTCATTTCATTTTTACATTGATTCAGTTGATAACTTTCATTTGCAAATTGATATATCTTGCTTTACATTTGATTTATTCTGTCCAATTTTATATTATTGTTAGATTATGCACTGTGTGGGAAATTGGCTCAATTATTTTATTTTTCCCTAACCTTACAGTGAAACTCGAAGATGGTAAGGACACTTGAAACTGCTCGTAAGAATTGTGGCGGATCAGGAATAGCCTATAGGAGGCGTTTTGCTCAGGTAGGAGGGAGTGGCGATCTAATGGCTTGTGTATCAGTAGAACTGTGAACTTGGTCTGTAATAACTTTTGAACGTAGAATTTATGTTGGCTTGTTATAATAATCATGTTTTTAAGTTGTAGTTTTATATTTTTTTGAACTCTTACCTGTTGGCGATCTAGGCGTGGGATTTGGTAATGTTTAATTAATTAATATGCATGCTTTACCATTATTTAGTTAAATCTAATGAAGGGATTTGGGGCCGTCACATTCTTGTTTGAGCGGATTTATTTGTTAACTGATATGATATACGTGCCAAAAATGGGTATAAGTGTAATTTGCTTGTGTTAAGGATTATTAATTAGAATTGGATAAAGTATTAATTTGTATGTGATTGTATTTGAATCGTAAATTGATCTCGGACTGTTTAGTGGTGCAGTAAATTGCATGTTGTATTTAGAGCGATAATTATTATTGTTAATTTATTATTAAGGATATTAATTTGATTTTTAAGGAGAAAAAAGTTATAAGTGTGTTTTGGTCGGTTTGCGAGTAGTATAAGTTGTGTGTGTATGTCAAGCACACGAGTTGTTAAAAGTTTGTAAAGAATGTATGTTAGTACGATTGTGAAGGTTATATGATGGTATTGAATTAATTGTAAAGCAAAGAATGTCTTGATTTCTGATTAGGTTGATTATATTTCGACAGGTTTAGTCATATTTCAAAGGAGGTGCTGTCCAATTTTTATTAGAATTATTTTATTATTTTCGGAGTATGTTGATGAAGATTTCTGATGTGTAAAGTATATAGGTGTGATATGAAGTATAAGTGTAAGATAATAATACGTGTTAAGTGCTTATGTGATTATGTGATTATATGTTACTATTTCGAGAATATAATTTGTATGAACTATATGTGTTAAGTTGTAAAGCGCAATAGGACACGATTGGGTAGAATAGAGTTATACAATTAAGGTTACGAGCGTACTGAAGTGGTACTTTACCTTTCTATAGGTACGAATAGGAGGTTGACTAAGAGCCAGCGCAAATGAAGAGGAAATCTTGAGGAATGGAACAATTATCGGAGTTGACGTGTGTGCGTGCATAGCAGTTGATAAGTAATGAAAGAAAGACGAAAGTATGAGCGAGTAAAGGCCAGCGAATAAGAAATAGAGACAGATGATCAAAGAGTAAAGAAATGAGATATGAAACTGGAAAATTCATGTACAGAGGCAAGTATACTATCCCTCACTTATTGTTCAAGTGATGTGAACCCTCCTGTTGTTATTTATATGTTCTTTCAAATTCTTTCTTGTAGTTTTCTATACCCTTCCTTTTGAGTTTAAATAATTGTGAACCTGTTCTATTAATTATACGATGTTCCTTTCAGATCTTTTTGCTAGTGCTTATACCTTTCATTTTTATTTCCAATGATGTTTTTCTTATATTAATATACAAACACTCAATCACAAATTATTCTGTCATTGTTTATTTTCCTCACCTATTGTTCAGGTGTTAATTCTTTTAAAATAAATTTAATTCAATATTTTTCGTCTTTATTAAAATTCTTCAATGGACGTTTCTTTCAAATTGTTGTAAATTAATTCGAGGTTTATACTGTTGTTGAAGCAAGTGTTGCTCAGTGACGGTTAAAGCCAAGAATGAATTGAGATCTTCTTAATTATTCAAACTCATTATTGTCAAGCTGGTTCTAGCAGCTAAAGCCTATGGGTGCTTAGCCGACAAGAGTGAGACTTTGTGTAATTGAGAATTTCTTAAATCTTCTTTTGAACTTCAGATTTTCTCTATTCCATGATTCCTTATAATTTGCCGTGAATTTATAAAATCTTGACAAATTGCTTTGTTCCTTAAATTTTTAAAGTTTCCCCTGTTGATATATGATGCTGCTTTGTTGCACCATATCATGCTTAGTTTAATCTTATTGCTTTGTCGTTTATGATCCCTTATACCAAATGTGTCCGGGCTGGGGACTTTACGTGGCTGATCACCTGTATTGTCCGTAGTCGTGAAAAAACTCCAATCAACGGAAATGATTTTAAAAAGGATTTATGGAAAGTATGTTTTAATAATGGAATGGTTTTAAGAAAAGGAATGTTTCATGAAATTTTATGATTTGATAAAAATGGAAAGTTATCCTACGATGGAAATTGCATTCTTTCCTTGAGATTAATTGGTCATTGATATTGTTCATCAATGAATCATTGAAATATTATTGTTTCACTATATTATTAACTTGTTGAGCGTTGTTGGCTCACTTTTGCTTTGTTTTACCTCCCTTTCCAGTTAGGGTTAAGGAGTTGAATACCTACGCTTTATAACTCAAGTGAGAGTGATGGTGTATTCCTTAAAAGTTAGATACAGAGCCAGCACGGGCATATGCTAAATGGGCTTGCGCTATGGTTTAGATGGTATAAAGGTTTGTAATTGGAATTTGAGATAGAAGTTTTAATAATTTGTATAGTATAGATTCTTGTTTCATACCATAACCTGGAATCGATCCTCGATGAGGAATCGTTGGTGTATTAAGTTTTAATTGTATTTAATAAATTGGAATTTGGTTTGGGTTGAATTACAGGTGGATTGTCCGATTTATGAATACTTCATGCCGAAATTTTCTAAAATTCCCTTGTATCAAAGTCTATTTCATTATAAAAAGAGTATTTTCAGTATTGAAAAGTAGGGGCGTTACAATGATAGCCCTACAACAAGGAACCTTAAATGTCTACTTTAATATGTCATTAGTCAAACACCCTCCAGAAGACATGGCTGAACTTCAAAAAAGAGCTTGAAAATATATAAAGGCCAAAGAAAGCATGCAAAAAAGAGATACCACGATAGGAGGCACCGGAACTAATGGAGACAATGGGAACTCCAAGAAGCAAAGTGTGGAACAAGATTATAATGCCAAAGACAAGTACCCGCGTATGGGCAAAGATTCTGACTCAAAGAAGAGAAACAAGAATCAATACTCAAAGAAGAGATGATGAGCGTGCCCGCAATCCACAACCCGAGGGCCAGTGATAAACATGATCTCGGGAGGCTCAACAGCGACGGGGACATCAAGAAACTCTTGGAAGGCATTTGCCCAGAAGGTGATGCATATTGTTGGAGAAGCACCAAAGCATGCAAGGACTGAGGTAGCAATTGCATTTGATGATTCAGACCTTCAAGGGGTGAAGTTCCCCCACGACGACCCTCTGGTCATCTCACCCGTAATTGGGAATTCCCAGGTGAAGCGAGTCTTGATAGACAATAGAACTTCTGTTGATATCCTTTTTCATGATGCATTTTTGAAAATTGGATATAGCGAGTCTCTACTGACCCCTTCTAACATGCCCATATACGGGTTTAATGGGGTGGAATTGAAAGTTGAAGGAACAATTCAGTTGCCCATGACTATTGGACAGGAGCCAAGAAAGGCCACTCAGATGTTGAATTTCCTAGTTATTAAGGCAACTTCTACTTATGATGCCATTCTTGGAAAGATGGATATTCATGCTTTCAAGGCCGTTTCCTCGACATATCACATGAAGGTCAAATTCCCAACTAGGAATGGTGTGGGAGAAGAAAAAGGAGATTGGAAAATGGCTAGAAGTTGTTACGTTGATGCCTTAAGGGCTGATGGAGTTGGGGGCAAGGCCTCCTGATAGAGGATATGGATGTTCGTGAAGATAAGGAGCGACAAGGGAAACCAACAGAGGAACTGGTCCCCATCCTGTTGGAGGTTAGAGACCCTGAGAAAGTTACTTACATTAAAGAGACCCTAAAGAAACCCTTGAAGGGTAAGGTGATAGTAATTTTATAAGAATTTAGTGATATGTTCTCATGTACAGCTGCTGATATGCCAGGGATAGATCCTCAACTTATAACTCACAAGTTGAATGTGTATTTGAAGGGTAAGATAGTGAAACAAAAAAAGAGGAACCAAGCACCTAAGAGGCAGGAAGCCATAAAATAGGAAGTGGATAAACTTTTGGAGGCCAGGTTCATCGAGGAAATCTAGCTCCCCGAATGGCTGGCCAATCACGTGATGGTTCGAAAGGCCAATGGAAAGTGGAGGATGTGTATAGACTTCACTGATTTGAATGATGCATGCCCAAAGGAAAATTGCCTCTACCAAGGATTAATACATTGATAGATGACAATGCTGGGCATGAGATTTTGAGCTTCATGAATGGCTTCAATGGCTACAATCAAATCAAGATACATTGTAATAACTCGAATTTTCAGAGAATGATTTTATTATTATTTTAAGATTAATAATGATTTTCCTAAAATGACGAGGAAATTTTTTATTTTATTTTATTGTTCATTATTCCAGTTCAAGGAATTTCAAAAGTGGATTATTTAATTTTCTTCGGTTAAGTGGAACCAGGTTCTTTTTAAAAAAAATTATTGACCGAGTAGATATCTCGAGTTAATAGTTATTTGGGCAAAGGTTTTAGTTTTCAAAGTGTGAATTTATTTAGTAAAGATTTTATTTCAAATTACGGAATAATTTAGAGGTTTAAAATCCTTGAAAGATGATTATTTTAATTATTTGAGGATTTACAGAAATTACTCGATTAAATTATAAATATCGAGAATTCGAGGTTTTACTAAAACATTAATGTTTGTAGTATTTTTATAAAGCCCTGTAAATTGTGATTTATGAATCACAATTATTATTTTATTAATTGCTTTTATAAATTATTAATAATTTGTAAAATGCATATCAATTTAGAAAATTTAGATTTAATTCTAATTCTTTCTCCAAAAGTCTTTAAAAATATTCTAGTATTTGATTATGCTATAATTATTATTATTATTACGGATCAAGATTTCTAACCCAAATTATTACTTTATCCGCGTGATATTTTGTGGGTTTAATTAGAAGTGGGTTATTATTTAGTAGTAGTGATATAAAGGGATTGGGCCAAGCCCAATAAAAACACACAGCCGCATACACAATATGTCGGGGAGAGAGAAAGTGAGATTGGGGGGAAATAGAAGAAAAGAAATTAGGGTTCATAGGAAATTGAATTGGGGGTTTTGATTTTTGAATCAATTAGGTTATATATAAATGTATATGCATGTGTATATATTGTATATGTGTGTGAAAGGCATATGATGTAGCCTATTTGTATTTCGAGGATACAACTCAACTTAAACAAGATTGTAATAGTGAATAGTATATAGACTGTCACAAGGAATCTCAGATTGTATTATCTATCAGAAGAAAAAGATCAAGGTCAATCTACAGACTTGAGGATTTACTACATTGAAAGAAGCTCAGTCATCTGATCAAGCCTCAGTGGAGTATTCGTTAAGAAGTGGATTCATTTAAAGTGATAGAGATTTCAAGGTGACAGAAACAGTACAGAAGATTAAAGAGAGAAAGGAGAAAAGAAAGGAACCAGTTTTTAAAGTCAATATATGAAGAACAGTCATTGCAGTTAGTCACTCATGAACCAGACAGTACATCGAGTGTCAACATTCAACAGTGGTTGTTCATCATTAACTTCAGTGGTTCAAGCTATCAAGACTGGTATGAGAGAAAATCATTGTGCAAGCAACATAAGGATTAAATTATTTAATCACAAGGATTTTACTATCAAGTGGACTGGCTGTGAAGAAAAAGATTTATCACAAAGAAATGCAAAGTGATATATTCTTAATGCTGAAACCCCGGTTAGAATTGTTGTATTTTTTGCTAAGCAAAAGGAGTCCGGTTTCACATCCTCAAGAGACCGTAGCTTACACCTGGACGGGTTATGAGAAAATATAATTATCACAAGAATATGGAAAGTGATATATTCTTAAAGCTGGAACCCCGGTTGGAATTGATATATTATTTGTTAAGCAAAAGGAGTCCGGTTCCAGACGCTCAGGTAACCGCATCTTAGAGCTTAAGGATTTATTTATATTAATAAATAATTTATTTATTTAGAAAATTATATTTATAAATATCTAATAATACTAGATATTTATTTTTATAATTTCTGGATTAAAATAATTATTTATTAATTAAAGATTATAAAATATGCGGGTTAAAAAGAATTTATACGGAGCTGGCCATATGGAGCTGTCGACTTGTTTGTTTATAAAAGCAAAAGAATGACATTGAATCTTAAACAAACAATTCAATTCAAATGAATTCAAAAGTGGCCAGGTTTTTCATACTAAATTCAATAGTCTGGAAAGAAGATAGTCTGCATGACCAAGAAAAAGAATTATATTAATTCTTTATTAATTAATTTAAATTATTTAGTTAACTTAATTAACAAATTAATTCTTCAAGAATTAATTTATTTATTAAGTTAATTATTGAATTAATTAATTTAGAATTAATGTAAATTGCTAAAGACTATCAGAAATGTTTTTAGACTATGGTTTTATTGTTAAAAGTCTATCTCTGATAGTCTGTGAGATAGTCTGCAAAGCATAGTCTGCACAAGTTGGGTAGTCTGCCAAGCCAGATAGTCACACCGGTAGTCTACAAGAGAGCTGATAGTCACACCGGTAGTCTGTGGATAGTCTGCAAGTCATTTGATAGTCTCTGGATAGTCTAAACAAGTGTAAAACAAAGACAGAAGCTTTGTTTTGTTGATATAACCAGGAGCATCATACACAGACACAAGACACGGACAACAATATAACATCAAAACAACACAGCCTCCATCTTTTCTCTCATCAAGCTCAAGAACACCCACAACTCAAATTAATTCCCAGAAAATTAAGTTCATCATCTTTGTAATATTTGTTCCACTGGAAGTTAATTATTTGTGATTCTTGTACTACTAGCGAATTAAGTTTCCTAGTTCTTATCTTGATTTTTATTAACTAAATTAGAAAAGTTCATGTCGAATTTTCTAATTAGTTTTTATCAACTTGATAATTAATCTGTACTGAAATTGTAACACCCATCAAGTTAATATATTGTTATATTCAACTTGAAAATTGTTTCAATTTATTCCGCACAAATTTGTCTAAATTAAATTTTATTTAAAGGACAAATTTCGATAAATTGGTATAGATTGTATTCAACCCCCCCCCCCTTTTACAATCTTATCGGACCTAACAATTGGCATCAGAGCCTATTGATTGATATACAAATCAAGATCCTATTTTTATTCAATCAAAAATTTATCTCGAATTTTTAACTCACTTAAAAATTCATCATGTCTTCAAAAGCCATTGTTAAGATACCCATATTTGACAAGGAAAATTATGAATTGTGGAAAAAGAAAATGACCCTTTTTCTACAAGTGGCCAATCCTAAATATTTAGGAATATTGAAAACCGGGCCAATAATTCATATGATTACAGAAGAGGAAGTAATTGTGGATGGAGTTGTTAAATTTGCTGAAAGGACGTATCCAAAGGATCCTAATAATTATACCCCTGCTGAAAAGGAGGAAGCTGCCCTAGATATGAACCTACAGCTGATTTTAATGGAATCCCTAGATTTGATCATGCAAAATCATGTTGTTAATTGTAAAGATGCAAAGCATATCTGGGATACCATTTTGACAATAAATGAGGAAAGGGTAGATGACACTTCTACTGCTTTGGTTGGTGAAGCCTCGGTGAAAATGAAAGCTAAGGTTGTTCAACCTTACAGCTCTGAAAAGGAGGTGATTGTAGCTCGGGAAAGGAGCTGGGATGACACAGATAGCGAAGACGAAGAATATGGAAATTTTGCGCTGGTGGCAAATGCTGAAACATCAACTCGTTATACTACACCGGTAATTCTTACTGACGCTGAGTTGATTGATAGCTTATATAATTCCATGGGTAATGCAAAGAAACAAATTGAAAGAATAACTTTATTAAACACTAAACTTGAAAATGAAGTGTTAGAGTTAAAAAAGGTGCCTGATAATAATGATCAGCAAATAAAAGAAATAGCTCGACTTAACTACAGAGAAAAGTCGATATCAGAATACATGCATAAACAAATTGCTAAAGTTGCTGAACTTGAAACTAAGATAAAGGAACAGAATGTCAAATTATCTGCTTGTTTTAATTCTGTTAAAATTTCTAAAGAGTTATTCAATAAACAAGCTGTAGAACAAACCGTAGGAATAGGGTTTGGCTACAACGAAGCTGTTGGAATGTTAGGCATAAATTCCCCTAATCCTGTTAGTGCTAAAGAAAGGGGAATACCACATGTGCTTAAGAATGTTGAAGATCCACTCTTTAAGAAGTCTGTTGTAGAGCCTCTAGATATGACTTCTCTTGTTATTCAAGAGGAGATGCGTACTGAGGACATTGCTAGTGGTAGTGTTCAACTTAATGAAAAATCTGTTAAGGCACCTACAACCAAAAATGTTAAATCTAATAAGGTTGTTTCTATGAAACCAGTGAAGTTTGTTCCCAGTTCATCTAAAATTGAGTTAGGTGATAACAAGTTGGAGCAGAATGATAACATGTCTAACATGAATACCATGCCTATTATTGATACTTCTCATAAAGCATGTGGTGTTATCAATTGTATGTCTTGTGCTTTTAATGTAATGTCTGCTTACTTTAATGGTAATCATGCATGTGCTAATAAGACTGCTCCTCGACAATACATGAACAGGAATAATAATGTTAGATCAAAGACTGCTAGTCTTCCTCATGTTAGGAGAGAGACATTTGTATCTAAGCCTAAACAAAGTTTTACTAAGGCTGTTTACAAGGTCAAATGTCCAGTCAATGAAACAAGTGTTATTGCTGGTAAACAAACATGGATACCCAAAATGAAACAAAAGATTGTAAAATCTGTTTATAGGGTAAAATGCTTGTTGACTAATGGTAAAATTGGTGTTAAGGTGAAAAATGTTGTTTTGCCTGACAAAGGCCAATTCTTTAAGTATTCTGGACCCAATCAAATTTGGGTTCCGAAGAAGGTTTAATCCGTTTGTCATTGCAGGGTGTTGAGCAGGTTGAGCGAGTGACCTGGATCTTGGACAGTGGATGTTCAAGGCATATGACTGGTGACAGAACCCTGCTGACAAATGTGGTGGAGAAGGCCGGCCCAGTAGTTACCTTTGGAGATAACAGCAAAGGTAGAACTGATGGATATGGCAGACTTGAAGCTGGAAATGTTATCATTGATGAAGTCTCTTTTGTGAAAGGACTTGAGCACAATTTGCTCAGTGTTAGTCAATTCTGTGACAAAGGATATGAAGTTTATTTCAACAAGAAGAATTGTCTAATTTCACACAAGAGACATGAAAAGCCACAACTGACAGGAGTTAAAAAAGGCAATCTGTACGTAGCCAATATGAACTCAGGAAGCACTGCAGAAATTACTTGCTTTTACACTAAAGCATCTAATGACGAGAGTTGGCTATGGCACAAGAAACTTTCTCATCTTAATTTCAAAACAATGAATTCTCTAGTTAAAAGAGAATTGGTGAGAGGTTTGCCTTCAATGGAATTCACTCAAGAAGGACTGTGTGATGCATGTCAAAAAGGCAAGCTAAAAAGGGCAAGTCACAGGAGCACTGACACATCTTCAATAACTGAACCATTACAATTACTTCATATGGATTTGTTTGGTCCAGTTAATGTGATGTCTATGTCAAGGAAGAGATATGCTCTAGTGATCGTTGATGATTTTTCAAAATACACATGGGTTCTGTTTTTGAATTCTAAAGATGAGACCTACGCTCCAGTGGCAAGACTTGAGGCTATCAGAATATTCTTGGCATTCGCAGCATTCTCAAACTTTAAGGTTTATCAAATGGATGTCAAGAGTGCTTTTCTGAATGGTAAGCTAGATGAAGAGGTATATGTAGAATAGCCCCTGGCTTTGAAGATCCAGAATTCATGGACTATGTCCACTTTCTCTTCAAGGCTATTTATGGTCTTAAGCAAGCACCAAGGAAATGGTATGACACTCTATCTGAATTTTTACTTGAAAATGGTTTTGTTAGAGGTGTCATAGACAAAACTCTCTTCACAAAGAAACATAAAAATGATACAATAATAGTTCAAATCTATGTGGACGATATAATATTCGGGTCTACTAATGATCTTCTTTGCAAGAAATTTGCTAAGTTAATGCAGGGTAAGTTTGAAATGAGCATGATGGGTGAGCTGAAGTTCTTTCTTGGATTGCAAGTAAGTCAAAGGACAGATGGGATATTTATCTGTCAATCCAAGTATGTCAGAGAGCTTCTCAAGAAATATCAAATGGAGGACTCATCTTCAGCAAGAACACCATCATCTACAGCTGTCAAATTTGGAGCATGTGAAAATTCTGCTAAGGTAGATATCACAAGCTACAGAGGTATGATAGGCTCATTACTTTACCTTACTGCAAGTAGACCTGATATTATGTATGCTACATGCTTGTGTGCAAGGTTCCAATCGGATCCTAGAGATGTTCATCTCATTGCTGTTAAACGAATCTTAAGATATCTTAAGGGTACGCCTAACTTAGGCATCTGGTACCCTAAAGATTCTGGTTTTAATCTTATTGGATATACAGATTCAGATTATGCAGGAAGTGTTGTAGATAGAAAAAGCACATCTGGGAGTTGTCAATTCCTAGGTGGCAGGTTGGTTTCCTGGTACAGCAAGAAGCAACAAACAGTTTCCAACTCAACAGCTGAAGCTGAATACATAGCTGCTGGAAGCTGTTGTGCTCAGATCTTATGGATCAGAAATCAGCTACGGGATTATGGCTTTGTACTTGACAAGATTCCTATCTTGTGTGACAATACAAGTGCCATAGCAATATCCAACAATCCTGTGCAGCACACTAGGACAAAGCACATCGATATCAGGTATCATTTCATTAGAGAGCATGTCATGAATGGTACCGTGGAGTTACATTTTGTACCCACGGAAGAACAAACAGCAGATATTTTTACTAAGTCTCTTGATGAATCCACATTCACCAGAATTGTTGGTGAATTGGGTATGTTAAATAGTCCTAGTAATTAAACTAGTTAATATCTGAGGTTTGCTCTTTAATAATTTATAAGTGATTACTTTGTTAATATTTGTTATTAAAATCACTTGTATAATTATTTTATCAACTTATCTTCTTGCTTGTTAATTCTCAAATCATTGTCATTATCTTCTTAATATATTCCTACTTACTTCTTTTAATTTTTTAATTTTCTCTAAAAATATTTTTCTCAAATTTTACAAGTTGAAATTAGTGAGAAATCTATTTTTATTGAAAATTAATTTTGAATATTTGTGTTGATTTAATAAGTCATATTTTCTCTTTAAATGATTTTCTATAAGAAAATCACTTTATTAAGAAAATATATAGATTTATTAATTTACTACAAATATTTATGTAAATAGTTAATAGTTTATTAAATAGTTTGTAGTGTTTGTCCTTTTGTTATTATTGTTTGATTTCGTAAAAAGGATAACCTATGGTGTTTTTAGCTTTTTTTATTTTCTATTTAGCTATTGTTAAGTAGTTATATTGTTGTAAATATTTTTGTAAATTATTTTCTTTTATTTCTAATATTCTGTAAATATTATTAATACAGTTATTTTTGAATAATAAAAAAAAATAATAAAAAAAATCGTAATTTTCTTTTCTTTTTAGTTTTTATTTAATATTATTTTTATGTAAATTATTTCTTATATTTGTATATTATTTTTCATGTGTATATAAATAGTTTGTATAGCTTTTCAGTTTAGTCACTATACTTTCAAAACTTACAAACAGGTCCCTGTACTTGGTTCTTTTGTACTTCTTCTGTTTAACACACACATATCATGCTGTTTTAACTTCTAATCTTTGTTGTGTTGTTGTTATTAACAGAATTTCGTATATAGGAACATTGTTGGTATCAAAATGGTATATGTCAATTCAATTGTTTAGGAATAAACGTTTGATTTCCAGGTTCTAACAATTGGAAGACAAGACCTAACAAGTGTTAACAAGTGGTAACAGTTGGTATCTAACATACAGGATCTAAAACATGATAAAATAGTTTTGTTTGTATTGGTTTAAACATTAACATTCATTAATTTGATTAATATTCATTGTTAATTGGATTTTTGTTTATGTTTTTGTTTAGTAAAATTGGCTCTAGATCTATATCTTTCCCATAACTCAAAATTTCTTTCTACAGCTGTGATTGCTTACATTGTAAATCTTTTGAAATCACAACTGTATATCATTCTATCTCTATTGCTCATATTCTGTGATGCAGGTTCATCTAAATGAAATTTTGTTTTCTCACATGATTAGTCATAAGGTTGTAAACCCAACAACTTTTATCCCTGACTACAGTCAAACTCATACACATTCTATCTTACACCCTAAAAGGAAGTTACCTATCAGACTAAAGGTCATCAGGGAGTAACTGCACATGATGCAGCAAATAAGGATGTGTGGGATATTCAGTTGGAGAGTCACTATCTTATACACTATCCAAAATATTTCATATGCACAAAGTGAGATTGCACACACTAAGGATGAATTGACGGAAACCTGTAATCCAACCATTTTACGGTTAGGATTATAAGTTAAAGGTTCTTTAATGAACTAAGTGTCTTCACAGACATTAGAAGGAAATCTTGATCTCAATGCTAAATTTCTAGATCATTGTTTACCTTCTCAGAATTCAAATCTGAAAACCCTAAAAAGGGAAAATTAGCAACTTGTAGATTATGACTCAGATTCGTCTGATGAGTCTAACGAGGATTTGGGATTTGCGAACTCCCATTGCACCACCACTGACCTCTCTTGAAGAGGCTAGGGTGATTTTTCCTTGCAGGTACACTAAAGGATGTTGGAGCTATGAGTGATATGAGTGATACACCAGTGAGCAAGAGTGCAAACACAGAGGGAAGTGAGACACTCAACACAAATGAGTGGAGAGAAGAGTGAAACACTTGTGAGGTACACTAAACACTATCACACACTCACAGTGAGGAAGAAAGTAAAACTTCCTTTCTAACAAAGAACTCTATAATTGGTACAACTACTTTGTCAACTAGTTGATTGGAGGATTCCTCAACTAAGGGGGAGAAGTAAAGGGGTACAAGAAAAAGGAGAGTAGGTTAGAAAGGGGGAGCATTTACAGACTGTGCTTAGGAGGATAAGCAAGTCAAGTTACTAAGGGGGAGATTTAGATGGAGAAGTAAGGGGACTTTCAGTTGTTGTGTTGAAAGTGGAGATATAAGGAGGAGTACATCACAATACTATTATATTAGTCTTTTAATGTACTATGTATAAAGGCTAAGTGAAGGAGTAGTAGATTTCCCAGAAGTTATAGAAATGGTATTGATTCACCATTGTCTATTTATTAGGAACAATTGTTTTTCTTAAGTGAGAAAAGCTGTGTCAGAGAAGGGAAGTGATTGTAAATCAAGAACTGCTGATAATCACCAATGTAAGATATGAAGGATTATCAGGCAGAAATATGAAGAATCAGAAATGAAGATGAGTTATCTATTGAAGATCAGTTCAGTGCTAGAGGAACAATCATCTATCATTTCATAAACTGAGGATTCTGGAATTGTTAAATCTAAACCAGAGAAATTTTTTTTTAATGTACTATTTGCTAAGCTCTTAAATGCTTAATCTTTTTCTTGTTTAAGTGAGTTAGTTGAGTTATCCTCTAGGTATTTGCTTGTTATTGTCTAACAAACAAATAGGGGGAGATTGAAAGGCATATGATGTAGCCTATTTGTATTTCGAGGATACAACTCAACTTAAACAAGATTGTAATAGTGAATAGTATATAGACTGTCACAAGGAATCTCAGATTGTATTATCTATCAGAAGAAAAAGATCAAGGTCAATCTACAGACTTGAGGATTTACTACATTGAAAGAAGCTCAGTCATCTGATCAAGCCTCAGTGGAGTATTCGTTAAGAAGTGGATTCGTTTAAAGTGATAGAGATTTCAAGGTGACAGAAACAGTACAGAAGATTAAAGAGAGAAAGGAGAAAAGAAAGGAACCAGTTTTTAAAGTCAATATATGAAGAACAGTCATTGCAGTTAGTCACTCATGAACCAGACAGTACATCGAGTGTCAACATTCAACAGTGGTTGTTCATCATTAACTTCAGTGGTTCAAGCTATCAAGACTGGTATGAGAGAAAATCATTGTGCAAGCAACATAAGGATTAAATTATTTAATCACAAGGATTTTACTATCAAGTGGACTGGCTGTGAAGAAAAAGATTTATCACAAAGAAATGCAAAGTGATATATTCTTAATGCTGAAACCCCGGTTAGAATTGTTGTATTTTTTGCTAAGCAAAAGGAGTCCGGTTTCACATCCTCAAGAGACCGTAGCTTACACCTGGACGGGTTATGAGAAAATAGAATTATCACAAGAATATGGAAAGTGATATATTCTTAAAGCTGGAACCCCGGTTGGAATTGATATATTATTTGTTAAGCAAAAGGAGTCCGGTTCCAGACGCTCAGGTAACCGCATCTTAGAGCTTAAGGATTTATTTATATTAATAAATAATTTATTTATTTAGAAAATTATATTTATAAATATCTAATAATATTAGATATTTATTTTTATAATTTCTGGATTAAAATAATTATTTATTAATTAAAGATTATAAAATATGCGGGTTAAAAAGAATTTATACGGAGCTGGCCATATGGAGCTGTCGACTTGTTTGTTTATAAAAGCAAAAGAATGACATTGAATCTTAAACAAACAATTCAATTCAAATGAATTCAAAAGTGGCCAGGTTTTTCATACTAAATTCAATAGTCTGGAAAGAAGATAGTCTGCATGACCAAGAAAAAGAATTATATTAATTCTTTATTAATTAATTTAAATTATTTAGTTAACTTAATTAACAAATTAATTCTTCAAGAATTAATTTATTTATTAAGTTAATTATTGAATTAATTAATTTAGAATTAATGTAAATTGCTAAAGACTATCAGAAATGTTTTTAGACTATGATTTTATTGTTAAAAGTCTATCTCTGATAGTCTGTGAGATAGTCTGCAAAGCATAGTCTGCACAAGTTGGGTAGTCTGCCAAGCCAGATAGTCACACCGGTAGTCTACAAGAGAGCTGATAGTCACACCGGTAGTCTGTGGATAGTCTGCAAGTCATTTGATAGTCTCTGGATAGTCTAAACAAGTGTAAAACAAAGACAGAAGCTTTGTTTTGTTGATATAACCAGGAGCATCATACACAGACACAAGACACGGACAACAATATAACATCAAAACAACACAGCCTCCATCTTTTCTCTCATCAAGCTCAAGAACACCCACAACTCAAATTAATTCCCAGAAAATTAAGTTCATCATCTTTGTAATATTTGTTCCACTGGAAGTTAATTATTTGTGATTCTTGTACTACTAGCGAATTAAGTTTCCTAGTTCTTATCTTGATTTTTATTAACTAAATTAGAAAAGTTCATGTCGAATTTTCTAATTAGTTTTTATCAACTTGATAATTAATCTGTACTGAAATTGTAACACCCATCAAGTTAATATATTGTTATATTCAACTTGAAAATTGTTTCAATTTATTCCGCACAAATTTGTCTAAATTAAATTTTATTTAAAGGACAAATTTCGATAAATTGGTATAGATTGTATTCAACCCCCCCCCTTTTACAATCTTATCGGACCTAACAGTGTGTATATTTCGATGTGGGTGCAGTGGTAGAGGGAGAAGGCAGCGGCGGTGGTCCAGGTGGGCGGCGACGCCGCCGTGATGGAGGTGATCGTGGTTCAGCGGCAAGAACGGGGAGGAAGAAGGTGAAGGGGAGGGGCTGTGCGGGTTGTGTAGATATATATATATATATATATAGAGAGAGAGAGAGAGAGATGGCAGGTGAGAGAGAGAGATGGTGGAGATGTTCGATGGTCACCGGAAAAGGTATAATTAAGATGCGTGTATTCACGTGTACAATTTATGTTTTAATTTTAATTATGTAATTGTTGTAATTTAATTAGTTTTAAATTGCGAGTTAAATGTTCTAATTTTCGTAATTAGATTAATGTTGTAAATTATGGGAATTGTTATGTTACGTGAATTAATTCGGAGAGTATAGTTATTTATAATTGTTAAGGACTAAGTGCGAGTCCGATTAAATGTTCGTGTTTAATAATGATTAATTGTTAATTATAATTGAGGGGAGTAATTGTGAGTCCGATTAAATGTGCGGGTTAGTAATTGTGATATGTTAATTGTGACGGGCGAATAATATGTAAAGGTTATACGATCTTACTAGTTATAAATGTTTAAGTGCGAATTGCTAATTGTTAGTTCCAATTGAAATTGTTAATTGCTAAGTGCTAATTGTTGTTGTCATATAAAGTATAGATATAAGGGTTGGCTAAATTGTAAATGTCTATGTGCTAAATGGTATAAGTCGGGTAGTAGTAGTTGTCAGAAGTCATATTTGTCAACTACGTGGTGTTGGCTTAAATGTGGATAAACTTAGTTTACTTTCTTTAAATGTTGAGGTGCCGCATGTCTGGGCGGATACTTTTCCTTATGTGCTAGGTGCCGCATGTCTGGGCGGATACTTTTCCTTATGTGCTAGGTGCCGCATGTCTGGGCGGGTACTTTCTATACTTGTTTACTTTTATGTTGCTGCAAGTTGAGGCAGCTTTAATTTTTGTAAAAATAGGGTTGAATTGTTTTTGATTGATATTGAGGGGCTGTACCCATAGTCCGATAAACGAATACTTCATGCCGAAATTTTCTAAAAATCCCCTGCATTTAAATTTATTTAAATTATTTGATTTCAATGGTCTAAAGGTATGCTTTGGGTGTTAACTGATTATGTGTATATGTGTTAAGTGAATTATTTCAAGGATTAATTATTATTTCGAGGGTTAATTGTTGTCTCGAGGATTAATCGTGTTTTGATGATATATTAAATTGGTTTAAGTCTATTAAATGGATATAAAGGTGTTATGTGTATTAAGTGGTAATAGAGTAGTCAATTATAGGGAGGACACCTATAGTTTGACTTTATGTGACTTAGTGGTAATTCCGAGTGTGTCTACTCGAGGTACGAGGTTGGACTGACACGTACTCGTAACAATTACAGTACCATTAGGGCGTGATCAAGTGGAGCAACGTGAATCAAAAAGGAAGGATCGAGGCGTCATGTAAAGTTCATGGAACTGCTTGGGCGAAACGCCAAGGATTTATTCGCGGTGTTCCGTTTGGTGCTAAGGACCAGAGGCAAGTTTATTTATACATACTCCATCGTTTAGAGTATATTTATTTTGAAATATATGAAATGTGTGGAATAAGACTTCAGTCCATATTTACAAGATTTCTTCAATCTTTATCTTGATAAATTGTTTACTTTTAAGTAAAATGGTTTTACTGGAAATATATGTGATATGGAGAGAGTGATATACTATAAAGAGTAAAGTGATATGGGAAGGAATGGTATCAGTTGTTATTTATGGTTATTTTAATGATATTATGGTATCAGTTGTTATCTAAAGTTATTTTATAATATTACAATTATGTGTAAATTGGGGATATTTGAGTTCTAAACTGTTTCAGACGTTATTAATAAATATTTTGTTATATAAGGGGACAAGGGTTGATATTTACAGATTTTCTTAAAAGGGATTTACATGTAAAGTATTTTAGTTGGTGTAATTTAAATGTATTGATATATGAATGAAAAAGTGGAAGGGGTTATCTTGAAATGTATATTTTCGAAAACCCGGACAAAGTTTTTAGAAAGAATTTCGCAATAATTAACCTAATGGCAACATCACCAATAAACTAGTGTTTACTTAATTAGTAGATACCTCTGGAAGCATCTACTGATTAAATAAACCTTTTTCGTCTAATTAAATTTATTTAATTAGATGAATATTATTTTTAAAAATGTTTTCTTACAATCGCTTTGTTCCGGAATAATAATAAAGATATTCCAATGGTTATAAATGAGACATTTTTGGTTAAAAATGTCTGGAATGATATTGATAAATGTTATTTTAATGGTTATTTAATTCAATGAATATTAATATAATATTCATTTAAAAGGGATTATTGAATAGTTATTCTTTAGATATTCTAAGTGTTCTAATGGTGATTAAATATTGTTAAAAGGTTGTTTAAGGAATTTCATAGTGAAATGAATGTATGTCTTGAATTGATATACCTGTATAAATGTTTTCAAATGATTATAATACGGATATGAAAATGGAAAGGTGAAATGTGAAATGGAAATGGAAATGAAAATGATATATGTGAAAGTAAATGGAAATTGAAATGAGAATGGAAACGGAAAAATGGGAAGTGTGGAATGGTGTTTTATAAATGGAATATTGATTGACAAAGGGGGATTGCAACAAAAAGCGTAAGAGGCTGTGTGCGGCACAGTCCAGCACTCAATATTTTATTACGGCCCAAGAGTTGCCGAAGGAGGATGTAGCAGGTAGCCTTCCTCCAGGGTTGATGACCAGGTAGGATCATCCCTTCTACTAGTAGTAAACAGAGAGCAAGTACGGTCAGGCGACTGATCATCGTCCTACGTATCTGGCGCTAGCGGATATCCCCAAAATTTTTAAAGAAAGAATTGATAATGGTTTCAGATTTGCATTCTGAAAAAGGAAATGGTATGAAATTATGGAATTATTTTTATGGATTGAAGAGAAACTGATTTTATATTACTTTTATATACAATTGTTGTATAAAAGAAAATGGAAAGATTATATTGAGAGCTTGATTTTAAATGATATATTACCTTGAATTTTTATACTGAGATGATGTAATGGTTTTTTTTAATTATTTTAGAAGAGAAACTGATATTATATTATCAATAAGTAATTGATTTCATATTGAATAACCAGCAAGTTTATGTTGGGGTTTTACTGCGCAAACAAGATGTGGCTATTTATGGTAATAATCTATTTAATTACCTTGTAACTGAAAGAGTTTGTCCTAAAATCCAATCATATATGATGATTTAGGAAGAACTTTCTTGTACTCTTATTTGATTTCATTAATATTAATAAAAGACTTATTTGTTTTTATTACGGGCCTTATCTATTTAAATTGTTTTAAATAAGATATTCCATGGTTTAAAGTAAAGCTTCTAGAATTATAATGAGATTATAATAGTGAGATCTAGAAGATGATAACTCTAGACCTAAACAGTTCCTGATCATAGGATAACTAATTGGAAGTTAGTGAATCCGCAAAGATTGGTACATACTATGCTTGCTCCTTTCAGGAGGATGTCTGTTCTCATAGGCATTTGTGTGGCGACACTATAGCTAGTATGTAGGTGCTTATTAAGGAATAAGTTCACTGAACATGACTCGATAAGTTGAACAACTAATGGAGTTTACTCACGTGTCGATAGTTGTTCACAGAGTGATAGTTGTACAAGTGTCCTTAGACTTGAGATCGTTAGAGTAATCTTGTATATAATGAACTGTGCTTTGGTTTAGTCCTTAGTCTCAAGGACATCCATTAGGTCTATTCTGGGCATAGGAATTTATGTATGGAGATAGTTAATGGTCAATAAAGGATCTACCCCTTCTAGTAAAAAAGTGAATGTCCTATGTTATTCTTAGTATGCGAGTTCTGGAATCTCTGGCCAGAGTATATGAAATTAGAAAGGAGTTTCTAATTTGCATTAATATGAACTTTGCATTATGAATAAGAATCATATGATTAAATTTGATAGGCTTGACACGAGATCCATGCCTTGTATTTAATCGGGATATTGTAGGGTAGAAGGAATTGATTGTACGGTAACTAGTCACTGACAGGTTCTTGGTATTCTAAGCAGTGAATTCATATTATCCGGATAGTCGCGATATGTTGAGAAGCATCACTCACGATGTAGAATAAATATAATTAATCAGTTAATTATATTTAATGAATTTTAGAATTCATATAAATAATAAATAAAAAGTTTATTATTATTTATTTCTACTACCGGCTTAATATTGAACCTACAGGGTCACACCATAAAAAGATTAATTTATTGATGAAGGTATTTTGAGAGAGCAAGTTGTTTTTAATAATGATTAAAATAGTTTTAATTATTATTTAAACATTTTATAAGATAAAGTGTGAGATTTATATATAATAATATATATGATATATTAATTATATAAAAACCTACTTGAGCCCTATATAAAGAAAGAGATGAGAACATGTTTAGTATGCAAAGTGGTTTTGTGAAAACCTAGTTGCCACCACTCCATCTTCTTCATCTCTCTCTCTCTCTCTCAAAAGGATTAAAACTCCATTTTTATAAAAGCTAAGTTTTATAAAAAGCTTCATCGAAGATTATTCTTGGTGGATACCGGTAGAGTGCTTCACACTCTGAGAAGCAACTGCTAGCAACCATAGATTATAAAGCTTCGATTTTTCAAGGTAAGGTTTCGATTCCTCCGATATTTCATTTTATATGATTTTCTATATGTGCGATACATGGTTTTTACGGAATAATTGTTATACCGCGCTTCCGCTCGTCCATAAATTCCTTCAATGGCATCAGAGCTAGGTTCTGCATATAGAGATTCATATAAAAAAATTCAGATTTTTTTATGCATGTATGAATTTATTATGATTTTTTCGAGTATATTTAGATTTAATTATGAATTAATTCGAAATATTATTTGCATGAGATTTGATCACAGGTCTGGATTCTACAAGTGTTGTAGATCATCTAGATATTTTTTTCATAATTTTTTGATGTGTAGATTATTTGTTATGAATTTTTTAAAATTGTTTTAATTAAAATTCAAGAAATAATTATACATATTGAAATATATGAAATTAAAATTGCACAAGGATCCTTTCACCATCTGGTAATTTTTTGCTACTGCTTGATTATAGAAATCATGTTCTTATAATTTTTAATTGATTAATTTATTAATGTTAAAAATTAAAATAAGAATAATGGTTATTATTATTAAAGTGGCTGTTACTATTTTGATGATCAAGGAGTGTAATAAAGCGGCAACAGTTACAAGGACAGTTACTTTTCATTATCAAGTCTGATCGTCAGATTAATATTAATAAATAAAAAAAAAAATCTGCTCAAGTTGCTGTCCGCGCGTGGCTTACAACCGCAGATAGAGGGTGACGCGCATTCCTAGAATGCGTTACAGGTCGGTCGCGCATTCTAGTAATGCGTTACACTATTTAATGGTATTAAATTGTTTTAACGCATTTACGAAATGCGTTACAAATCTTCTGCCTGCATTAAATTTGATTTTTGGGAGTTTGGTAACTCCGTTTTGGGCGTGCGATATATCGTTGGATTCGTTTTTCCGAGACGGATCTAATGGAGTGGTCAAATATTTTTGATATAAAAGTTTTGAACTATTTATATTTCCGGAAGTGTTTTAAAGCATGTTTTAATTGCTTTTAAATACTATAATAAATCCATACATCATTATATCAATGTGTGACATGATATTACTTGCATGCATACATGTTTATTTACGTTTATATATGAGATATATGCCTATGTTTACCATGCGATGATAGATTTAGGTGAACTTAAATCAACATAAGGCGTGCGCTAGAAAATCTAGAAATAGGAATCGTTTCTTGCCTTAATAATAATATTATGAATAAAATCATGAGATTTTTTGTGTTTTTGAAACACGTAATTAAATATGAATTTTCAATATTGAGAGAAAGGATGATTCTGTCAAAAATAGATTTTGATCTGTAAGAAAAGGGTATTAAGTGACGCCTCTTGACAATGCTCCCCCGATCTTGGAATCATCCGATTATCGATTATTGATTTAAAATATTTAATTGAAGAAAATAATCTTTTTATAATATGATTATGATTGTTAAATAATATTAGTTAATTAATAATGGCTGATAATTATTTATTTATGAAATGAATAATTAGTTAGCAATTTTATTAATTGATTAAATAAGATTTAATTGATTATAAAATAATTAAGATGTGATCTTAATATTATTAATTATTGATTTAATTTAAGAAATTAAATTAAGGGAGAGATTAATTTCCTAAAGAGTTTAGAAATAGAATTAATAATTAAAAGAGTTTTAATTATTGGTTAATAACAAAGAAGATGAGATCTATGTATTATATATGTCAAGTTGTAATCGGCCATAGGCACAAAAAGTTTTGTGTCGGTTATGGTCTTCCAACATGACAGAAAGTATTTCTTGTTTTCGGTGCATTGTCGTTTCGTGCTACAGCCGAGGACTTTGTTACCGATCAACATGAAAATACTTGTCTGTTACATTAGATGTGTACAAAATTAGATTTTAGTGGTCGTTACGTGCTATAGTCGTGGGCTATTGGAATCTAATTTAATTGTACAAAATGTTGGATTTGACTTGACTAATAATATTGAGATTTTTCGTGTTTTTGTTATAGATTTAGATTATCTATTAAACTTAAAACACGTTAGACTTATAGGTTTATACGAAAATGTTTCGTGACCTTAAAAAAAACCTCTTTTATAAATATCAAGTAGTAATTGGCCAATGACACAACGGGCTTGTGTCGGTCATAGCCTTCCAACATGGTAGAAAGTAGTTCTCATTTTTAAATCATTGTCATTTCGTGCTACAGCCGAGGGCTTTGATTTCGAAATTAGAAATACTTGTCTATTACATAGAGATGTGTACAATGAATTAGAATCTAATGGTCGTTATGTGCTACAGTCGTGGGCCGTTGGAGACTGATTCAATTGTACGAAATGTTGGGTTAGACTTGACTTAGAATATTGAGTTTGTCGTGCTACAGCCGTGACTCAATTATTCAAGAGGCTAAAGTTTTATTAGGGAATAACATGAGATGTAATTGACAAGAGTTGTCTGCCTATTGAACATTACATGGCGTTTCGTGCTACAGCCGAGGTTGTGTGATGGAATGTAGGATCCCTATTCCCACTAGCATTTTGAATGCTTATTTATTCACTTAGGGGGTTGTATAAATTAGATAAACTAGTGGGAGCCACTTATGAATAAAGACCCGATTCATACAGTGTTTTGAAATGAAATTGAATATTTGCTAAGTGTTGTTATGTGTTTATAATTTACAGATTTACTATATACATTATGTCTTCTGCACTATCACTCCGGAGCATACTAGATGCTCACATATTGACTGATCCCAACTATGATGACTGGCTTCGAAGCTTGAGAAAAGTTCTCAATGGCTAAGAAGCTGGGATATGCTGTTTGTTTTCACTGTAACAAGGTGAGGCACTGGAAGAGGAACTGTAAGGTTTACCTTGCAGAACTGAACGTGAAGAAGGCTAGTAAGACTACCGTTTCTGATTCAGATATGTTTATGATTGAAGTAAACATGTCACTAAATCAAACTTCTACTTAGGTATTAGATACTACTTATGGTTCTCACATTTGCAATTCGTTGCGAGGACTAAGGAGAAGTAGGGCTCTTGGGGAAGAGAAGGCGATTCTACGGATGGGCAATGGAGCGAGAGTTGCTGCCATAGCTGTAGGGTCGTTTGATTTACATATGCCTACGGGCAAGACTATTATTTTAAATAACTATTATTTTGGTTCCCTCGATTGTGAGGAATATTATTTCTATTCCAATGTTAGACTTGGATGGATTTTCATTTATTATTCAGAATATTAAACATCCAATCCTTAGAGATAATGTTCTTTATGGTAGTGGAACTTTAAATAATGGTCTGTATGTATGTGACATAGAATATGTCTTACTTCATATTAAACAAAGAAAAAAAAGGATGATGAAAATCCTACCTACTTATGGCACTACAGACTTGGTCATATTAGTGAAAATAGACTTCGGACATTGCATAAGGGAAGGTTACTGGAACCCTTTGATTTTGAATCATATCCTACATGCATGTCTTGTCTATTGGGTAAAATGACCAAATCTCCATTTAGTGGACATGGAGAGAGCGCTAGAGAGTTGCTGGTATTGGTACACATAGATGTATGTGGACAAATGTCTACGCAAGCCATGGCAGGATTTTAATACTTCGTGACTTTCATAGATAATTGATCTAGATTTCGATATATGTATTTGATGAAATACAAATCTGAAGCCTTTGAAAAGTTCAAAGAATACAGTTATGAAGTAGAGAAATAAACCAAACATGGTATTAGATCTCTTCGATCAGATCGAGGAGATGAATACTTGAGTGGTGTGTTTCTAGATTATCTCAAAGAAAATAGTATAGTCTCCCAGTGGACTCATCCGGACACTCCATAGTTGAGTGGAGTATCTGAAAGGAGAAATTGAACTTTGTTAGACATGGTTCGATCCACGATTAACTATGCAGATCTTCCAGTATCACTTTAGGGTTATGAATTGGAAACCTCAGCATATTTACTGAATAAGGTGCTTTCTAAATCTGTTCCTCAAACTCCATATGAGATATAGAAAGAAAGGAAACCGAGTCTTAAACACGTTAAGATTTGGGGATGTCCGGCTTATGTCAAGAAAGTTTACCCTGATAAGCTGGAATCTCGATCCGTAAAATGTAGTTTTGTGGGATATCCTAAAGAGATTTTAGGGTATTACTTTTACACCGATCATAGGGTGTTTCTCTCCAGACATGCTACCTTCTTGGAAAAACAGTTTATCCTTGAAGGGAACAGTGGGAGCAAGATTGAACTTAAAGAAGTTCATGAAACACAAACTACTACGGTTCAAGAGGAAACACCTGTTCAGACTAAACAACCTTATGTGGCATAGTGTTGACTCAGAGAAATGGCAGATTGCCATGAAATCCAAAATGGATTCTATGTATGCCAACCAAGTATGGACCTTGGTTGAAGCACCAGAAGTTGTGAAGCCTATTGGGTGCAAATGGGTATACAAGAGAAAGATTGGAGTAGATGGCTAGGTGGAGACCTACAAGGCTAGGCTCATGGCAAAATGATTCAGACAAAGGCAAAGGATTGACTTTGATGAAACTTTTTGCATGTAGCCCTACTCAAATCAATTCGGATTTTGCTTGCGATCCATATATGGATTGAAGCAAGCTTCTCGTAGATGGAACATCCATTTTGATGAGACAATCAAAGAGTTTGATTTTATCAAAAACATAGATGAACCATGTGTTTACAAGAAGGTTAGTGGGAGCACGATAACATTTCTTGTATTGTATGTGGATGACATACTTCTTATAGGAAATGACATACCGAAGCTGCAATCAGTCAAAGTGTGGCTATCAAAGAACTTCACTATGAAGGACTTGGAAGAAGCATCCTACATTCTCGGTATGGAGATCTATAGAGATAGATCTAGAAGAATGATAGGTCTTACCCAAGGTACATATATCGAGAAAGTGCTTAAAAGGTTTAGCATGAAAACTCCACGATAGGTCTCATACCGATGAGCCGTGGAGTATCCCTTTCCGAGAAGATGTCTCATGAGACACGTGAGGAAAGAGAGCGTATGAGTAAGATTCCTTATGCTTCAGCAATAGGATCTATCATGTACGCGATGTTATGTACTAGGCATGATATTGTTCATTCAATTAATTTGACAAGCAGATATCAGTCGGATCCGGGTGAAGACCACTGAAAAGAAGTGAAGAACATCCTTAAGTACTTGTGAAGGACTAAGGATATTTTTCTTGTTTTTGGTGGATCTGAGTTGAAAATAGAGGGTTATACTGACTCTAGTTTTCAATCAGAAAGTGATGATAGCAAATCCATGTTAGGGTACGTGTCTACTCTGAAGGGTGGAGCGATTAGTTGGAAGAGTTCCAAACAGTCTACAACGGCTTACTCCGCAGTGGAAGCAGAGTTTATAGATGCAAGTGACGCTACAAAACTGTTTTGTGGCGCTTTCTTTTGATTAGGGAGATCATTGAAAGTAGAGATGTCAACATTGAGAAAGTTGACATACATAACAACATAGCAGACCCACTTACTAAGCCGCAATCTCAGATTCACTTCGATCGTCATAATGAGTGAATGGGTATTAGAAACTAGAATGATTGGCTTTAGTACAAGTGGGAGATTGAAAGAGTTTGTCCTAAAATCCAATCATATATGATGATTTAGGAAGAACTTTCTTGTACTCTTATTTGATTTCATTAATATTAATAAAAGACTTATTTGTTTTTATTACAGGCCTTATCTATTTAAATTGTTTTAAATAAGATATTCCATGGTTTAAAGTAAAGCTTCTAGAATTATAATGAGATTATAATAGTGAGATCTAGAAGATGATAACTCTAGACCTAAACAGTTCCTGATCATAGGATAACTAATTGGAAGTTAGTGAATCCGCAAAGATTGGTACATACTATGCTTGCTCCTTTCAGGAGGATGTCTGTTCTCATAGGCATTTGTGTGGCGACACTATAGCTAGTATGTAGGTGCTTATTAAGGAATAAGTTCACTAAACATGACTCGATAAGTTGAACAACTAATGGAGTTTACTCACGTGTCGATAGTTGTTCACAGAGTGATAGTTGTACAAGTGTCTTTAGACTTGAGATCGTTAGAGTAATCTTGTATATAATGAACTGTGCTTTGATTTAGTCCTTAGTCTCAAGGACATCCATTAGGTCTATTCTGGGCATAGGGATTTTTGTATGGAGATAGTTAATGGTCAATAAAGGATCTACCCCTTCTAGTAAAGAAGTGAATGTCCTATGTTATTCTTAGTATGCGAGTTCTGGAATCTCTGGCCAGAGTATATGAAATTAGAAAGGAGTTTCTAATTTACATTAATATGAACTTTGCACTATGAATAAGAATCATATGATTAAATTTGATAGGCTTGACACGAGATCCATGCCTTGTATTTAATCGGGATATTGTAGGGTAGAAGGAATTGATTGTACGGTAACTAGTCACTGACAGGTTCTTGGTATTCTAAGCAGTGAATTCATATTATCCGGATAGTCGCGATATGTTGAGAAGCATCACTCACGATATAATTAATCAGTTAATTATATTTAATGAATTTTAGAATTCATATAAATAATAAATAAAAAGTTTATTATTATTTATTTCTACTACCGGCTTAATATTGAACCTACAGGGTCACACCATAAAAAGATTAATTTATTGATGAAGGTATTTTGAGAGAGCAAGTTGTTTTTAATAATGATTAAAATAGTTTTAATTATTATTTAAACATTTTATAAGATAAAGTGTGGGATTTATATATAATAATATATATGATATATTAATTATATAAAAACCTACTTGAGCCCTATATAAAGAAAGAGATGAGAATTGAACATGTTTAGTATGCAAAGTGGTTTTGTGAAAACCTAGTTGCCACCACTCCATCTTCTTCATCTCTCTCTCTCTCTCAAAAGGATTAAAACTCCATTTTTATAAAAGCTAAGTTTTATAAAAAGCTTCATCGAAGATTATTCTTGGTGGATACCGGTAGAGTGCTTCACACTCTGAGAAGCAACTGCTAGCAACCATAGATTATAAAGCTTCGATTTTTCAAGGTAAGGTTTCGATTCCTCCGATATTTCATTTTATATGATTTTCTATATGTGCGATACATGGTTTTTACGGAATAATTGTTATACCGCGCTTCCGCTCGTCCGTAAATTCCTTCAGTAACGGCATCTTTTATATTATATTGGTACATTGTTCAGTTGATATTATTTTCAAACATTATACTTTCCCTATAGAATTTCGTGGTTATAAATATTTCAAGAATGATATTAAGTATCAGTTGAATGTTGGAAACCCATGCACATGATGGGATATTTTGTTAAACTCTAGTAATAACTTGTTGAGCAATTCTTTCGCTCATACTTGCTTGTTTTCAAATATTAACTTTTCAGTGGAAGGTAGCCGGACGAGGTTATCTGCATGGCTTAGATGAAGCGGGCAGCGTGCCCTTATGAAGACGATATGATCTAGAAAGTTTATAGCTGGAGTAAGTTATATGTAAGTATATTGATGTGTAATATATATGTTACTTTGCATAAAATAGTACTAGTTGCTGGTGTACTTCTCAACGAAGTTATACCAGTAGCAAGGAGTTGATTCTTGTTTCTAGCCCTATAACCTAAAAGATGCTTGGTGGTTGGGGTCTCAAATGTTGTAACTCAATTATAAATGACTACAGATGGTTTAATGTGGCTAAACAGGTGATTTATTATTAAGGATTTCCGCGTGACGACCAAATCCCTGACCCCGGATTTGGGGCTGTCACATACATAAGGATAATATCCTAAAAGTATTTTTCATCACTCTTTTTGGTGTGTATTATTATCTTGTTATGGCTTTTGGACAAAAGAATGCTGGAGGTACCTATCATCATTGGTGAATAAGATATTTGCCCATCTCATCGGAAAGACCATAGAAGTCTATGTGGATGACATGTTGGTTAAGAGCCTTCATAAGGCTAATCATATTTAGAATCTTCAAGAGGCGTTTAAAGTGTTTAGGCGCCACAAAATGATGTTGAACCTGACCAAGTGTGCCTTTAGCATAGGATTAGGAAGGTTTCTGGTTCTCATGGTCTCAAAACAAGGAATTGAAGCTAACCCTGATAAGATCAAGGCTATCATCGACATGGAACGTCTATGTTGCATAAGGGACGTTCAAAAACTGACTGGAAGGATTGCAACATTTGGGAGATTCATCTCCAAATCCGGTGACAAGTGTTTGCTATTCTTGAAAATCTTGAAGAAGGTAAAAAAAAATGAGTGGACTAAAGAAAGCTAAGAGGCCTTTAAACAGCTGAAGAAGTAAATGGCTGAGGCCCCGTTGTTGGCCAGGCCAAGCTCGAGAGAAATCCTCTATCAATACTTAACAGCGTCAGATAAAGCTTTAAGTGCCGTACTCATAAAAGAAGAAGGATAAGGTTTATAAACCGATTTACTATGTAAGTAAAGTCTTGCATGGAGCAAAGTTGAACTATTCCACCATTACGAAGTTTGCATTAACGTTGGTAACTGCCTCGAGGAATCTTCGACCTTATTTCCAAACACATAAAATTGAAGTCCTTTTGGGGCAGCCGTTGAGGCGTATATAACACAACACTAAAGCTAGTGGAAGGCTGATCAAATGGGCAATTGAGTTGGGGGAATTTGATATAAAATACGATCCTAGAACGATCATCAAGGCTCAGGCCCTGGCTGATTTCGTGGTTGAATGAACTATTGACAACCAAGAAGGGGTAGGAGATGTACCCAGAGAAGGTAATGAACTGCAAAATAAGGATGAAGAACCCGTCCTCAAGGTGATGAAATACTGGATACTCTATTTTGATGGGGCATCAAAAACAAAATCAAGTGGTGCAGGCCTAGTCTTGTTCTTAGGAATTATGTTATCATTGATGATAATTTCAAAACACCTAAAAATATAATTTGTATAAGTCATTTTGTAACTCATCAACGGATGGCATGCTTATCAGCATCTGTTGATATGTGTAAAATAACTACAAGCGCACAATATTTAGTTGTAGCAAATACAGATCGATCCTTGGAGACTATGAATTTTCAAAACCCTAACAATTAACTCAGGAGAACTAGGCAATAAGATTTGAGATGAGATTTAGTTAACCTAATTAATCTAATTAGCAAAGATTATCAAATAATATGGAAAACCTAGGAATCCGAATCCGTTAATCAATCACAATTAATATCAACTCGTCCTAAAATCAATCCCCTTTCCGTCACAAATAAGATATATCAATTAACGAGACAAACATATACTATGAAACTTGTTATCTAACAATAACCTATCAAAACTTCAAAGAGCAAGCATAAGTTATGAAAAATAACTCTGATAACAATAATATATCAAAATCACTTTGTTTATTGAACAATTAAGCACCAAGAAAAATCATGAGAATCAATTAATAGGAACGAGAAGAAATCAAGAATAATTAAATCAACTTCATCTTCATCCTAGGATAAGAAAATTAACTACACATGCTAATTATATAAATAAGACACAAGGAAAACATGATAATAGCAAAACAACTTATAATATTAATTTAATAAACTAAAAACAAAACATAAGCTTAAATCTGAGCGCGTGAACTAAGAAACAGTGTTGTGAAAAGCGCAAATCGGACCTAAGCGGCGGGATGACCTTCTAGCGATTAAGCGGATGCTTAAGCGGTTTTAAAAGCGGATCATTAATCGGATTATAAATAACTATATATTTATAGAAATAAATATAATATTAATTTTTTTTTAAAAAAGCTAACATTCACATATGATATAACATATTATGATAAAAATTAAAACTAGTAATCTCTACATTCACAAAGTCATACTTAGTCATAATGAACTTAGAAAATACAAACATCATAATTATCATAATACAAGATCCGAAAGACAAAAAGATAGATTGTAGCATTTTTTCAAAAAGACGGAAACATATGTATTCTTTCACCATCCTTTATAATTTTTTATAATTTTTATAATTTTTTTTAATTGACCCGCTTAATCCGTCTTTGACCCGCTTAATCCGTCTTTGACCCGCTTAATTCGTCTTTAACCCGGTTAAACCCAAAAAACGCTTAAAATCCCGATTTTGCTTTAGCTAGTCGTTTTACCTCCGATTCCGCTTAAGCAGTCGCTTAATGCACTTTTTACAACACTGCTAAGAAATCAAGTAGATCAGGTGGTAAAAAAAAAAATAAAACAAATTTATTATATTAAGATATCAAACTCCTGGAACTGTTCAAGTAAAAGCCGCTGTAAAAAAAACTGTCGAACAAATAAAGAACCAAAAATAAAGCAGATGAGTGAAAATAATTAAATCAGCTGAATTGAAATAAAATAAGGTCGAGAGAGTTTGACAAATTAAATCTAATCTACTCCTAAATTATGAATTTAAATTGGTGTCTAAATTGTTGGTGTCTAAAATACAAGAGAGAAGGCAATATATATAGGGGAAAATAATGGGTTTGGGTCTTTTAATTACAATCCGATCTTGAATATAATTTCTTCAATTTCCTTTTTCTCCTCCGATATAAGTATTCAATTTTTTCTCCAATTTCTTTGACTTCAAGTATTTTCCACCTCCTTGCCTTTTTGCACCTTTTTCTGCTTGAAATATGATTTTATTTATTTTCGTAAAAAACAAAATAAAACAATTTATTAATTAATAAAATTACAAAAACGGACATAAAATAGGTATAAAAAATATGATGAATTATGGACCTATCAATGAGGTATCTTATCAATGGATAAGTTTGTAACATGCTAGGAAGTTTCATCAGATAAGTTATCAGTTGAAGTGTTAGTTGATACTCCCTCTGTCCCCCTTGGTTCTTTACCTTAGGGGGACGTAATTCTGGCACGAATTTTAAGGTGCATTTTGTGAATAGTTTCGTAACTTATTTTTAAAATTTTCTTTTTTTGTATAAAAATAGAATTGTTCTATTTTTATACAAAAAAAAAAGAAAATTTTAAAAATAAATTATGGAACTATATTTTTTAGAAACCTTAAAATGCATGTCAAGCAATGAAAAAAAAATGTAAAGAAATGAGAGGGATGGAGGGAGTAGTTTTCAAAGCCATGTTGACTATCAATGGATAAACAGAATAGGTTATCTAATTGTATATAGGTTGTGCTTTATAATTCTGTTTAAGTGATATGATACATCAACGGATGAAGACTCTTCATCAACGGATAACATTCAACCTGTCAACGAATAATCAGCCTCAACGGGTAATCTACAATAATGTCTTGGAGCTAGCCGTTGATAGTGACTTGACATGGCTGACAATATACACGGGTTGATGGACTTCAAAATGACTTGGAAGACAGTATTGGAAATGAAGAATAAAAAGAAACATTCCTTTTCTCAGCAAGCAAATTGGATGATAAAACCAAGAAATATTTGTCGAAGATAATCAGAAAATTTGTAACACATGGAGACAAGGAGTGGTAACAAACTTGCAAACACTTTGACTTTATAATATTCGTTTTGTTTGTAAGGTTTGTAAACTTGGGGTATATATGCAACCCAAGTAGTACATTTGCTTGAAAAAAAATACTGAGCACACACATAGAGATTCTTAGGTTTTCTTGTAAACACAAAAGCATTATAACAAGCAGTTGTGTATTTCTACACAGATTACTTCTTCAATACAATTTTCAGGTAGACCAGACCCACCTAAAATTTTTAATATTGTGTTGCATTGGCTTTACTGTCTTAGTTTTTATCTCTTCTATTCTATAAACACAATTGTAGAGTGCTCATCAATCTATTCGAAAAAGAATTTTAGGTAAAGATTGTATTCCACCTCCCCTTCTACAATCTTGTGGTGTGTTATTGGGATTTATCACTTGCAAAGTCTCGATGGATTTATGATCGAATATGCCCTGAATTTGGACTTCGCAATGACCAATAATGAGTCAAAGTACGAAGCTTTGATAGCCAGAATTGGCCTAGCAGGAGTCCTGAGGGTCAAGAACCTCAACATTTGTGGTGATTCAAGATTGGTAGTCTTGTAGGTCAATTGAGAGTTTGAAGCAAAAAATGAAACCATGGCCAAGTACTTAAGGCTCGTGAAGGCAATGATGACTCAGTTTGATGAATAATATGTGGAGCATATTCCTAGAGAGGAAAATGTCAAGGCTGATGCCTTATCCAAGTTTGCATCCTTTGAAGTAGAGAATTACTCAGGAAGCGTTTACTTCTAGGTTCTAAGAGAACCAACTATTGATTCAAAGCTAGTTGCGCCTATTAGAGTGAGGTAATGTTGGATAAACCCTTAAAGGCACACCTCGAAACTGGATGGCTCCCAAATAATGTCTTGGAGGCACAGAAGCTTTCGGTAAGGGCATTAAGATATGCACTGATTGAAGGGATCATCTATAAGAAGTCCTTTGTAATCCCGTACTTATAATGCCTAAGGTCTTAGGATGCTGAGTTAGCTCTTGAGGAGGTACATGAGGGAATCTGTGGGCAGCACTGTTAGTGTAGGTGCCCTAGAGGCAATACATTGTTTCTTAAATAAACCTTATGTCATTTGATTATTAAATAAATGTATTTATTATGACTCTAATTACTGCGTTTTGTGCGATCGGAACCAACAATGGTATCAGAGCTACATGTTTAATGGGATAATCTGGTATTATTTGATGTATATGATACATATGCTTGCGATATTTGTTAGCATAATAAATGTCCTTAGAATAATGATACACATTATATAGTTTAAGTTTACAACTTGAATTTGAGATTATATAATATATATCATATTCTTAAAGGTCCCTAGTCGAGTATTATTATATTGGACAATAATAATACATAAATAGACTAGTATGTTTTTGACTGATAACCACATCTCATTGGTTATAAGTATGGAGATACTAAAGTCAATACATAGGTACATGTAGGGTACATGGTACTGGACAGACCCACCGTGAGATTCTTCATGTTAATTAAGTCATAAGAAAGACTCACAGTGATTATGGTGTAATGATCCTTTGACTTGAGATCATTATATTTCTATACGAGGATAATATACTTTGACTACATTAAAAGTTACCTTTGACCGAGTAATGATAAAAGTGGACATCGGGTATATTGTGAATCGTATGAGAAATATGAATGATAGATAAAGGATTTAACCCTCCTATCAGATAGGAGAGATATTATTGGCCTCTTGATTGAGTGAGACTATAAAATGCATGGCCGTGCTCAAATAATGATTTGTTATTAGTCTACTCATGGATCAAGTAAACCCGGATTAAATTATGAAGAGGATGACAATAAACATGCCTCGAGTTTAATCTATAATATTTGGTTAAAGGGATTATATTACACGGGAACATTAATCACAAAAGGTTTTATCGGATCACGATTTAATTATTATTTAATTGGGTAGCAATGATGTATTACTAGATGCCGCTCATTGTTTATAATTTTATTGGAGAATAAAATTATTGCCAGTTAAATAATAGCCTACAGGGTCACACACATAGAACACTTTAAAGGGAGAATTAATTTAAATTATGAATTTAAATTAATTAAATGAGGAGTTGGATTTTATTATATTAATTAAGTGGGACTTAATTAAGCTATAATAAAATACAAATGAGATATGACTTTAATAATTAAGTATGACTTAATTATTATTGATTTAAATAATAGGATATGATTCTATTATTTGATTAATCAAGTTGGGCTAGTTTTTTTAGCTTGGGCTTAATGCTCCATAATACCTTATATATATAATGATAAGGATTGTAAAGGGAGGTATTGGTTTTTCACGTTAAAAACAAACACAAGCCGCAAGAAAACAAAAACCCTACATATCTCTCTCTCTCGATTTTTCATTGAGGCTAGTACCTCACTTTCGGACAAGAAAAGTTCTTGGAGTGTTCGTGTGGATACCGTAGAGGAGGCTTCGAAGAGGAGCACTCGGAATCGTGCAAGCTAGGATCTCTAATTGACATCCCTTTGTAAAGCTTCACAAGGAAGCAGATATATCAGTTTACGTAAGAATATATACATACATGTTCTTAAACCTGCGATCTGCGTCTGTTCGTCGCTCTCTGCATAAGTTCGTCTGGTGTTTTGATTTACTGCTATGATTAATTAGATGCTATCATGTTCTGAACCTCATATATGCAATTTCTGACGTTTATAATAAGATCATGACTTATATATATGGATATATAAATATGAGTTTTGCTGCATCCTTGTTTCTGCGTATCTGGGTTTACATGGCTGCGTTTTTTTATTACTCACTGCCATGTTCTGTAATAACCTGCGAATCATATGGTCTGATATGATTAATCATCATCGTTCTGATGTGTAATACAAGATCATGACTGCTATATGTATTGTTTGTTGTATACAAAAGGATATATATATATATATATATATATATATATATATATATATATATATATATGCTTCTGGGTTTTAGTTGGTGTTCAAGTATGTGTAATACAATGTGTTCTGCGACCTGTGATTTCTTTATTTTGCTGTTGTACTTCTGCGTATGTTTCGTCAGTTGTGTTTTGCGATTAGAAGATAAGAATTGCAGAACATATATACATTATATATATACATACGAACTGCAAAACCTGTCCTATACCTGCACATGTGTATATATGTGTGTTCGTCTGGTGCTTTACCTACGATTAATATTCTTCTGCTGATCCTGTGATCTGTTCGTACTGCTTGAATGTGTGCACATCTGGTATGGTCTATTGTACGTATAAGATACGAACTCCATGTGTCTGTTATGAAGATAATGAATTATGTCTGGTCTACTGAACTACAAGCTGCAATTCATGTTTAATATATGTGCTAATGTTGTGACGCCCCCAAATCCGAGGTCAGAGATTCAGGTCGTCGCATCACCATTCAACCATATCATACCTGTATTAACTTTACAACTCAACAATACATCCATCCAGACCTCAATCTTACGCACATACAAGTTAGAGCCTCAGAAACGATAATCAAAAGTAACACTAAATATTACAATTCATCTGTACCATCCAGAGTCTTACGCAATTCCACTTATACAACTACACTTGAAGACAGTCTTACTATTACAGTTGAAAACCTATCAAACTACTCTGTAGTATTTATCAGGGAATAAATCATCTCCGGGTAATTCTTCTACTCCTCTTCTGCTGGTGCGGAGTTAATCGGCCAAATTCTTCCCTTTCTGAAAAGTTTTTATAAAGCAAGAATGAGCTACATAATGCTCAGCAAGTTCGCCATTTTGGAAAATAATAAAGTGGTTTATTTTGAAAACGTTCCCAACTGTATGGGTGTATATCTCAGATTACAAAACATAACTCGACAATATATATGCCCGAGTTTGTATAAAACATTTATACTCACTAAGGAGCTTTAAGAATAACATATGAATCCTTTACAAGGTTCTCATTTCAATATATCTCAAGTTTGAATATATATGTATATACGCATATCATTTTCGGCAAAACACTCTACGGTTATCATACTGTACAGGGAATACGTTATTGCAAAACCTCTTTCCTTCCATTAGCTAGGAGGTTTCTCATTCAAAAACATTTCATTCTTTTGAAATAATTGCAAGAGTGCACTAACACGTGCCAATCTTTATAGAAGATCTTGCAGTTCTAGATACTGCACAATATCAATATTTTCTCATCAAAAACCACACTATCGGCAACTTGGCACTTAGGCCCAAGAAGCAGTGTTTGAGTATTTTTCCAAAGTGGAGGATGGGACTGGAAGAAAACATGAAAACCTGACAAGGATTGACGATGATCAGTCGCCACATCCAAGTCCAATAATCCGCGGGTCTTCTCTACCGGTAGAAGGATAGAAACTACATCCGTAACTATCCTCGGGTGAAAACTACATCCGTAATCACCCTCGATGAAAACTACATCCGTAATCATCCTTCGGCAACACCTGGGCCGGAATAATAATTGATGGACCGCCTGGCTCACGGCCGCTTACACATCCCGGGAATCGTTCGTCAACGATTCCCACACCTGCCAGAGTCCCCTTTTTCTTTTCTTTTCAAAATCATTTTGATAGAAAACTTGAGTAGTTGAAGTTCGACCTCAGTCGTTCGATAATTCTTGAAAAAAACGTACAAGAAGCAAATGCTGACCGGGGGTTTTCGAAAAATGTTTTGGGTCCGAAAGAGTTCAAGTTTGAAAACGCTGAAGGTATCTTGGATTAGTTTTGTCTTTAAAATAATGAACGATAATTAATAAATAATATTTTTATATTTAATATATAAACAATTAGTAAAATAATTATTTAATTAAAATAAGCTTTCAATCCAAGATAGATATTTTTGAGTATTTTTAACAACGTAAAAATAATAAATACGTAAGTATACGATACTTCCCGAATGACCTTTCGGGTTTTTGTAATTTAATCATGATACAATAGTATACCGCTCCCCGGTCAATAGTATATTTGGACCGCTACGACCTCTATTGCTAGAGTCGTTGTCCGAAGAAACATTTTCATTCTAAGTTCAAGGGTGTACAAACACATATGCATATATACGTTCGGAACTACAAACACAACAGTGAAAAATCCTTATATATAAGTTTTGAAAAGTAAACTTGCATGGGAAAAATCAAGAATATAATCTTTTGAAATTAAATACTTAGGGTTGGAAAACTTGCCTTGGTTGGGTTGGGGTGGTCGAGCGTGCGAATTCGAACGATCTATACATGAACAATAATCGTTCGTTAGTACCTCAACAATTTCTTTCTAATTACGGGGTTTTAAGGGGATACGAAATTAACTTAACGACTTCGTCTTATGACTCCCTAGCCCCTCTATAGGTCCATGTCATCACTCGATTACGCTCGTCACTTATTCGACTTAATTTAGTTACCACATTCGAACCATAACCATTACTCCTAGAATCATGCTCCACTAACGACTTTTTCCCTTGCGCGAAATTTACTCTAGCATTTTTATAAAATTCAAAAATTCGTATTTTAATCCAATTCTTTTTGGGTATCCTTCACCACTGTATTTCCTAGCTTCTCTAATTTTTCCATGATCCCAAATAATTTTTAAGGTGTTTAAACAAGGTTCACAAGGGGGTCACTTTATGCAGTCCATAGTCCAGAAACAAAATTCACTCCTCCGGCCATAACTAAAAATCCACACATCACCTAGCTATGAATCTTACATATCCAGAAACTAAATTCAATTATCTTTCCATCAATATAAGGTAGGACATCAGGGGACATCATTTGGGTGTTCAAAATCGTGTCACAATACAGGTCATTGTTCCTGGAAAAACTCAGCATGAACATACCACTTACATCAATCATTTTTCACAATTCCACCATACAACCAACACTTAATACACTCAAATCATGGTTCATAACACTCATGGTGATATATATACTATCCATAGTCATAAAAGTCATAATCTCAACATAAAAACTCAAGATCCAAGTCATCCAACACTTATACAACCAAGATTAGCTCATACATGCATGGATCTACTACCAAACATTATAAATACTACATAACCAAGAGGGTTTGTGATTTTTATACCTTCTTGAGCTCCTAGTGGCCTTGGGTAAGCTTCTCACAACTCAACAACACCTTAGATGGTCTCCTACAACACTTATAATGCAAGATCTAAAGGAAGAACAAACTTGGTTACTATTCACCCAAACTTTAACAATTTATATCTTGGAATTGGATGGATGAAATGAAGTGAAATTGCTAGCATACCTTGATTAGATGATGTAGATGACCTAGGATTTATGGTGTGAATTATGAGTGATGGGAAATGGGGAAGAAGAATTTTTCTTCTCCCTTTTTTAGCTTAGGCCGAGAGCAATATCAAGGGGGGGGGAGAGTGTTTTTGTGTTTGATTTTGGTGTTGGGTGAATGAGTGGTATTAGATGAGGTTGATATGTATTATTGTGAGTACATGCATGGTACAACATAGGCATGGCTATAAGCATGGCTAGTGGTACTTCTTGTCTCCTCTTTTTGAAAAGCAAGCCAACTAGTTACTATTCCCCTTGCTATTTGGTTCATCTAGTTTGCTTTCCTAACTACTTAGTTGCATGAGCTTGCATGCAATACTACTCCTTGTATTATTATTCTCCCACCAATGCTTATTATCTAATTTTTAATTCATATCGTATCTTAATTAATCCCTCGTAATAATATTTTGTCGCGTAGAGATTTCCCCTATAATTCCTTAAGTACTAATTGTGTAAATTCCTCTAATGTCCATAATTCCTTGTCATGATCCTTAATAAATCTTGTAACACTCTAATCATTCTCAAATCCCAAGTTTTATAAATCTCACTAACAATAAGACTCCTGCCTTCACAATCTCCCATCTTATCTTACATAATGAATACAACAACACAGTTTCTCAGACAATCAATTCTATTAATCACAGGGATGACCAGAAAGGTTCCATATTGACATTGCCACAAGATATTAAATAAAATAAAATATTACCAAAAATTAGGGTTCTTACAGCCTCCCCTCCTTAAAAGGATTCCGTCCCGGAATCAGGTTGAAAACAGTTGGGGGTGCTTTTCACGCATTGCGCTTTCTAGTTCCCATGTTGATTCTTCGACATTCTGGTTCCTCCACAAAACTCTCACTAATTTGACAACCTTGTTCCTCAGCACCTGTTCTTTCCTATCCATAATTTCTACGGGTTGCTCCACATATTGTTAAGTCTGGTTGCAGGTTTACCTGGTCATACTCTATGTCGAAAGTCGGTATGATAAGGTCGTAGCATAGACACGTGAAACACATAATGAACTTGCTACAAGCTTGGGGTCAAGGCTAGCTCGTAGGTCCACTTCCCGATATACGCCTCAAAATCTCAAAAGGTCCAATAAACCTCGGACTTAGCTTCCCTTTCTTACCAAACCGCATCAATCCTTTTCAGGGGGATACCTTTAGCATCACGAAGTCTCCCACCTCATACTCCTTTGATATCTCATAAAATTTGACCATTCGAAATAATGGGTTTCGTAAAAACTAATGACTTTTACATACACTCGTCTGCACCGTAAAGGCGTAATATCAATTCGAAATCTTCCTTTAATAATTCGTACATATCGTGATTGCAAAAATTTCTCATCCACCCATAAAATTAATTTTCATCCAGGTTCGAATATTCATGAAAATTAGGGCTATTGCAGTCTCACCAACGCTTTAATGTTGCTTCTCAACGCATGCTCTGCTCGACCTGTATTCCTTATCGGTTGTTCTATGAATGAAAATTTCTATCCCACTACTTATACGTTACTCTTCTACCTTGTTCATAGTATTCGTGTTGAGTCCTTGTATCGCTGGCCCGTGAATACCTTGTGGTCGTGTTTTATAATCTGAGACAACGTCAATACGCACGGTATTCCTCATATTTCTTGGCTTGATTAGCACGCATGTGTTGCCTCCCGTCAGCCGTTACCACTTGCTATGGATATTGTATAGTCTTCGGTATACGTCGAACCAGTTCAGCTACTATATCCCTCGTTCATTGACTTCTTCATAATGCAAGAAAAGCGAAACTTCTTCTTTCGCAGTATGATTTACAAGAGACGGGCTTGCGTTCGCATGGTGACGATCGTGATAACAACGTTCATTTCATGGACAAGTTTTTATTCTCGACTGCCCCGTGAAATCTAAGGCACGACACTAAATATAAATTCGATCGTCTGGATAATTCTTCGTCCCTGTCCATCAACCACAGGTCAAATTAGTACATACGCTCAATCTTCTTTGTTAAATATGCTTGAAAGCACATTCAATATTCGAAGTTTAACCTTAAGTCTTTATCTGGCGTAATCGCTGCAGAAGTTTTATATTGCACCACCCTCTCTTCCGTATCTAAATCGATAATCTTCTAAATGGAAAGTCCCTCGTAGGTAAATCACTTGGTTCAACAATTATAAATCAACTAGGGCCATCTCTTGGCTCGGTCTTCGGCGACCTACTCATGAAATTCATTATAATTCTGTCCACGTTCAAGATTTTCTACATGCGGAATTAATCCACTAGATCTCTATCATTCTGTTTTCGACATGTCGCGTTTGTACTTAATAGTTTGCCAATGCCATTCTTCATACATGTCTGCCAAACATTCTCTTAATTCTCTATACATCTTTATCCTTCCCCATAATTTAGTCATTTTCCTCTAACATTATTCTTTATTGTATATACTCTATTTTCTTGGTCAATACTGACTGAATTCCAATTTCGAATAATCCCTTCTATAAGTATCGGCCACCACACTGGCCTTTCTTGGGTCATAACAAATTTCTCCATTATACTCCCTGCTCCCTTTCATCACCTTCTCTTTCTTATGTTTAGTTCTAATATGAAGATATACTTAAGGCACTTGTGGAAAAAAAAAATTCACACTTTTCTTATAAGATTAACGTCTCCGTTTTATGCGTGAATGCTATCATGACTAATCCCCGACTCACGGTTAGTATATCACATCCCGTAACCTTTATGTTGTTTAGAAGTATAGGCTATCATCCCCTTTCTACTGCATCAGCACACCTCTTAAACTCTTGAAAGATGCATCATCGTGACTCTCAAAGTCATCCTTTTTATCATCAAGTATAGCTAACAACGAGGTTGTTGCTAATATCTCATTTCATTCCAAAACTTTGTTCATTAATCAATAAAGGCTTCTGACTCATTAATCCACTCAAACGATACTACCATAATTTTATAACATTTATATTATTGTGAAATGCCAATTTTGGCACAGTACAGAGGTCGATCTTGAGTTGGTGAAACCTTCTCTTCTTATCTTTGAAAAACAACTACACATTTTAACTAGTCAACAATTCCTCCATTTCCGATAAGGGTATCAGTTCTCGATGGTATATGTAAGATGTCATACGCTCGTCCTCTTTCACAACTGGTGCCAATCAGCCTGAGGCCTGCATGCTGCTGCGATTCCTAATAAACTTGATTAGGTGGTAATCTCGAAGGATCATTGGGATATATCCAAGCATCCATTTGCTATTAGGGGCCTTTTAAACTTTATGTCTCGCTATGTGCATCAATCCCTTTTAGCTAAGTAAAGCTTCACATTCTTGCCACGATATTTCTTCCTTTCTTGTCCATCTCACTTCCATGTTAGTTTCCTCTAAGGATATGTCTTACATCGCAATCGATTTGCATTTCTTGGATCAGGAAAAGGCTTGGTAACTCCAGAATTCATTAATATAACATCCTGACGATGGTTGGTAGGGGCGTGCTCCCAACCACCTCATCATTTCTTATAACCTTCCTCACACTAATATTAAAGGTCCTTGTGGTATGCCCCGACATGTTATTCCTACTATAAATAATCACTCGGCATAATGCTCTGGCTGCACAATTACAACATTTGGTTTTTGCTCTCATATTGGTGCAACGGTTCACAATTGTACCTCCCGTTCACCTTAGAGTAATCACTTTTGAAAGGAATGGTTTCAAAATAGCAAGGTCCAATAGATAATTTCAATAAGAATTCCACATTGGATGTTCCAAGAATGTTGATGGTTCCAAATACTAGGAGTCTCGATTTTCGGAGATGTAAGGATGGACAAAAAGAGTACAACAAGGTTTATTCCTTCATGTCCTGATAATTTTGTAATGTGATATCATAGAGAATGTTGCACGAGGGCAATGATTGTTGGATACAAAAGTCATAAAGACGGTCTTTATACAATTCTTACATCTGGTTAATACTTTTCCTCTTGAAAAATAAGAGGAAATCTAAAGTCGCATTGATGAAGGTCAGCCAATAGAAAGAAATTCTACTCCATGACAATTAAAGATTGAAGTAGTTTGTCATTCAAGTAATCAATGGTTTCAAATGAATTCTCGTTGTATGAATGAAAGAATAAAATATTCAAGTGATATAAAGTCTGATACGAAGATGGGTAAGAGTTCAAGTCGAGTGGGCGACCTCACTAGGTCTCAATCAAGTTATTCGTCAAAACTTTCATCATCATACTTTACCACATGCAAAATGCATTGCGGAATGAATTAAATTGGGGGTTGGACCAGTGGAACAATAACTAGTCCTTTTCAAGAAACACTAGAAACTAGCGAGACAAAATTTGCTAATTCACCCGTTTGAGACATCACCACTAGCTAGGACAATTAGCTAGGTGTTCTTCACAACATTACAATTTTGACTAGTTAGAACAATCAACTAGTCATTCATATTGACATATCGACTAGCCAGTTTTAATTGGCTAGAACGGAATTTCAACATCGTAGCCACTGAAGAAACTTTAGGCTACTCGGACAACGAATGGGAATAAGAAGTTATTAAGTTTGAAAAAAGAAAACTATAAAATCTGAAGAGAATGTTCTAGGTATCGGAACAATCGATAACCTCTCATCAAATATTACTTATCAGTGAAACGGTCCACCCAAGGGTGTCTCCGTACACATGCTTTATCCGATCCTACAATAGAATTAAATTCGGAATACCAATATCAGAATGATATCCTTACTATGATTTCAACGTAAGACGCACAATCTCATTTTGAATAGGAGAAAGGACTCATGAGGAATATCTGGATGTTAGATCATCCCTGTTCTCAACAAGTGGATAAATATTTATGGGCTCGACTGAAGAATGCAAGTATGAAAGAAGTAGTCAAATATCAATATTCGTTTAGGAATATTCATTGATTAATTAAGGAAACGATTGTTGAACATTCCTTGGATAATTGAAAGGAAGTGTAAATAGTCCTGAGCAGAACAAAATAATTATAAACTTCAAATAGAATACTCGGGGATCAAATAAGATACTTTGGATGAGTCCCGGTTTAGAGAAAGTATATCACTGGTGGTTATTCCACAAGTTTGAAGTAGAAAGCTAGAAGGATTACCTGATATAAACTAATCGAGGTAACATGGTGAGTGAACAGTTTAAAATGAAGTAGTGCTCCAGCCGGTAGTTACCAAAATAAGTTAATAACCATTCGTGCATCTCACTATCACCACTATAAGGGTAACTCCATTTCTTCGTCTTCGTAATTCAAGACACCAACTAGTACGTCTCTCAATCATCATCTTAAAGTCATTTATCGAGTTAGGGTTTCACAATATATCTGCCATTCCCGTGCTTTATCTTGAAGACCAAACTTCTCATCATTTCGGGGACACCTGCTAAGTCCATAGGGTCCTACTTCATGCCTTCCGACATGAATCACAAGTGGCCAGTTCCCCTTGGGAACAGATCAAAGAGATCTCTCAGGGATCTCAGTGCAGTCCATAGGTTCAGTGGCGGTGTGTGTGCACGTGAACATACGTTACCAGCAATATATAGGTTTACAAGTATATATGCGTAGTCTCTGCTAAAATTTCTATCAAATAATTCCAGTATGGACTCACTGGTCTCTTCCTTTGGTAGACTCTGAGATCACTGTATCGCTCGTTGCAACCATATTCAACTTCACTAGAGTCGCTTTGTTAATTCTGCTTGTTTGTTCTCTAAGTTGAACTACTATGCTCTAGCGTCCGAATCATGCGTGGAATTATCTAGCACGCTCGTCTTATGATAACATTCTCGTATAACACATGTAAAATTTGCCATCAAGGGTAATGGAATCCACAACGACATAGTGACCATCCTTCAAGGAAACCCGTTACTTATCGAAAATCGGATCTTATAACCAAAGTAAAAGACTTTCATTAACCCAAGTACTAAGTACTCCTAATTATGTAGGGAAGTCCAAACTTCTTGATTCTTAAAATGCCGCCTCCTAAACTGTGGAGGAATATGGGCCACAAAATTTATGCCAGCCTAGTCATCTGATCATATTTGCAATATCGCCTCTACCTCAGCTGCTCTCGAGATTTCGCTCTGCTTCCTATGTCATTACCTATGATAGGTCATGTACGACTCTCAAATCTCTATTCATCCTTCTGCAGGTCTCTAGGGATTCTATCGACCTTAGTATAATACCTTTAGTAACACTCCAGTCCATTCTACTCACCGGTACCTCTTCCGGTAGTCCAATCATAAGTTTACTACGATCTCTTATGTCATTCCCCTACTTAGACTTAGCTCTCAACACTCTCGTTTCTGAGTACTGTAACTTATCTCTCTGATACCATTTCTGTGACGCCCCCAAATCCGAGGTCAGAGATTCAGGTCGTCGCATCACCATTCAACCATATCATACCTGTATTAACTTTACAACTCAACAATACATCCATCCAGACCTCAATCTTACGCACATACAAGTTAGAGCCTCAGAAACGATAATCAAAAGTAACACTAAATATTACAATTCATCTGTACCATCCAGAGTCTTACGCAATTCCACTTATACAACTACACTTGAAGACAGTCTTACTATTACAGTTGAAAACCTATCAAACTACTCTGTAGTATTTATCAGGGAATAAATCATCTCCGGGTAATTCTTCTACTCCTCTTCTGCTGGTGCGGAGTTAATCGGCCAAATTCTTCCCTTTCTGAAAAGTTTTTATAAAGCAAGAATGAGCTACATAATGCTCAGCAAGTTCGCCATTTTGGAAAATAATAAAGTGGTTTATTTTGAAAACGTTCCCAACTGTATGGGTGTATATCTCAGATTACAAAACATAACTCGACAATATATATGCCCGAGTTTGTATAAAACATTTATACTCACTAAGGAGCTTTAAGAATAACATATGAATCCTTTACAAGGTTCTCATTTCAATATATCTCAAGTTTGAATATATATGTATATACGCATATCATTTTCGGCAAAACACTCTACGGTTATCATACTGTACAGGGAATACGTTATTGCAAAACCTCTTTCCTTCCATTAGCTAGGAGGTTTCTCATTCAAAAACATTTCATTCTTTTGAAATAATTGCAAGAGTGCACTAACACGTGCCAATCTTTATAGAAGATCTTGCAGTTCTAGATACTGCACAATATCAATATTTTCTCATCAAAAACCACACTATCGGCAACTTGGCACTTAGGCCCAAGAAGCAGTGTTTGAGTATTTTTCCAAAGTGGAGGATGGGACTGGAAGAAAACATGAAAACCTGACAAGGATTGACGATGATCAGTCGCCACATCCAAGTCCAATAATCCGCGGGTCTTCTCTACCGGTAGAAGGATAGAAACTACATCCGTAACTATCCTCGGGTGAAAACTACATCCGTAATCACCCTCGATGAAAACTACATCCGTAATCATCCTTCGGCAACACCTGGGCCGGAATAATAATTGATGGACCGCCTGGCTCACGGCCGCTTACACATCCCGGGAATCGTTCGTCAACGATTCCCACACCTGCCAGAGTCCCCTTTTTCTTTTCTTTTCAAAATCATTTTGATAGAAAACTTGAGTAGTTGAAGTTCGACCTCAGTCGTTCGATAATTCTTGAAAAAAACGTACAAGAAGCAAATGCTGACCGGGGGTTTTCGAAAAATGTTTTGGGTCCGAAAGAGTTCAAGTTTGAAAACGCTGAAGGTATCTTGGATTAGTTTTGTCTTTAAAATAATGAACGATAATTAATAAATAATATTTTTAGATTTAATATATAAACAATTAGTAAAATAATTATTTAATTAAAATAAGCTTTCAATCCAAGATAGATATTTTTGAGTATTTTTAACAACGTAAAAATAATAAATACGTAAGTATACGATACTTCCCGAATGACCTTTCGGGTTTTTGTAATTTAATCATGATACAATAGTATACCGCTCCCCGGTCAATAGTATATTTGGACCGCTACGACCTCTATTGCTAGAGTCGTTGTCCGAAGAAACATTTTCATTCTAAGTTCAAGGGTGTACAAACACATATGCATATATACGTTCGGAACTACAAACACAACAGTGAAAAATCCTTATATATAAGTTTTGAAAAGTAAACTTGCATGGGAAAAATCAAGAATATAATCTTTTGAAATTAAATACTTAGGGTTGGAAAACTTGCCTTGGTTGGGTTGGGGTGGTCGAGCGTGCGAATTCGAACGATCTATACATGAACAATAATCGTTCGTTAGTACCTTAACAATTTCTTTCTAATTACGGGGTTTTAAGGGGATACGAAATTAACTTAACGACTTCGTCTTATGACTCCCTAGCCCCTCTATAGGTCCATGTCATCACTCGATTACGCTCGTCACTTATTCGACTTAATTTAGTTACCACATTCGAACCATAACCATTACTCCTAGAATCATGCTCCACTAACGACTTTTTCCCTTGCGCGAAATTTACTCTAGCATTTTTATAAAATTTAAAAATTCGTATTTTAATCCAATTCTTTTTGGGTATCCTTCACCACTGTATTTCCTAGCTTCTCTAATTTTTCCATGATCCCAAATAACTTTTAAGGTGTTTAAACAAGGTTCACAAGGGGGTCACTTTATGCAGTCCATAGTCCAGAAACAAAATTCACTCCTCCGGCCATAACTAAAAATCCACACATCACCTAGCTATGAATCTTACATATCCAGAAACTACATTCAATTATCTTTCCATCAATATAAGGTAGGACATCAGGGGACATCATTTGGGTGTTCAAAATCGTGTCACAATACAGGTCATTGTTCCTGGAAAAACTCAGCATGAACATACCACTTACATCAATCATTTTTCACAATTCCACCATACAACCAACACTTAATACACTCAAATCATGGTTCATAACACTCATGGTGATATATATACTATCCATAGTCATAAAAGTCATAATCTCAACATAAAAACTCAAGATCCAAGTCATCCAACACTTATACAACCAAGATTAGCTCATACATGCATGGATCTACTACCAAACATTATAAATACTACATAACCAAGAGGGTTTGTGATTTTTATACCTTCTTGAGCTCCTAGTGGCCTTGGGTAAGCTTCTCACAACTCAACAACACCTTAGATGGTCTCCTACAACACTTATAATGCAAGATCTAAAGGAAGAACAAACTTGGTTACTATTCACCCAAACTTTAACAATTTATATCTTGGAATTGGATGGATGAAATGAAGTGAAATTGCTAGCATACCTTGATTAGATGATGTAGATGACCTAGGATTTATGGTGTGAATTATGAGTGATGGGAAATGGGGAAGAAGAATTTTTCTTCTCCCTTTTTTAGCTTAGGCCGAGAGCAATATCAAGGGGGGGGGAGAGTGTTTTTGTGTTTGATTTTGGTGTTGGGTGAATGAGTGGTATTAGATGAGGTTGATATGTATTATTGTGAGTACATGCATGGTACAACATAGGCATGGCTATAAGCATGGCTAGTGGTACTTCTTGTCTCCTCTTTTTGAAAAGCAAGCCAACTAGTTACTATTCCCCTTGCTATTTGGTTCATCTAGTTTGCTTTCCTAACTACTTAGTTGCATGAGCTTGCATGCAATACTACTCCTTGTATTATTATTCTCCCAACAATGCTTATTATCTAATCTTTAATTCGTATCGTATCTTAATTAATCCCTCGTAATAATATTTTGTCGCGTAGAGATTTCCCCTATAATTCCTTAAGTACTAATTGTGTAAATTCCTCTAATGTCCATAATTCCTTGTCATGATCCTTAATAAATCTTGTAACACTCTAATCATTCTCAAATCCCAAGTTTTATAAATCTCACTAACAATAAGACTCCTGCCTTCACAATCTCCCATCTTATCTTACATAATGAATACAACAACACAGTTTCTCAGACAATCAATTCTATTAATCACAGGGATGACCAGAAAGGTTCCATATTGACATTGCCACAAGATATTAAATAAAATAAAATATTACCAAAAATTAGGGTTCTTACAAATGTAGTCGACTAGCAATGCTATGCTGAGTTTTTATGATATGATCATAACATGACTGATGTGATGATTATGTAATAATGTTAAGGTAATCGTAACTCTGTATGAACATTTTGGGATCATGTAAGACCACAGGTTTTAAGAACATAATGAACTGGGTTAAAAACGAAGAACAGCTGCAGTAAGTTAAGCACAGGTGATACGCATGCAGATGATGCGTATCAGCTAATACGCATTCACAAGATGCGTATCTGCTGATGCGCATATGCATGATGCGTATCTGCCTTTTTTTCTCTGTTTTTCTGATTTACGTGATTTATCCATGCGTTACAGTTTCTGTTAAGTGTTTCCTGCTAGGGTTTTGCATGCTAGGTTAAATTATATGCGATATTGCTTAACCTGGAAAATGCGGAATTTTATTAATTAGTAATTTTGATTACTATATTAATATTTAATTAAAGTATGTAAATTTATTATTTATGATTTGATCATAATTAATTAATGTTGTATAAAATTGTGATTATACAATATGTGATGCTTTTAATTGCTATGTGAGCATGATGCATGGTTATGGCCCCAAGACCTAGTTTTCAATTTATTTTATTAATTTTAGTTTATGGTTTGTAATAATTAAATACGACTTGCATGTCGTTTTTCTTTTTGTAATTATTTTATCTCGAATGCAACTCGAGTTCTTTTGTAAAATGTTTCAAGAGGAGCTTGGAGGCAATCAAGGCAGCTTTGGAAGCGAAGCAAGAGATTTTGTAATAATTAGTTATTACCACCATAGATTGACCTTGATTTTTCCATTAGCTTGGAAAAATCGCATAGGATTGGGCCATAACCATAGCATATTAATTTAGGTGATGCACTTTACATATGATGCATGTGTAGAGTAACAAATGTATGCATGTTTTAATTAGATTAATGATGTATGCATGTATTAGATACGTCACCCATGACATGCTTGCCATGCTAAACAAGATAAAATCTGTAACGATTCGAGATTTTAAAATGAACAAACGATCATGAGATTTCTGTGTTTATGAAACACGGAATTAAATACGAATTTTCAATTATCTAGATATGGGGAGATTTTGTCAAAAACGGGTTTTACCTGTAAGGAAGTTGGGTATTAAGTGAGGCCACTTGTGACTCCTCCAACAACCTGGAAATCAAACTATTGATGAATATTGATTTGAAGTATTTAATTCAAGGAAAAATTGGGAATCTCTTTATGATGGGATCATGGTCGTTTTATTTTTGAAACCCCTTAACAAAATATTAAGTTTTAATCGGATGCTTTCCAATGAATGAACACTCATCGAATCCTAGATGGATAAGGGGAATGACTGCCAGTGGCAGGGGACTCCTGTCTATCGTGGTGAGATGTGACGAATATAAGCGGTTATATTCGACCGTTGTATCATTGGGTTCAACTTAACTGAGTCGTCATAATAAGGTGAAAATAAACGGTTATATTCAATTATTATGAACTTAGAACCATAGAGTTTGGTTCAAAATCTATTAGATAGACAAGAACAATTGTTGTTCATCAAACTATCCAAGAATTATATATGATATAATTGACAAATGTTGTCTACCTAAATAATAATGTTTTAAGGACTACCAGTGGTTGACTTAGGATATGAAGAAATATGGATCTTGGCTCACTAGAAAGATTTATGCGATATTCTTTCCGATTTAATAGTAAGGGCTATTAATTTGATAAAAATAGTGGGAGATATATTATGAATATATCATAATCATTTGAACATAATAATGATAACTCAGACAATCTAATGTTTATTATGTGCTTTTAACATTGTAGATACTGAATAATGACAAACAACACAAACTCTCTATCCGTTCGATCAATCCTTGAGAAGGATAGATTGAAGGAGGATCTGAAGAAGAAGAAGGCTCAACAAGCTTCTACTTCAGGAATATATGTTATAGAAGTCAATCTGTCTGCTTCTACATCTTGGGTATTGGATACTGGATGTGCTTCTCACATTTGTATAAATGTGAAGGAACTGCAGAGAAGTAGGACTTTGGCTAAGGGAGAAGTGGACCTACGAGTAGGCAATGGAGCAAGAGTTGCTACTTTAGCCGTAGGAACTTATTATCTATCTTTGCCCTCTGGGCTTGTTTTAGAACTTGAAGACTGTTATTACGTGCCTGCGATTCGCAGAAACATTATTTCTGTTTCTTGTTTGGACAAGAAAGGTTTTTCGTTTATAATAAAGAACAATAGTTGCTCTTTTGCTTTAAATGATTTAACCTATGGTGTTGCACGTTTATTTAATGGTTTATATGTTCTTGATTTAGATAATCCGGTCTGTAACATAGAAAACAAACGACTTAAAGTTAATGACTCAAATCAAACATACCTCTGGCATTGTCGTCTAGGTCATATAAATGAGAAACGCATATCCAAATTACATAAGAATGGATACTTGGATAAGTTTGATTTTGAATCATACGAAAAATGCGAATCTTGTTTGCTTGGTAAGATGACTAAAGCCCCTTTTACTGGTAAGGGTCAAAGGGCCACTTGGAGCTAATACATAGTGATGTATGTGGCCCAATGCGTGTGATGGCTAGAGGAGGCTACTACTACTTCATATCATTTACTGATGACTTCAGTAGATATGGATATGTGTATCTTATGAAGAATAAATCCGATTCTTTTGAAAAATTCAAAGAATACAAGGCTGAAGTAGAGAAGCAAATAGGCGGAGGTGCAAGTATTAAAATCTTACGATCCGATCGTGGGGGTGAATACTTAAGCACCGAATTTAAAGAGTATTTAAAAGAGTGTGGCATTGTATCACAACTCACTCCGCCAGGTACACCTCAATGGAACGGAGTTTCAGAGAGGAGAAATCGTACCCTGTTAGACATGGTACGATCGATGATGAGTCATGCAGATCTTCCAATAAGTTTCTGGGGTTATGCTCTAGAAACAGAGGCTTTCACACTTAACCGTGTTCCAACCAAGAAGGTTCAAAAGACTCCATATGAGATATGGGAGGAGAAACGGTCAAGCATGAACTTTATGAAAGTTTGGGGATGCAAGGCGTTTGTAAAATGTCAAGTATCTGACAAGCTTGGACCTAAATCCGAAGAGTGCAATTTTGTGGGATACCCTAAAGAAACAAAGGCGTATTATTTTTATAGTCCTTCTGAGCAGAAAGTGTTCATTGCTCGAGATGCTGTTTTCATGGAAAAGGATTTTGTTTCCAAAAGAGACAGTGGGAGAACTATAGATCTCGATGAAGATCGAGAACCACAAAATAGCATTGAACCTGAGGTGGAACAAGAGCAAAATAATGATAATGCTCAAGAAACACAGGTTGTTCGTAGATCTGGTAGAATTCGCCATGAGCCAGAGAGATATGGATTTCTTTTGACTCAATGTGGGGATTTGATGCTCATAGATGAGGATGAGCCTCTCACATATCAAGATGCTATGAATAGTCCAGACTCTAAGAGATGGCTTGAAGCCATGAAATCCGAGATGGATTCCATGTACGAAAACCAAGTTTGGTATTTGGTTGATCCACCTGAAGGGGTAAAACCCGTAGGGTGCAAGTGGGTTTTCAAGAAGAAAACTGACATGGAAGGAAATGTTCAGACGTATAAAGCAAGACTGGTTGCGAAAGGGTTCAAACAAATTCATGGTACTGACTATGATGAAACTTTCTCACCAGTTGCCATGGTCAAGTCCATACGAATTTTGATTGCAATTGCAGCATTCCATGATTACGAAATCTGGCAAATGGATGTCAAAACAGCTTTCCTTAATGGGAGCCTTGAAGAGGATGTGTACATGACACAACCTGAAGGTTTTGTCGATCCAAGGAATGTTGGCAAGGTATGTAAATTACGTCGATCCATTTATGGATTGAAGCAAGCCTCTAGGAGATGGAATATTCGTTTTGATGAAACAGTCAAGGAGTATGGCTTTATTCAAAACGAGGATGAACCTTGTGTTTACAAGAAGGTTAGTGGGAGCCATGTGGCATTCATAGTACTATATGTTGATGACATACTACTAATGGGGAATGACATACCTTCTCTAAAGGCTGTTAAGACTTGGTTAGGGAGCAATTTCTCTATGAAAGACTTAGGAGAGGCAACCTACATTCTAGGAATGAGGATCTATAGAGATAGATCTAAAATGATGATCGGTCTAAGTCAGAGTACATACATTGATAAGATTTTGCATCGTTTTGGTATGCAAAATGCTAAAAGGGGATATGTCCCTGTGTCTCAAGGGATAACGATTTCTAAAGACCAATGTCCGAAATCATTAGATGAGAAAGACCACATGAATAAAGTTCCATATGCATCAGCAATTGGATCTATCATGTATGCAATGGTATGTACTCGCCCCGATGTTTCGTATGCTTTGAGCATGACGAGCAGATACCAGTCTAATCCAGGTGAAGGTCACTGGACGGTAGTCAAGAATATTCTAAAGTACCTGAAAAGGTCTAAAGATTCATTTTTGGTGTATGGAGAAGAGGAGAAACTGGTTGTAAAGGGTTACACCGATGCAAGTTTCCAAACAGACAGGGATGATACTGTATCACAATCTGCTTTTGTGTTTTGTCTAAACGGAGGTGCTGTAAGCTGGAAGAGTTCAAAGCAAGAAACAGTAGCTGATTCTACAATGGAGGCTGAGTACATTGCATCTTGTGAAGCGGCTAAGGAGGCAGTTTGGATTCAAAAATTCATTTCTGATTTGGAAGTGGTTCCATCGATTGCAGATCCCATTGATCTATACTACGATAATAATGGGGCCATCGCACAGGCTAGAGAGCCTAGATCGCACTCCCGATCCAAACATATACTCAGAAGATATCACCTCATACGAGAGATTAATGAAAGGGGTGAAATACATATATGTAAAGTGCATACAAATGATAACATTGCAGACCCACTGACCAAAGGCCTGTCGTAGCAGAAGCACGACGGTCACACTAGTTCCATGGGTATTAGATACATGGGTGATTGGCTCTAGTGCAAGTGGGAGATTGTTAGTGTAGGTGCCCTAGAGGCAATACATTGTTTCTTAAATAAACCTTATGTCATTTGATTATTAAATAAATGTATTTATTATGACTCTAATTACTGCATTTTGTGCGATCGGAACCAACAAGCACTTGGGGGCAGGACCCTAGCTCACAAGATAGTTCGATTGGGATTCTACTGGCCTGAGATGCTAGCAGATGCGAATGATTATGTGAAGAAGTATAAACGGTGTTAGAAGCATGCACCAGTGGTTAGTAACCACCCAAGATGATGACATCCATTAATTCCCCCATTCCATTTGCTTTGTAGGGAATGGATATACTTGGCCCCTTTCCTGTAGCCATGGCTCAAAGGAAATTTCCTATAGTCGTAATCGACTATTTCACTAAATGGAATGAAGCCAAACCTTTGGCCAAAATCATGACCAAGTAGGTCGCGCATTCCTATGGGAGAATGTCATTTGCAGGTATGAAATTCCACGGATCCTAGTTACAGATAATGGATGATAATTCAATAATGAGGAATTGAAGAAGTATTATGATGAGAATGATATCGAGCTTCGCTTCACCTCGGTTGCCCATCCTCAAGCCAACGGGCAAGCAGAGATTGCAAATCGAATTATCCTATTAAAAAAAATATTTAGAACTCAAGATATATCACAAATAGCAAATTTTACTTGTAAAACCTAACATATATCAATTTTTTAACAACAATTAACATCCGTGAACATTTTAGGAATGTTTCAAATTTAAAATCGAGGATGTGGCTAGCATTCCCCGATCAGAACTGATCGATACCATCCGTGAACATGACCTTAACATGTAACTTAGTTCTCCTCGAGAAAGTCAACAGGGAGACAGTAACATTAAAACTCCTTTTTTCCATTTTATAGTACCTCATTTTTACAGTTATATGACTTTTTGAATCTTCATAGTTTTATTTTTAAAATGATTGAATCTTTATATATAAATTCCATGACTTCCCACCAAATTTACGTAATTTTAGAGTAGTTTCATTAGATTAGCTATCCTTATTTAAAAATTAAATTTCAAAAAATTTGATAATAAAATGTGTTCCAACAATTTTTAGTGATTTCTTAAATTATTTTTAATATCATTTCACTACTTATGTATAAGTAACATCTCTTTCTTTTTAATGATTCTGAAACTATTCTTTTGTTATAAAATGTAAGAAACATTATTTTTTTCTATCTTATTTTAATAATATTTCATAATAAAAAGTGTGAAAGATGTCATCAATTCTCTCAATTTATTATTAATACAAAAATAACAAATAAGGAATAAGGAATATAATATTTTTATTCCTATCCTAAAATATTAAAAATTATTATGTACAGTAAAACCTCAATAAATTAATAGTATAGGGACCGACAAATTTTATTAATTAAAAGAGATTATTAATTAATCGAGGTTAAATTTACATTATCGCTATTATGTGGGGACCAAAAAATTATTTTGAAAATATTAATTTATAGTGGATTATTAATTTATCGAGTATTAATTTGTCGAGGTTTTTATTGTATATAAGAAATGAGGTAAGTGATATAAGAGATATAACATTATATTATATATTATATGCATGTATGTCTTAGACTCTTAGTAGTTAGACCATGATCAACCTCTTTTAATATTTTCATTACATTGGGAACACTTTTCGAAAAACATATTTTATATAACTTGATATGATTATTGTTGTGAGGAAAATTTGGTATAACACTTTTTCGAGGTAACTGTGGGAAAAACGGAGAATTCAAGTAAAACTGGATGATGATTGTGGCTATTAATGGATTGAATTTACAAGGATTCTAGGTAATGATGACTGAATAATTTCTACCCGGTCGAAGGAGATGCCCAGAATTGTATATAAAGACGTGTGTATATGTTTCTAACCCTTGTAAATGCCCTAGATACCCTTATATTTATAAGGGATCAAGTCCTATGTAGTTCTTGGTAACCTATCCACGATTTGATTAGTCTTATTCTCCATAATCGAACTGCTCCAGTCGATTATCCCAATTGTTGTTCCTCCATAAAACCATAATTATCTTTATATTTATATGATTTTCGATCAGATATCCGTACATATATACATAATCCATGAATATAATGATTATCCATGTAACTGAGGTTGTTAGACCATTCATGATGTTTAAGACTTACCTAGAAGTCAGTTAGGGCAATATTTATTCGTTCTCCTAAAATTTAGGAAGCGATTAGCCCAGTTCCCGTGATCTGTCCGGTTACGAGTGGAACCCCTGCCAAAAAGCACTTCACCTTCATGAACCCCTGTTAGACTTTCATATAGCAGTACCCATACATGGGGTTCAAACACTTGAACTCTTCATGAGTGAAACACGCTTCAGATGTCAGATTTTTCATCCATCAACATATTTGTAAGGTATGTTGGGCCAATGCATCCACATATAACCCAGGCTATTCTTCCATATTCACATAACTCGGGCGTATAACTTTAAGGGCCTTAAATCAAATTCGAGACGAATTTTTGGCACAACAATTATTTACATATTTAGAGTAAAGTTCAATAAATAATTCAAGTACGGTTTAAAATTTTACTTAAAAGATCAGCAAAAGAACAAGTAATCATAACATAGCAATTTAATTTTTATGTAATATATAGTGTAAATAAATTGATTTAATACCTAAATAATGTTAAAATTATGCTATTATAACATGAATTAGAGATATTCTTAACATGTAATGTGATTTATCACTTATTTAACAATGTTATGTGAGTGATGTTTAGTGGAAGAGCAATGCTACATATCACAAAATTGATTCCGAAATTATTCTCGAATAACAAATGATATGATTTAATTTGTATCATATATATGCGTGAGAGGTTCATCTCATTTATGAGAGAATAACCAATAGTATTCTGACAACTTAGCATTTGGGAACTGTTTCGAGAACGATTTTAAAGATTTTAGCATTTCTCTTAGTAGAATTTTAGATACGAACTCTTTCACCCCAATTATATATATCAAATGATTTTAACACAATCCTATCAAAAAAATGATTTTACACAACAGGGGTGTACACGGGTCGGTTGGCCGGGTTCGAAGAAAATTTTAACCCAACCCATTTTTAATCGGTTTGAAAAATTTTAACCCAACCCATGAAAAATATTTTTTTTACCCAACCCTATATATTAAAAATCGGGTTGCGTTGGTTTGGATCGGTTTGAATGGGTTGTTTATATATCTCTAAAATAAAAAAGATACATAAAATGAAACAAATTTAACTCTCCAGGCTACCGTCCACTGGGGCAAATTCAACACAATCGAAATAAAATATTACAGTCATAACATTTATCTGCTGATGCATATAATTTTTTAGTAACCTTCTTTTATTTGGTACATTGCCAGTAATTTTTTGCGGTAAGTTGGTTCCATCAACATGTCAAGTGTCAAAGAAACTCAGAAGTTATTTGGTACATTAGCACATATTTGTGTAAATATTGAGTAGTACTACTGATATACATCAGATGACAATTTATGCATGAAACTAATATTCCGAATCTGCTATCAGTAACTTATATTTTTGCATCAGATGGCAACTTCTATTTTAGCAACATTGCACGCGTCATATACATGTTATAATATAACTTTTATTTTTTTTCTTATAACAGGGGAAGGTTAACTAATAACTAGTAACAAAGAAGAGTTTTTTTGTTTGTTTTCGAACACATTCCGTACCAAATGTGTCATCACATGAAAACAATATTTACGTAAGGTACTAAACAAAAAAAAGGACTAGTGGACTGGACCTAAAGTAACCTAAATTTCTAAACGGCTAAACATAATAATATATGGACTGGACAGGCTAGTGGGCTGGACCTGAACTGAACTATAGGACTAGTGGGTTGTTCAAATTTTAAACGGGTTGGGTTGGGTAAAAAAAGTCCAAACCCATACCCAACCCATTAACACGGGTTAAATTTTTTTTAACCCAACCTTATTCCGGGTTGAAATTACTCTGTTTGGATCGGGTGAAAATAGGGTTGATTTGGGTCGGTTTGATCGGTTTGGCCAACCCGTGTATACCCCTACACAACAATATGACATTATACATGTATAACTTTACACACTATTTTTTTTTTTGATAACCTGGTGATCGGGCCAGAATGTTATTCAGTTTCAATCCAACATTTAGCACAAAATTTACACTGATGATACCAAATTTGATGCGAAGATGCATTTGATGTGGTTTTTATATCGATGTTAAAATCTACAATGAATTCTTCTAGGTTCGTCGGTTTGTTCTCGAAATAAATTTACTTCTTCCATATCCTGTTTACATCCTATTAGATCTTAACAAAATATTTTTTGTGAAAAGAAAAATGAGAATATCATGTTTTATTTTAATTTCTTTTTATCATGTGAAATAATGTGTAAAAGAGCTGAGATTAGTTTTGTAGATAGTATTATTCTTACATCAAAATATTGTGCAAATAATGTTATTTTAATATAATTTTACTGTTAAATAAAACTACCGAGTTGCTTGTTAGTGCGCTGTTACTTGATGTTCGTGTATACACATTTACATGACGAAGAGTGTTGAATGACAGCATATAATTCAATCAAAGATTGACGGGTAACAATTTTGGTAACTTTGGCCGCATGGTTACTTAGCAAATGTCACTAGAGCTTTCTTTTTTGAGAAAAAATGATTTGATTCGCATATGTAGAAATAAATTCTAATTCGCACACATTTGTAGATCGGGTGTCCATGTCTGCTACTTGGTGCGGGGTCTCTTTTTAGTACTTTCAAATGGAGAACAAATTTCTAGTTCCGCACACCCGGTGAATTTTAAACATTAGTACAACCAGGCCACAGGAGACGGTGATTTTCACGCACTACAATGGGTTGGCTATTTTCCCAACTGTTCTGGATGTCGTATATTTCTGATTTATCATATGAATTTACTTTACTAAATGATTTTCAAACCATAACGGGAGTGTTTTCTTTTGATGTTTAACATGACATAAATTTCACAAGGGTAAATTTACCTTTGTGTTCATACCACAACAATATCCAAGAGAAAATACAGTTGGGAAAGTGAAATTCAAATCGGTTATGGTATTCTATGATGATGCGTGCATTTTTCTAAGTGGGAAGTTAGGAATTGTTAGAGGAAGATAAGGTGCGCTACCCAAGTGTAGACAGAGAGAGGTGATCAATATACGTGACTACAAAATGGTAGATTTGGTAGGTAAATTTGACCACCGATCACCTCCACCTCTTCAGCATGGACTGAATCCCCACACTTACAAAACAAACGTAATGAATAATGTTTTTATTGTATATCTCATTATTAGATGTGTCAATGGGGCCCACTGCACCGACATCAAAAATGTGAAATACGTGTATGGTGTGTAAGATAGTTTTCTGAGTAAGTTGTGTTGGGAGCGTATTCTATAAGCTTCCAGTGATGTGTAAAGTCTTATCTTATGTGATAAGATAAGGATACGTGTCAAGTGTGTCTATAAGATATCTCTAGAAGTGTGTTTAGTAAACTTCCCCAGTCTACTATAAATGGGTGGTGCCAAATGCAGGTGATTTTTACCAAATGTCGTTTGGTCATATTACCTAAAACTCCTTATACCTATTAAATATTTGAAACCCTAATAAATACACTTATATAAGTGCACACTGATTGTCATGTCCGTGTATATTAAAGTCTTAAATACATGCGAAATATTATATATGTGACATTATATAAGTTATCTGAAACTTTTCTTTCCATCCATGAGTAAACAAATATTTCATGTGAAAAAATTAAATTTATAAATCAAGATAATAGAAATATGTAACTAAAAAAATTAATTTATTAGTCTTGATTAAAAGAATATATACATTATAAAATTTAGAAAAATCAATATATTACAGAAAGGTAGCAATGAAGAACGTAAATTATTAAACACGTGCATATTAAATCAACTTTAAATAACAAATTATAATTAAATAACAAATTATAAGGACGATAAGTACATATTTTATACTTAATTAAATATGATAGTAGATTTGACAAATAAATTAACACATAATAAAAGATGTTTAGAGCCCAATAATATTAACAAATGACATAATTAATTATAAAAATAATAAATAGCTCAACAATTGCATATATTACAAAAATACATACTCCCTCCGTCCCAATTATATTGTCCACTATTTCCTATTTTTTTGTTCCAAAATTATTGTACGTCCATATTTAGTTAATAAGGTAAATTGTGTGTTAATTATGTTAACTTTTATGATAAATAATACAATTATTTGGTAACTTAAATATATTTGTCATGATTTAATAAAAGGTGGATTTTGATGGATGAACAATAAAAATGGGACGGAGTATTTTATTGATAAATATCAATATCCTAAGTATGAATAATTAATATAACACATATATTACAAAAATATATATGATTGATCAAATTTAAAGAAATAATCACTACAAAATAATAAAGAGAATTTGCCAAAAATACTGTACTTAGAGTATGTTTTTGCAAATTTACCATCTTTACACATTAATTGCAATATTACGGTTTTTTTTAAAATAGGCAAGTTTACTTTGCATTTATACGTACTAACCACCCACCTCTTTTATTCCCCCATCCTTCACTCTTTCTCTCTCTGTACTCTCTCTATCAATCTCTATCCGTTACGATTGTATCTCTCTCTGTTTCGAGCTGTATTTTCTTCGTATTTCATCTTTCTATTTTCATCTTACGATTTATTCAGGTAATTTCTAGGTTTTTGATTTCAAATGTATGATTAAGCTTTCTCTATGAACATATATTTAGCTGACGCTTTTGCTCTTGCATGCAATTTATATTATGTTTTGGTGGTCGTTTATGTGTAGTTAATTGAAGTTCTTTTGTATAGAATTGACATGGTTCATACGCGATTCTCTTCTGGATCTGTTTCGGAGTCATCTGCATCTCATGCCAAACGCAAACTGAAGCTTCCCCCAAAAAAATTGAAGGCCAAAGCATCCCCAAAGAAGTCGAAGGGCAGAAATTATAAAAAAATCACCATTAAAGTATAAGAAGTCAAAATTGATGTTTGGGGCTGATTTATTCCCACCTCCTCAGGTACATTCTTGTGAATTACCATGTTACTAATGTGTTTATAAATCTATTGTTAGTTATATATGTATATATAAATGTGTTTGTGTATTGTTAGTTTTGTATTTTACTTGCATGTGTGGTTGATTCAACTTTATAATCTGATTTTAATTTTAATGGTTTGGCTTATTTTTTATTATGTTTATAAGTCTATTTACAGTTTTTATTGTGAGAGTGTTCAAATAGTGTGTAGTCTGTTTTTGGTATTTGAGGTTTGTTAGAAATTTAACTCTGTTTGTATTGTAATTACTAGTTTCTTTAGGGGGGGTTTTTCATTTTAGTTGCAATTGTGATAGTTAAAGTGTGTTATAGTATATTACATATGTGCATTGGGTTTATGATGTAAAATTCATTTATACTTTAGTTGCTATGGATCAGTTTTTTAAAAATGGTTTCATATCTATTTGGTTTGATTAGAATAATAATATTCTCTGCCATTTTTCATTTGTTAGGGAATGGAGTATGATATTCCTATTTATAATCATAAGTTTGCGAAAGTTAGCACCCTAACAAGTACGAGCCAATTTCAGAGCTAATGGCGTTGTTGTCTGCTGAACAACTATCGGCTTTCTCTAAGAGTTGTTTTGGTCATTTTATAAAAATGCCACATTTTAAGGTCCAGCACCAGCTTATTCACAATCTTCTTATTAGACAACTACAGCACCCTGATCCGAATGAGCTGTATATTGGTGTTGGTGGCATTAAAATGAAATTTGGTATAGAGGAATTAGCTACCGTCACTGGACTTCTCTGTGTTGGAAAAATTGATAAAATAGGTTATTCGAAGTCTGATAACAGTTTTATCAATACCTACTATGAAGGTAGCAGTTCTGTGTCCAAAGCTTCTGTTAAGGAATTGTTTTTGTCTAAAAAGTGGAAGACTGATAGTGATGCAGTGAAGATCACAAAATTATATTTATTGCATCATTTTCTTCTTACGTCAAACACGGATTGTCTAATTCCCAAAGGTGATCTTGATCTGTTAAGTGGTGAGGACTTCGATAAATATCCGTGGGGGAAAGAAGTTTTTAAATTAACTATTGAATCATTAAGAAGTAATGTAAACACTACTTCTAAGGACAATTTTTATAGACTAATCGGGTTTCCTTATGCCCTTCAAGTCTGGTTTTATGAGTGTTGTCCATATTTGAATGGAAGGTACTGTGACCGTAAGACTGTGTCCATTCCACGCTTTTTGAACTGGACAACTGAATACCATGCTAAGTATGGAGAAGTTTATACACTTTTTTCATTGGATGCAAAAGATGTATGATTTTGTACTTTTCCCTCCCTTTTTTCAATGTTATGTTGCAAGCCTGATAAATTTTTGTTTTTATTTGCATTTATAGTTGCAACTTGTCAAATTTACTCCTACTGCTGAAGAAATTGAGGAGTTTAGGTTGAAGGAGTTGTTAGCTAAGCCTTCTTCTTTGAATATCACTTTCAATGAAAGTGATGATGATTTTGTTTCCCATGCTCCCCCTTCTGCTGCTGGTGCTGGTTCATCATCAGGGGTTTCTAAAAATGACATGTCATTACAGAGAATTCGAAGCGGACTGCGAAAACTTGAAGCAACTCAGAAAACTTTAGAAGATACAGTTAAGGATTTAAAAAGTATTGTCACTGATCAACGTTCTTATTTTGACATTGAATTGTCAAAACTTCGTGATCTATTGCTAAAGAAGGTATAAATTAGCCTGTCATGTATATGCAGTTTTCTAAATTTTTTTTTAAAGTTATACGGTGTTATGAAACTACCGAGGGTCGCGTCTTTTTATGCAGTGTTGCAATGATTTTGTTAAATATAGGCCCCGCAGGGGCACCCATTCAGATTCAAACCTTTTAATTGATTTAGAATTGGAAGTTGCATATGTGGTTGCTTCTGATTGATTCCAGTTGCATATATGGTTGCTTTTGATTGATTCCAGTTGCAAGTATTATAAATATTGTAAACTATAGGCCCCGCAGGGGCACCCATTCAGATTCAAAAAATTTAATTGTTTTATAATAGGAAGTTGCACATGTGGTTGATTTTGATTGATTTCAGTTGCAAGTACATTTTCCTTCTACTTCTCTCTGTTTTTTAATTGTTTTGTTTTTCGCTTTATGTTTGCATCAAGATGTTATTATATTTTTCAGGATGGCGGTATTACTGATGATTGTGAGAAAGTAAATAGTGAACATAATGATGGCATTGCAGAGGAGGTTTGATTATTATCCTTTCAGCTTATAAATTTAGAGCTATTCACTGGTGTTCTAGTTTTTTCCCCCTTTGTAGTTTAAGAATTAATTTTTTTTCCCCTTGAATCAACACAGGTGTCCCCTAGGGGTAATTCCAAATCTCCAAATGTTGCAGTTGATGAAGTATTTGAGCATGATGGAATTGATGAACAATACGAGAATGATCGAATTTTTGATGATGATTTTTCTCCAAATAGAATTAATTCTCCAAATGTTGCAGTTAATGAAGAATTATCCAATGAGGGAATTGATGAACAATGCGGGAATGATTGAATTTTGGAAGATGATTTTTCTCCAGAAACGATGGAAAAAGTTGAAAGTATCATGAAGACATTAGAGACAGATCCAAATAAGGAAAAAACAGATTCAGTAATTCTTTATAAACTTTTTGTCTTCATTTTTTACCTTTATTATTTTATTGATTACATTCTGACATGTACATGTGATACAGGTTGTAGAGGTTGCACCTACTGTTCAAACAAATGCTACAGAGGATGAAATTGATGTTTTGGTTACAAAAATTGTGGAGAATTCAGGGCTAAATCGTGAGAAGGTTTTTGTAGTTGAAGATCATAACAGAAATATTTCAGACACAGCTGAATATAATAGAAAAGAAGTTGAAGTACCTCCAGAGGTCATTGAACCAGTTTTTAATAGTTTAGATTTATTTGATCCAGACGTTGCAAAACCAAATTTTAGGGTTGACGAAGTGATTGCACCATATTTTAATACAGGTGCAGAAAGTGCTGAACATTTTGTGTTACAGGTTGCACGTGAGATTAGCGAGGCTAATGTTTGTGATGACAAGATTGATGATATTGAAAATGGATTTGAAAAATCAATGGATGTTGAGAAGAAAGATACAGGAGTTGTAAATTTATATTTTCCATTTTACAGTTATTTTTGTTCCCTGTAGTTTAACTTGTTTTTAGTTCCTCTTTTTTGTGGATTTTCATATCATATAACTACATAATTTTCTAAAAAAAATCATGTTTTTTCAGTACAAATCAAAAGTTGCTATGTTGCGGAATGTTGGTGGAAGTAGTACGACTAAGTTGGGCAAAGTGACTCCTGCTTTGCCAAAAAGATCTGTGAAGCTGCCTGCATATTTGCGTTCTCCATTTTTGCAACATTTTGGATCTAGTTCAAACAAACTAGTGATCCGAAAGATTTTGATAATTTGAAATCTATTTGCCCATTGGATGGCAAACTTAGGAAGTTACCAGACATGGATATAAGCGAAGAGTACTACAATTGGCTAGACAAAGGAATGCTGATGAAGAAGAATAAGTAATATAAATGTTTATATTTAATATTTACTTTTTCTGCTTTACTTAGATATGTGTGACTTATTTTATTAGTTTGATTTCAGGAAAAAGTTTTATTCAAAAGAAGCTAATGTTATTTCTCCTCCACTAAAGTTGGGCTCAGCTTTAATCTCGGAAAAAAGTTGGTTTCACACCGTGGAATATGGTAGCAGCAATCTCTCAAATTCTGTGAGTGCTATCGTTATTTAGTTGTTTGTGGTTTAAATATTTTTATGTCGTTCCTTACGGATTATGGAGTATGTCATAAGTAGTTTATTTAAGTTGCTACATTTTTGTCTGTCTAATTGTTCATGTAAGTGATTTTTTTTTGTAGCATGTTGTTGTGTTTTTGTATTACCTGAGAAAGTTTTCAAAGTACAATCCTGCTTGTAAGCTGAGCTTTACTACATCTAACTGCCAGTTCCAGAAAAAAAATTCTTCTGTATATTCAAAAGTTGCTGAATCTACAAATATTGAAAGCATAATTACTGCAAAGAAAGATATCTTTGATGTTATTAATGGAAAATCCTTACCTTTCTCTACTCCTTGGTATTTGGTTGATAATGTGATAATCCCAATTTGGTTGGATGAGAAAAAGCATTGGGTTCTTGCTGTAGTAAGCTTCAAAGACAGGATGGTCCATGTTCATAATACATTGTCTTGTGAAGGCATTATACTGATTGTCAAGAATGCAGTGCTGCCATTGTCTACGCTAGTACCTCATTACTTGTTGCTTACTGAGTTTTACTCTAGGACTGATATCAAATTTACAGCAAAGTGCTATAAGGAAAAGTCTAAGACTGATTGTTTCCAAACGATGATGTACAATGAATGTATTTCTGAACAATCAATGTGAGTACTATTATATAAAAATCTAATTTTTGGTTTGTTTGTTTGAAAACTCTTTGACCTTATGTTTTTTTTTACTTTATTCCATTCAGTGACAGTGGAGTGGCGATGATCTCAGTTGCTGAGTATTTGGTTTTGCAAAAGGATTTCCCCAGAAATTCGTTTGACGTTGGTTCCCATAGAAGTAGGATTTCGTTTTCATTTTATGCTTATGGAATGGCGAAGCAGATTTATGCATATGAAAGTGATCCTGAGTATTTTCATGCTCGAGATAAAGCTTCTGTACCAAAGAAGAAAAAGACTGGAAGAGTTGAAGGAAGAAAGAGAAAGGTTGCAAATGATTTGCCAAAGACCAAGAAGGAAAGGAAGAAATAGCTAATGTAGTTTCTTTGATTTATTAGTACAATATAAGTTTTATGTGGACCAATTTTAAATGTATTCAAGCCTATCAGTACTCTCTTTGCTTCAACATTGTATTAATTTTAAATTTATGAGCTATGGATTTAGTTTTATGTTTTTGCTTATGGTTGGAAAGTTTAAATATTTCAAAAATTCTTCCTTACATTTTACTAGTTTCAAATTATAACTCATCTTATGCATTGCACTATATTTGATCCTTGTTTTTTCAATTTGTTGTTTATTACGCAAGTTTTTTTTTAATAGTTGAATGTTGGGTTAAAAATAGTTGCATCTATGGTTGAATATAGTTGCATCTATGGTTGAATTTAGTTGAATGTAGTGGTAAGACTTTGTTTTAAGTTTACTTTTTAAGGGTTGTCCTTTTTACATTTAGGTTTTTCACCCTAGTTGAATGGGGTTGAACATAGTTCCATATTTGGTTGAAATTACTTTCATCTTTTGTTAAATTTAGTTGCATGTTTGGGTTTAAGATTTCGGTTCGAACCAAACCAAACATTTTGACCTTAGTTGAATGTTGGGTTGAATATAGTTGCATCTATGGTTGAATTTAGTTGAATCCAGTGTTTCAGACTTTGTTTTAAGTTTACATTTTAAGGGTTGTCCTTTTTACAGTGAAATGTTTGACCCTAGTTGAATAGGGTTGAACATAGTTGCATCTTTGGTTGAAATTAGTTGCATCTTTGTTTAAGCAATGTTTAACCAAAAATGTAACCTCCACATAAATTTTGAAATAACAACTATAAATGAAGTATGCCAAATTTAATCCACATAAATCAAAGTTATACTTCAACTCAATTTCATATACATCAATGTATGCCATATTTATTTGCTATAACAACAAATTGTTCTTCATTGGATTTCTGCAACTCCTTTTGTTATGTCCAGTTTGCTTGCATTTGCTACATTTTATTGCTTTGACTGTGTGTGCATTTCTTTCCCAATTAGACTTACGTCTCCTTTTCTTTGGTCTTCCAACTCGAATTTTCCTTCTGGAGGGAGTACTATCACTGATTTCACATATTCAGGTATTTGCCACGTGTCTTTGTTCCCAACAGGATACACATTTTCTTTATAAGCTGTAACCATAGTTTCTTTTTGGTAATAGGCTGAACAAAAATCATAAGGATCCAGCTTACATTTTCGAAAAACTGCAATTGCATGGGCACAAGGAATTTGGTCCATTTGCAACCTGCTTATTAATAAAGTGATCAAGAAAATCTATTAAAAAATGCACTAAAATGGACATTCAGATATATATAATTAAAAGAAATGACACAAACCTGTTGCATGTGCAACTTCTTTTAGCAATATCAACCACATTCTTTTTGTCACCTTTTTACACTTCAAATAATATGTGGTTTGTGGGGTTCACCTATCAATTTCTTTGCAATTAAGTGAAACAAATATAAAAGAGTAGAAACTAAATTTGTAGTAGAGTATGAAGAATTTACATTGAAATCAACAGAGAAGGTATAGTTTTTCTTCAGAAGTTCTTCATATTTCATAGTTAATCTTGTGCAGGTTGAATGTGCTTCATTCCTATTTCTCCACCTCCATTTTTGTATCAAAGCTCGCATACTTTCCAACAACGTACATATTGGTAACTCTCTGATTGCCATGGTTACTGAATTTAAAGATTCTGCAATATTCGACGTCATGTTTGAATATTTATTATTCACTGAATAAACCTTGGCCCATTTGTCATATCCCACCTCTTCTAGAAACAGCTTAACTCTATGGTCAACTTTCTGTAATTCTTTCATATGATATTCAAACTTCTTCAATGTATAAGCATTTGCAGCAGAGAAGAATATGTCTTTTACCTTTTTCAAATTCTTCTTAAACTTACTCTTAATGTTGCCAAGTAGATGAAAGATGCAGAACACATTTGGTACTTCTGGGTAAATTTTATTTGCTGCTTTGATGATGCTTTCATGACGATCTGATACTATTACCATATCTTCCCTTCCGCTATAAGCTTTTCTAAATTTCTGAAAAAACCAATCCCATGACAGATCATTCTCTGAATCTACTACAGTAAATGCTAATGGAAAAATTTTCCCACCTGCATCTTGAGTTGCTGCAACCAACAATGTTCCTCCGTATGTTGATTTTAAAAAAGTTCCATCGACAACTACAACTGGAAGGCAGTAATTCCAACCTTTTATCGACGAATGCAATGCAACAAAAACATAGAGGAAGCAACTATTTTCAGTTAGTTGCAGCTCTATTATCGATCCTGCATTTGTAGTGTATAGCATATACAAATAACTGTAAAGCTCGGTAAATGATTCATTTGCATTTCCTCTTATAAGTTCTACAGCGTTTTCTTTAGATCTCCAAGCTTTGTTGTACTTCACTTCCACATTGTGATCGTGCTTCATATCTCTGATTACATCTGCAACACTGTATTTTGTTTTAATAGTTGTAAATTTGTGCTTGATGACATCTGCTATAAGACTTGTGGTAGCTTGGCGTTTATCTTTAAACCTTATCTCAAGAGAACAAGTATGAATATTAACCAACCTTCGAACAATAAACTGACTTGTGTTGCCATTACTGGAAGCGCGCAACAACCATTTGCAATCCTCATCAACGCATTTAAGTAAATATTCTCTTTTGCAAGACTTCTTCACTTTAAACTGAAAATTGTTCTTGATTGCATAGAAACTGAGAACCATCTGCAAGGTTTCTTTATCTTTATATATTTGATTCACAAATATCTCCCGATTCTGGTTGTTTGTGATTACCTCATCGCTGCTAATTTCTATTATTTCATCCTCTGTCCGTGATTCAGGAGACATGTCAATCACTTGTCGAGAAACTTCTTCAGCAAAATCAACGTAATCTTCAATATTATCTTTACTTGCTTCCTCACTGTTGTTATCAACAATATTAGATGACACTCTTTCTGTATTTGCAACTTCGAAACCAATATCACTACCTGTTAATCCACTACGATTTGAAACTGAATATAGTTGCATATCTTTGTTTGTAACAGTCAGACAGAGAGGGTACGTAGTGAAGTCTGCATTAGTTTTTTTGAGCTGAATATAGAAGCTCACATGGTGATCATCAATTATTTTAAAAGCTGGGTAACCATGTTTAACTTGATATTCAATATTCACTGATGTTGTATCTGGTTGCAGCTTTAGTTCATTGCATATGATAGACTCCAAGGTAGTATAGTTGCAATTGGTTGGAATTAGAATCTCAAAAGCTTGAAAGTTTAAATATGTTGAATTCTCATCCCAATGACCACTGTGTTGCACTATCACAGGAATATTATCCATTCCTACAATTTAACCAATGAAGAATACTTAGTTTTAGAAATACACTAAAAAAATTCAAGACACCTTTTAGAAATACACTAAAAGCAACTAATGTACATTAACTAATTAATACAATAAAAGCAACTAAAATCAACTGAAAGTAACTAAAAAATTCAAGACACCTTTTAGAAATACACTAAAAGCAACTAAAAGCAACTAATGTACATTAACTAATTAATACAATAAAAGCAACTAAAATCAACTGAAAGCAACTAAAAAATTCAAGACACCTTTTAAAATACACTAAAAGCAACTAAAAACAACTAAAAGCAACTGAATGCACATTATCTAATTAATACACTAAAAGTAACTAAAATCAACTAAAATCATCTAAAAGCAACTAATGCACATTAACTAATTAATACAAAAAGACAATATATAACTCAATTTGTTACATAAATCAACAAAAAAGAACTCAACAATTGACATATTTAATAAAGTAAAAACTGTATTGATTCTTTTTGCTCAATTTCTACAATATGTTCTTCAAATCTAAAACAAAAATACTGAACTGCCCTAATTACATTGTTAATTGAAATAACACCCAAATTATCTAAATAATACATTACATGAAACTTAAATCTAGATTTAAAACCTTCCGATGATGGTGTCAAAGTCGTCCAAATTTTGAAATTTATCCAACATTTATGTAATCTTAGAGATCTTCGAAGTTTGCTGTTAAAACGAATCTGAATTTCTATAATATCCATATTCATGTTAAATGGTTGATGTAGATGCATCAGAACTGTGAAATATAGAGGATTTGAGATATCCCAAAAGTATATTCCAGTTTCGCACTGAGAGACAGATAACCCTTCCCTCGTTCGTTCATCCATTCATTCAAAAATAGCTGAAATTTCTGAAGAAGGGTAAAATCTTAAAATTTTAAATATATTTCAGATAATTGCAACTTGATTTTGTATTTTAATCAACAAAACAAACACAGATACATGTTTTACACGTTTAGAATCACATTATCTCAATCATTTCAAAAAAATTCTAAAAACATGTACAATTACAAAGGCAATTAACAAGGCTCTCCACAACTGGAATTGGCAGTTGAATCAACTCAATACAACTGAAAGCAACCTATTCTACATGTTTTCAATCACAATATCTCAACCATTTCAAAAAAAATTTAAAAACAGTTACAAATTACAGAGGCAAATTACCTGACTCTCCGCAACTCGATTTGCCGGTTCAGTCAACTCAATACAACTGAAAGCAACCTGTTCTAGATGTTTTCAATCACATTATCTCAATGCTTTCAAAAAAGTTTTAAAAACAGTTACAAATTACAGAGGCAATTTACACAACTCTCCGCAACTCGATTTGCCAGTTCAGTCAACTCAATACAACTCAAAACAACCTGTCATATATGTTTTCAATCACATTATCTCAATGCTTTCAAAACAATTCAAAAAACATGTACAAATTACAGAGACAATTTACACAACTCTCCGCAACTCGATTTGCCACTTCAATAAACTCAAAACAACTGAAAACAACCAGCTCTACATGTTTTCAATTATATTATATCAATCGTTTTAAAAAAAATTCAAAAACATGTACAAATTATAGAGGAAATTTAAAGGACTCTACCCTACTCGATTTGCCACTTCAATCAACTCAAAACAACTGAAAACAACCAGTTTTACATGTTTTCAATGATATTATGTCTACGATTTCAAAAGAATTGTACAAATCAAGCACACAATTTAGAGAATCTGCTCAATTTGTTTTTACAGTTCAATCAACTCAAATCAACATCAAATATATAAAAATTAAACACAGAACTAAATTTGAACTTTCAAATCTGTATCTCACTTTCTCAACTCAGTAAATACATACAGATTAGCGAATCGAGCATACCTTTTTATAAATTTGAAAGAATCGTATTTGATTGGTGCAGAATCCAGTCGTTTCGGTGATGATTTAATAGAGAAATAGTTGAGATCAGAATTTGGTTATGAAACAACTAAAATAACGACAATAGGACAAATAACTGAACTACCGTATTTTTGCAAACTTTTTTGTAGATACGGTATAATTGCATTTAATACAGTATTTTTGCAAATTACTGTTTCTAGAGAAAGTAAAAATGCAAAATTTCATTTTTAATAATATATTTATCAAAAACGCTCAATAATAAATACATAACAAAAATTAGCAATTTTATATTAACTAGTGCTTGTTAACTACCCAATTAATAGTATAACTTAGTGTACACATCAAATAACTAACCAAACACATACACATTTTGTTAAAGGACCTAATCATTAGAAATCATAAACAATTAAATTACTTATAATTACAAATGATTCTTGTTTGACTAATATAAACAAGAAATATAGTTAAATTTAGTATATGAAAAAAAAATACACTACAAAATTGTGTAAACTCTAAAAATAATAAGTAGAATGTTTTCAACATCGTTTATCATATATAAAACACAAAATTAAAATTAGATATATATATATAGTATTTTAATTTTGTGTTTTATAGATGATAAACGATGTTGAAAAAATTCTACTTATTATTTTTAGAGTTTAAACAATTTTGTAGTGCATTCTTTTTTTTTCATATTTTAAATTTATAATCTTTCATACACACACACACACATATATATATATATGAAAGATTATAAATTTAAAATATGAAAAAAAAAATCAACCAACAGCAAAACTTAAAATTTACTTATGAAATACAAAATAAAGTTAATTTAGATTCAATCAATTAATGTTATTTAAAATTTTCTTATAAAATACAAAATAAAGTTAAATTAAATACAATCAACTAATGTTATACAGGTGGAAAACTAAGTTTTATACTCCCTCTGTCCCAAAATAATAGTCGACTTTCTGCACGTGTTTTGAGGTGTAAAAAAAAGGTATTTTCGCAAGTTGTTTGTATAATTTTCTTTTTCTAAATTAGAATTTAACATTTATATTTTTATTCAGAAAATAAATATTTAAAAATAACGTGTGTAAGTACTGATAACTCTATATTCCGATCTGGTGTTCCCTCCGCCGTCCTCAGGCCCGGAAAGCGGTGTAGCTGGTGGTTGGGACTCTGCAAAACAATGCCGGGAGGTGGGTTTGGACCCGCGGCACCTCCGGCGTGAGAATGAGTGACGGCGTTGGAAAATCAAAGACAAGAATCAGAGTATCTAATTACGGAGGGTGTATGTGTGTGTGTGTGTAAAAAAGAACGTAACCCCTGAACCTTCTTTTCTGGGTCTATTTATAGTCCCAGAATTAGGGTTTCGGGGTTGGTACCTTAAATCATGGGCGTCCAATCCTAGGTAGGTAGGACACCTGGGGCGTGTAGATGCACGACACCTGTCCAGGAGAATAATTGTGGGGAAGTGTGTCAGCCCCCTTTTAGAGTGTGTCCTCCTCATTCTTGTATTATGCTCATTATTGGTAATCATTAGCTGTCGTTTTTAGTTGGGACCCTTTGATGGTGACAGGAGCCTTGGGATGCCACGTGCTCTATTGCCTCGCACCGGAGTAACGTTACGGATCTGGAGCGTATCCGGACCTAACAATGGTGACATGTCTCCGGATTCGGTAGCTGTCGCAGGCCCGGATAGCTATTCCGGCTTGTAGAAGGTATCCTATCATTTGCCCCCCACTCCCCTATGCAGATTCTTCTGGATGGCGGAGTAGTAGTTTGTGTTCTGATGTCCATTGTTTTGAGTAGGTGAAAAGAAAAATTCCACATTTCTGATCTCCCCAGTCCGGATTTTGTGTTTTGCACGTGGTCCGGGGCTGTGGGCTTGTGAATTCGAAACGTTAATCGACTATTTTCTGATATTCTTTCGTATTTTCGAATTTCCAGAGCTTGTCCATTCTCCTCGTTAGACGCGCAGTCATGATTGCTTTTTCTGACAACCTCTTTTGTTTTAATCGAGATTTTTCCTGGCCGTCCACGTGGCAGCATCTCACCCGTTTGCTTACTTCAGTTTCTCTATAAGTATATTTCATTTACGCTTCTCCCCCCTTTTCATTTTTACCGTACGCTTCTTCCGATCTTCTTTTTTCCTCCATATCTTGGTTGTTGGTCGGTGGCGGGTGCTCTTCTTGCATCTTCTTCCTCATTGTAAGCATTTCTTTCTCCTTATTTCTCTTTACTTTTTATGTCTTTACTTGCACTTCTTGCGGAGTAATTCGATATTACTTTTCCCCCATTGTTCAAATTCCATTATCTCTATAACTGCTTACTTTCCCCGTCACTGTGTTCGTTGGGATTTAAAACTGAAGTGATTGTTTTGTTTCTTGGGTCATTTGAGGCTTTGTGTTTATGTATCTCTAGTATTTGGGACTATGGTGGTTGGCTTAGTTTATTCGAAGTTTCTGGGTTTTGAAGTTTCTGGGTTTTGAAGTTTCTGGGTTTAAATTTTTGTTTTGTGTATGCATGTATTTGTGTCTATTTGTGTAGATCTTTGGTTCTGATTTCTGTTTTGTTTTGGTGTTTCTGATAATTGTATTTGTCTTTTTGTTTTTTTTGGTTTGGGGATCTGCTGTATTTTGGGAAATCTGGGGTAGTGTGTTGTTTTATGGTGTATAAAAAGCAATTGGCTAAACGACCCCGATCCACTTTTATACCCTCTAGCTCTTCTTCGGACTCCGAACTGTCTACTGAGCTTAGATCTGGTTCTTCCTCTTCATCTACAATGACCCACAGAACTAGGAAACTCCCGAAGACCAGTCTAGACGAGCTCCCCACCCTGCGACTCCCCCCGGGGGAGACTCTTAGTACGTCCGAGGGTCGTTGGAAAGATGTTCAATTCTTCTTTGTTGAGAAAGATATTTCTGTCCCCGATGAGTATTATTTCAGGAACTTATCCGAAGTGTATAAAATGTCTTCCGGGGGTCCTGTCTTTTATGATCAGTGCTCTATGGACACCGAGTTATCACATCTCCCCGGAACTAGCACCCCCATGGCCCCTTTGCTAGATATTGCCAATACCGATAAGTTAGATGAATGTTTCAGGTCGTGCTTTCATCTAGACGACAAAGTTGTTTGGAGGTGGCCCGAACCCCATGAAAGAATATACCATAGGCCCGGGGATGGTTTGGTTGGGGTTTCTCTGGAGCACCTTAGATCGGGATACAATCCACATTGTCATCAATTTATTAAGTGTCTCTGTAAATTTCAGTATGAAATCCCTTTGTTTCAACTTACCCCGAACGCCGTCAAGTGGATCATGTGGTTCCTTGGTTGCTGTAATGTCAAGGGATTCCTTCCTACTTTCCGGCTTTTCCATTATATTTTCACTCTGGTCAAGTCAACCTTAATGCCCTTGTATGAGCTCCGGTTTAACTACCAACGGTGTGGTTTTAAAAAGGGAGGGGTGATGCCCGTCACCATGATGTCCTCCCTCAAGGGTTGGCATGAGGAGTGGGCCTTCCTACAGTCCGAAGACATTGAATATATGCCTCTGTTCCGGGTTGAGGCCTATCGTGACTTCCAAGAATATGAATTAACAGGCGTTGCCCGGATAAAGGTTCATGACTTCTGTAGGGCGTTAGGGGTTTCAACAACTCGGCATTCATTCATGGACCATGAAATATTACATTCTTTTGGATGTAAGTAGTGTGTAATTACTTGTATCTTGAAATTTTCTTTCCTTTTGTCGATCGTTCTGACTGTTTTTTGCCCTGTCTTCTTTTCAGGTTTGCCTCAGTACAGCCCTTTCCATAAAGAGAGGATGAAGGCCTTGGATGCTGAAACGGCCTGTCTGGCTACAGCTATGCAAGGGATAGGTGGCTTACACAGGGTGAATCAGCGGTCACAAAAAGGGAAGAAAAAGAAGAATGCCGCCGGCGAAGGGGAGAGTTCCAAAACGGACATGAGTGTTGAGCAAGATTCAGAGTCCGGGGCCAACACAAAGGGCAAATGTGTTCCCCCCGATGTTGAGGAAGAACCATCGGGTGGGCTCGAACGGAAACCAAAGCGGGCTCGGGGAGGAGATGTTGGAAATGTTGTTGTGAATGTTACCGGGGTGACGCCCTCTGGAACCTCTGCTCCGAGCCCTACTCCTTTTGCGCCCGAGGTTTCTAAGACGTTTGGAACCGTCTCCGGTCATAGTCAGAGAAGCCGCCCGGACAAAGAGCCTCTAATTGAAGCCAAGAAATGCAGCCAGTTCATCGCTGATTTGCCTGATAAGGAGGAATGGGCGCGCTATCAGGCCTTAGGGTTTAACCCCTTATTCAAAGAGATGATGAGTACTTGGCTGAAGGTAGATTTTCTTGTTCTTTTAGACTTTGTCATTACTTGTCATATTTTTGCTGACACATTACTCTTGTCTTTCCAGATGGGCTCTGAGATGGCTGGGCTGTTTGCAATAGGGAATAGAGAGTTGGAGACTGTTGAAGCTGCACGGGCTATCATTTCTGCTTCAGAGGAGAAAGATATCAAAATTTTCGATTTGGATCATGCCAACTCCAAATTGAAGCAAAATGTTGAAGATTTGCAGCTGAAATCTAAAGAGTCCGAGGGGAAGCTCGTTATTCTCCAGAAAAAGGCTGATGATGCGGAAGCCCGGGCTCAGACCGCCGAGAAGGAGCTTGAACAACTCCGAGCTAAGCTCGCAGGCTACAAAGAACCCGATGCCATCTTGGATGAGTTCCGTCACTCTCAGGAGTACTACACCGAGTTAGGCAAAAAGGCAGCTTCCAAAATTGGCCGTGCGTGGGTTATTTCTCACAAGCTATTGAAAGAAAACCCATCCGCCGGCTGGGACGAATTCAGACCTCTCTTCATTGCCGCAGAACAACATTTCATTGCCACCGGAGAAGATCCAGAACCTTACTGCTCCGAGGAGGAATCTGACTCGGATGATGAAGATGGTGAAGAGAGGGAAGAGGACGTCCAGGACCCATCTCTGAACAAAGCCCTTGTCCCTCCAGAAACTCATGTCGAAGAACCACCTGCTAAAGACCCTCCAGCCATATAGTTTAAATGTCTTTGTTGTAACTTCTTCTCATTTGAACGTCTTTGTTGTAACTTCGAGCTATAACTTTAGTGGTCGAATTCTCTCCGGGATGTTTCGAATCATACGGCTGGTTCGGTCCCTCGTTGAATATTATCTATATTATGGCGCCTATTCGGCAGTTTATTTAACTCCTTTTGCTCCCTTCCATATTTTTGTTTCTCCTAAATTCGGAGTTTGAGGATCTGAGGTGACTTAGATGAATCTCCTGTAATTCGATCCCCGGACTGGATTCGAAACGAAAATTAAGATCGGTTTGGTTGTAATAGCTTTACGTATACTCTCTTAAGCTAAGTGGCTTATGGAGATTTCGTAAGGTTTTGCCTCCCAGTCCGGATATGATCCTGAAAGATGGAGTCCGGAAGGTGGTGAGGATTTATTTTGTTCGCATAGTTTTTGGGTTTACCTCGTTTTTTGTTGCATTTAGCTAGGAAATCGGTGAGCATTGTGGTTTCCAGGGTCAAACGTCTTGGTCCTTGCGTTATTCGACCAGCATTAATGTCTTTTCAGTTTCCCATGTATTTGACCACTGGAAACGCCTTGAGGTCGACCTTACCTCCTCCCTATAAATATTCCTGATACCTCATTCTTCTTTTATTCCTGCCACAAATTTCTTCAGTTTTTCTTTTCTCTTCTTCTCTCTTTTTTGAACCATGGATCCCAAAACTCTAGTTTACGACTATGAAAATAACAAAATAATAGTAGATGGGATGGTATTTGATGGCCCTACCACCATGGCTGAGATCGATGCGGTCCTGAAAAGGATTGATGATGCTTTAGCTCTACGCAGGATGGTGGATGGTCAGGCTGGGAGGGGACGCCGCGGGCCTGGGCACGGTGGGGATGGCTCTGGCGGTGCTGGTGCTGCAACCGCTTAGAAATAATCTTTTATCTTTTTTGTTTTGATAAGTGTTGTACCTCCTCTTCCCCCTGCTTAATAAAAATGGCTTGAAAAACAGCCATAATCGTTTGCTTTTGCTTCTTTGTCGTCTGTTTTGAATTTGTTTCGTCGTTATGTTTGATTTTTCGCCCATCTTCAGCCCGGGTTGTTTTATGGGAACAAATCCGGGCTAAAGTGGTCACTTCCAGGCTAATTCAAGAGCTTTATAACTCGAAGTTATTTAGAAAAACTTATCTTTTTCGCCCCCCAGTCCGGATTGTTTTATGGGAACAAATCCGGACTAAAGTGGTTATATTTTGGCTAAGTCCAAGGCTTTATAGCTCTGGGTTACTTAGAAAAATTCATCGTTTTTGCCCCCCAGTCCGGATTGTTTCGTAGGAACAAACCCGGACTAAAGTGGTAGTTTTTTAGCTAAGTCCAGATCTTTATAGCTCTGGGTTACTTAGAAAAATTCATCGTTTTTGCCCCCCGATCCGGATTGTTTCGTAGAAACAAACCCGGACTAAAGTGGTAGTTTTTTAGCTAAGTCCAGATCTTTATAGCTCTGGGTTACTTAGAAAAATTCATCGTTTTTGCCCCCCAGTCCGGATTGTTTCGTAGGAACAAACCCGGACTAAAGTGGTAGTTTTTTAGCTAAGTCCAGATCTTTATAGCTCTGGGTTACTTAGAAAAATTCATCGTTTTTGCCCCCCAGTCCGGATTGTTTCGTAGGAACAAACACGGACTAAAGTGGTAGTTTTTTAGCTAAGTCCAGATCTTTATAGCTCTGGGTTACTTAGAAAAATTCATCGTTTTTGCCCCCCAGTCCGGATTGTTTCGTAGGAACAAACCCGGACTAAAGTGGTAGTTTTTTAGCTAAGTCCAGATCTTTATAGCTCTGGGTTACTTAGAAAAATTCATCGTTTTTGCCCCCCAGTCCGGATTGTTTCGTAGGAACAAACCCGGACTAAAGTGGTAGTTTTTTATTGCTTTTGCCCTGGTTCCAATTTTGCCTATGGCTCCGGATCAGGGACTTTTGTTCGTGAGTGTTACAATAAATTTACAACGAAATGTAAATAGCATAAGGCCAGGCCTATTTTCATTAATTAAACATCCTTACTACAAATAACTTATTCTCGCTTCATTATAGAGGCTAATCTATCTGTTGAAGACTTTTCTGGGCTTTTAGATAGCTTCTTGATTGATTACTCGGGCCTTGACCTTCTTTTTACTGGTAGAATTTCCTTAATCGAAGACCATGCCAAGTGTTTGGAACCTCGGATTCATCCATATTAATCAGCTTGTATGTTCCGGGGCGAAGGACCTCTTTGACTTTATACGGGCCCTCCCATTTTGGCTTGAGCTTTCCGGTGTTGGTTGGGTCCGAAGCTTCCGCATCCCGCAAAACTAGATCTCCGACTTGAAAGTTTTTGATTCTGGCCTTCTTTCCAAAATATTCTTTTGTTTTCTCCTTATACTTTTCCATTCTTGCAACTGCTTCATCCCTGACTTCGTCAACTAAATCGAGATTGATTCTTAGCCCTTCCTCGTTTGCAATTTCTTCAAAGTTAATAGCCCTGTGAGAGGGCGAGCCCACTTCTATCGGGAGCATAGCTTCAGTTCCATATGCCAGCTTGAAGGGTGTTTCGCCTGTGCTTGTTCGGGGACTGGTTCTGTATGCCCATAGCACGTTTGGCAGTTCTTCGGGCCACTTGTTTTTGCACTCCTGCAGCCTTTTCTCTATTCCTCTTAGCAAAATTCTGTTAGTTACTTCCGCTTGTCCATTACCTTGTGGGTATGCCACTGATGACTTCTTATGTTTAATGCCCCTTTCTTTCAAGTAGTTCTCAAAATCGGATCCGACAAACTGAGGCCCATTATCTGAGACCAGAACTTGGGGTATCCCGAACCTCATCAGTATGTTGTCCATGAACCTGATGCAGTCTTGCTGATTTATAGTTCTCATGGCTTTTGCCTCTGCCCACTTAGTCATGTAGTCGATGGCTACCAACAGATATCTGAGATCTCCTTTAGCCCTAGGAAATGGGCCAACAATGTCGATACCCCAGACAGCAAAAGGCACCGGAGACAGGACAGATGAAGGTATAACCGGACTTTGTCTTTGCACATTGCTGAATAACTGACAATTCTTACATTTTTTGACGAACTCCACCGCATCATTATGAATTGTTGGCCAGTAATAGCCTTGCCTTATTATTTTGTAAGCCAGGGCCTTTGCGGATAAATGGTCTCCACAAATCCCTTCATGAACTTCTTGTAGACAATATTCTGCTTCTGCTGGACCGATACATTTTAGGACCGGACTGGAGAACGTTCTGCGATAGAGTTGTCCTTCTTCTAAGAAAAACTTAGCAGCTTTGGTCTTGAGTCTTTGAGCCTTATTCTTGTCATCGGGCACTTCTCCTTTATCCAAATACGAAATCAGAGAGGTCATCCAATTAGGTTGATCATCTATTTCCATTACCTCAACATTTTCAATTGTTGGTTTTTCAATTTCTTCAAAATATACCGAGCTATCCAGTTCGGCATCATTCTGAACTAGCTTTGACAATGCATCAGCCTCTGTGTTTTCTTCTCTATTTATCTGAATCATTTCGAACTTCGGTAACGCAGCCAGGTAACTTTTGACCAGGGCCTGGTACTGAGCTAGTCTTTGATCCTTGGCGATATATTCTCCCTTGGTCTGTTTTACCACAATTTGGGAGTCGCTATAAATGTTTAAGCTCCGTACTTTCAAGGATCTTGCCAAGCGGAGTCCGGCTAAAAGTGCCTCGTATTCTGACTGGTTGTTTGTAGCTAAAAAATTGAAGGCTATGGCCTGCTGTATCTGGAATCCATGAGGGCTTTTCAGAACTAACCCTGCCCCAGATCTTTCGTTTGTTGAAGATCCGTCCACATACAAAGACCAAGCCTCCGGGTCTGATTCATTTTCCTCTTTTCCCGGATCCACAACCATGGGACTAGCTTGGGATTCAGGGAAAGAACATTCCACAACAAAATCGGCTAACACCTGAGCTTTTATTGCCGTCCGGGGTACGAACGTGAGTTGGAACTGGCTTAACTCTATAGCCCAATTTACAAGTCTGCCGGACACATCTGGCTTGTGAATTATCCTTCGCAGAGGTTGGTCAGTTACGACTTTGATTTCTCTTCCTTGGAAATAATGCCTTAGTTTTCTTGAGGCTGTTACCAGAGCAAAAGCAAATTTTTCCAAGTTCGGGTACCTGGTTTCTGCGTCCTTCAGGACCTGACTGACATAATATACCGGTTTCTGTTTTCCTTCATGTTCCCTGATCAGGGCCGCTCCCACAGCCTGTGGTCCTGCAGCTAAGTAAAGAAACAATGTTTCCCCTGGCTCAGCCTTAGATAGAATTGGTGGCGATGACAGGAATTGCTTTATAGATTCGAAAGCTTTCTGGCAGTCCGGATTCCAGTTTATTTCTCTTTTATTTCTCGCCCCTTTCAGCAGCTCGAAGAAGGGCAAGCATCTTTCGGCCAATTTTGGGATAAATCGCCTCAGTGCCGCCAAAGAGCCCGCCAGCTTCTGGATTTCTTTCTGAGTTCGGGGTGGCTCCATCTCCATTATGGCATTAATCTTTTCCGGATTGGCTTCGATTCCCCTTTGACTGATCATGAATCCCAAAAATTTTCCGGCTACGACTCCGAAGGTGCACTTCTCCGGATTTAATTTCATCTCATGCTTCCTCAGATTCTCAAAACACTCCTGTAAGTCCGGAACATGCTCTTCCACCGCTTTTGACTTAGCTATCATATCATCCACATAGGACTCCAAGTTTCGGCCCAGCTGATCTTTGAAAATCTCCACCATCGCCCTTTGGTAGGATGACCCAGCATTCATTAATCCGAACGGCATATACTTGTATGCATAAACCGCTCGGTGAGTTATGAAGGCGGTTTTGGCTATGTCGGCCGGGTTCATCTTGATTTGGTTGTATCCAGAGAATGCATCCATGAAGCTAAACATTACGTGCCCCGCAGTGGCATCGATGAGTTGATCTATGCTGGGAAGAGGATATGGATCTTTGGGGCATGCGGCATTCAAATCTGTATAGTCGACGCACATTCTCCATTTGCCATTGGGTTTTTTAACCAAAACTACATTGGCCAGCCAGTCCGGATATCTTATCTCGCAAATTATTCCTGCCTTAAGTAGTTTTTCCACCTCTTCATCAATAGCCTTCTGCCGATCCGGAGCAAAGTTTCTTCTCTTCTGTTTTACTGGCTTTTTGTTAGGATTGACATCCAGACTGTGCATGGCCACCGATTGATCAAGTCCAGGCATTTCTTCCGGGCTCCAGGCAAAGACATCCGCATAATCCCTGAGGAGTTGAACTAGGTTTTTCTTGAATGTAGGGTCCAGTCCGGATCCTATCTTTATCTTTCGGTCCGGGTTACCTTCTTTCAGTTCAATCATCTCGATTTCAACTGCCGACTCGACTTTACCCAAATCTTTCTTCGCCATAAATTGTTGAACCCGGGCCTGGGTGTTTGTTTCCAGATACTCCCTGGCTTTGGCAATCAGTTCTTCTTTTGTCTGGGCTTCCATTCTTTCTATGTTTTGGACTTCATGCCCAGACTGATTTTTGAAGTAAGCTCTGTGCTTCTTTCTGCTTAAGTTCTTGTGGTACATTGACGCTTTTCGCTTGTTCTCCGGATCAGTTTCGGCCATGACCAGTGCCTGGCCGTAACAACGACTGGCGGTTTCCGAGTCTCCCTTGACCTCTCCAACTCCTGAGGGGGTGGGGAATTTAAACTTTAGATGAGGAGTGGAGGTTATTGCTCGGAGTTTTGTTAACGCTGGACGGCCAAGGATCATATTGTAGGAGGAAGGGGTATTGATGACGTAGAACTTTATCATATGAGTGACTTGCTTTGGGAAGGTTCCGAACTGAACAGGCAAGTACAGTGTCCCCTGAATTGGCACTAAGTTGTTTCCGAATCCAAAGAGAGGGTCCTCTCTGCATTCGTCCATTCTCACGCTGCCCAGCTGCATTCTGTCAAATGTATGCTTGAAGATAATGTTGGCCGACGATCCATTGTCGATCAGGATTCTTTTGACCTCATTTTCCGCCACATCCAGGCTAACCACCAAGGCTTCATTGTGGTTGGGATCAATCCCTTCAAAGTCGGCATTGCTGAAGGTGATCACTTGTTCGGGGAAAGATTGGACCATCATTACTTCTCCGCCTGAATCCGGGCTTGGGGGAGGGGAGTTGGACCCCCCCATTACCACATTGACCACATGTTTCTTTCCTGTTTCCTTTTCCGTGTTCTTTCGAGCAATATACTGCCCCATGTTCCCTCTTTTGATTTGATCTTCAATGAAGTATTTAAGGGACAAGCAATTTTCTGTTGTATGACCATGAGTCCCGTGGTATTCACATTGCTTGTGCGTCGGGCGCTTCTCTGGTGCCGTGATCATTGGCTTTGGCGGATAAAAGTATGGTTTGTCGCGGACCTCTTTCAGAATATCAGCCCGTGTTCGGCTGAGTGGAGTCCACTCCGGCTCCGGCTTTGGTTCAGCTTTGGGCGGTTTAGCGGGCTTTGAGTCCGGACTAACAGTTACTGCAGCTGGTTCTGAAATCCTTTCGAAGACCGATGGTTGTGAATTTTGGATATAATTTGTTTGTCTGTTGGGCTTGAATCGCTTGTCAGGTTGATAACCACCCCGAGAACGGTCATCACTGGCAGTTCGGTGTGCAGAGTTTCCTTGGCGGGTCATTCTCATTGCTTGTAGTACATCGCTTTCTTTGATAAATCGTGCAGCCATGGCGTATGCTGCGGCTAGACTTTCAGGTTCCTTATTGATTAACTCATAGACATATCTTTCATTTTGGTCCGGGTCCAGATTCCTCCGGAAAATGCTAAGGGCTTCTCGCTCATCCAACCGTGAGACTTTGTTTATTGCTTCCTGGAATCGTTTCATATAATCCGCGAGGGACTCATCATCATTTTGACGGATAGTCTCCAGATGGCACATGTGCAATTCATGAGTTCGGTTCGCTCTGAACCTCTTTAAAAAGGACTCGCGGAATTCTTTCCACGAGCGAATACTTCGGGAAGGGATTCGACTGAACCACCTCTGAGCCCCTCCTTTTAAGGTTGACGCAAAAAACCTGCATTTGGTTATGTCATTGTAATAGTAGATAAGAGCAATCTGCTCAAAGTAATTAACGTGCTCCTCTGGGTCCCCCAACCCATCAAAGGAGTCAAAGTTGTAATGCTTTAGGTTCTTTTGTCTGGGGATAGCTTCTAGAGATCGGCTGAACGGAGTCAAAGTCCCCTCAATTTCAAGTCCGGAGTTCTGCCCCACTTTCTTTTGTAGCTCATGAATCATTTGCATCAAATTTTCTTCGGGCTCATCTTCGTCCGAGATTACCTCCGGACTGACTTCTCTTAGAATCCTTTTGGATCCAGACCTCCTGAAGATCCGGTCCTCTTCTTCCTGTATTCTTTTCTGTATTTTGAGCTCGAGCTTTGCTTCTTCTTCCTGCCTGATTTGTTCCTTTAGATCAGCCAGCTTTTTGAGCTTCTCAACTTCCTGGTTTTTGCTCTGAGCTTTATCGGCTGTCTGTTTTTCTTTGCCTTTGTCCCCGAGCCGGGCAAAGACAGACATCCTGGATCGATGAGAGTGTTGGGAGCCTTGGGAGTTTTCTGCCTGCTCCGGTTCAGGAGGTGGAGGTGCTCGGGTTGTTCTATATGCTCGGATTGCTTCCGCCAATTCGTCCCGGGTTAGGTTTTGGAGATGCATCCCAGCTAGAGGCACATCCGTGTATTTGTATTGATTTACCTCGATGTCAATTCGGGCATCGCCCGGTGCGATCTCTAGTCTCTGCACAACTGGAGGCACCTCGGTCGGGACCAACATTGGTTCTGGGGCTGTTTCGTGGTCCCGCGCCCGAGTGTTCATTCTTTGCGTGGATTTACTTCCCCTTACCATGATTCAAACCTCTCAAGCAGGATGATTCTCAAAACAACAATTATAACAAATCTATACTGTGCTCTGTATAAGATAACTTGAATATAGCTGAGCTTAGAAATTGAAAAATTGCAATTTTATCACAGATCTGGGTTAATAGAAGTTAGACGGGATTAAAAACATGTATATAAAGTTGGAAGGTGTAAAGGTTGCATTTTTATCAAAGGTTGAGGTGTTTTAGATCTTACTGGTTTTGGTTAGAATCCTTTTTCAAGAGTTTGTCGCTGGAGTTGAGTCCAGTGGCACCTAGACCAAAGGACAGAGAGCCCCCTCCTTCTAGCGCCAATGATAACTCTATATTCCGATCTGGTGTTCCCTCCGCCGTCCTCAGGCCCGGAAAGCGGTGTAGCTGGTGGTTGGGACTCTGCAAAACAATGCCGGGAGGTGGGTTTGGACCCGCGGCACCTCCGGCGTGAGAATGAGTGACGGCGTTGGAAAATCAAAGACAAGAATCAGAGTATCTAATTACGGAGGGTGTATGTGTGTGTGTGTGTAAAAAAGAACGTAACCCCTGAACCTTCTTTTCTGGGTCTATTTATAGTCCCAGAATTAGGGTTTCGGGGTTGGTACCTTAAATCATGGGCGTCCAATCCTAGGTAGGTAGGACACCTGGGGCGTGTAGATGCACGACACCTGTCCAGGAGAATAATTGTGGGGAAGTGTGTCAGCCCCCTTTTAGAGTGTGTCCTCCTCATTCTTGTATTATGCTCATTATTGGTAATCATTAGCTGTCGTTTTTAGTTGGGACCCTTTGATGGTGACAGGAGCCTTGGGATGCCACGTGCTCTATTGCCTCGCACCGGAGTAACGTTACGGATCTGGAGCGTATCCGGACCTAACAATGGTGACATGTCTCCGGATTCGGTAGCTGTCGCAGGCCCGGATAGCCATTCCGGCTTGTAGAAGGTATCCTATCAAGTACTTTTTTTTACACATTAGTCAAAACAGACTATTATTTTGGGACCCAAGGAGTACCATTCATTTATTCCGAGTCACATAAAACTAGGTCATATATTTAGGTGTTTTGTTTTGCAATCACAGATATTTTATGTTTTGCATAATAATCTCAATGAACTGCATTGGTAAAAATGACGTGCATTCAACTATGCTATAAATAGGGAAGCCTAGCCTTGTATTGGTTTAAGGCACCTAGCCTTAGACATATTTCTAAGCAATAAACTCGTGTTCATATATTTTCACTGTTTGGTGGTATACGTGTGGCAAATGCACCAATCACTTTACCAAAGTTGGGTCGGTTCTTCACATAAACGGCGTATTTAACACCAAAGAATTGCGAAAACACTAGTCTACTCATAAGAGCTGGTGTAGAATCATTGTGATTTGACCCTACTTCAGACCTAATAGTTGATGCAAGACCTTTGTAAATCTGACCATCCTAAACTAAAGCCCTGCTCAACAAGAAAAAACACCCATGTTTGGGTTCCAATTTTGTGTACATGCTAATGCATATACAGTTTTTCATCCCTTTCGATAGCTTTCTTTGTGGTTAAAAGACAACTGAAGTCGTCCATTCCATTTTTCTTCAAATTCTTAAAAAAAATTGCCACCAACACAAACTCACTCTCTGACAGAAATATATAATGCGAGCTATCCACTAAAACGCTCAAGTTGCAGCAAGTTCTTCCACTCTCTCTACTCACTTTTGCAAGTATAGTTACTGGCTTACAACCACGGGTGTTTGATCTTGATGTCCAATAAAACATCATTTCAAATAATTTCGAATGCCAAAAAACACATCAACACAAGTACAGTTACTTGTGTGTTTCAAGCCTATGTAAAACAAACTCAGAAGAGAACAGTGATGTTTTAAGAGTTAAGACTATGTAAAACAAAGAGAATATACCACAGGTTCAATACCTCAAGCACCCAAAGAGTGGCCAAACGCAAAATGTGGCAGACATGGGATTTACACCTGTCCAACTAGGACATATGACATACTGTATGAATATACTTAGAAGACATAAGTTTGTCAAAGTCGGGTCGGGTTCTTCACAAAAACAGCTTAATAACACCAAAGAGTTACGAAAACAGCTAGCCAGCTCATAAGAGCTGGTGTAAGATCATTGTGATCTGACCCTAAGAGTCAACGTAAGATCTTTGAATATCTGACTATCCTAAACTAAAGCACTGCTCTCTCAAGAAAAAACACCTATGTTTTCGTTCGACATTGTGCACATACAAATGCATATATATATAGTATTTCCTCTCTTTCGAGATAATTCTTCCCCTAAATGCTCAAGTTGCCATATGTTTTTCCTTTCTTTTGCCACTTTTGCCAGTATAGTTACTAGCTTACAACCACAAGTGTTTGGTCTTGATGTCAAATTAAAAATCATCTTAAACAGTTTGAAATGCCTAAAAACACATTGACACAAGCAGCAGTCCCAAGCACGTGTATATCTGATTACTAAAAGAAACACCAAACTAGTTAACAACCTCAAACGAGAACAAAATAAGATGCTTCAAGAGCCAAGACTACGTAACACACACAGAAAATACAACAGGTTGTATGCCTCAAGCACCCAAAGAGTGACCAAACACGAAAAGTGGCAGATATGGGATTTTACACCTGTCCAACTAGAAAATATAACATACGGTAAGAACATACTTAGAAGACATAAGTTCATTTTAAGCAATTTTTATTTTACAAAATTTTAACTTCTGCAAATCAAATTTGAAAAGTTAACATCTAAACCACCTGTGATATAGATTTTTTATTGCTTAATTTCAAGTTATTGTAGGGATATATCCCCTAGTCCTATGTTGAGTATGACCACATATACATCAAGCACCTACATAGTGACTTGATACAAAGAGCAACCTAATCCAACTGACCAAAGCTACTGACTAATGGGAATCATTGTCCAGACCTAAACTAACTAAATTTTACACCAGCACCCATCAATCTGCATGCCTCTACTCACCCATAAGAATGATGAAGCGGGATACATCAAAGACCACCTACATAATGACAATCAGGAACCACAAAGCAAATCAATGTGAAAAATTAATAAAAGCTAAACATAGAAAATCACAATCCATAGCAGTTGATGTATTAAATTTTAAAAAATGAAACACAATACTGGACCAAATGATGAAAATATCTGTGGCAAAACATATGCAATTTCTGCTTTTCTAGGTTACATAAAAAGCTCCACAACAGGTTTTCACTAATATTAAAATATTATTTAGAAACTACCACCCCTCAGTGCAAGAACCAAATGAAGTACAGAGCCACCCTCAATATTATATTCTTTGGCTGTTTTGTCATCTGCAAGCTGCTTGCCAGCATAGATAAGTCTGCAACATGGGAAGTAGATAGGTTATGATTTTGTTAAAACAAGAGGAATGTCTCTGTATTTAAAATTTTATCAATATAAGAGAAAACAAACAACCTTTGCTGCACTGGAGGAATTCCTTCCTTCTCCTCAACCCGTTCCTTAATCCGGTCAATGGTATCAGTTGGTTCAATATCAATTTCAATTTCCTTTCCGGTAAGAGTTTTCACTTTAATCATTGTTCCTCCACGAAGCCTTAGAACCAAGTGGAGTGTTGACTCTTTCTGAATGTTGTAATCTGCAAGAGTTCTTCCATCTTCTAATTGCTTACCAGCAAAAATCAACCTCTGCTGATCTGGAGGAATACCTTCCTTGTCCTGGTAACCACACCAATATGAGTTCTAACAATTAAAAAAATGAAATACAACTTCAGATAGCACACATCAACAAGGCTGGCTTGTCTTTCTACTGTCTTCAACGAGTATTACTTAAGGATAAATAGTAACACCACAACCTAATTAAAGTAAGCAACATTATGTATTAAAGTACATACAGATTTAGCTTCTAGAATATAAGCAACGATATAACAAGCTGGCGAATATTTGGAAACATCTGAAATATATACAGATACCTAATGTGAAATCTCCAAAAGAATAAGTCAGTATTCACATAGAGAAGTTCCAGACACAGCAAGCCAAGGACTATGGGGAAGATGTCAATTGACCACCCAAGAAAGGCAACCACATATGTCAAGTAGTTGGGTAAAATCTCTTTGTTTACACAAGCATCCTATCCATTTAAGCTGGATGAAGTAGTAACAGAGAAGGAATACCAAACTACACTGCACATTTGGACCCATTATCATCGAGTACCCCCAGAAAAGATTTATCATGGGAAGGGGTAGACTATAACCGACATTAGTTAGGTACTTCCATGACACCAAGTGTACGTCCATATTACATATACAAAACTAAGATATAGGTCACTATGCTCTGGAGGGGCCTTAATAAGAAAACTCAATTTACATATAAATTTAGGCCAAGGAAAAAATGTTGTCAATCATAAACAAGCCAAGTATATTACAAGGACGACACTCCATGTATTCATATCCAGTACATAGCTACTGGAGCAGCAACTAGTAAAATAAAAATATAAAACAAGAAAAATCAATCAAGTAGGCAACAAGCATAACTACATAGACCCGAAAACAAAACCCTAATCACAAGACAAGAAATCAAAACCCCCAAAACAATGAATTGAATTGAATTGAATTGAGTTATACAGGACGGTAAATAAAGGTAAGATTCAATAACCTGAATCTTAGCTTTGACATTATCAATAGTATCACTAGTCTCAACTTCCAGAGTAATAGTCTTTCCAGTTAGGGTTTTCACGAAGATCTGCATGATGCCGCTGTCCCCTTCCTTCCTTAGCTTCGCTACTACGCACAATATATTTTAGGGATTTGTCCTTGTAATATATACTCGCCTATAATCCGTTCCATGGTAAGTTTTTTAATTATATTATATTGTTAAAATTTTAAATTATATCTATATTTATTTTTTATTTTTAAAATAAAATTTTAATTTTATAAATCTCATATATCTAAATATTATTGTAATTATTTATTTTAAATTTTTACTTAAAAATATCAAACCGACAATCAAATATAATTTAATTTATTTATAATATTCTAGTATAGATAGTATAAATATACAGATTTATTTATTGTGGATCGGTGTTTTAAATCTATTCTTGATTTAGGACTTCGGTTTTGGGCCACACACAATCTGATATGACAGGTATAAGACAGAGAGCCCGTTCCCGTTCCCGTTCGCCTCCACTTTAGGTCTAAGGTTAAATTGATTACTGATTTTTAAATACTCTAACAATGTTTGTATAATTATTTTATTAACTTATTTCTGTATCTATCTATACTATATGCTATATTATAAAAAATGACACATTAAAAGTTTTGTTACAGTACAGTACTTACCTTATTTAATAATTTTACTTTAATACCTTTAATTATTTTTCTTAATTATTGAAAAACAAAACACAATTTTTTTTTCAAAATATTACACGCAGCTATTCCCAACACTTATCCTAAATAATAAGTAACTAATTAGCATAAGTAACGAATTATCTTTTTCAGGTACTACCTTTTCTAACTCCTCTAACTAAAATCTTTTATTTCCAAAAATAAGGTCGTTCTAATTAATGAAATAAATTTATAATATTATAATTACTACTAACTAACTTATTACCTTTTTCAGCTAAAAATTGATGTCATATCTCATTTTCAAACTTAATTTTTTTACTTAATTATCCTTACTTAAATATTTATTATTGGTGAAAACATGTGGTTCTATTTAATAAAATAAAATAACGATATTATAGTTCTAATAACTAACCAATTACCTATTTCATCTAAAAACATGATCTTTTCAAACTATTCTGATTAGAATATCTCCTTTCCAAAAATATCATGGGTCATTCTACTTAATTAAATAAAATAATAAAATTATAGTTACTAATAATTAATTGATTACCTTATTCAAATATATCTTTTCTATATTTTCTAACTAAAATATCTCATTTTTAAACTTTCTTTTCTTACTTAATTACTTAATTATTTATTATTGGTAAAAAAATGTTAACTTACGCAGCTATTCCCAACACTTACCCTAAATAATAAGTAACTTTTTCTTTTCTTTTTTTGTATAATTAAGATTTTCCATTAAGGTTGGTAATACTTCTAGGAACCTAGAAGCCCAACCGACCCATAAATGGGAAAGTACAACGGAGCAAAAGACTAGAAATGATTGTCGAAATACGTCGAGAAGTGATAAAACCTAAACAAAGTCCAAGAAAAGCATGTCATGCAGACAACAAAAGGCATGAAGACAGTGGATGAAATGGCATGAGACTACTTAGAGCCTCCTCCATTAACAGAGACTTGGTCCTATGCAACATCGGGAGCTCGAGTCTAGGCCTCGCCTGTTGGAGTGAAACCAATAACATAACCGTGAGCATATGTGGGGATAGGGGCAACCATAAGCTGGCGGATCGGTGGCCCAAAACCCATATCCAAATCAAGCTTCTCCTGGAGACGACCAAAAGGGACCGTAGTGTAGTACATAGTGTCCCAGTTGTTGAGACCAACTGCTGCAAGGTAGTGGGCAGTGCGGTTTGCAGTCTCCACCACGTATTTGACGACATTGGCCCATTCCGGGTTGTCGCCTAGGAGTTTTTTGATCTGTTCCACAATCCAGAGGCATGCTCTGTCTCCTCTCCTATCCAGACGAGTGATCTCAAAATAATGGTTGATTGTCCGATTCCAACATCATTATCTCGCAGTTTGCTAGCCGAGCTTGGTTATGTCCCATATGAAAAGCCCAGATTTGAGTAGCTAGAGGAGAGAGTCCTCTTATAGAACCTGTTAGAGCTTTCACCATGTGCCCCCTATGATTCCTGATGATGATCCTCATTCCGTTTGTGTTCCCGTTTGGATGTCGAGATGTTTGAATGACGTGGACATTGACCTTGAACTGCCCTCTAAGTGGACCATTCCATGTGTAGAAGGCCATTTGAGAAGTATGTATGGTAGAGTGTGTGAAAGGGGAACAACAAAGGAAGGTGTTATATAGCCAAAAAGGTGGTGAAGGACCTGGGAGCATAGACGAGAACCAGTGGAAGAAAACCAACTAAGTCTCGTGCAGTGTAATGTTTTTAAAGTGTGAAGTAGAGTTATGTTAAAAAGTACTAAAGTTGTAGGGGAATGGTGATATGATAAAAGGTATGGCTACCAGAGACATGTGAAAGGTGATATAAAACACCCAGATTTGACAAATAAACATGAGGACCTAGAGCCGTGTGCTAAAGAGCAAAGGGCCCCGAGCCCAAGGCCCATAAAAGAACTAGTCATTAAAACCAGCCCATAATGACATTGGGCCTCAAAGCCCCTTGCTTAGCCAGGAAATCAGCCCCAGCAGTGTGTTTCCTAGCTACAAATCCTATGTTAATGTGACTATATTTGTTAAAGTCCTCCCCTTCTGCATATTGAATGTAGTCAATGAGACCAGCTCTGAGTTTATGTATGTTTTGCCACAGAATTTTCGAGTCCGTAAAAATGACAACATTTTTATTCCTGTCAATTTTGTTGATCATCTGTTGTAGTAAGAAGACTAGAGAATTTGTTTCTGCTTGTAATGGATTTACTTCACTAGTGTGCCCGCTGAAAAGGAAAGTGATGTCACCTTCATTGTTTTCTATGTAGCCACCAATCCCTGCTGAGATGTTGCCATTCACTATTTTCCAAGAACCATCCGAAAAACCATAGTAGTCCCTGCTTACTCTTAGGTTTTGTATGAATTGTTGGTGAATTGTGTGAACAGTTTTAGTAGGGTTCTCGAGCCACTCTGTTTTGCTGTTATTGTGAATTAGGCCATTGCTCAAGCACCATTTATACGATCGAAACGAAATTAAAAATTGCATCTCTTTGAGTGAGCATTTTGTTTTGTTAAAAATGTATTCATTACGGTTCAGCCAGAGCGTCCATAATGATGCAGAAACTGTGCTCTGCCAATGTTCTTTATAAGGAGTTGCATCTGCTGCTCGAAATGTCTTATATAACCAATCATTACTAGTAGATCTTAAGTCTAATTTCATCCACCACTTGTCTATGTATGTCCAGTACCGGTCAGCAATAATGCAATCCTTGAATAAATGTTTAACGTCTTCCTCCTGTGCATTGCATAGTTGACAGTTTGTAGCATGCCTTAAGTAGTGTATTCTGCGCGCTAGGAACTGTCTAGTTGGAAGAATATTGCTGACTACCTTCCATAAGAAAGTTTTGATCTTAGGTGGGACTTTAATAGTCCAAATAAATGCCCATCTGAAGGTAATGTTAGTTTCATTATTGAGTGTAGAGTACATAACCGCAGTCGAGTATGCCTGTTAGTATCCTTCCAAAGTAGCTTGTCCTCATATACACTATTGGTGTACGTATGCAATATGTCATATATAATTGAAGCCTCCATGAGCTCTTGATGACGAAGTTGTCTAGTCCAGAGTACTTGAGGAGTGTGCTTAGTTTGCTCCCAAATGTCAAGGAAGTCCCTGATGTATATGTTCTTGAACTTTGTGATACGGTAGTGTCTAAGGTACACCACACTGAGTGCCTCATCTCTAACCCAAATGTGTCTTCCCAAAACCGGATTCTATTACCCTTTTTTGCCTTCCAAACGAAGTTGTTATTATGAAAAAGTGAGGAGGTACCTACGTGGCTACTCATAAATTGCAAGTTATTAATGAGTGTCGAACTGTTGCTGGAGTGAGTGCCATTGAACCATTGATTTGTATTATTGCCATATTTAGACTTAAGTAGCCTGATCCATGGTGTATGTTTATTTTCCTTGATGCGCCACCAACTTTTACCTAGCATCGCTAAGTTTCTGTTTGACAGGTTAGTAATACCCAGACCTCCACTGCTTTTGTTAAGTGATACATGTTGCCAGTTTGTTAGATGTATTTTGCCTTTCCCACATAGAAAGGTCCTTCTAATGGAGTCAATTTTTGACTGGATGGTCTTAGGCATACAAAGAAAGTTAAACCAATATATCGGAAGACTATCGAGTGTAGGTTTCATAAGGACTAGCTTCCCTGCCGTGTTGAGGTGAGACGAAGCCCATCCATTGAGATTTTTGTTAAATTTATGGATTACAGGATCCCAAATGGCTAGAGTCTTCTGTGATATGCCTAAGGGAACACCCAGATACTTGAGAGGCCACGAACCTATTTTACAACCCAATGTAGTAGTCCATCCATGCATCTGCCAATGTTCATAATCAGTGGCTAGAATTTCACTCTTGTGGAAGTTTATTTTTAGTCTAGATAGCAGCTGGAAACCTATTAAGATGCGTTTGATGTTAGAAATGGAGATGTCATCTCCATTTACAAATAGTAGAGTGTCATCTGCAAATTGTAGGTGTGTGTACGTATGATCTCCTATCTGGATGCCTTTGAATTTCTGCTGTCTGTGTGCCTCTTCTATCATATGGTGCAGAACTTGTCCTACTATGTTGAATAGTAGGGGAGACAGTGGATCTCCTTGACGAAGCCCACGCGAAGGCCTAAATTCGTTGGTTGGCGATCCATTAACAAGAATCACAATTTTTATTGACACAAATATTGCCCGAATCCAAGAAATCCATCGTTCACCAAAGTCCATTTTTTTAAGAACATCCATGAGGAACTCCCAATTAACCATGTCGAAAGCTTCCTCAAAATCAAGTTTGATGATTACTCCTCTAGCAGTCTTCTGTTTTAGTGAGTGTATTATTTCCGACGTTAGTATAATCCCATCAGAGATACACCTCTCTTTCGTAAAACCTGTTTGTTCCTCTGAGATAACTAAGGGGAGTGGTAATTTCAGCCTGTTTGCTAGTACTTTGAGTATTAGTATTAGGTCCCGTAAGAGGGCTATATTAAGCTAGAAGGGGGGTTGAATAGCTTAATTACCAATTTAAAAAATATTATGGCGTTTTAAAATATTTTTCCCTTTTTAAAATATTTTGCCGAGTCGTTAGCAGTTTATAAGTGCGGAAAATAAACGACAAGTAAAGAAAGTACCACGCAGGAGATTTTATCCTGGTTCACGATGGCGCAACCCCTAATGGATTCGCTCACCCCTACTCCAGTCCCCGAGCTCCTCTCCGGACTCGAGATTTTCCCTTAAAAATAAACTCGCTCCTTTAGTAGGCGGAGAAGCCTTTACAACCCCACAAATATTTATCTTGATGCGTAACTACCCGTTACCACCTCAAAATAAATGCAAACAAATACAAGACTCGTCTTGGTGCGTAACTACCCGTTATCACCTGAAAGTCGTTGTAAAACCTACACAACTTATCTTAGACAACAACTCCCCGCTACTTCTTCAAAGTTGATGTAGAACCTTGGTGTAGACTATTGATTCTTGGCTTTTGTCGGTCTTGGGTCTTAGATAATAGGTCTCGGGTCTTTCCTCTTCCTCACGGTGCAAAGGCCACTAACTCCCCGCTAGTGCCTAGGACTTGGGTCTTAGAACGAGAATCACCTCACTTCAACTTCACCTCACTACAAAAGTTAGACAACAATATCTACGATACAAATATGATGAAGAATATATAAGTTGGACTAGTATGTTACGGTACTAAGTCCAAAGATGTAACTTTAATATTCGTATAGGAATATTAAGTTATATTGTAAGTATACTTCCTTTGATATTTAAATTAGGATCAAAGTATACTTTTATAAATTACTCCCGATAGATATGAATAATGATGGAGTAATATTGGAAGACCTTATTTAAAAGCTATAATGCTTTAAGGCTTCGAATTGTATACCTTTGTTTGACTAATACAATGTCAAGGTATAATTATAACTTCTAGCACGAATCAACTTTTTAGCCACACGAAACAATAAAGGTAACTCGCGTATCTATAGGATAAAACGAGGACCGCTATTATGCGTTAAATTAGTGCGATAAAAACAAGTGGCTAACTTGTGCTCTTTTAGAAATAGTATTCTTTCTTTTGATAGATCGTTTAAATCCAAGAATACTTTAATAACAATACTCTGTTAATACAAGATAAAATAAATATAACTCGGAGTTTGTTGATGTATAAAGTCCGTTAAGCTAATAGGCTTAAGGCTTTTAAGATGTATACTTCCGTTTGACTAAATACAATGTCAAAGTATAATCTTCTTTTAACTTCTTGCACTAAATTAGTTTATGGCCACGACAAGTAAAGTAAGTGTGATAAATAAGTGGCTAAACTTGTGCTCTTTTAGAAGTTTAAGTTGTATGTAGTATTTCGTTATTTGAATATCCCACGGAACACCAAAGATGTTAGTTGGGAATCCGAACGAAATAAATATTGTTACAACTTTGAATAATCTCACAACTTTAGAGATTAAGTACTTTGATATGATCTTTATTGTAATATAACGTTTCTTTTCAAAGATCAAGTACTTGGTTCAACTCTTTGCTTATATATATATTGCAATAGAGATATGAGTTGAACTTGTGTTTATATCATGGTTCACTTTTATAAAGAGACTTTTGGAATCTTTATATAGATCCAAGAATAGAGATTAAGATGAAATAGAGAAGTTAAGCACAAATCTCAAATATAAACACAAAGACGAAGCTAAAAATTACCACTTTTAAAAGTCGCCGAAAAAATTCGCCGGAGGTTCGGCCAGATTTTGGATGGTGGACGAACTTGGGCAGCCCTTCGGGAGGCCGGAAAGTGGTTGTAGGTGAGCTTGCTTGGGAGGACTAAGCTTGGTTGGGTGGAACTAAACTTGGTGTATTAAAAACATTGTATATATGGATATATATTTGGGAGAGAGAAGGTTTTTGAGATGAAGTAGATGAAGAGAGATATTATAAATGTGAGAGTGTGTTCTACTTCTAAATTCCCAGCATGTATTTGGCTCTTAGCTTATATTTGAAATGGGTGGATGAGGGGTTTAATTTATAGAGAGAGTTGGGTGGAAGGAATGGTTAGGATTGAATGAAAAGGAGTGGTTGAGATTGATTTCACTTGGATTGATGACATGGCAAGTGGTTTGTGTTTGTTGGGGGTGGTTTTATGTTTTTTTGAAGTGGATTTGGTATTAGAAATCTGCTGTGTTTTAATAATGCATCGTACTCGTATCAATTAACGATTAAATACGTAACATGTATCGTTAATTAAATACCCGAAAAATATGAACCTACCCAATAAATAATTCTAAAAATATGGAGCACTTGGGAATATTATAAAATAATATTCTGGAAAGTTTGGTCAATTTTGGTCAATGTTGACTTGGTCAAACGTGATCAACTGTTGACTAATTACCTCGGTTTACGTGCCCGGACCAAAATTCCCGGAAAATTACGAAACTTTAACCATGCATACAAAATAGTATTTAAATGATCAATCTCAAGTTTCAAGTCATTCTAGCAAGTGGAAGTATTTTATTTGGATTTAAAATGATTAAATCACCTTTTGGTTCCGAATAAAATACGATTGGTCTTTCTTTGAAATAGATAGCTCTTTTGACCAATGTTTTGACTTGAATAAATACTTAAAGTATATTTCCTAATATATAAAATATTTGGTGAGAGTAGGAAATATTTTTGAGCGATTAAAATAATTTTCTCCGAAATATTAATTGCGAAACTGGAGAAAATTTACTTTAAATATTTCTGGCACGAGATAGGAATAAGTATTAATATTCTTCCACTGAATATTAATAGGGCTTTTTTCATAAATAAATAGGGAAAAGTAAATTTTTGCACATTTACTTTTGTTAAGAATAGCTATTTGCAATTTTACTAAACTATTTGCAATTTTACTATACTAAGTTTCAAAATTGTAAAAATACTAGAAAGTAGGGCACCCCTTCCCCCCTGCCCGGCCTGCCCAGCATTTTCAACCACATTCAACCATTTTCAACACTTTTTTTTTAAGGTGGGATGCTATTTTGGTGGATTTGGGTTGCATGGCCCCGCAGGGGCAACCACTTTCAACCGAATGCAACCACATGCAACTAAATTTCTGATTTCATGTTCCATTTGTCATTTTCGACCTCATTTAATGGCAAATGAAAAATGGAACTTAAAATCAGCAACTGAATGCAACCACATTCAATCGAATGCAACCACATGCAAAAAAAATTTTTAAGGTGGGATGCTATTTTGGTGGATTTGGGTTGTATGGCCCCGCAGGGGCAACCACTTTCAACTGAATGCAGCCACATTCAACTGAATGCAACCACATACAACTGAACTTCTGATTTCATGTTCCATTTTTCATTTGTCATTTTCGACCTCATTTTTGAACTCTAATATATATATATATATATATATATATATATATATATAGTCCAAAAAAGAGGTCGAAAATGACATTTGAAAAATGGAACTTGAAATCAGCAACTTAATGCAACCACATGCAACTAAATTTGCAACTGAATGCAACCACATGCAACTAAATTTCTGATTTCAAGTTCCATTTTTCAAATGTCATTTTCGACCTCTTTTTTGGACTATATATATATATATATATATATATTAGAGTTAAAAAATGAGGTCGAAAATGACAACTAAAAAATGGAACTTGAAATCAGCAACTGAATGCAACAAGTTGAATGTGGTTGCATTTGGTTGAATATTGCCCCTGGCGGGGCCTTGCAACCCAAAATCACCCACCATAAAAAAAGTTGAATGTGGTTGTATTTGGTTGAATATTGCCCCTGGCGGGGCCTTGCAATCCAAATCCACCAAAATCACCCCACCATTTTTTTATAAAAAAAGTTGAATGTGGTTTCATTTGGTTGAATATTGCCCCTAGCAGGGGCTTGCAACCCAAATCCACCAAAATCACCCCACCTAAAAAAAAAGTTGAATGTGGTTGCATTTGGTTGAATATTGCCCCTGACGGGGCCTTGTAACCCAAATCCACAAAAATCACCCCACCATTTAAAAAAAAAAGTTGAATGTAGTTGCATTTGGTTGAATGTGGTTGCATTCAGTTGCAACCAAAATATCACCCCACCTAAAAAAAAGTGTTGAAGTGAAGTCGATGTGGTTGCATTAAGTTGCAACCAAAATATCTTCCCACCTTAAAAAAAAAGGGCACAATGTAAGGAATGAAGTCGGTGGGGGAAAGGGAAAGGGGGGAGGGGGGAGGGTTAGGGTTAGGGTTGGTATTTTTGCAATTTTGAAACTTATGTTGGTAAAATTGCAATGAATTGAAGTAGATGGTATTTTTGCAAATAGAAACTTTAAATCTAGTATTTTTGGTAAATATCCATATTAATATACTTGAGTATAAGAAGTCTTTTCTAGGATGTGAAAAACGTTTTAAGTGCGAAGACAGAATTCTTTTTCGAATAAAGATGATCGTTTTTAAATGTAGCACGAGTTCTCTAAAGAATATCAATTCTCTAATATTCCTTATTTGAGCTTGTTGCCTTATCAATATTCGCAACGATGATTTAGAAAATATCATATCACGATATTTCTTTTTCGATCTTATTGCCTTGGTGTAGAGATATATTCCGTAAAATATAATTTAATTTTTCACGAAATGGAATATCTCTTAAAATATCAGTAGGATGATAGATTTTGCTAGAGGTGACCTTTTGACTTTTGACCGAATCAATTAAATATATATGATCTAGTGGAGAGGATTCTACGTGTATTTAAATTTTATGTTAAATCGTACAAATACCAAAATAAATATTATATCGAAGATATCCTTTCAATCTTCCCCTTTTTGGTATTTGCCAAACAAACATAAAATTTAAATTTTGAGTGTGTGCTTCCCCTTGGTGTATGCATGATATTTGAAAAATAATTTGCACATAAAGATATTAATTTAAGGGAGAGTACTTATCGATCCTTTCCAAGAAACTTAATTGATTCCTGCAAAAAGCAATTTACTTGTCAGTAATAAAGAAATCGTGAAAATTTTAAATTTTGAATAGTATTCCTTCTTCCCCTTTTGGTTGGTAAAGTACCAAAAATCTATTAAACTCTTTTGTTTTCCTTCTTCCCTTTAAACAATTTTTCTTCCCCTTTTGTTAGAGATAAAACATTTAAAAATTAATCTCTTCATTCCCCTTAATAAGTTATATCCCATGATTTATACAATTAATATTTAACTTATGCAAGTATTGACCAAATCATGAAAGATAGATTAGACAGGCATAGTTGTTCTTTGATTTCTAAACAAACGTCTATCTTTTTCTTCTTAACCATCTTTATCAATGTACGAAAGAATGTATGTATATTATAACTAGTACGTGGCATGAGTCATGGTATTAGTACTAAAATCATTTGATATACAAGAAAAACAATCATGTTTAACCAAAGCTTTAAACACTGTTTAAATAACGAAATTCGTGTTTTAGTAGTTAAACGAAGCATGCTATTTATGACCAGATTTAAGCCGATATTGACAATGACTTAGACAGTTTATCCATATCAGCAAAAATCAAAAGCTAACATAGAGTTTTGGCATGGACACTGAGATAGATAGATACATGTTCATATTCCTGGGCATTAGCACATTAAGTACCGTATACGAACTAGCATAGGTAAAGATAACAGTTATACAGAAGTAAGTTTTCAAGCATGATTTAAAACAAGGCATACATACGTTTATAACAAACATGTTGCAATAGTATCCTATAAAACCATTACAACACTTGATACTTGACATTCTCGGATTTCAACAATTTCAATCTTCAGATACAGTCTTTATACAGATTTGACAGATATGAGAGATACAAATTATAAACGTTACAACAAGCTTCTCAATCCTGTAAACCTTATACATTAGTTCATTCTAATACATTCTAGAATCACACTACGTATTACAGAATGGAACTTACATGAGGAAATCCTAATACAGTCTAATTCCAGTTAAACAATCTTCAAGTCAATTTGATTAAGTGCAGGTTACAACATGGAACTCTAATACAATCTAGTAAACAACTTTTACATCAACAAGCTAATACATTCTAGTCACGTTCCGTTGTTAAGTATAAATGTTTTACATCAGTAATTTCTAATACAATCTAACTGAAGTAATACCTGTATGTTTAATACAAGGTCTGATACATTCTAGTTCAACTTACATACTCTGCTAAGCATAGATATTTGAATGAACAAGATTGAGAGTTAGAGAGATTTTACCAGTGCACAAAAAAATACTCACAATCTTTTAAGAATAGTGAATGGATAGGACATGTACCTGCATCACATTCTTATAGCAGCATATATATATATAGAGTGAAAGTAAAAGCATGCATGATATAAGGCAAAAGTTTTAACAGTACAAGATCAGTATATTACAAATTGAAAATTTGTTCATTTCAATCACTGTGGTTCAGTGATTAATGTGAACATATCCCTTCACTCGATTACATCTAAACGGAAGTATATACTTCTGAGTCTCAACATCCAATAAAGTACCGAATATTACAAACCAAATATTACATATATGAGTTTAACAAACTCATCAGCAAATAAAAGTTCAGAGAACTAAATAGCTTACAAACCAACTAGAACAGAAATTAGAAATAGATTGAACATACAACAAAAGTAGTTCACAACCAGCAGCAGTAACAAGGAGCACATAAATAAGTAGACAGATCACCCAGTAGCATCTTCCATTGCAGCTACAAATCCAAACTCACCAACTAGATTAGGTAGCCCATTTTCATCAAGACCTCCTAACCCAACATTCACATTTTCTAGCTCATTAACCAAGACCATATCCTCTACCAACTGAACTTGATAAGAATTAACAATTTCCATGTCCCTAGCCCCATGTTGTCCTAAGGTAGATGCAAAAAGACCTTCTATGAACCCTAACCTAGCCTTAATTTCTTCATTTTCAGCTTTTAACCTCCTAAGTTCTAGGTTTTGTTCTTTTATCATCATTTGGACACAAGTAAAGTCAGCTAAAAACACATTTTCTTCATGAATGACCTTAGGAAGAACAAAGGAAATAGGTGCTTGAGGTTCACAATACATGAGAGGGACTTGTGCTCGAATGTGTGTGGGTGTGATATGTGAATCAGCAATGAATGTAGAGTTTGTAGGCATGTGGATATGAAATATTTCAAACAAAGAGGCAATTAACAAACCATAAGGCATGTAATCAATGAAATTGGCATTAATCATGTTCAACAGAATGACATAGGAGATGCTAAACTTGATCTTATTGAAACTAAGCAGATAAAGCACTTTTATGTCAAAGAAGTCAAAATATTTGCTTTGGTTTGGTTTGGGAATGATGTTAGCTCTAAGAATTAAAGCAAGCATTTGAAATTTTGGAGAGAAGTGTTTATAGTGAATACCACAGTTAGCATCACAAAGTCCTAGAGGAACATCCGAGTCACAAAGAACACTCAACATAGCATTAAATTCACCCTTATTAAACAGAAAATAAGAGTAAATATCTAAACAAGGTTCATCAGTTAGGATAGCAGGTAGATGCAATGCTTTGTTTATAGTTTTATGATCTATCATTATAGGCTTCTTATCAACCACAACAGTGAAATGCACAACACCATTTAACCCTTTAGTGACTCTCATGTTTAAATAAAACTCACTCATCTTATTAGTGCAATACCTCTTTCCTAGATGACACACTAATCCTTCCCACCTAGCAGCCTTCACTATCTCAGATACAACACCATGAACTTGGGTATTAATTCCAGGTTGGATGTTTTTGACCATTTCAAGGTATTTGTGAGAATCAGAGGGATTTATAAGGTCTGGATGTGAAGGTATTTCTGAGTCTTGTTTAGGTATAGGCTGTTGAGAGAGTCTTCTTGCATAGGTTCTTGGCCAGTATGGTTTTCTTGGACTAGGTTTAGAGGTGTTTGGGGCTTGAAACTTGGAGCTTTGGTAAAAAGGTGTGGAGGTGCTTTTGAAACCTCTCCTAGGTTTTCTGTTTGGTCTCAGGTTTTGTTGTCTTGGAGGGATAACTCTAAAAGATGAGTTCCTAGAGTGGATGAATTGGTGTTGTTCCATGTTTGAAAGTAGGTTTGGGTTTTCATATTTGGGTTTGGAGTTAGGGTTTGAGGGGAGCTTGGTAAAGTCCATGGTGTTTATAGCTAAGTTAGCAAGAGACAATTGAGCGTGTGTGTGTGTTAAGTGAACAAAAATACAATGCACTTTATAGAAAAACAATTAAGTTCGAATTTTAAAAAATTACTGTTTGATGAACAGTATCTAGTACAAGAAGCATGCAGATTTTGGAAAATGAAATTTTCAAGAAGATTTGAGAAATCTAACGTAAGGACATAATGCAGGAATATACAGTTTGGATAATGCATGCACACAACTGTTTTTAGAAGCATAAAAGAATAAGGAATGTATTTAATATGTAAAGATATATAATGAAGGACAATGCAGTTAATGCATAGAGGCCACATAAAAGAGACATGCAAATTGGAAGTTGTGCAGAGTGCAGACAAAAAGTACTAAGGGTCCCACTATGATGTCATGAATTTTTAAAACTGAATGCAGGTTTTATGTGAGAAGATGCAATACCATAAATGAATGTACTCATGATTGATATGACTGTGACATCTTGGAAAAGTTTTGTCAATTCTTTGAAAGTCATGGAAAACTCTATGCACACAAAGATACCAACCATGTGATTTTTACAAAACAAATACATAGAACATATTATCTCTTAGCAATATTTCACACAAGCACACTGCAGCACATTATTATGGACCAAAGATAAGTCATGTAACACATAGAAGGGACAATTGAACACTTATTGGAACAATAATTTAATTTAAATGCACAAATAATTCCTAGAAACTAAGTGGCCAACCACACCAGTGATCCAGATACCAAGAATCTCAAAGGAATTCTTGGCCAGGTCTTAATGTGGGGGCTGGTGTGTGTAGTGAATTTTGCTTACTATAATGTCAAGATTCATCCAAAAATTTATTCTAATTAAGCATTCATAATAAACTTTTGTCACAAATAATTTACACAACTTAGGTCACACAATGTAGGTCACACATTTTGAATTTATCAGCACATGTCACCAAGGCACATTATCTCAGGCAAGCAACTTTACAGAGTTAGCAAAATTATAAAGCACAGGAGCTTTGTAAGCAAGGATGACACCAATGAGACACATAAATCAAAGATATCTCAGAAGACTTTAAAAATATCAAGATAGCTGCAGAGATCAGATATGGACATTAGCATGTGACACAAGTGAATTATCAACCGCAAAGCATACTTTAAATCACTATCCATGATTCACAGCATTAGATTACCATTATATCACATTATCACTAATCACTTTATTCAATTAAGTGTATACTAAAGAAAGTCACCCAGCACATAAGTTTCCTAGTACACGACCTAAAAAAAATGCTTAGAGTTCCAAACACCAATACACACATGGATACATTTGAACACAAGTAATATGTTTCTTAAAACAGGTTCAAACCATAAAATATCAATGAACACTTTAGTCAACAGTGCATACAATATTCATGATTAATCTCAAAGTAAATTATGTATCATTACAATTCAATCTCAGCATCACATACAATTAAAATCAACCCCCCTTTTTTTTTAAATCACCTAATTCAAGATGCAGTCTTTAAAGTACAAATATCAAGAAACAGTTACAAAAGTACCAATACCAATGTTTGAGCATCCAAATCTCGCACTGAAGCATCAATCGTAGTTACACCCACATAATCATTCAAGAACATGAATTTTTATTACGATTTCATGCCATATTCAAGCATACAGGCATCAAGAACACATAAAAATTAAATTTTCATCTCGATCCACACTTGTATCCCACATGCAGTTATCAAACAACACATTTCTTCACTTAATAATTTTCAATGACTCGATTTAGAGTAGAAAAGATCACCTGAGCTCAAGGACAGCCTATTGTCGCTTGAGACTTACCTGGTCGACTCTGTCACGGACCGAGTCAACCTCCGAATTGAGCTATTCACGCCATTTAACGATCTTGACAACGATTAACATGACTTTAGAGGCTCTAAATAGTTCTCGAGTTACTTGAATCCTGCAAATAACACTCAAATCAAACTGTTAGATCTAGGGTTTTGATAAGTAATCAATATTGAAGATACATACGAATATATATATGTATATAACTGTCGAATTCGAGCTTTAACCATCAATTTTATGAAGAAAATTGAGGACATTAGCTTCGTATTCGTTTGATTTGACCTACCCAGTATACACTCATATCAATCAATTGATTTAATTGATATAACTAAAGAGAAGAGACTTGATTTGGTGTTTATGAGCTTTGAATCGGTTTAGAATTAGGGTTTTAATCGAAGATTTTGAAGACCTGTGAGAAAGCTCGCGAAAGAGACGAGAGAGATTTGAGAGAGAAATGAGGCGAGGGGTTTTATCTTTGTAAACAGTGTGCCCTAAAATGTTTCTAGCAAGTATAAATATTTTATGAATGAACGACTGAGATTGATCCATCGTTAACATCAACGGACAAGATCTTAGGGTTTTGTCTAGGCCGGGTCAGCTAAATTGCAACTAGGTTGGTCTTTATGTATTGGGTTATATACACCCGAAAATAGCCAAAAATATTGATATTTTAATACTGAAAATAATTTTGTAAAATCATAATTATTATATAATAATATTTTATAATATTTTATAAATATAGAAAAATACTTTATAATTTTGATACTTTTTACTTGAGATTAAATATCAAATTTATAGTATCTCAAGAATATTTACGAAATAAATTTCGATAAATATTCATTCGACTAGTTTTATCTTCCCGAATGAAAATCAAAACCCGATCGATAAAGTTTCATATGTTATCGTTATCGACAAATCTGAGTTTTTGACGTTCGTAAATCCTGAAAAGATAACTTTTTCGTGAGATGACTATAAATTATAATAAATAGTCTCAAAAATATATATATAAATATATCAACCATTTATTTTGGAAATTCCAACATTCCTAAATCCAAACGGAGTTTAGCGAATCTTTCGGAATTTAATGGTTTTGTGAATATGTCGGCGAGATTGTACTCAGTTTTGATATGAGTCATTTTGATGTCGCCTTTATTGACATGATCACGTAAAAAATGATGTCTCGCATCTATATGCTTGGATCTTGAATGTAACATGGGATTTTTGCTAAGATCAATAGCGCTCGTGTTATCGCATAAGATGGATATTACATCAAATTTAATATTGTAATCGGCTAGAGTTTGCTTTATCCACAAGATTTGAGCACAACATTTAGCCGCCGCTATATATTCAGCTTCCGTTGTGGAGATTGATACCGAATTTTGTTTCTTGGAAAACCAAGAGACTAAGCAACCTCCCAGAAACTGACATGTACCACTTGTACTTTTTTTGTCGACTAAATGTCCTGCATAGTCCGAATCAGAAAAACATACTAAGTCGAATGGTACACCTTTCGGATACCAAAGACCTACATCAGTGGTTCCTTTTAGATATCTCAATATCCTTTTTACCGCGGATAAATGAGATTCTTTATGTGCTACTTAAAATCTAGCACACTTATAAACACTATATTGTATATCGGGTCGACTTGCGGTAATATAGAGCAAGCTACCAATCATACCCCGATATTTCTTGCGGTAATATCCTTTCGTTAATTTTTCAGAAGTAGACATAGGAGTAGGAGATGGGTTTGGCATTATCCATTTCGAATTTCTTTAACATCTCTTTACAATACTTGGATTGAGAGATATGGATGCCTTCGTCCGATTGCCTAATTTGCAATCCCAAAAAGAAATTTAATTCTCCCATCATACTCATTTCGAATTTTTTGCTCATATTTTCAGAGAATTCTTTACATAGAACATCATTGGTTGAACCAAAGATGATGTCATCTACGTATATTTGTACGAGTAGGATATCATCCTTTTCTTGTATCGTAAATAAGGTTTTATCGGCAGTTCCCATTTTAAAATTGTTTTTTAGTAGGAACTTGCTCAACCTTTCGTACCAAGCTCTTGGAGCTTATTTTAAGCCACATAGGGCTTTATATAATTTATATACATATTCCGGATGTGTGGCATCTTCGAAACCGGGAGGTTGTTTTACATAAACTTCTTCCTCTAATATCCCGTTTAAGAAGGCCGATTTTATATCCATTTGATAAACCTTGAAGTCTTTATGACACGCGTAAGCTAATAGCATTCGAATCGCTTCAATTCGTGCTACGGGTGCATAAGTTTCATCGAAATGTATACCTTCCATTTGGGTATAGCCTTGAGCGACTAATCGCGCATTATTTCGAACAACCGTTCCATTTTTGTCTAACTTGTTTCTAAACACCCACTTAGTTCTAATTATGGAAGTATCCTTGGGTTTTGGAACGAGTTCCCAAACTTTGCTACGAGTAAATTGTAATAGTTCATCTTACATAGCAGAGATCCAATCCTCATCTAACAAAGCTTCTTTCGCGGTCTTAGGTTCTATTTGAGATAGAAAGCTAAGATGATTAACCACATTTTGTAATTGTGACCGCGTTTGAACTCCTTTACTTAAGTCTCCAAGAACATTGTCTAAAGGATGACTTTTAATTGTAGGAATTTCCTTTGGGAGTTCAACTTCCGTTTCGACCAATTCTAGAGGATTTCTTGGAACAGGGGTCCCGAGATCCATATTTTCGAATTGTTGAATAATATTTTCTATATCATCTTGTTCGACATCTTCTTTTTCAACAAGATCTTTATATTTTGGTGGTGGTTTGCTTTCATCAAAAGCTACATTCATCGATTCTTCCACCACAAGAGTCTTGAGATTAAATACACGATAAGTTTTGCTATTTGTAGAGTAACCGAGAAATATACCTTCACTTGATTTAGGATCAAATTTTGTACGGTAATCTTTCGAATTTAAAATAAAACATTTACTACCAAATATTCGAAAATAGCTAAGTTTCGGTGTTTTGCCAAAGTAAAGGTCGTAAGGAGTCTTTTGCTTTATAGGACGTAGCAAAACCCGATTCAGAATATGGCAAGCGGTAGACATAGCTTTGGCCCAAAAATATTTAGGTCGACGATATTCATTAAGCATTGTGCTAGCCATTTCTTGTAAAGTTCTATTTTTCCTTTCAATCACTCCGTTAGATTGTAGAGTGTAAGGAGCAAAAAAATTATGTGTGATACCATTTTCATCACAAAAATTCGTAAAGCTAGAATTCTCAAATTCTTTACCATGATCGGTCCGTATGTAGACTATGGTATTATTTTGTTGATTTTGAATCTTTTTACATAGAGAAGAGAAAGATTCGAAAGCATCGCTTTTCGATTTGAGAAATTACGTCCAAGCAAATCGTGAATAATCATCAATGATTACTAATGTGTAGGAACAACCTTCGAGACTTTGAATAGGAACCGGACCAATAAGATCCATATGTAATAGCTCGAGAGGTCTAGAGGTAGATACCATAAATTTTGCTTTGTGAGAGGCTCTAATTTGTTTTCCAATTTCGCAAGCTTCACAAGTATGCACTACAAGAAAAAGTTCAATAGACATCACACTTTTGACATCGGTTGTAAATGCCACTAATGTTAAAATATGTAATAACATCACCCCGAATTAAACTGATGTCTTTGCTTTTTGTAAACATCACTTTTTTTTAAACTGATATCTAAAGTTGCCTTTAAAAATTAAAATGTGCGCCCTTCTTTTTGTTCCCCCTTAACTAAAATTTTCATATATAAGTCAAAATTCCCCCTCCCCTTACCAAATATTTCCCCGCCTATACACAATTATTTCCCCCTTTACAGACAAAACTAACACACTTGAACTCTCATCTCTCTCTCGACTAAACTCTCTCTCGTCTAAACTCTCTCTCGTCTAAACTCTCTTTCTCTCGCTGAAACTCTATCTCTCTCATCTCTCACCACCACAACTCATCTCCACCACCACTCACCTCTGCTCTACTCTCCACCACCATCACCCACCTCTGCTCTACTCACATCCGTCTGGCCTGCTCTACCCACCACTGCTCTTATCTCTCCTTTGTTCGTGTGCAAATTGGTAAGCTTTAATTTGGATCTTCTCTGCATGAATAGGGTCTCCTCTACAATTTCTATGGGTTTCTCTATTGAAATTGGTAAGTTTTAATTTGGAGGTTTTTTAAAATCAAAACCATAATTTCTTTAATTGGGGTTTTTTAAAATCAAAACCTTAATTTCTTAAATTGGGTGTTTTCATTTACTTGGATGTATTTATTATATCCTAATTATTTTGAATTTATTTTTTTACAGTGCCTTTGTCACTTGGTTGTGGTAGTGGCTGGTATCATTTTCTTTTGTATCTGTAATTATTTTTATGTATGTCAATTGTAGGATTATGCTATTTTTATGGATAGTTTTTGCTGATACATCGTTTAAAGTTGAAGTTATGGATAACTCATTTAACATGTCGCATACTGTTATTTGGTCTTAATTTGTAACTTTCTGTAAGTTTGTACTCTAAATCCCAGAAACAGCCTCTTTAGTCCGACAAGTACGTTTAAGGTCTGCTTACCTAATGAAACATATAGTTTAGTCTAGACTGGGCATAATCAGAGTTTGGTTTGGTAGACTATCATTTGGTAATAATATGAGATGTGGGGCTGTAATGTTAGTTCCAGGAAACTAATCATGGTATTAGGATGGGGATGTTCCTTCTGATTCATGTATGATTTTGTTATAATTTTAGGTAGTTGAGCTTGAGTATAATAGAGCCTATGGTTAGGTCCTCAATTTTAGGCTAGTTTTTAATGTACTTACATAATTGCTGGTATATTGGTATGTGACTGTGCATTTGGTAGTTCTTCCTTACTAGAGAGAAGATAAATGTATCAGCTTTTTAATTATTTGAGATGTTATCAAAGTTCATGTGGATTTTTACATTTAATAATTTAGAAAAATACACTCTTTTGTACTTTTCATGGAAACCATATAACCTTCTTTAACACCTATTCTTCAAGGAACTACACTAGTAATGGTTTTCTCAAAGTTTCTTGCAACGACGGTTTAAATCAGATACGAGCTGCGGTTCGTGTTATTTTCACTTTTTTGTGCTATTATATATCTTGGCTGCAGTTTATTCACTTACAAATTGGGGAATTTCAGATATGTGACATGGTGACAGTTGCTCGAATGTTGAACCTTACTTTGGTTGTTCCAAAACTTGATAAGATATCCTTTTGGACTGATTCGAGGTACCAATTTTTAACTAAAAAGTTGCGACTTGCTCAATTGTTTAATATGATAGTAAAAAACATGGTTACTGACTTGCAGTGATTTTGAGGACATTTTTTATGTGAGGCACTTCATTGATTCACTGAAAGATGAAATCAAAATCATTAAAAGGTTATCGAAAAAGTTTACAATAAAATATGGTTACCAGCCACTGGAAATGCCTCCTGTTAGCTGGTCGAGTGAAAAATACTTCTTGGAACAGGTCTGTATGCCTCACCTTTTATCTGTTTTGATCTACAGTCTCAAACTTATATAAAATAATTAGTTTCACAACAATAGACTGTTGATAATTCTCTGTCCATGTTCGTTCATGCATACTTTCATTTTTCACCATTCACTATACGTCGTATTAGATATAAATTCTAACTTTAGTACCCTGCCTCTCCCTGTTTATGTTACTGATCACATTTTACGATTTTATTCCCTTGTACGATTTTATTTCTTAGGGAGTGCTTCTTTATGGACCACCTGGTACTGGAAAGACCTTGTTGGCTAGGGCAGTTGCACATTATACTTGATTGTACATTATCATGGTCTCTGGTTCTGAATTGGTCCAGAAATATATTAGGGAAGGATCTCGAATGGTTAGAGAACTTTTCGTTATAGCAAGGTCAGTTTGACACTCTGTAATTGTGCTAATGCATCACCCTTTTTAATTTACTTAGCCCTTTTCTGGATGTTCCATTTATTAAAGCTCTCCTATTCCTATACCTGAACTAGAGCCTTAAAATGGCATATGACAAATTAAACCTATATAGTTCCTAGTTGATATATGTAAAAGTGCAGTATAAGTTACTAATATACCGGTGTATACTTTGTACATATGTCCACTGCATTGTGCTGCGATTTCATAACCAGAAGTCCATCTTGCAACAAGAAATTCAACCTATTTTTTTATTAATAAATAGACAAAAACAAAAAAGAAAATCTAGTAGTATAATCAAATTTTGTGACATGTGTGTCATAATCAAACATTCTGTTAGTATCTATCTAACATCTGGTCCCTTGTGTAAATTTTCTTTCAGGGAACATACCCGCCTAAAAGAGCCATACTTAGATCAATAAAAATTAAGCAAAATAGTGTGAAGCATGCATTACTAAAAACGCTATTGCTATCATATGAAAATATGGAACTATACACACACCATTTGTAGCCATTAATAAATTAACTTCTTTCTACCCAATAGGAAAAATTGGAATAGTACAATCAGGGAACATGTGTGGCATGCTCTTTTATCACATTTAAAAAGAATAGAAAAGTAGCTTCAATGATTTTGAACACTACCAGTTTGCACCCCTTAAGTACACAGTCAATAAGGTAAGCGATCATTAATAAGGATAAAGGGAAGTAGGGCAACCAACTCTACAAGGGTACAGTTTAATCCACATCTACATGAAGATCCGGGGTACAGTTTATTAATCAAATTCAACCTATTTTTTATTAATAAATAGACAAAAACAAAAAGGAAAATCTAACAGTATAATCAAATTTTGTGACATGTGTGTCATAATTAAACATTCTATTAGTATCTATCTAACATCTGGTCCCTTGTGTAAATTTTCTTTCAGGGAACATGCTCCATTTTCCCACTTAAGTCGCTGGATACATATGATCTTATTGTAGGCCATGCCTTCAGGTTGTCTTATTTCACATTAGGATCATGGATTTTCCATTCTCCACTAATGTTACATAATTACTCGATTGTTTATAACATTATATTCACTCTTTGTTCTTTGGTTCTTCCATCACGGAAAACTTTGTTACAAATAAAATCTTTACTCCTTGCTACTGCTGCTCTTTTTTATTTTCATTGCATGTGGTGGAACAACCTTACACAGTATGATTTTTCTATAGCATAAGAGTTTATGATACCGCTTAACTGAATATTCTGTTGCAGCTTGGATTCGACTCTCTCTATTTTTCTAGAATTGATTACCAAGATAGAGCTAAGCGGAAACATGATAAAACCCTTTGAGGTTGTATGGCGGGGTTTCAGGTCTCTTGGCTCGTCTTCACAGGTAGTTATTTGCAACATGTTATCATTTATTGCTTTAAATATCTTTATTGTGGTTACAATTTAGTGGTTTCATTTAGTAGCACATGATTATGATCTTGGTTTCACAAAATTAAAAGAAGCAATAAATATAAGGCCTTCTTATTTATCAGTAGGTTATTTGTCTCCTCTCTAAGTTTGTGATGATCTTTGTTGGATGCCTAGTTTTAATTATCTTGAAGCTTTAATTAAACTATAAATGAGATAGACATATGGCATGCATTATTATATAGTAGTTGGCTACTAATTGACTACTTATTAACATTGGCCAGAATCTCTTTGGATCTTCCTATCCATTCCTTTATCTAAAGAAGATTATTCTGTCTTTTTTTGTTGGATTAAGAACTTGAGTATAGGGAAGGTTCATCAATAATTTTAAAATGCAAAGTCTGCCTTGTGAAACAATATGTTTTCTGTTCCGCAATCGTGGTGGCATGTTCCTCCTTTTCATCCACCATTCCATATTGTTAATGTTTACTTTCCTGGTAAGTTTCTTCAGTGATGTTGCTATCAAGAACACCTGAATATAAACACATCAATCACTGATCAGATTCAAAACATAGAAAATAACCCTTCAATCTTACAATAGAGAATTCTGTTATGTTGATTTGCTTTTCTCGTCAGAGAGGTGCGTTGTGTCTGGAGGAGCTACTAATCTGATGGCTTTAGTACATCAAACACTCAAGGTGAGCAAATAGTTCCTTCTTTTCTCGTAGTTTCTATTGAGGCTCCAATTTACTTTGCAAATAATACTTATGTACAGGAAAGGTTGGTGCGGACTACATGTCTATAATTTCAGTTTCCACTGCTTTATCTTTTATTGACTTGCACCTCAGATGCCAAAATATCTTCTAAGGCTAGGGCAAATACGAATGAATTGATGAGGTGCGGGTTGAGGCTGTGCAATTCATCATACCTTACCAGGGACAAAGAATTGATGTGGTGCGGGTTGAGGCTGTGCAATTCATCCAAGACCATATTTGACGACACAAGTCTTCTTTTAGCAAAGTTTAATTAATATATCGCATCTGCAGAAATAGTTATTTGACTATGACTAGTTAAGCAGTTATGTACTTTGTTTTGTGGATGGGTACTTTGCTCAATTTAGTTGATTTTGTGGATATGTAGTTAAATTGTAATTGTAACAATGTATCATCAAGGAAAAATACTGAATTATAGAGTTGTATATGATATATTAATGAAGATAATAGTTTTGATTACTTATTGACATCCATAAATAGAAATAACATTTTATTTATAAAATCTAATGTCTAAAACCAAAATAGACATCAAAACAAATGATGTCTAAGAGATGAATATAAATCAGTTCTTTTTGTAAAAACAGATGTTTATAAGTTCATTAGACATCAGTACATGATGATGTCTAAGATAACTATAGACATCACTTTATCTGCTAAAATTATGATGTCTAATATCCAAATAGACATCTTTTCCAAAAAAAGAAAGTGATGTGTATGTGAAAAATAACTTAGTTTATTTTATGTTTTCTAGAATATAAGACATGCAAGTTGTTTATAAAATTAATTATATCTAACCTATTTTGTAGAAAAACCGATGTGTATTGAAGGAAATATCGATGTCTATGTTAGCACAGACATCAGTTTCTGGCCGATGTCTAGAATAGACATCTCCGACAAAGACATCACTTGCAAAATAACATAGACATCGGCCAGAAACTGATGTCTATTGATGCTTTTCTTGTAGTAATGGTCTTTTTGATAATTCAATTTTGGTATACCTCGAACATGATCTTTTGTTGATATATTTCTAATCAACTTCATGTTGGCATGCCCTAATCTTCGACGCCAAAGCCATGGGTCATCATTTGTAGTGATTAGGCACACATTCTCATGCTTGCTCATATAACACGTATAGACATTTTTGTTTCGAGGGCAAGTGAGAATCAATTTCCAATTTTTATCTAAAATAGAACAATGAGTAGTATAGAAAATTCCCGATGTCTCCAATTCCGACAATGATGCCTTTACTACTATCACCAAATGTAACGCTTCCCGCAGTTACCTTTTTGAAAGGCATATGATGTAGCCTATTTGTATTTCGAGAATACAACTCAACTTAAACAAGATTGTAATAGTAAATAGTATATAGACTATCACAAGGAATCTCATATTGTATTATCTGTCAGAAGAAAAAGATCAAGGTCAATCTACAGACTTGAGGAATTGCTACATTGAAAGAAGCTCAGTCAACTGATCAAGCCTCAGTGGAGTATTCGTTAAGAAGTGGATTTATTTGAAGTGACAGAGATTTCAACAGTGACAGGTGATTAACAGTCAGAGTACAAGAGATTTAAAGAGAGATGAGACATGAAAAAGGACCACGTGTTTAAAGTCAGAAATGAAGAACAATCATTGAAGTTAGTCGTTCATGAACCAGACAGTACATCGAACGTCAACAGAAAATTCAATGGTATTCCTTTATTAATTTCAGTGGTTCAAGAAAAGATTTGGCTACTTAAAGGATTCATATTTATTCTTCTTTTAATTGATTAAATTATGTGGTTAATTTATTTAATAAATTAATTCTATAAGAATTAATTTATTCTTTAAAATAATTACTTAATTAATTAAATCAGAATTTTATGTAAAAGAAAATTAATTAAATGATTATCAGAAAATCATTTAATTGATTTAAGCTGAAAATTGTACTGATACTACCTTTTTAGAAAGGTAGTACCGAAGGTAGTACAAGCTTATTCAGAAGGTAGTACCGAAGGTAGTACAAGCTTATTAAGAAGGTAGTACCGAAGGTAGTACAAGCTTATTCAGAAGGTAGTACCGAAGGTAGTACTAGTGTTATTCAGAAAGGTAGTACCGAAGGTAGTACAAGTTCATTTCAGCAAAGGTAGTACAAGTTCAATCAGAAAGGTAGTACCAAAGGTAGTACCGCCAATTGAAAGGTAGTAGCCTTCTTGAAAAGGTAGTACCGGCCATTTAAAAAGGTAGTAGCCTTCTTGAAAGGTAGTCCCGACCATTTAAAAAGGTAGTAGCTAATTTGTGAAAGGTAGTTCGAGGCTTAATTGTGATCAGTTTTGGCAGAAGGTTGAGAAGGTTTAATATAAAGATCAAGGCTGGTACACAGGCAGCAGACACGGAAATATCAGATAAAAAAGAAACAAACCCAGCTGATCTCTCTCTCATCTTTAAAGCTACTGACTAGTTCAATTAATTCACAGAAAATTAAGTTCAACTCTTTTGTAATATTTTATCCATTAGAACATAATTATTTGTGACTCTTGTACTATTAGCGAGTTTTTACTCCTAATCTATATCTCGATTTTTATTAACAAATTAAGAAAAGTTCATGTCGAATTTTCTAATTTGTTTTTATTAACTTGATATTACTCTGTACTGATTTTGTAACAACCATCAAGTTTAATATATCGTTATATTTAACTTGAATTTTGTTTCAATTAATTCCGCACAAATTTGTCTAAACTAAATTTTATTTAACAGACAAATTTATTTAAAAAGATAAAGATTGTATTCAACCCCCCCCCTACAATCTCAACGGACCTAACAATTGGTATCCGAGCCGTTTGATTGATATACAAATCAAGATCCTATCCTTATTCAATAAAAAATCAAGCTCGAATTTTTAACTCACTTAAAAATTCATCATGTCTTCTAAAGCCATTGTTAAAATTCCTATCTTTTCTAAAGATAATTATGATATGTGGAAAAATAAGATGGAGTTGTTTCTTGATGTTACAAATCCCAAATATTTGGGTGTTATGAAAAATGGACCTAAAATTCCAATGGTTCATGAAGAACAAGTTGTTACTGATGGAGCTGTTACAGCACCTGCTAGATCCTATGAAAAGGACCCTAAGCTCTATTCTTCTGTTGATAAGGAGGATGCTGGATGGGACAAAAATATAAGACTCATCCTAATAGATTCCCTAGATGCTGTGATGTACAGTCATGTGATGAATTGTAAAACTGCTAAACACATGTGGGAAACTATTGAGACCATCAATGAAGGAACTGATGAAGTCAGGGAAAATAGACTTCAAATTTTAACCTCTGAATATGAACACTTTAGAGCTGGCCCTAATGAAGGCATTCAAGAAGTGTTTGAAAGGTATAACAAAATAATCAACAACTTGCAAGTTCATGGCAAGCACTATACACAAAAGGAGGTTAACATGAAGTTCTTACTGACCATGCCTACTCACCTAGAACATAGGATAACTGCCATTAGAGAAGCCAAAGACATGAATCAAATTACTCTTGAAAGGCTCTTCGGCATTTTGAAAACCTATGAGTTGAAACAAGTTCAACAGAAAGAAATTCATGGTGAAGGTAGGGTTCCAAGTTCTTTTACAGCTCTAGTGGTTGAGACTCCAAAGGAAGTGGAAGCTAAGGTTGTTCGACCTTACAGCTCTGACAAGGAACAGACTGAAGTGGAACATGGTCAAACACCAGCTACTCAGGATGGTGGAGAATTTTACTCATTAGAAGAATTGGATCAGCTGGAGGATGAGTCAATGGCTATGATGGTGAGGCAGTTCAGTAACTTCAGGTTCAGAAGGAATCCCAAGTTCAAGTTCAAATCTAACTACAACAGATTCCAGAGAGGAGGTTCTTCATCCTCTAGTAACAGGGGAGGATACAAAACTGGAACTGTTGACAGAAGTAAGATCAGGTGCTTTAAATGTAATGAACTTGGACACTTTGCAACTGAGTGTCATCAACCTCAACAAGATGCAAGGAGAGAGTATGCATCTGGTAAGAAGAATACAGACAAAGCCTATGTGGTACAAGGCAAAAGCTGGGATGACACAGACAGTGATGATGAAGAGTTTGGTAATTTTGCGCTGATAGCAAATGTTGAAACATCAACTCGGTATAATACTCCGATAATACTTACTGATGCTGAGTTGATTGATAGCTTACGTAATTCCTTGGGTAATGCACAAACTGAAAATGCTAGAATAAATTTGTTAAACACTAATCTTGAAAATGAAGTGTTAGAACTAAAAAAAGTGCATGTTAATCAAGATCAGCAAATAGAAGAAATAGCTCGACTTAACTACAGAGAAAAATCGATATCAGAATACATGTTAAAACAAGTTGCTAAAATTGCTGAACTTGAAACTAAGATAAAGGATCAGAATGTTAAATTATCTGCTTGTTTTAATTCTGTTAAAACTTCTAAAGAGTTTTTCAATAAACAAGCTGTAGACCGAACCGTAGGAATAGGGTTTGGCTACAACGAGGCTATTGGAATGTTAGGCATAAACTCCCCTAATCCTGTTAGTGCTAAAGAAAGGGGAATACCACATGTGCTTAAGGATGTTGAAGATCCACTCTTTAAGAAGTCTGTTGCAGAGCCTCTAGATTTGACTTCTCTTGTTATTCAAGAGGAGATGCGTACTAAGGACATTGCTAGTGGAAGTGTCCAACTTAATGAAAAATCTGTTAAGGCACCTACAACCAAAAATGTTAAATCTAATAAGGTTGTTTCTAAGGAACCAGTTAAGTTTGTTGAGTCAACCAGTTCGTCTAAAACTGGGTTAGGTGGTAATAAGTTGAAGCAGAACAATAACATGTCTAACATGAATACCATGCCTATTATTGATTCTTCTCATAAAGCATGTGGTGTTGTCAATTGTATGTCTTTTGCTTTTAATGTCATGTCTGCTTACTTTAATGGTAATCATGCATGTGCTGATAAGACTACCCCTCGATAACATATGAACAGAAACACAAATGTTAGATCAAAGACTGCTAGTCCTCCTAATGTTAGGAGAGAGACAGTTGTACCTAAGCCTAAACAAAGTTTTACTAAGGCTGTTTACAAGGTCAAATGTCCAGTCAATGAAACAAGTGTTATTGCTGGTAAAAAAACATGGATACCCAAGATTAAACAAAAGATTGTCAAATCTGTTTATAGGGTAAAATGTTTATTGACTAATGGTAAAATTGGTGTTAAGGTGAAAAATGTTGTTTTGCCTAACAAAGGCCAATTTTTCAAGTACTCTGGACCCAACCAAGCTTGGGTCCCGAAGATAGTTTAACCGTTTTGGCATTGCAGGGTGTGTAACAGGTAGATCGTGTTATGTGGATTCTGGACAGTGGATGTTCAAGGCATATGACCGAGGATAGAGCCCTGATGTCAAGAGTGGTGAAGGAATCTGGCCAAGTGGTATCCCTTGGAGATAACAGCAAGGGTATGACTCAGGGTCAAGGCTATTCAATAGCTATGAAATGTTATCAGTAATAAAGCATCTTTTACAAGATGAAGAGACTACTATTCGAGGAATAAGGAAATAGAACTTATCTGTAGCTGACATGGAATCTAAGTCAAAGGTGAAGTCAACAAGGTCAAATCTAAAGCTTCATCAAACAGGAGTTCAGCTATGACATAAGGAGCTCTCTCACCTGAATGTCATATCAAGAGATTCTTTCCTAGAAATCGAATCAGTAAAGGAGACTACCTCATCTAGAATTAATGTAAAATGAAATTATGAGGCATGTCATGAAGGGAAGTCAAAGAAGCATCACACAGAAGTTCTACATCAAAGAAAAATATACTTTAGTGGTGATGACTGATGACTTCTCTCAACAAACAAGTTGTTGTTCAGACAATCTGAAGACAAGACACAACAGAAGGTGATTGAAAGTCTTATTGATGTTCAATAACTTGTAGCTCCCGGCTGTCAATGGTTATGGTGATTCAGATCCAAGCAATGTCAAACATGGAGAATCTTCATGTAAACCCAGCAATAGCTTAGGGGGAGCAGCAGAAGGATCAACTAGCCAAATCAACACCACATTGAAAATCAAAGGACACTATGAGAACATGTCTGCCAAGACGAAGAGTGTTGACTCAATTAATTCTTTGTCCTAGTTCTTAGTGTTCCTAATGGTGGAAGTAAAAGACTAGAAGAGCTTCAAGTACCAATGATTATTTTGTTAGTTTTTTTTTCCAGAAGAAACTAATAAAGCTACAAAGGCTCTGAATGATCCAAATTGAGTGATTGCAATGCAAGATGATCTCAATCAGTACAAAAGGCAGATCAGAGGGAAGCTGGTATCTAGACCAAACAACAAGGTTGTATTTGGTACAAGGATAACCAGAAGTCTAACTGGATGTCAAGGCATTGTTATGAGGGACAAAGCCAAACTGGATGCAAGGTTACAATCTAATAAGATAGTACATCTGACAAGAAGCACCAGTGACAAGAATTGAGGATATCAGGCACCTGCTGAATATTCAAGATTATAATGGACATCTGGACCTACTGAATCTGGATGCTAGAGGAATGTGAACAAGTGCACTCCTGGTTGTTGAGATAATTGAAGATCTCTACAAAGACGGATCAAATGAGTTGTACAAAAGCTAGAGAACACAAGGAAACAAATTCATCTCCAACAACTCTATGGAACACTCAAGGCTAAGCATTTTGCATAAGGTATCAATTCTTTCGAGAACATGTCTTTAGTTAAGAATGACTTGCAGACACGTTTGCTAAATCACTTGATGAAATTAATTTTTCAAGATTGGTTTGTAAATTTGGGATTTTATTAATGCTATGTGATTTGTAAATCCCATCTGTTAAGTAATTCTTAAGTAAGCTCACAAGTATTCAATTGTTTGTATTGAAAGGACTTGTGATTTTACTATAAGTAATTCTTAAATGATTTTACAAGTCTTCAATTGTCAATATTGAAAGGACTTGTGAACTTATTTACATCCAGACCTCAAGCTGAAAATTATCTATTGAATGATTGCCATGTGTATAATTGTAATATATTTGAGTGGTGATTATTTAAGGATAATTTAAATATTTAAATGCTAAAATCTAACTCATAGAGATTTAGTATTTAATTATTTAATTATTTATTTTGATTAATATGAGTTATAGAACCTAAAGCAATTCAAGTTAGTATTTGCTCTATACCTCATTTATCAAAATAAATTTGAATCATAACTAATTTGGACCTATCTGTCGTGGTCTTCAATTAGTTGTGAGATGTTAATTCTAGTGAACTTATTAATGCATCATTTTCAGAAATTCACTATGATTAATATCATGATTATAACAATTGGTTGCATTGAAGTTTTGACTTATATCAGTTAATGATATTTAGTTAGAATTCTATTTACAAACTAATTTTGAGATGTATTGGTTTAAGTGAAATTACTTAGAACTCTAAGTAATCATTGTCTTATCTTTTGAAATTCACTCATTCTACTATACAAGGTGTGAAAATTATTTAAGTAGAACTATCGATATTGTAATATCTAAAGTTACCATAGTTCAGTTACTTCGAATAATTTTTATGCTTATTTGCAAGCTTCTAATCACTTTGATAATAAATGTTATATACTATGGATCAAGGTGTATTGGACTTAGAATATCATCTCTAAGATTGCAGACAAGACAACTTTGGTAATTAAATCTTATCTATAGAACCAAGGTTGTCTACCAACAAACAGTTGTTAGGAGTTAACAATTGTTGTTATCGAGGAGTTGCCTTAAAGTCATAAGTTTAAAATGTTAATGATGATAATTATCCAAGTGATAGTGGTAGAAACAATTTTAATCTTAGAGATACCCATGTCACTGGAAAATAATCATTAAGTCAAGCTGGCAATAACTCGGGGGAAGTAAATAAATGGATCAACTGGTCAAACACAACATCACAATGAAGAACAAGGCGATTCATCAAGATCTAACCTTCTCGCACAATCTGTTTGGAATAAAACTAATCATTGATGATCCAGATGTTGGAGTAAGAACTAGAAGGGCTTCTCAGAATCAAGGTATAGAATCTAAGGAATCTGAGAAAGCAATTGCTGATCCTGAACAACAAGAAGCATGGAAGCTGGTGCCTAGGTCTAAGCACCAAGTAAATGGTATGACATTCTTTCCAAATCCTTACTTGTTATCTTTCTAAAAAGGACTGTCATAGTCATTCTCTTGTTATACTCCATGTTTCTGTATTTTAGAATGATAATTTTTTTTTTTCTAAAAATATTTTTCTCTAATTCTCAAGTTAGAATTTTTGAGGAAACTATTTTTGTTTAAAATTTCATTATTTTAAAGTAACTACAATGTTTATGATAGTTTATTAAATCATATTTTTACTCTAAATAATTTTCTAGTAGAAAGTTATTTTGTTAGAAAATATATGGATTTACTAACCTATTATAAATATTTTTGTATATACTTTAATGTGTTTGTACAAGTATTGTAATTCTCGGATGTTAATTTTTGTTAACATGTTTTGTAGTGTTTGTTCTTTTGTTATTAATGTGTTATTTCCGTCAAAAGGACAACCTATGGTATTTTTAGTATTTTATATTTTCTATTTAGCTATGTTAAGTAGTTATTTTGTTGTAAATATTTTTGTAAATTATTATCTTTTATCTTTAATATTCTGTAAATAGTATTATTACAATCATTTTTTAATATAAAAAAATACAATTAATAGAATAAAAAAATGAATTTTTCTTTTCTTTTTAGTTTTATTTTATATAATTATTATGTATATTATTTCTTATTTTTGTATATTCTTTTTCATGTGTATATAAATAGTTTGTATAGTTTTTACAGTTTAGTCACTATACTTTCAAAACTTACAAACAGGTCCCTATACTTGGTTCTTTTGTACTTCTTCTGTTTAACACACACATATCATGCTGTTTTAACTTCTAATCTTTGTTGTGTTGTTGTTATTAACAGAATTTCTTGTATAGGACCATTGTTGGTATCAAATTGGTATATGTCAATTCAATTGTTTAGGAACTAACGTTTGATTTTCAGGATCTAACAATTGGAAGACAAGACCTATCAATTGCTAACAGTTTCTAATAGTTGGTATCTATCTTACAGGACCTAAAACATGATAAAATAGTTTTGTTTGTATTGGTTTGAACCAATGTTGTTAAAGGCGAGAGGCGCACCACGGCGCCAGACCCTCCTGGAGCCTAGGCGACGAGGCGCGAGCCGAGGCGCGCGCCTCATCGAAGTGAGGCACTTGGTCAAACTCGGTGGAAAATTGGTCAAACTCGGTCAAAATTGGTCAAACTTGGTCAAAATTGGTCAAACTCGATCAAAATTGGTCAAAATCAGTAGGCAATTGGTCAAAATCAGTAGACAATTGGTCAAAATCAGTGGAATATCAGCCAAGAACAGTTAAAATCAGTCAAAAGCAGTGAAAAATCAGTCAAAATCACTCACAAACAGTCCAAATCAGTCAAAAAATAGGCTAAAAGTGCGCCTCTTGCGCCTCACTACGCCTCGTGCCTCGCTGCGCCTCGCGCCTCGGGTGTAGAGGCGCGCGCCTCATTGAAGTCGATGCGCCTCGGTCAAGTCGAGGCACTAAAAGTGCGCCTCGCTGCGCCTCGTGCGCCTTTAACAACACTGGTTTGAACATTAACTTACATTAATTCGATTAATTTTTATTAATTGGATTTTTGCCTTTGTTTTTGTTTAGTAAAACTGGCTCAAGATCTATATCTTTCCTAACTCAAAATTTCTTTCTACAGCTGTGATTGCTTCTATTGTAAACCTTTTGAAATCATAACTGTATATCATTTCTCTTAAGATAAAATGCAATATTTTCTTAGAAAACTTTTCATTGACAAAAATGCATTTTTATCTCTATTGCTTATATTCTGTGATGCAGGTTCATCTATTTGGAGTTTTGTATTCTAACCTGTTTAGTCATGAGGTTGTAAACCCAACAACTTTTATCCCAGACTACGGTCAAACTCAAACACATTCTATCTTACCCCCTAAATGGAAGTAACCTATCAGACTAGAGGTCATCAGGGAGTAACTGCACTTGATGCAGCAAATAAGGATGTGTGGGATATTCAATTGGAAAGTCATTACCTTATACACTATCTAAAATATTTCATATGCACAAAGTGAGATTGCACACACTAAGGATGAATTGACGGAAACCTATAATCCAGCCATTTTACGGTTAGGATTATAAGTTAAAGGTTATTTAATGAACCAAGAGTCTTCACAGACCTCGAGAGAAGGTATTGATCTCAATGCAAAATCTTACAAGATCATTATCTAACTCCCCAGAGGGAACATCTTTGGATCCTGCGGGTAACGGGTCCGACATAGGTGCGGATCGGCAACTTATAAACTATGATTCAGATTTTACCTGATGAGTTTAACAAGGTGATGTCTTCACAGACATTAGAAGGGAACCTTGATCTCAATGCTAAATTTACAGATCATTGTTTACCTTCTCAGAATTCAAATCTGAAAACCCTAAAAAGGGAAAACTAGTAACTTGTAGATTATGACTCAGATTCGTCTAACGAGTCCAACGAGGATTTGGGATTTGCGAACTCCCATTGCACCACTACTGACCTCTCTTAAAGGGGCTAGGGTGCTTTTTCCTTTCAGGTACACTAATGGATGTTGGAGCTATGAGTGATATGAGTGATACACCAGCGAGCAAGAGTGTAAACACAGAGAGAAGTGAGACACTCAACACAAATGAGTGGAGAGAAGAGTGAAACACTTGTGAGGTACACTAAACACTATCACACACTCACAGTGAGGAAGAAAATGAAACTTCATTTCTAACAAAGAACTCTATAATTGGTACAACTACTTTGTCAACTAGTTGATTGAAGGATTCCTCAAATAAGGGGGAGAAGTAAAGGGGTACAAGAAAAAGGAGAGTAGGTTAGAAAGGGGGAGCACTGTGCTTAGGAGGATAAGCAAGTCAAGATACTAAGGGGGAGATTTAGATGGAAAAGAAAGGGGACTTTCAGTTGTTAAGAAAGTGGAGATATAAGGAGAGTTACATCACAATAGTTACATCACAATAGTTACATCACAATACTATTCTATTAGTCTTTCAATGTACTATATATAAAGGCTAAATGGAGGAGTAGTAGATTTCCCAGAAGTTATAGAAATGGTATTGATTCACCATTGTCTACATAGTAGGAACAATTGTTTTTCTTTAGTGAGAAAAGCTGTGTCAGAGAAGGGAAGTGATTGTAAATCAAGAACTGCTGATAATCACCAGTGTAAGATGTGAAGGATTATCAGGCAGAGATATGAAGAATCAGAAATGAAGATGAGTTATCTATTGAAGATCAGTTCAGTGCTAGAGGAACAATCATCTATCATTTCATCAACTGAGGATTCTGGAATTGTTAAATCTTAACCAGAGAAATTTCTTTTAGTATGTATTATTTACTAAGCTTTGAATTGCTTTATCTTTTTCTTGTTTAAGTGAGTTAGTTGAGTTATCCTCTAGGTATTTGCTTGTTATCGTCTAACAAACAAATAGGGGGAGATTGAAAGGCATATGATGTAGCCTATTTGTATTTCGAGGATACAACTCAACTTAAACAAGATTGTAATAGTAAATAGTATATAGACTGTCACAAGGAATCTCAGATTGTATTATCTATCAGAAGAAAAAGATCAAGGTCAATCTACAGACTTGATGAATTGCTACATTGAAAGAAGCTCAGTCAACTGATCAAGCCTCAGTGGAGTATTCGTTAAGAAGTGGATTTATTTGAAGTGACAGAGATTTCAACAGTGACAGGTGATTAACAGTCAGAGTACAAGAGATTTAAAGAGAGATGAGACATGAAAAAGGCCCACGTGTTTAAAGTCAGAAATGAAGAACAATCATTGAAGTTAGTCGTTCATGAACCAGACAGTACATCGAACGTCAACAGAAAATTCAATGGTATTTCTTTATTAATTTCAGTGGTTCAAGAAAAGATTTGGCTACTTAAATGATTCATATTTATTCTTCTTTTAATTTATTAAATTATGTGGTTAATTTATTTAATAAATTAATTCTATAAGAATTAATTTATTCTTTAAAAAAATTGCTTAATTAATTAAATCAGAATTTTATGTAAAAGAAAATTAATTAAATGATTATCAGAAAATCATTTAATTGATTTAAGCTGAAAATTGTACTGATACTACCTTTTCAGAAAGGTAGTACCGAAGGTAGTACAAGCTTATTCAGAAGGTAGTACCGAAGGTAGTACAAGCTTATTCAGAAGGTAGTACCGAAGGTAGTACCGAAGGTAGTACAAGCTTATTCAGAAGATAGTACCGAAGGTAGTACTAGTGTTATTCAGAAAGGTAGTACCGAAGGTAGTACAAGTTCATTTCAGCAAAGGTAGTACAAGTTCAATCAGAAAGGTAGTACCAAAGGTAGTACCGCCAATTGAAAGGTAGTAGCCTTCTTGAAAAGGTAGTACCGGCCATTTAAAAAGGTAGTAGCCTTCTTGAAAGGTAGTAACGACCATTTAAAAAGGTAGTAGCTAATTTGTGAAAGGTAGTTCGAGGCTTAATTGTGATCAGTTTTGGCAGAAGGTTGAGAAGGTTTAATATAAAGATCAAGGCTGGTACACAGGCAGCAGACACGGAAATATCAGATCAAAAAGAAACAAACCCAGCTGATCTCTCTCTCATCTTTAAAGCTACTGACCAGTTCAATTAATTCACAGAAAATTAAGTTCAACTCTTTTGTAATATTTGATCCATTAGAACTTAATTATTTGTGACTCTTGTACTATTAGCGAGTTTTTATTAACAAATTAAGAAAAGTTCATGTCGAATTTTCTAATTTATTTTTATTAACTTGATATTACTCTGTACTGATTTTGTAACAACCATCAAGTTTAATATATCGTTATATTTAACTTGAATTTTGTTTTAATTAATTCCGCACAAATTTGTCTAAACTAAATTTTATTTAACGGACAAATTTATTTAAAAAGATAAAGATTGTATTCAACCCCCCCTTCTACAATCTCAACGGACCTAACACTTTTTAATGTTGTTCAAAAGTGACTTGTTACCGGTCATGTGTCTTGAACATCCACTATCAAGGTACCACATGTCTTGTTTCGCGGCAAGACAAACCTACAAAAACAATCAATTAAATTTATAGGTACCCTTTTGTTTTGAGGGTCCTTGGGTTAGTCCATCATATGTAACATTTGAATTTGCATGATAAAATCTAGGCATATGATAATCATTGTTAGGCATATAAATATTTCTAGGTGCATTGGGTCTAACATGATGTGTGTGTCTAGCATAATCATAAGATCTATAGTTAGCACGATGCACATTGTATCTATCATTTACAAAGTAGGGAGCATTTTGAGGATAGTAATTCCGATTAGGAACATATTGATTTCTAGATGCATACCTACTAGCATTGTAATGATTTATTGTGTTTCTATTTTGAAATACCCTAGGTTGTTGAAACCTTTGTTGCCTTTGACTATTGTGAGCAACATTGTTAAATGGTACTTGCCTTTCAACCTTGTATGGTTTTGTTCCTTTACGAACCCATACATGCGTCCCCTTAATTTCACCACTCTTGTATTTGCAATCAAGAACCGAATGTCCTTCTTTGTTGCAATATGAACATTTTAAAGTTTGTGGTCTAGGAGGAGCCATTGTAGGTTGAACATTTCGCACAGGGGGAATGTTTCTATTATATCCCAAACCTTCTCGGTTATGGGTACTTGAGTGTGTACCATTTTATCCAACATCTCATTGCCTTTTGAAAATCTTTGAATAACAACTTCAAGATTTTCTTTTTCTCTTTCTAAGACATCAATCTTGTTGTTAAAGAATCTTTCTTGATCCATAACTTGAGATATGAGCTTAAAATTTTCTTCTTTTATTCTTTGAGTTTCCAATTGTAATTCTTTTTCTTTTGACTCAAAGATTTGGGATAGCTCATTCTCATTTTCAATATTGTTTACTTGAGATTGAGATGTTACATTGTTTTGAACAAATGATTCATTGAGAATCTTTAAGTTCAATAACTCAACATGAAGTTCATGAATATTGTTGTTGAGTTGTACTTTCTCATTTTCAATCTCTTCCACTTGAAGTACTAAAGCCACATTTTCTACTTAAAGATTGAGAGCATTATTCTTGAATGCATTGACTTCACCTTTCAAAAGATGATTTTGATCACTCAAGCATATTATTTCATTTTCATTTTGGATTTTAATATCCATCATCCGAGTAAACTCTTTACTTTACGCGTGATGCATTTCTTCGAGTATCATTTTCTCGGACCACAATGAGTGAAGCCTTTTATCAACATCTTTATACTTATTGTTGATACCTACTACAAGCTCAATCAAATCATACTTACTCATATCAACTAAATTCAAGTTAGATTCGTCTAAATGCACTTTATTTGAAATGTAGTTGAGATTAACATTTACCTCTTGATTTGAAGTGGAGGCTTGTGTTGAAGTAGCTTTGTCTCCGATAGCCATTAAGCATAGATTGACAACTTCTTCACTAGCTTCTGGAGCTTCTTCATCTTCACTCAAATCCCAACCATTTTCGGCCACGAGAATTCTACCTTTAGAAAGTTTTGGACATTCTCTTTTAAAGTGACCCAGTTGTTTACACTCGAAACACACTTCTTGTGTTTCCTCCGGATTTTGTTCTTTATGTTTTGGAGGAGTGTAAGGGGGATTATTATTGTTATTGGCATTGTTATAGGCATTAGTATTTTGAGCGCCTTTGCCTTTGTTATAGCTCGTTGGTGGAAAATTACTCTTGTAGTTAGGAGTATAATTTTGAGAGTAATTTGGCCTTCCTTTAGAGTTAAAAACTCTTTGTTGGTTATTTGATTTTAGGAAGCCTTTTCCATATCTTTGAGCTTTGCTTTGAAGCACACGACGAAATTGTCTCGTTAGTAAAGCAATTTCGCTTTCATCGAGATCTTGTAGTTCTTCGTTTAAATCTTCGTCGTTTTCATTTTCATCGATTAGTATAGCTTTTAAAGCCATATTTTTATTTTTGTCTTCCACTTTGGGAATGACCTTATCCGGAAGATTGTCTTCTTCGTATGCACGAAGGTTTCCGAATAGACTATCGATGTCATAATCATTTAGATTATGCATTTCTTTAATTGTAGTAACTTTAACCTTCCAACTAGGAGGTAAAGATTTAAGAACTCTTCGGTTCTTCTCATTACGGGTATAATTTTTCCCGAGTTGAGATAATTCATCGATTATACGAGTAAATCTTGTTTCCATATCGATGATATTTTCTCCTTCTTGGAGTTTAAAGTTCTCGTATTCTTGAATCAAAGTATCCATCCGAGAATCTTTTATATTAATGGTACCTTCGTAGGTAACCACTAATTTGTTCCACATCTCTTGTGTCGACTTGAAATTGTTTACTCGTTTATATTCTTTTTCGGCAAGTGCACTTGTGAGAACCATTTCTGCTTTAGCCGCAGTATTCATCATATATTCTTCGGCGAGAGTGTATTCACTAACCTTCTTTTCAACGACGACACCGTCAACGGTTTCGGTAGGAATTACAACTCCGTCTTCTATGGCCATCCAAACTTTGACTCCTTGAGATCTAGCATAGATGCGAAACCTCATTTTCCATGTTGCAAAGTTGGTGCCATCAAATAGATGAGGGCGAGAGCTAGATAGGCCTTCACCACAACCGATGGTATTTAGATACGCCATGTAGGATCACTTTATGTTGTGCCTGTAGATCTGCAAATCACTCAACAAACACGTTAAAAAGCACCTCCCTGATACCAATTGTTAGGTCCCGTAAGATGGCTATATTAAGCAAGAAGGGGGGTAGAATAGCTTAATTACCAATTTAAAAAATATTATGGCGTTTTAAAATATTTTTCCCTTTTTAAAATATTTTACCGAGTCGTTAGAAGTTTATAAGTGCGGAAAATACACGACAAGTAAAGAAAGTACCACGCAGGAGATTTTATCCTGGTTCACGATGGCACAACCCCTAATGGATTCGCTCACCCCTACTCCAGTCCCCGAGCTCCTCTCCGGACTCGAGATTTTCCCTTAAAAATAAACTCGCTCCTTTAGTAGGCGGAGAACCCTTTACAACCCCACAAATATTTATCTTGATGCGTAACTACCCGTTACCACCTCAAAATAAATGCAAACAAATACAAGACTCGTCTTGGTGCGTAACTACCCGTTATCACCTGAAAGTCGTTGTAAAACCTACACAACTTATCTTAGACAACAACTCCCCGCTACTTCTTCAAAGTTGATGTAGAACCTTGGTGTAGACTATTGATTCTTTGCTTTTATCGGTCTTGGGTCTTAGATGATAGGTCTCGGGTCTTTCCTCTTCCTCACGGTGCAAAGGCCATTAACTCCCCGCTAGTGCCTAGGACTTGGGTCTTAGAACGAGCATCACCTCACTTCAACTTCACCTCACTACAAAAGTTAGACAACAATATCTATGATACAAATATGATGAAGAATATATAAGTTGGACTAGTATGTTACGGTACTAAGTCCAAAGATGTAACTTTAATATTCGCATAGGAATATTAAGTTATATTGTAAGTATACTTCCTTTGATATTTAAATTAGGATAAAAGCATACTTTTATAAATTACTCCCGATAGATATGAATAATGATGGAGTAATATTGGAAGACCTTATTTAAAAGCTATAATGCTTTAAGGCTTCGAATTGTATACCTTTGTTTGACTAATACAATGTCAAGGTATAATTATAACTTCTAGCACGAATCAACTTTTTAGCCACACGAAACAATAAAAGTAACTCGCTTATCTATAGGATAAAACGAGGACCACTATTATGCGTTAAAAACAAGTGGCTAACTTGTGCTCTTTTAGAAGTAGTATTCTTTCTTTTGATAGATCGTTTAAATCCAAGAATACTTTAATAACAATACTCCGTTAAGACAAGATAAAATAAATATAACTCGGAGTTTGTTGATGTATAAAGTCCGTTAAGCTAATAGGCTTAAGGCTTTTAAGATGTATACTTCCGTTTGACTAAATACAATGTCAAAGTATAATCTTCTTTTAACTTCTTGCACTAAATAAGTTTATGGCCACTGTTAGTTACAGCGACATGCCTGTATACAGCTAATAACAAGCCTAATTGTTTGTAATGCTTTGCATTACTTACATGACCTCTTAACTGAGGGAACCTCTAGTTGTAGAGTTTCTGTTTGTATTGTACTTGCAGTAGGCATCAAATCCTAGTTGTGTAACTGTACTTATAGAGTCTAGAATAATGCTTGAAAGAAGTTCCAAGGTTCATGCCTCAAGCAAGAAGATAAAGACTGTCAAATAATCACAGTTGGGATTTGAAGAAATGAAGAATTTGCCTAAGTACCAATTCGAGAAGTATATTTGTCTATTCGAGAAGTCCAGCATTCGAGAAGTCAGGGATTCGATATCTCAAGACACTATTCGATATCTCTGAATACACTGTTCGATATATCATTCGATATCTCAGAGATTCGATATGTCTATGTACTCTATTCGAGAACTCAGGAAGCCAACAAGTTAAAGTAGTATTCGAGTTTTCAAGGAGTCAACAAGTCAAAGTTCCATTCGATATCTCAAAGACTCAGAAAGCTATTCGATATCTCAAGGATTCGACAAGTCAAGTGTTTTATTCGATAACTCAAGGAATCCTGAAGAAAAGAGCTATTCGAGAAGTAATTCGATATGTCAATATAACAGTGTTCGAGAACTCAGAGTTATCGATCAAGTCAATTCTAGTTCTCGAATCAACTACTTAGTCACTTCTCGAATACATTCTTGGAGACAAAATACTGAAGAAATTGTACAAGTCAGAAACCTGCAACAAGCCAATGCACTTTATGGACCACAATCTGTAACGTGCTCTGGAAAGCCTACAAGGAAGCTTGGAGAGATATAGAAGAGAAAAGGGGCTAAAGAAGTGGATCTGAACAGGCTTTGCAAAGTCAAATCTGTAACCATTTGGACACTTACTCAAAAAGGATAGACAGACTAGAAAGTAATTTGTTCAGCTACCTTATTTGTAGTAAGTAGGGTGTATCCATGTTCTATAAGGATACAGCCTCACTTCCTTAGTCAATTAACTTTGTAACTTTGTGAGTCAAGTTTTTCATACACTGTAAGCTGTATCTCTCTGAGAAAAACGAAGCTGAGAATACTATCATTTGTATTCACAGATTGTAGCAACCTTTATCTAATAATACATTAGATTAAAGTGATATTGTGTTTTGTGTTATTCTTTATCCGCACCTTCAATCTTGCACACAAAAACACTCTTGCTACATAGACTCGAAGAAGAAAAGTTCAAGAATCCATTCACCCCCCCTCTGTATTCTTTTATCGTATTCAATACTCAACAAGTGGTATCAGAGCGGGCTGTTTATTCAAAAATAGAAAAACGATCATGAGTTCGAATACACCAACGACTACAGGAATGGTGAAAGTCCCTAAGTTTGACAAAGATAACTTCAACCTCTGGAAGATAAAGATGATGTTGTTCATCAAAGCCTCTCATCCTTTGTATCCTGAGATTCTTAAGAATGGTCCTTTTGTTCCACAACAAGAGATACCAGAGAAGACTGTTGGAACCACAACTATCCCAAGATCTTATGAGGCCAATGATCCATCAAAATGGACAGAATCAGAAAGGGAGAAGGTTGCTCTTGACAGCCACCTCATATTGCTTATCATTGATTCCATGGACATGTCAATGTTTGCAAACATTGCATCATGTACATCTGCCAAAGAAATGTGGGATCACGTTGAGGTGTTGTGTGAAGGAACTGATGAGGTTAAGGAAAACAAGAAACAGATACTGGTCACACAGTATGAGGCTTTCATGGCACATCCCAAGGAAAGCATTACTGAGATGTTTGAGAGATTTCACAAGCTAGTTACTGAGTTGCAGATGAATGGCAAGGTTTACAGTACCAAGGAGTTAAACATGAAGTTTCTGCTATCCTCACCAAACCATCTAGAGCAAAGGGTCATTTCTCTAAGGGAAAGAGATTTGAACAAAGTTATATATGATGTGCTCTATGGAGTCTTAAAAACTCATGAGCTTGAGTTGCTTCAGAAAAGGGCTATCCAAGCCAATCAAGGCAGAATGGTAAACACATCATGTGCCTTGATTGTCAATAAATCTATTCAAGACCTAGAAGCATCCACAAGCCAGTTAAGGATAGAGGAGGTAGTGGAAGAGGAAGAAACTGAACCTGAGGTAAGTGAACCTGTTGAGGAGAAGGAGGAAGAAGAGTTTTACACTCTTGAAGAACTAGATGGGATGGAAAACACTTCATATGCTTTCATGGCCAGGAAATTTCCAAACATCAGATTCAAAAGGAATCAACCCTTCAAACCCAAAACCCAAAACCATTCATTCAACAAAAACAAGGCACCTGTGAAACCAAACAAGAATAAGTTTAAAACCAGCCATGTGGATAGGTCATCTGTAAGGTGCTATAGATGCAATGACCTAGGGCATTTTGCCAGTGAATGCAAGAAGCCTAAAAAGAAGGATAGAGATTATCTTGAGCTTGAAGCTAAGTATGAGGCCCTTCTGAAAAAGAAGACACAAGGTAAGGCCTACATAGCTGAAGGGAAGTGTTGGGATGATTCTGACAGTGATGGAGATGAGCAAGAATTCTGCAATTATGCCTTGATGGCCAATTCCAAGGATGACACATCTCCATCAGACCCTCAGGTACCATCTCTCACTACTATAGACATGTCTGTTTCAGAGTATAAATGCATGATTGAACAACTATATGTTGAAATGTTTAACATTCATACTAGTATGACTGCTGCTAATGAAGAGATTGCTAAACTGTCTACTAAAAATGAAATGTTAACCAAAAAGAATGAGGAACTTGAGCTAACTGCTATGCAAATAGAAAACCTTAAGAAAGAAGTTGAATATCTGCAGAATAATGTGTTGTGTGCTAGTCAGGTTGAAAAGGCTCTTAGGGATGAATTAGCTGAAAATGAATTCAAACTAAAAACTTTCAAGAAATCATCTGGTCTAGTGAAATCCTACTGTGAGAAAATTGAAGCAAAACCCAAGGCTGCTATTGGACTTGATTATGACACTCTTAAACAGAGAAAAGGCTATGCTATCATTGAAGATGACACAGTTGTTCATGAGGAAGTGCCTCACATTTTGAAAAAGACTGAAAATCCAATTTTTAAGGAACCAACATTTGAAATTGATGAGGATGCCTTACTCATCAAACAAATGTTGAATGATGAGGATGAGGCACAATCAAATGAACAACAAGCATCATCCAAGAGTTAGAGTGTCAAGTCAAAAGACAAGGAGCCAGTAGTTGATAGGCCAAGACCTAAGAAGTTTGTTAAGTTTGTTTCAGCTGGGAAGAGTGAATCAAAAAAGAAAGTGACTAAGAAGAAACAGAACAGAAATGGCAAGTTAGGGATTAACAAGGATAACAACTATGCATATATGCCTAATGCCCCTAGGAAAACTTGCCAGAACTGTTTCAGTACCAATCATTTAACTCATGCATGCAAGAAACCTATTGGTAGTGTGTCCAAACCTTTCTATGATTGTTCCGTGCCTCTAAGACATAGAGATGCACCATTTTGTGATAAATTTGACTGTATGCCATGCAATATGAATGTAATGACTAGTTGTTTCAATCCGAGAAGGCAATTCATTGATGGTTGTATCAGTCACAATTCTCACACACACTACATCAGGTCAAAGTCTTCAAGTCCTCCTAAAGCTAGGAAGGTACCTCTGTCACCTAAGTCTGAAGCCTCAGGATCTAAGACTTATAACAGTGACAAGAAGACTAATGCCAAGAAAGTTGACAAGCATGTTGTTTATGATAAAACTGTTTCTAAGTTAGGAAGAAAACCCCCCACTTCTCAACAGTAAGATTCATATAAATCAAAATGAGAGTCGAAATTTCTCTGCCTTCTCTCTAAAACTTCTCTCTCTAAAAACCTCAAACATCTAATCATCTTCTACATCAGTTCTAAAGCTCCACACCCTAATCCATCTCTTCCTTCAAATCCCTCACCTAAACACCATATTTCTTCTTTCCTTTCGAGTAGCATGAGTCGCAAGAGGGTTTCGTTTGTGGATGACTCTGTAATGACTCCTGTTAAGAACCATGTGACAGCGACCCAAGAGGGGTTAGTTCCAGTTTTGAGCCCAAAAAGGGTCTCCTTTGCGGTTGATTTGGTATCGGAGATACCATCTATTAATACTCAATCTAGGGAATTGGAAGGATTGAGTATGAAGAATGCTGGCAAAAAGGGTGTCTTTTGCGTCGGAAGGATTGAGTCGAAAGTGAGCCCGAAGAAAGTGTCTTTTGCGAAAGAATTGGTGTCAGTGATACCGTCGGAGAAGGGTAATCCAGTAAGATCTGCTGGGAAACCCCAACCCAAGAGAAGGTTAGTTTTGGACGGGATTGATGACAACAAAGGGCGGAAATTGGATAATTCTGGACTCGGGGTTGCTCCGAGAACTAGAAGCTCAATCAATATGCTGGAGCCGGTGGCTGGGGTTTCAGCCCGTACCCGTAGCCGGGTCAAACACCATTTTATGGAAGGTAAGGTTTTTTCCCAAAAGATTCCTACTAGATCTAAAAAAGTTAATGTTGATATCTGTGTGGATTTGTCGGACTCATCTTCGTCGGTGGAAGAGGAGATGTTGGTGGATAAAATGGGGTTACAGGAAGAGGCTGCACATGTAGTGACTATTCTAGACTCTCAGGAGGACACTGTTGGTGGTGGAAATGGTATAAGCAAGGTAAATATTGCATCTATTGGGGAGGCTCCAAACCCTGTTAGTGAGAAGACGAGCAATAAGGGGGAAAGGGATGGGCCTATTGATGGAAGTGCGGAGAGGATGCGGACTGAAGGAAAAGGGAAGAAATTGTGTAAGGAAGTGATGGAGGACGGGGTAACCCCACAATGGGGTGAATCTGTAATAAGAATGAAAGAGCGTTTGAATGTTGCTGTGGATGTAGTGATTTTATTCAGAGATTGCATAGTTGCAAATGGGCATGAGTTACCTACGCTATGGGGGAGTGTTGATATGAGTGATTTAGATGCCTTAAATGGGTTACAATCGAGACCGGATATCAAAATTATGAGGGACCTGGGAAAAGCTCTGAATTGTATAAAGCAGCTAGGGAATTACATTAGGAAGAACGGGATTCCTTACCCGGTTTCGTTGGGGGAGAATGGCCTAATTAGTCATGAGATGGAAGATGAGGTGGAGATAGCTGAGTTGCTTGACCACACTTTCTACAATACTGGGTTGAAGCGGAAGGCTTTAGTGGCGGCGAGGCGTAATCTAGAAAATTTAAAGGGGTTCTTTATCTCGAGGGGTTTAGAGGTCCCCTTGTTAAAGGGGTCGCGGGATAGAGAATTCAGTGCTTCTGCTCGAGATTTCAAGGATGTCGAGGATGCGGAGCTTCATGACTTAGTTTGCCGTGCTATTCAGATGAGGGATTATTTGATTGACCTAGGCATTGACCTTCCATTGAAGAGGATGGGGTTGAATAGGGACTCACCCTCAAAGGGCAAGAGTCTAGATCGTTATGAGAATGGGGAAAGACCTGGGGAAGGCGAGATGGGCATGTTCCATGATAAGGAATTCTTTAAAGAGGGGAATACTCAAAAGGAGTCTGTTGATGCTTTTAATGAGATAGGTGGAGGTTGGTTTTCAAGAGATTGCACTCAGGAAAACACGGAAAACACTGAGAAGGCTACTATGATCGATGATATCCCTGATGGGAATATGCAAATTGACTCCGAGGTTGATGAAGCTTTTGAATTTTTGAAAAGCAATGATCTATCTGATTATCACATTAGGACAAAAAGGGATGTGCCTGGAAAAGGTGACCTGCAGATTGGAAGACTTGGGGATGAGATCCCTTGGGAGGAATTTCCTACTGTCACAAGTCTTCCTCCCATTGACTTCACCCTGGACGACCTGGGGGGAAATGAAACAGAGAAAGGGAAGGACAGCCATGGTAAGGCGGCTCCTGAGGATGGTTTGGACTGCTCCCATGCGAAAAACAAGGTGGAAGAAGGCTCTGCATCTCAGGATGAGGACCAGGTGAAGACAGGTGGGTGGACTAAGTCCAAGATCAGGCAATGGAGAGCAAATAGGGGTGGTCACTCTGTTTAAACCTAAGTGCAGTTGCAATGCCTTCGTATTGTAGTGGGTTCTTGGTGGGTTCTTTGGTGGATGCAAGCTGATGTGCTTGGTTTCTTTATAATATGTAGTGGCTGCAGAGTAGTTTTGCTATCTTTTTCAATTGCTTTGTTGTAGTCTGCTGTAGACTAGTTAGTTTGATGATTTTAATATCTGGATGTTGATCTCGCGGGGTATGCCCCTAGACTTGTTTCAGTTGTTCCGTTTGGTATAAACTTTTAATTAGCAAAAAAAAAAAAAAAAAAAAAAAAAAAAAACTGTTTCTAAGTTACATGGACCCAAACTTGTTTGGGTACCAAAGGAAAAGTAATACCTTTGTGTTTGCAGGGCAAAGAAAGTGAAAAGAAGGTCATGTGGATTTTGGACAGTGGATGCTCAAATCATATGACTGGTGATATGGCCCTGCTATCACAATATGAGGAAAAGGCTGGCCCAATGGTTGCTTTTGGAGATGACAGCATGGGTAACACATTGGGATATGGCAAGTTGAAAGTTGGTAATGTCATCATTGAAGATGTAGCACTAGTCAAGGGGCTCAAGCATAATCTGCTAAGTGTTGGTTAGTTTACTGATAGGGGATTCAAGGTGGATTTTGACAAAGATGAATGTTTGATCACCCATAAGAAGACTGGTGAATTTGCTCTATCTGGAGTAAGGAAGGGAAGCCTGTTTGTAGCCAATATGGATTCTGCAAACAAGGACAAAATTTGTTGCTTTTACTCAAAAGCATCAAATGAAGATTGTTGGCTGTGGCACAAGAAACTATCACACCTGAACTTCAAAGCCATTAATTCTCTAGTCAAAAGAGAGTTAGTGAGAGGCATGCCCACACTCAAATTTTGTCAAGAAGGAGTGTGTGAGGCTTGTCAAAAAGGAAAGATGAAAAGATCAAGCCACAAGACAAAGACAGTGACATCAATAACCAAGCCCCTACAACTCATTCATATGGATTTGTTTGGGCCTGTCAACATTATATCACTAGGAAGAAAGAAGTATGCCTTGGTGATGGTTGATGATTTTACAAGGTATACATGGGTGGAATTTCTGGCATCAAAAGATGAGGCTCCACAAGTAATCATTGAGCATATAAAGAAAGTTGACAAGGAAGCAAAGGCCAACAATGCAAGTGTGATTGCACTGAGAAGTGATAATGGAACAGAGTTCAGAAATGCCATACTTGAAGCATTCTGTAAAGAGAATGGTATTTCTCAGCAATTCTCAGCTCCAAGGACTCCACAACAAAATGGAGTTATTGAGAGGAAGAATAGAACTCTAATTGAGGCTGCTAGAACAATGTTACTTGATGCAAAAATGCCTACATGTTTTTGGGCTGAGGCTGTAAGCACTGCATGCTATATCCAGAACAGAACCCTCATCAACAAAAACACTGGAAAGACACCTTATAATTTGATGACTGGAAAGAAGCCCACTCTTAAGTATGTTCATACTTTTGAAAGCAAATGCTTTGTATTGAAGGATAATTCTGAATATGTTGGAAAATTTGATGCAAAAGCATTTGAAGGAATTTTTCTTGGCTACTCTATGGAAAGAATTGCATACAAGGTTTATGTCATCAGTCAAAAGAAAGTTATAGAAAGCACAGATGTGACATTTGATGACAGCAAACTACCTGGATTAGAAGAAGCCAATGATGAAGATAAAGATCCATTGAAGTTTGATAATCTAGATGATTCTGATGAAGAGACTGAAACTGAAGTTGAAACTCGAGTTCAACAAACTCAAGTGAATGATGATACAAGAGAAGAATTTGTGCCAAACAATAGTGAAGGAACAAGCATCCAAGACACACCTGTGAGTAGTGGCAACTTCACAGGGGGAGGAAATGAGAATGACCATGATGTGGATGATGAAGCAACATCAAGAATGAGAAATCAGGCTGAGCACTCAAGGAAATGGGATAGATCACACACTGCAGAGCAAATCGTTGGAGATCCTAATGCAGGAGTAAGGACTAGGAGAGAAACTCAGAATGAGTGCCTCTATGGCTGTTTTCTATCACAAGTTGAGCCTAAGAAACTTGATGATGCACTGTTGGATCCAGATTGGATTATTGCCATGCAAGAGGAGCTGAATCAATTTGAAAGGAACAAAGTATGGGAACTTGTGCCTGCACCAAAGAACAGAACCATTGTTGGAACAAAATGGGTTCTAAAGAATAAGATGGATGAAGATGGTGTAATTATAAGGAACAAAGCAAGGTTGGTTGCAAAAGGATACTCTCAATAGGAAGGCATTGATTATGATGAGACATTTGCTCCTGTTGCTAGATTGGAAGCCATCAGAATATTCTTGGCATTTGCTGCTCATTCAAACTTTAAAGTATATCAAATGGATGTCAAGAGTGCATTTCTGAATGGAGAGTTGGAAGAAGAAGTTTATGTGCAACAACCACCTGGTTTTGAGGATCCACACTTCCCAGAATTTGTCTACAGATTGCTTAAGGCATTGTATGGACTTAAGCAGGCTCCAAGAGCATGGTATGATACTTTATCACAATTTCTTCTTGAAAATCAATTCACTAGAGGCACACTGGACAAGACATTGTTTTACAAGAAGCATGGTGATGATCTTATCTTAGTTCAGATCTATGTGGATGATATCATTTTTGGTTCTACAAATGAGAAGTTGTGTGAGAAATTTTCTAAACTCATGCAGAGCAGATATGAGATGAGTATGATGGGAGAGTTGACATTCTTTCTTGGGTTGCAAGTCAGTCAAAGGAAGGATGGTATCTTTATCAGTCAGACCAAGTATATCAAGGATTTATTGAAGAAGTTTGACTTGGAAGACTGCTCACCTGCAAAGACACCCATAGCCACTGCCACTAAATTGGATGAAGATGCTAAAGGCAAGAAAGTAGATATCTCAGTCTACAGAGGCATGGTTGGTTCTCTACTCTACCTCACTGCAAGTAGGCCAGACATCATGTTTGCTACATGCTTGTGTGCAAGGTTTCAATCAAATCCAAAAGAATCACATTTGGTTGCTATAAAAAGGATCTTTAGATATCTGAAGGGCACTCCAAACTTGGGACTATGGTATCCTAAGGACACAGGGTTCAATCTAGTTAGTTATTCTGATGCTGATTATGCTGGATGCAGAGTGGATAGGAAAAGCACCTCAGGTAGTCTCTTGGTATAGCAAGAAACAACAATCTATGTCAACTTCTACAGCTGAGGCTGAATACATAGCTGCTGGAAGTTGCTGTGCTCAAGTGCTTTGGATTAGAAATCAACTTAGAGATTATGGACTTGTGTTGGAATGAATTCCAATCATGTGTGACAACACAAGTGCAATCTCTATAGTTGCCAATCCTGTCAATCATTCTAGGACAAAGCACATTGACATCAGATATCATTTCATAAGGGAACATGCAGCTAATGGAACCATTGAGTTGCATTATGTTTCTACAGTCAAACAACTAGCTGACATATTCACTAAGCCATTAGATGAAGCCACCTTCACAAGGTTGGTTAGTGAGATTGGAATGCTGAATTCTTCAGATTCTGGCTAAGTGAATACAACATCTAGATTGTTGCAGCAGTAAACACTTACTTTATCTAAATTCTCAATATTTTTGGAGTAAGTGTTGGCTGAAATATGATTTATAAATATTTCAAATCTGTTGCATATTTTGAAAATCATATTCTCTTGTTAACTTGAAATTTCTGTGAAATTTTGAGAAAATCACTGTTTAATTTACTAGAATATTCTTCAATGAATATGGCTGGTAAATTTTTAAAAAAAAAAGATAGTAAAAATTGAGTTTCTATGAGAATAATTCGACAAGTCAGACTTCTCAAGTGATTCACTAGTCGACATCTCTAACAAGTCTCATTAGAGCACTCTCGAGTTCTCGAATAGAGTCTTTTAGAGTTCTCGAATAGAGGTTTCCTTGACTTCTCGAATATAGTGTTTTAGTTCTCGATTGACTGAGTTCTCGAATACTATATTTGAGTTCTCGAATCATTTGAAAAGGCTGATTTCTCGCTGAATTTTAACCAATTTTGGATTTTTATTCAGAATTACTCATAAAAACATATTTTACCTAATTTAGATTTATTTCTAAGTTAGATAACTGCCAGCTGTGAGCTATAACCTGCTTGACTTATCGAATAAGCCTTTCTTGACTTCTCGAATAGTTGTTTTCTACTTCTCGAATGCCTGACTTGTCGATACAGAACATACATCTAATCGACAATTCAAGTACTTCATACTTTTACAACTTCACATCTATTCGATTCATTTCATTCGATTTCTCAAGCATGCAAACTCCCAAAACCTCTGAAACCCTAACTGTAAAAGCTAAATTTCTTCTTCAACCTTCGATTTCTTCTATCTCTCTCTCACACAAATGGCAACAGTAAAGTTCAACACCAATTTCATTGCTCTAACTAGTGATGTTGAAGCACCCAACGCCAATTTCAAGTGCTTTGTGAAGTGGATGTCTGAATCATACATTAAGAATGCTCTATCTGTTAACCCAACTCTGTACCTCGACATTCTAGAACAGTTTTGGCAGTCTGCTACAGTGGAGGTGGTGGCTCTTGACTCTGCAATATCCTCGTACATCATCTACTGCAAGATTCAAGACAAAAATCTCACTATCACCACAGAGGATATGAATGAGGCACTTGGGATAGGTACCAAAGGAGAGGTGTATGACCCACTTGCTACAAATGCTGAATTAGAAGACTTCTTTGATTTCATCAAATATGCAGACAGAATCAGTCTTGGGCACTTGAACAGGAAGCATTTGAGGAAGGAATGGAGTTATGTGTTTGCTACACTTCTTCAAGTCTTCACTGCAAGAAAATCTAGCTATGACCAAATCAGTACTCCTGCACAGCAATTAGGCTATGCCTTAGCTTATGGAAAGAAGATAGACGTTGGTCTCATCATTCTGCAGGAGCTGTATGGGAGACTTGGTAAGAATTCAGCCAAGAGAGGTAATGAAATTTTCTTCCCTCGTTTTATTCAATCTGTCCTTAATTTCTTAGATGATAAATTGATTGAATTAGATGGGATGAATAAAAATAGAATAGGCTATCCTAAATCCATGACCAAACTCATTTTTGGTAATTTGGAGACTAGGAATGATGTAGATGTAAGACTTAACATAACTCCCCATATGGAGAGTTTGTTTAGAACTTACCCCCACAACATGCCAACATTTGCCTCTAAGTCTGAGTTAGCTAAGCCCAAGCAAGTAGAACAAAATGCTAACCCAGGGCTAGCTAACCACCCTCTCAACCAAACACTGTACCAATTACTAAACCAACTGCATCATCCTCTCAAAAGGGTGATGTTAGTAAAAAAAAAGAAAGGAAGTAATGTCTGCACCCTTGAATATCTTATCTAAAGCAGCATTAGCTGTTGAACTAGGTCTAGAAAGTGAGGAACCAGAGTCACCCTTACAAAGGCCAAAGAAGAAGAAGAAAACTAAGACCACCTCTTCAGTCACACAAATGGCTGAAGTTGTAAAATCAGGGGCAAACAACTCACTAGATGTATCCTCTCAACAGGGTGCATCTATAGAATCAAGCATCCTCCCCCAATGCACTTTCTTGTATTGAGTCAACACATGGGAGTGATAAGGCTGGCACTACACTGAGTGGAGAGCACATCACACTTGAAACTCCCTCTATCTCTCAGGGGGAGTTGCCAAAATCTACTCTACAAGACACTCCTCTTCCAGAATCTAACACTGAAATTTCTTTGGAACCTGCAACTCAGGCAATTGAGATGCAAGGCATTGATCATCAAGAATTCTTTTCTCTTGATGAGCCAATAATTTCAAGTGACTTAGTGCATGACACTTTGCTCACCACCCAGAATCCACATTTAGATGGTGAGGGAATGCATGCTGGGGCATATCCTAATGACACCATCACAAACACAGAGGCTTCACTAGTTTTTACTAGAGACTCTGTGCCTGTGTCAACTGCTGGTGTAACTCATCCCACTTCTGTGGAGACACCAGTAGTAGAGTCAATCCATCCGGTTACAGAAGTTGCATCTGTAACTGGGGAGTCTAGTTTACCTAGCTCTAGCTCTGACTTTATGTCACAATGGCTGAAGCCTGTGCAACATGACAGTGCTTCAGGATTAGGGTCTGTTCCACAAAAATTGACGGTTGAAGCACTTCAAACCTTAATTGTGGATCAGATTCCTGAGTTTGTAAAAATAGCTCAGAACCTTGTCACCTCCAACATCTCTAATCCAGACTATGAGGCCATCCTACTATGCCATAGGGATGATGTGGAGATGCAGAAGGCCAAGATTATTGATGATGCTGAGAGAGATGGCAATGCAGATGCCTGGCTGCAAGGAAAGTATGATGTAACTCTCAGTGAGGCACTTCAATATCTTAGAGAGGAATACATCACCTCACTGGGCTCCAATGCAAAATCCCTGTCTCCTGGTGAAGTGTATGAAGCTGTCAATGATTCCTACAAGGGTTTCCTCAAGGCTGCACACTATCTTGGCAAGGGAGTCAAAACTGAAGTCAACAGGGTGTGTGACAAGACAGCCACTTCAGTAGCAGAAGTAAAGAGGGCCTTTGATGCTAAATTTCCTCAATTAGACAGTGTGGTCAAGGATCTCAAACACTGCAACACCACCTGCACCAAGATGGACAATGGCCTAGCCAAACTCACAGACACAGTCACAGGCCTAGGAAACAGATTTCAAAATCTATCTGACCAGACTACAGAGGCCAATGCTATGCTCAGGACACTGTTCAAAAATCAGTATGGAGACAAGCTGGTCACTGAAGTCCCTGTGCATGAAATGACCAAGTCTGAAGTGAAAAGACTGCAAGATCAATCCTTAACTGGTTTCAAGGCCACTGCACTGCTCACCAAGGTTTATACTCTTGAAAGGGAGGTGGTGTCTCTCAAAGAATCCAATGCCCATCTGGCAGGCAAGGTTATAAATCTAACTGAGCAATTGAACACTCAAGCCACTACTACTGCTAATGTTCTTCTGGATCAACAATCTATGTTGTCTGCCATGATGAAGCACATGGGTATCCCTCTACTTAAAGAATCTTCAACTCCAAAGGCTCCTACTACAACCTCTGTGCCTGACAACAAGCCTAAGGGGGAGAAGAGGATAACAAGGAACTCAAAATCTAAGGGGGAGCCTCAGACTAAGGGGGAGAAATCTCAAACGAAAGGCATTACAACCAATGATAGTGGCCAACCAAGAACTGCTAAGTCATCTCAGTCTGAGAAATCTACATCCAAGGATGATAAGCTGAAGAAAGTGGTTGTAGATGAAGTTGCCAAGCCATCTGAAACTGAAGGGAAGTCAGAGTATGAATTTGACATCCATGACATTGCTAAACAATCCCTTCAATCTGAACCTTCAGAATTCAGAAATGTGCTTACTCAAAGGGTATGTCAAGAAACTGTAAACTCTAGACTATACCATGACATAGCCTTTTTGAAGCATCTACAAGAGTTAAGGAAAAGAGCCAATTTCCATTACTTTGACTACATCAAGCTTCTTGTGCAAGATGTGTTTCTAGTCACTGTAATGAGAAGAGAAATTGTGCAAACCAATCCCCATGCCATCATTCTTTCGAATGATAGAGAAATCTTAATTCACACTGCCAAGAACCTCTTTCACATCCACATTGAAGCCTTTCAAATTCTGTCTAGCTCTGAACTTGGAACAATCATCAAGAAGATAGAAAGGATTAACTCACCAGACAATGATATGCTCAAAGAGATTCTCACCAAGTGCATGAAATCTCAACTGCCTCAAGTAGTTCCTCAGCCTCATTGTATTCTATATGAAAAGGATCAAGACATTGTTGCTTTCAGATTTGGCCAACATCTAAAAGCAAACAACATGTCCACCATAAAGTTTCTGGCTGGAGTTCTACATTCAAGGAGTGGAAAATCTGAATCTGAAAAGGAGGCTCTTAACATTCTGGTGAAGTTTATCAACTCTCAATCAGACATCAAGCCTATTGCTCAAGGTGGAAAGTCAAATCAAGACTAGGATGATCATGATAAAAGTGGAAGCAGGGGTGGAGATCAAGGGATAAGGGCAGTGATGACAAGAAGAAAAGGGATGATAAAAGCAGAAAGAAGAATGATGACAAGTGTGGAGAAAAGGTATATGAAAAGAAGAGTGGAAAACAGCAAGCCTTTGGCATTGCTGACAGTAACCTCACCACAACACAAGACTCTAAGTCTAGGGTGAATACTGTTAGTAGTGACCTAGCAAAATCTACATCTATGGCTTCTGCAACTATTTTTCCACCTCAAGAAGAGAAGAAGATTCAAGTCAAGAAACCATCTGTGTGTTTCAAAAAGCAAACTGCTAATAGAATACTACAATGGTCTACAAACAAAGGTCACATGCTACTGCCAGGCAACCATGTAAAAATGATCAAATTCAAACAAGCTGCAAGGAAACCAAAGCTATCCAAATCAAGGACTCTAACAATCTATCCAGGCTTAAAACTCCAACCATTAGATGAAGACTTTGATGAAGACCAATTGCAATATCTAAGAGCTCAAAGAATCTACTATGCTGCCATTATGAATAACTGCCTTGAGATTAAATATACTGATGGAAGGGAGAAGAAATTCAAACAAGGACAGTGTCAAAATTGGGGCAAGCTATATGAAATAGAAAGAATCATTGCATTATTGGATTCTGAAGACAAAGTGGAGAAAGTATGTAAGCTGGAGTTGATTGATTTTATAAAGATGAAGAGAGACTATGCTGAGAAGATAAGAAAGGGGTGCTTTGAGAAATGGCTAGAAAGGGAGAAGGAGATTGATAGGCTGGAAGTTGAAGCAGAAAAGCTAAGGGCAAAAGGATTGTGTAGAGTTTAATTCAATCCCTATGTGGTGAAGTATAGGAGGAGAAATGGAGATAATGTCAAAATAAAAATGAACCTACTCAGTCACTATCCTGCCAACATTCTGAAACCAGTACTTGAAGATTTCAAAGACTCTATCATGCTTGAAGAATTGGATGCTTTGGCAGAGATCATAAAGGCCATGGATGATAATGCAAGAAAGGAGAAAGAAAGAAAACAGAAAGCATATGATGATCTACAAGCCAAAGCAATGGAGATGGAATCAAATGAGAATGGCTAGTATTTCATCATACTGTAAGATTATTCATCTTGTGATTTCATTCATGTGCTCAATCAAATTTCATACCTGTACTTTTCAAGTTTTATCTTTATGTATGTTAGGCTTGTTATCAGACATGAAATTGTGACTAAGGGTCTCACTCACAATTTGGGGGAGATTGTTAGTTACAGAGGCATGCCTGTATACATCTAATAACAAGCCTAATTGTTTGTAATGCTTTGCATTACTTACATGACCTCTTAACTAAGGGAACCTCTAGTTGTAGAGTTTCTGTTTGTATTGTACTTGCAGTAGGCATCAAATCCTAGTTGTGTAACTGTACTTATAGAGTCTAGAATAATGCTTGAAAGAAGTTCCAAGGTTCATGCCTCAAGCAAGAAGATAAAGACTGTCAAATAATCACAGTTGGGATTTGAAGAAATGAAGAATTTGCCTAAGTACCAATTCGAGAAGTATATTTGTCTATTCGAGAAGTCCAGCATTCGAGAAGTCAGGGATTCGATATCTCAAGGCACTATTCGATATCTCTGAATACACTGTTCGATATCTCATTCGATATCTTAGAGATTCGATATGTCTATGTACTCTATTCGAGAACTCAGGAAGTCAACAAGTCAAAGTAGTATTCGAGTTCTCAAGGAGTCAACAAGTCAAAGTTCCATTCGATATCTCAAAGACTCAGAAAGCTATTCGATATCTCAAGGATTCGACAAGTCAAGTGTTCTATTCGACAACTCAAGGAATCCTGAAGAAAAGAGCTATTCGAGAAGTAATTCGATATGTCAATATAACAGTGTTCGAGAACTCAGATTTATCGATCAAGTCAATTCTAGTTCTCGAATCAACTACTTAGTCACTTCTCGAATACATTCTTGGAGACAAAATACTGAAGAAATTGTACAAGTCAGAAACCTGCAACAAGCCAATGCACTTTATGGACCACAATCTGTAACGTGCTCTGGAAAGCCTACAAGGAAGCTTCGAGAGATATAGAAGAGACAAGGGGCTAAATAAGTGGATCTGAACAGGCTTTGCAAAGTCAAATCTGTAACCATTTGGACACTTACTCAAAAAGGATAGACAGACTAGAAAGTAATTTGTTCAGCTACCTTATTTGTAGTAAGTAGGGTGTATCCATGTTCTATAAGGATACAGCCTCACTTCCTTAGTCAATTAACTTTGTAACTTTGTGAGTCAAGTTTTTCATACACTGTAAGCTGTATCTCTCTGAGAAAAACGAAGCTGAGAATACTATCATTTGTATTCACAGATTGTAGCAACCTTTATCTAATAATACATTAGATTAAAGTGATATTGTGTTTTGTGTTATTCTTTATCCGCACCTTCAATCTTGCACACACAAACACTCTTGCTACATAGACTCGAAGAAGAAAAGTTCAAGAATCCATTCACCCCCCCTCTGTATTCTTTTATCGTATTCAATACTCAACAGCCACGACAAGTAAAGTAAGTGCGATAAATAAGTGGCTAAACTTGTGCTCTTTTAGAAGTTTAAGTTGTATGTAGTATTTCGTTATTTGAATATCCCACGGAACACTAAAGATGTTAGTTGGGAATCCGAACGAAATAAATATTGTTACAATTTTGAATAATCTCACAACTTTAGAGATTAAGTACTTTGATATGATCTTTATTGTAATATAACGTTTCTTTTCAAAGATCAAGTACTTTGTTCAACTCTTTGCTTATATATATATTGCAATAGAGATATGAGTTGGACTTGTGTTTATATTGTGGTTCTCTTTTATAAAAAGACTTTTGGAATCTTTATGTAGATCCAAGAATAGAGATTAAGATGAAGTAGAGAAGTTAAGCACAAATCTCAAATATAAACACAAAGACGAAGCTAAAAATTACCACTTTTAAAAGTCGCCAGAATAATTCGCCGGATTTTGGACGGTGGACGAACTTGGGCAGCCCTTCGGGAGGCCGGAAAGTGGTTGTAGATGAGCTTGCTTGGGAGGACTAAGCTTGGTTGGGTGGAACTAAGCCTGGTGTATTAAAAACCTTGTATATATGGATATATATTTGGGAGAGAGAAGGTTTTTGAGATGAAGTAGATGAAGAGAGATATTATAAATGTGAGAGTGTGTTCTACTTCTAAATTCCCAGCATTTATTTGGCTCTTAGCTTATATTTGAAATGGGTGGATGAGGGGTTTAATTTATAGAGAGAGTTGGGTGGAAGGAATGGTTAGGATTGAATGAAAAGGAGTGGTTGAGATTGATTTCACTTGGATTGATGACATGGAAAGTGGTTTGTGTTTGTTGGGGGTGGTTTTGTGTTTATTTGAAGTGGAATTGGTATTAGAAATCTGCTGTGTTTTAATAATGTATCGTACTCTTATCAATTAACGATTAAATACGTAACATGTATCGTTAATTAAATACCCGAAAAATACGAACCTACCCAATAAATAATTCTAAAAATATGGAGCACTTGGGAATATTATAAAATAATATTCTTAAAAGTTTGGTCAATTTTGGTCAATGTTGACTTGGTCAAACGTGGTCAACTGTTGACTAATTACCTCGGTTTACGTGCCTGGACCAAAATTCCCGAAAAATTACGAAACTTTAATCATGCATACAAAATAGTATTTAAATGATCAATCTCAAGTTTCAAGTCATTCTAGCAAGTGGAAGTATTTTATTTGGATTTAAAACGATTAAATCACCTTTCGGTTCCGAATAAAATACGATTGGTCTTTCTTTGAAATAGATAGATCTTTTGACCAATTTTTTGATTAGAATAAATACTTAGAGTATATTTCCTAATATATAAAATATTTAGTGAGAGTAGGAAATATTTTTGAGCGATTAAAATAATTTTCTCCGAAATATGACATAATTACGAAACTGGAGAAAATTTACTTTAAATATTTCTGGCACGAGATAGGAATAAGTATTAATATTCTTCCACTGAATATTAATATACTTGAGTATAAGAAGTCTTTTATAGGATGTGAAAAAAGTTTTAAGTGCGAAGACATAATTCTTTTTCGATTAAAGAGGATCGTTTTTAAATGTAGCTCGAGTTCTCTAAAGAATATCAATTCTCTAATATTCCTTATTTGAGCTTGTTGCCTTATCAATATTCGCAACGACGATCTAGAAAATATCAGATCATGATATTTCTTTTTCAATCTTATTGCCTTGGTGTAGAGATATATTCCGTAAAATATAATTTGATTTTTCGCGAAATAGAATATCTATTAAAATATCAGTAGGATGATAGATTTTGCTAGTGGTGACCTTTTGACTTTTGACCGAATCAATTAAATATATATGATCTATTGGAGAGGATTCTACGTGTATTTAAATTTTATGTTAAATCGTACAAATACCAAAATAAATATTATATCGAAGATATCCTTTCAATCAGTTTCATTGTGCTATTTATGAGGCTGATAGGACGATAGTTTGTCGGTGTCATGGGGTTGGTGACTTTGGGAATTAATGCTATGAAAGATGAATTGAGTGCTATTGGAATGTGCCCTGTGTGGTAGAATTTGTTAATCATATCCATGAAGCTTGTCTGTAAAATGTTCCAACAGTGCTTGAGGCAGGCCGCATTAAGTCCATCCGGCCCTGGTGATTTATTGGAGTCTGAATCTTTGAGTGCCAACCTGACTTCATCTACAGTGAATGGCCTGTCTAGAGTGTCTTTGTAGGTAACGGGGAGTGTATTAATCTCCAAATTCCCTAAGTTGAGCAATGTCTCATCCTGCTCAGAGCTTAGGAAATTACTATAGTATTGATGAAAAATTCTTTTGATCTGAAGTGGGTTGGTAGTCCAGATGTTATTATTTAATAGCCCAATGATGTTGTTTCTTTGCCTCCTCCTTTTAACCACATGGTGGAAGTATCTACTATTTTTGTCACCAAATGCTTCCCAATTTGCTCTCGATTTTTGCCATAACATATGATCCCTATGATGGTATAGGCTACTGAGGTCATTTTCAATGTGCTTGTAGTGTGGATTCCCATCTTTATCAAATTTCTCAAGGTCACTTTCCTTTAATTTGTTGAATAGTTTTGTCTAAGTTCCCAGTATATTCTTATTCCACCACTTACCAACATTACGAATTTACTTGATAACAACTGAGATTTGTTTGTTTCCTGTGATGTCAGAAACTTGGATATTCGACAGCATCTGGTTAAGTGTACCATCTTCTAACCAGGAGTTGAAGTATTTGAAAGGCTTTGGCCCCCAATTGATAACGTTTGTACCCACCCACAATGGCCTGTGGTCCGAGTTTTTTCTGCTTAATGTTTTAACCTCCCAGTTGTCTATGTCAAATCATCTCCTATTGACCAGAACCCAGTCCAATTTACTTTTCTTCCCAGCAGTTCCAAACCATGTGTAGTGTGGGGGTGGTGTTGGTAAGTCAATGAGCCCATTTTTGAGTATGAAGTCATTAAAAGTGCTAGAGTCCAAATTGCTGTGTGCGCAGTTAATTCGATCATTTGCCCCTCTAACACTGCTAAAGTCCCCCATGATTATAGTTGCTATGTCACTGTTCGAGTTAAGTGTGTTACTCAGTTGATCCCACATTGCATATTTCTCCATTGTTGATTGAGGGGCATACACGTTTATGCAAATGAAAGGGGTTGATGTGTGAACTGTAGTGCCCTGAAAGAGGAGCCAATTGTTTGTTGATGTGTGACTGGTGTAGGTGAAATATTGTTTGTCCCAAGATGTGAGAATTCCTCCTGATGAACCATTGGATGGCGCATCCAACCATCCATGTGTGCTCTCATCCCAGATTGAGTTCTTCTTTGTCGTGTCCCAGAGTTTGCACTTTGACTCTTGCAAGCATAGAAAGTTAATTTTATTAGCCAGAATGTGGCTCCTAACATTCCTTCTGTTAGTAATGTTACATAAGTAACGAATTACCTTTTTCAGTTATTACCTTTTCTAACTGTTATAACTAAAATCTCTTATTTCCAAAAATAAGGTCGTTCTAATTAATGAAATAAACTTATAATACTATAATTACTATTGACTAACTGATTACTTTTTTCAGCTAAAAGATAATATCTTTTATAAATTTTTTATCTAAAATATCTCATTTTCAAACTTGATTTTTTTACTTAATTATCCTTACTTAAATATTTATTATCGGTAAAACATGTAGTTCTATTTTATAAAATAAAATAACGATATTATAGTTCCTAATAACTAACCAATTATCTTTTTTTAGCTAAAAAACATTATCTTTTCAAACTAGAACATCTCATTTTCCAAAATATCACGGATCATTCTATTTAATAAAATAAAATATTAAAATTATAATTACTAATAATTAATTGATTACATTTTTCAACTAAAACGTAATATCTTTTCTATATTTTCTAACTAAAATATCTCATTTTAAACTTTCTTTTCTTACTTAATTATCCGTACTTAATTATTTATTATTGGTAAAAACATGTTAACTTTTCTATTTTTTTAATAACTAATTAATTTCATTTTTATGTAAAACACGTCTTCTTTTATATTCTTTTTAATTATTTTACTTTATTACCATTAATTACTTATTTATCAAAAAACAAAACAAAATATTTTCTCAAAATATTACAACTCTTCCCAACACTTACACTAAATAATAAGTAACCAATTACCTTTTTCAGCTATTATCTTTTCTAACTTTTCTAAATAAATATTTTTTTTCAAAAATATGATCGTTCTAATTAATGAAATAAACTAATAATATTATAATTACTAATAAGTAACTGATTATCTTTTTCAGCTAAAAGATAATATATTTTCTATATTTTTTAACTAAGATATCTCATTTTCAAATTTAATTTTTTGACTTTTTTTTTGCCAAAAACTTGATTTTTTTTACTTAATTATCTTTATAATATTATACTGTAATATAACAAATTATAAAAAAATAAAAGTAACCCGTGCTTTGCAAGGGCAATAAGCTAGTATATTATAAAAGATAAAATATTAAAAATTTTGGAACCTATTTTTTGGTTCGGTACTTACCTTATCTATCTATGCTATTATATTTTTAAAATAAGTAATAACATAATATAATTAATGGTAATTAGCCCCTTTTTCACATTAACTTTTAGGTGAAGACATTATTTGTATCGTACTTAACTTATCTATCTATACTATTATATAATTAAAATAAATAATAACACCTAAAAACATCTAAAAATATCAATCGTACTGTTATAGGGAGAATATTGTATAACAATATTTTGGAGGTTGTTGGATTTACGGAGCAAAATACGGATATTCTGCCAAGAACACGAAGAACACGGAAGGAGATTGGGGATCGTTTGTGGTTGATCTTGTATGGTGTTTTCAGGGGTGACCTGTCAATCATCATTTACAAGATGCCTACGTACCCTATTTATAGGGATCAAGCCATACGTAGTTCTTGGAGAAGAAGTTATCTAGACGGGCTAGGGTTTATATGGGCTGGGCTTGGCCCAAATCCACTAGGCGTCTTCTTGGGCTGATATACTTTACCCATTTATCCTGCTCATGACCCATTAAAGGTTACCTATGGCTAACATGATAAACTCGAATCAGGTGGCCTCACTGGCGAGGCTAATGGAGAAGCTACGTGGCCTCGCATGCGACCTCGCTGGGATAGTCATGCGAGGTGGTCCACGTTGTACGGAGATAATCACACTCAAGCGACCTCGCTGGGCCTGACCGTAAGCCTTCATAATACATATGCTCTAGGCCTCGCTGGACCTCTAGCCTTCATAAGAGTATTCTAGGCCTCGCTGGACCTCTAGTCTTCATAAGAGTATTCTAGGCCTCGCTGGACCTCTAGGCCTCGCTGGACCTTGCAGAGAGAGTATTCTAGGTCTCGCTGGACCTCTAGCCTTTATAAGAGTATTCTAGGCCACGCTAGACCTCTAGACCACGCTGGACCTTGTAGAGAGACGTGTATGATAGATGTTATCCCATACTAGGGACTTTGCTGGCGAACTCGACCCGCAGCTTGGGGTCGCAAACTTCCACATTGTACTTGATAGTATATTGGACTGACTCCTGGTGGTGGGTTTTAGTGACCCAATCTTCATCTCTAGGCCCATTATGAGTTGTGCACCTCTATTCAAGCCCATTAGGCCTGCTTAAGGCTTATGCCAAGATTTGGGCATAACACGTACCATATCTTCCTATAATTAATATTTTCCTTCTAATTAAAACACCTTACCTTTTTTATATAAAAATAATCTTACAATCATTAATATATACCCGAAAAGATCACACCATAGTTTTCGATTATTAATAAAATATATTAAAAATCCATATACATTGTTTATAATAAGGAAATATTAGTATAATTTGTAAACAGGAGTATATTAAATTATATAAAATTAAAATTTAAAAAAAGATTTAAAAACATAATTAATTACATTAAAACATAATTGTAATATTAAATAAAATTTATAATAAAAGAAACCCGTGCATCGCACGGGCATCGAAAGTTTATCGGTTCGATTCTCGACACGGTCATCCTAATTATTAAAATAAATAATAAAATAGTATAATTAATGATAATAAGTCGATTGCCTTTTTAATAAAAAAAACGTTTACTTTTAATTGATTATATTACCTTTCATAAACACCTAAAATATCGTATCTTCCAATCAATAGCATTTATTTTCTAATTGAAACATGTTAACTTTTAATTTAAACATAATCTTTCAATAATTAATATATACCCAAAAATATCAAATCATATCTTCTAAGCACAAACTCATGGATCGTTACCCTTAGTGACGAATTCCTCCAACCCAGGGATGAATCCCCTGCAGATGGTAGTCTCCCCTCTCGGAGGCCAGTTCGTCCCTCCTAGAGCCCAGATCTCCACTACCTTGATTCCCGCAAGCACGAGCCCGATGTATGGGTTGCCCAATTATCACCCGTACCAGGCTGGACCAAGCTGTCATGCCCTTCAGATATATGAGCCACCTTACATCAAGGGGCTAGGACCCGAACAAGGCCAACAATAAACGCGACTACTCCGGCCCATATTCTGATGATTCGTCCTCTAAGGAAGAGGATAGGGATGAAGCCCCAAGGAGGTGACATCCGAGCAAGGAACCTATGGGTCAAAATGGATATAACCATCCACCAGCCTCACTGCGCGTTCCGACCATCGTTGCTGGAACTCACCCAACACATACCGATATTCAAGGGTTGAACCCTCTAGGAACAGGAATTTAAACGCATCTCCAAGGAGATGGAGTTCAAAGAACGATTCTATACTCTCAAGGGGCGGATCCCCAATCCTAGGCATGGCTATGCCCACAATAGGCAAGCATAATTATAAATCTCTACCATGATGCTTCCACCACTAACAAATCAGAACCCAAGTTATGGGCTTCCACCCCAACGAGAGCATGATTCACCCCATATTTGAGGATTGGAACCTCCGTATATAGTAAGAGAGAGAAGTCTCGATCGTGCACTATCGAAGATGAAAGAATAATTGGACTGATGATCCACTCCCCTCGACTTCCAATCAAGGAACGACTCCCCCAAAGACCCGTCTCCAAGGGGTGATCCCCAAGGGGTGACCCAAAATTCACTAACTCAAGGAGCGAATCCCTAATTGCAGATGGTGGTCTCACCTTTGGCTAACGGAGCACAAGGAGCACGGATCGCCACCACCGTCATGCCAATTCCAAATAACCCGAAACCCCGTTTATGGGTAGTCACCGTTCTCAGCTACTAATGAAACCATCGATCCACTCATGAGAAGTATGTGCCTCAATATATTGAAGCCTTTGTCCCCTTGTTAGAGGACACCAGAATCTCTTCGGACCATACACCGAAAATGATCCCTCATTTGAAGAGGAGGAAGAAGATGTCTATTCTAGCAAGAGACGCCAAGGCAAGGAGCCCACCAGAGGGGAAGGACGTTCTCAACCCCGAGGGAATCAAGGAACGGCTCTTCAGGACATAGAAGAAAGGATATGGGGGCTCAAATTACTCATCCACAACAGCCGATTATGGGTTCAATGAATTCAGGGATGAATCCCCTCCGGATAGTGGTGTCTTCGCTCTAGCACACCGTTGGGACTATAGATATCCAACTTCATCGTTACTCGACGAACTTAAGTTCCCACCAATGGGATATCATAGGAGAAGACCAGGCAAGGAGCTTCTAAGCCCCAAGGATCCAAAGAATTGGCTCCCAATACTTTAGGAGGGTGGATACTCGCTCATGAAGCGCATGTTTGAAAATTAAAGAAAAACTTGGAAATATAATATGCTAGGCAGCCCCCAAGGGCTAGGATCCCCAATGTTTTTAATTCAAGTGATACCCCTAGGAGGAGAAAGGTTGATACACAAAGGGCTGATCTCGATGACTATATGCCTCTAGGAGATCATGATGATCCAATCCTATCATTCGCCAACAAGATAATGAATGCTCATATTTCAAGGAAATTTAAGACGCCCACCATCGAGGTGTACGAAAAGGCAGGAGATCCCACTAATCATGTGAGAACATCCTCCAATGCATTACAAATTGCAACCCGTGACTAACACAATCAAGTGTAGGGCATTCCCTCAAATCCTGGGGAGCATGACACAACGACAGTATTGTCGATTATCCCCGAATCCAATCGGCTCCTTTAAAGGACTAAGTATGGCATTTATCACCCCATTTATTGATGGAAAGTTCATAAGAAGAGTTTTCCAGCCCCATGAATGTGGAACAAGGAAAGAATGAATCCTTGAGGAATTATTTGAACTGAAGGAAGCCTTGAAGGTCTCGAACTGGGATGATAGAGTAACCATCAAGGTATAAGAAAGTTTAAAGGAAACCTCAACCCCTGTTGGAAGTAATGGAGGTAACAACAAGAATCGAATGGGGTCAAGGGTAGGATGTTAAGGATAAGTGTAGACTCTGACTCTCCCCCGAAGATGAACAATAAAGGATCGAGGTTCACTGGTTATGCACATTTGCATACTTCAAAGAGCCAAATCCTGATGGACATTGTGAAAGACAAGGATCGCAGATGGCCGAAGCCACTAAGGGCTGATCCCGGGAAGCGAAACAAGAACCAATATTGTCGGCTCATAAGGATGTAGGAAATAAAACTCACAAATGAAGATAGCTGAAACACAATTTTAAGTTTCTGATCCGAAGAGCAAGGTTGAATAAGTTCACCAAGAATGGCCAACAGGGTAACCTAAGGCAGGATTATAAAGAAGAGATTATGGAAGGAAGGATGCTGATCGATATCCCAATCTATAGCCCCAGGGGGGCGATGATAAACGTGATTTTTGAAGGCCCAACCGCGGTCAGGAATACAAGGAGCTCTTGTAAAGCTTATGCTCGAGAAGTTATGCACATCATAGGAGAAGCTCCATAGCGAGCAAATACCGAAATAACAATTATCTTTGATGATTCTGACTTGGAAGAGGTGAAGTGCTTCCATGATGACCCGTTGGTCATAACACCTGTGATAGGCAACTCACAAGTGAAAGGAGTCTCGATAGACAATGGAATATCAATGGATATCTCGCGTTCTCAAAGATGGGATACAATGATTCTCGATTGACCCCCTCCAATATGCCCGTCTATGGGTTCAACGGAGTCAAGTCGAGAGTTGAAGGAACTACTCGGTTGTCCATGATAATAGGACGGGAGCCTAGGAAGGCCACTCAGATGTTGAACCTTTTGGTGGTTAAAGCAAATACTGCTTACAATGTTATCCTTAGGAGGACAGGCTTAAGGCGGTTGCCTCAAAATAAGACCTAAAGATCAAATTTCTTACAAAGAATGGAGATGAAGAGAAGGGAGATCAAACAATAACAAAGAAATGCTATTCGGCCGCCTTGAGGCCTGATGAAGTCGGGGGGCAGGTCCTCCCGATTGAAGACATGGATGTCCGAGAAGATGAGAAACAAAGAGGAAAACCTACCGAGGGCTTAGCCCCCGCTCCCCTAGTTCCCGAAGAACCTGAAAAGTTACCCACGTAGGGCATTGCTGAGTGAACCCTTGAAGGGCAAATTGGATGCGTTCCTACAAGAGAACATTGTTGTATTTGCTTGGACAGAAGCTAATATGCCAGGGGTCGATACCCAATTAATTACGTAAACTAGACGTCCACCCGAATAGGGAGACAATGAAACGGAAGAAAAGAAATTTTGATTCCAAGAGGCAGGAAGGCCAATGGAGAGGGAAGGATGTGTATTGACTTCATTGATATGAAAGATGCATGTCTCAATAACTACTTTCCCCTACCAAGGAACGATACATTGACCAATGCAACAAAGGTCCCAAAAGGGGGATATACGGAAAATAGATGAATACAATCTTTGAGCATCCTATTGGAAAGACTATGGAAGTCCATATAAATGACATGTTAATCAAGAGCCTCGATAAAGCACATCACATTGAGCATTTTCATGAGGCATTTGAGGTGTTAAGACACCACAAGATGATATTGAAACTGACTTAATGCGCCTTCCGCATAGGATCAGGAAATGTTTTGGGTTTGATGTCCTCCAAGCATGGAAATTGAATCCAACCCCGATAGGAGTAGAGCAGTCCTTGACACGGAACCTTCATGTGTTGGCATAACCAACTTACGGAAAGTAACTATATCTATACTTGGCTATATTTGATACGGCTTTGAGTGTGAGGACGACAAGGTTCGAAAACCCATATGTTACGTGAGAAAGGTCTTCTATGAGATAGAGTAACCATAATAAATCCCCATGCACTCGCTGACTTCATGGTTGAATACACCATTGACAACCAAGAAGTCGGGGGGCAGGAGGTAGTACCCCAGGAGGGCAAAGGATTAGAGAAGGAGAATCCAAAAGCGGTACTCAAGGAGTATGGATCAATTTTGATGGAGAATCAAAAACAAAATTAAGTCAGAACATACCCCGATGGGCTCATGCTTGTGTATGCCCCGAAGTTGAATTTCCCAACAACAAACAATGAGGCTGAATGCAAAGCCTTGATAGCCGGACTTGGCTTGAGGCCCGAGGATCAAAAACCTCAAAGTCTGTGGAGACTCAAGATCGGTAGTACCAAAAGTAAAAGGTGAGTTCGAGGCCAGGGTTGGAAACCATGACAAAATACTTGAAACTTGACTCAATTCAATGGGTGTTACGAGGGAGGAAAACGTAAAGGCCGATGTCCCATCCATGTTTTCCTCCTCAGAGATAGAGAATTATGTTGGAAGTTTTTACTTCCAAGTCTTGGAGACCCGAAGCGTTGATGCAAAGTTGATAGCATCTATAGATGTGGGGAGCTGTTGCATAGATCCTACAATGGCTCACCAGGAAGCTGGTTGGTCACCCGACCATGCCTTGGAGGCGCGGAAGTTGTCTGTAAAAACACTAAGGCCTTAAGAAGCGGAGTTAGTCTTGAAATAAATCCATGAGGAAATCTGTGGACAGCACTCGGGGGCAGAGCCCCGGCACACAAGATGACCCGATTGGGATTCGACTATCCAGAAATAATGGTTGTCGCCAAGAGTTATGTGCGATCAATACCCGAAAACACGCAACTAATGATTAATCCCCTGAAATACTGACACCCGTCATTTCCCCCATTCCCGGTGGCAAGGTGGGAGATAAGTGTTCTTGGTTCATTCCCAGTGGCAAGTGCCTAGAGGAAGTTCCTGATAGTTGCAATGAATTCCTTCATAAAGTAGACTAAGGCCAAACCCCAAGCCAAGATAACCACTAACTAAATGACACAATTCCTGTAGGAAAGTGTGATACATAGATATGGACTTCCACTAATCCTGATGCTAGAAATGGATTACAATTTAAGAATGAGGCTCTTACAAGCTAGAAACGTTTGGAAAAAAAATGTGATGCCCAGACTTGGCACACCCCAAACCTCAAGGTTTATCGTATCTGAGCATCCGGTTAGGACACACCACTGATCAGACTAAGTAGAAATAAAGGCTCAAATAGGCCACGATCCATTCAATCGAAGGCCCGAATAGGCCACGTTTTATTCAATTGAAGGCTTGAATAGGCCACGTTCCATTCAATTGAAGGCTCGAATAGGCTACATTCCATCCAATGGAAGAATCAAAGAATGGGAAGATTTAGTAAATATTAGTCATGATTGACCTCGTTCCAGGTCGAAAACCCCTCGAGTTGGGTACCAAGTGAACCCATAATTCAATCTCAATCTAGATCTAAGGATTGTGGATTCATGTTGTGAATTACGATCTAAGAGGTCAGGATTCCTGATTTGAGGGGTCAGGAATCCTAGTCTTAAGGGTCAGGACCCCAAGTCAAAAATTCTAATCTAAAGGGTTAGGATTTCTGATTTGAGAGGTCAAGATCCCAAGTCAAAAATCCTGATCTAAGGGGTCAGAAATCCTTATCTAGGGGGTTGGGATTCCTGATCTACGGGATCAAAATTCCTGGTCTACGGGGTCAAGATTCCTGATCGAAAAGCCTTAGACCAGAGTGAATAAATGGCCTTAATTCGACCAGGATCCTGGTCTAAATGTCAACCAGGATTCCTGATCGAATAGCCTAGACCAGAGTGAATAAATGGCCTTAATTCGACCAGGATCCTAGTCTAAATGTCAACCAGGATTCCTGATCGAAAAGCCTTAGACCAGAGTGAATAAATGGCCTTAATTCGACCAGGATCCTGGTATAAATGTCAACCAGGATTCCTGATCGAAAAGCCTTAGACCAGAGTGAATAAATGGTCTTAATTGGCCTGGTCTAAATGTCAACCAGGATTCCTGATTGAAAAGCCTTAGACCAGAGTGAATAAATGGCCTTAATTCGACCAGGATCCTGATCTGAGGAGTCAGGATTCCTGATCGAAAATCCATCGACCAGAACGAAGAAAATGATATTAATTCGACTATAATCCTGATCTGAGAGGTCAGGATTCCTGGTATGAGATATTAGAATTCCTTGTTTAAGGGGTCCGGATTCCTGATTTGAGAGGTCATGATCCCAAGTCAAAAAATCCTGATCTAAGAGGTCAGGATTCTTGATCGAAATTGCTACGATCAGAATGTAAAAATGGCCCTTAATTCGACCAGAATCCTGATCGAAATTCGACCAGGATCATGGTCGAAAAGCCATCGACCAGACTACATTTGAAGCCAATAATTTGACCAGGATCCTGATCTGAGAGGTCAGGATTCCTGGTCTAAGGGGTAAGGATCCCCGATCGAAAATCCATTGATTAGGATGCGCACAACACCCTTAATTCGATCAGAATCCTGGTCTACGGGATCAGGATTCTTGGTCTAAAGGGTCAGGAAGCATTTTTGAAATAAATATATTTTGAAACATGAGAATAATTCATAAAAATTATTTTTATGCATGTTGCACAAAGAAAAAAAAAATTTATATGTGCCTACAGTCATGAAAGACCTCAATTTAGGACGAATTTTGTAGCTTTGGGGGCCAAAAAGGTCAGAAATACGATCTTAAATTACGAAAATATTAGGGCTAATGGCCCCTCCAAAATTGTGAAATTATTATTATTATTATTATAATAATAATAATAATAATAATAAAATTCGGGTCGAATATTATTCGAGTGAAATTTTATCCAAGTGGGACACCTCCGATTTGGGGTTGAAATTATATAAAATTCGGACAAATCAAATATTATTATTGAATATAATAATATTTTAAAAAAAAAAGAAGTGCAAAAAAAAAAAAAAATCGACCAAAATCCTGCTCGATTTGTCGAGCAGGAATCCTCCTCGAAGTAGCCTCGACGAGACTGCTGAAAATCGTTTAAGTTATAATTTACCTGGCAAATTGCAGTTTAGTACCCCAGGTTATGCTGAGTTAGCACAAAGCCCCCTTTACTTTGGAACTTGACACAAAAGTCCCTGCAGTTTACAAATTGACAAAAAGTTCCTGGAAAATTACGAAATGATCCCCATAAAATGCATGTTTGCACAAATTTAATATGTTTGATTAAAATATTCGAAAATATATTCAGAAAAGTGTCCGGTGACACTAAAAATTACGAGAATTTCAAATTTCGTAGGATTGAGGTCTCATGAATTATTTTAAGTCTCGTATAAGACCAGATAATTCGTGAATGACATATTTAAATTGTCAAGAATAACCCAAAAAATACCTGTGGGTACGAAAAAATTCCTAAAATATTAGGAAAAATTAAGAAAAATACCTGTGGGTACATAAAAAATTCCTAAATTATTAGGAAAAATTAAGAAAAATGCCTGTGCGTACGAAAAAATTCCTAAATTATTAGGAAAAATTAAGAAAAATACCCGTGGGTACATAAAAATTCCTAAATTATTCGGAAGAATTAAGAAAAATACATGTGGGTACGAAAAAATTCCTAAATTATTAGGAATAATTAAGAAAAATACTTGTGAGTACACGAAAATTCCTTAAGTAATAGGAAAGGTACAAAAAAGTATGAGGAAAATTGTAAAAATATTTTCTTGACAAATTGAGCAATAATTTATGCTAATAATGCATAAAAGCTCTATGAAAGTGCTGAAATTGCTAAAAGCAAACACAAGTTAAAGCCTCGAATAAGGCAAATCGTCGTAAATGTGTAGGTCGCTCCACACTTTACAACAAGGCGATACCCGTGAAACACTAGTGTTCAAAATCCCCGATTTAGAGTATGTAGTTCCAGGTAAGGGATAAATTGGACCCCAAGTCTTGATAAGGACCAATTATAACTTCAAAGAAAACCTGATCAGTTTTCCTAGAAGTTGGGGGAAATGATATGGGCTTAAAATAAACCCTAAAGACACATTTAATGTGGCATTAAATAAACCTAGATTGGTCCAAGGTTAAAGCCCATTAATGAGGCCCAAAACCCTAATTAAATGATAAATTCGTAATTAATAAATCAGCTGATAAAAGACCCCAGTTGTTGAGTCCAACAAGGACCCAAATTCTTCAAGGAGTAGTCCCCAAGGCATATGAGTCCAATAGGAATCAGCCTTCCTCATGGAAGGACCCAGAAGTCTATCAAAAACGGGCATCTTATCCACCAAGACACCAAACCCTACCCTAATTCCAAGGCACCCAATGCCTATATAAAGGGCCTAACCCCTCAGTCTCTAGGGGGAGAATTTTTGGAACACAGCTCCATACGTCACCCACCACGTTTTAGGCTTAATCCTCGGATAATGACATACAAGCCACTACGTCAATACGCCGCGAGGGCACATCAAGCCACGTAGGCAACTCTAGAACTACGTTTTGGCTTGATTCTTGATATTCATCAAGGTACGTAGGCATCTTGCGAGGATCGACTAGTCCCGACAACAAGAGCAGCCACCATTAAAGCTCGAAGCTCTCAATCCCTTAGCATTCAATGCACAAATTAATTACACCCTAGTTTCTATTCCACAACACTTTTACACTAATTTGATCTGATTTTTTAACTATTTTTCCTTGAATTTCTTCCAGAAATAATTTGTAATAAAAAAATTGTAATTAAAACATTTGGAACTGATTCCAACAATTCTAGGATAGCGACGAATCTAAAGGTAAAATCAAGATAGGAATAAAATCAAAGTTGACACCAAAATATCACTACACCGAATATTGAATCAAACAACACATATTCCATAATGGTTGAAAAACACACTGTTGTCCCAAAACAAGACACAACAATAAAAGTTTTGTTAACAAAAAAGCGTTGTGTGAATGTTCTTTAGACACGAGTTATTCAAATTTTTTTAAAATGTTGTCTAGGTGGTGCCCCTGTAGTCAAATGAGACAAAGGTTGTTTATGTGATCACTGTGTAACATATGTTAACACAAGGGTGTTTTAAGTGATAATAAACTGTTATGCTTGTTGTGGCATCAGACAAAGGATTTCTTGATTGTTGTGCAATTGAGACAACTATTTTTTAAGCACCCATGTGTTAAAATGTTTTCGACAACCAATGTTAGATATAGACAACTATTTATCAGGTCTGTTGAGTAAAAGAGTTTCACACAAGGATGTATAACTCGTTGTCTTAATCATCCATTTTAGAAAACATGTTACAACGGTTTTTAGGAAAAATCATTGTCCTATTTTCTGAGATTTTTTTTAAATAAATGCCTTGAACATTGAAAGAATCCATATAAACAAATCAAACCAAATTCTTCAAGATTATTATGAAAACAAATCATTCAACAAAGTGATAAACCAAAAACCATCCTTCAACAAATTGTCCAACCAAATCTTTGAACAAAGTGTAAAACCAAATTCCAACCTAATCTTAAGAATACAAACAAACAATTCTATGAATTTGAAGATACAAATTCAACCTAACTTTGAAGCTACTAAATCTCAAGTAAGCCACCTAATGAACATAAAGCAAAAGAATTGCATCAATATGCCATTGCGATATCAAATTATAATTTAACACTTGTTGGTAGCATCTGATCAGTTGCGACAAGGCATTAAGAAAGTTGGCCCCGTAGGTTTAAAGGATTTAAAAATTAGTATGAGGAGATAATTTTAGAAATGAACAAAATTATTACCATCATGGAAGCTGAATCATCTCTTCTTCCTCCCGCATGTAACTACTATTTTCTTCCTCGAGTTCATCAAAAGTTGGGAACATTTCGACATCTAGCTCATTCTCAAGTTCCATTGCTACAGATCCCTCATTTTCATCATCACTTTGGTCATAGTACTTGTCAGGTAATTTTAATACAACCGCGCAACCATAATTTTTCAAGAGGGTCATCAATGTAGCAAACTTGCTTGACATGTTTTCCTAACAAAAAAGGGTCGTTTATAAAACCTAATTTGTGCAAATCAACAACTGTATATCCTAAATCATCTACCTTAATCCTTTTGTTTATATCTACCCAATTACACCGAAAGATAGGTATCTAAAGTGGTTATAGTCCAACTCCCAAATAGTGATAACACCATATTGTATGTGAAATATGCTGATGTTCTTATCCTTACCTTATCCTTATCTTGCACTAGTATTGTATCGGCATCAACACAAACACCACTGCACAGAATTCGCTTATATCGTCACGATCCTTCATGTTGTATGTAACACCATTGATCACTACAACAGAAATCAAGTCAGGCATTATTTTCCCATTGTTGTATGTAAGAGAAATTTTCCGTTATCTATTAAAACGCCGTCTTTAGTAATATTAAATATTGTTAATTTTAAATTAATTTTTAATCATGGTTAAAAAAAATAACTAAAATGATCTTTTTGTATCCTAAAATAAATAAAAGGATGTATTTGATATTTTATACAAAGATATATATGTTCCTACACATATATTACAGGGTGTTTTTACTCTTGCTCCTGCTATATAAAGATGTAATTAATTATGTACTACTCCATCTGTCCCACCCATTTCTTTACATAAAAAAGTACGAGTCTGACACGCATTTTAAGGTGCATTTTAAGGATAATTCTATAATTTATTTTTGATATTTTCTTTTTTTTTTGTATAAAAATAGGATTGTTCTATTTTTATACAAAAAAAGAAAATATCAAAAATAAGTTATAGAACTATCCTTAAAATCCGTGCAGGAAATTGGTCCGCAAATGTAAAGAATTCAAAGGGACGGAGGGAGTACTAAAATAAGAACATTGAATGCTGAATAGAAGACGGAAGGTTATGTAATTTGACTTCTAAACCAATTTATTACGTCTTAATAACTCCTGATATTTAAATGAGTATAAATCTTCTACACCATTTTATATGTGTCACTTTATATTCTATTTTTTCGCTTGGCTAATTAAGTTTAGTTGGATTTCATTAACATTAATTTGTATTATCATATTTATAATAATCAATATTAATTATTAGTTAGTGAAATTTAGCTCAACTTAATTAGTCAATCAAAAAAGTAAAACATAGAAATATAGAATGACTCACATAAAATGGTGGAGAGAATTTGGACTCTATTTAAAGAGTCAATAGTTGTACTCCCTCCGCCCCTTAATGTTTTTCCTATTTTGACTGTACACGTTTGCCAACGCACACTTTTGATCATTAATATCTTGAATTTCGTATTAGTATTAAATATAAAAACTTCATTGTATTAAAGTACTCATAAATACGAATCCAACAAGATCACTAATGACTATATTCAGTTTTATACATTAGATGTAAATTAGTAATTTATCTCATGTTATGAATAATCCCGACATTTCAAATAACAAAAACAAAAAAAAACGGAGGGAGTAGTAACTACCAGTGTAGTAAAAATCGGCCTAGGCGGCGCCTAGGCGCTAGGCGACCGAAAAACGCCCCGACTCGGGGTTAGGCGGTTAAAAAAAACGTTTTTTGTGTAAATCGGTCAAAAATCGGGAAAAATCGGTCTAGGCGGTCAAAAATCGGTCTAGGCGACCAAAAGGCGGTCAAAAATCGGCTTAGGCGGAAAAAAATCGGCAAAAAATCGGAAAATATTAGAAAATATGTTGAAAAATTCAAAAATGGGCAAAAACATTTGGTAAAAATATTTAATAAATATAAATATTAAAAATAATATTTAAATACAACCGATTAATGCTCCGATTAATCCGTCCGATTAATCTCCGCCTACCCGATTAGGCGCTAGGCGGTATCCCGACCGCCCTGGGCCGCCTAGCGATTTCTGGAACACGGGTAACTACTAAGTAAATACATGGATGATGATGATGCATTGATTGAGGAATTATAGGAGTAATAAAAAAGAGGTTTAGGTGGCGATCCATCCGGTAGATTGATGTAGCTTTCATTAAATGCACTTGATTTTTCTTTGATTTTTCTAATTTACTACGTGACCACCTTACTATCTTAGAGCATCTCCAAGAGGTTCTCTATTCAAGCTCTTAACTCAAAAAATGAGTAGAGAGAATGAAAATGTTGCTCCAAGAGATTCTTAGTGGCTCTTAAAAACACTAAGAGCCTCTTCTCTCTCCTCATTTCTAAGAGCCACTAGTAGCTCTTAACTTGTATTTTAATAATAAAATATACATGTCCACCAATTCATAACCAAACCAAACCAAACATACCCAGTATATCCCGCATGAAGCAGGGTCTGGGGAGGGTAAAATGTACGCAGACCATACCCCTACTTTTCAGTAGAGAGGCTGTTTCCGTGAAGACCCCCGGCTTAGTGCACCGAATAGCAAAGTGAATTATATACAAAGATGATAATGGTGGGTAAAGTAGTCGACCGAACCGGCCCATGGCCTAGATCTCATGGGGCTTACCTACTCGGGCAAGGGACACTCCTCTCCTGATCTAGGAAGACCTCCGACCAAGCTCCCTGCGCCTGCAAAGACAGAAAACAGAAGACAATATGAAGATGAAAAGCCAAGATTCTAAGCTAAAGCTAACCGAGAGAGCCCAACTCTGAGCCTCTCAACCACAGAACCACTCCCTAATAGGGAATCAACAACTCTAATCTGGCGCCTCCAACAACTCCTATCAGCTATCGAGTTCTCATCCAAGTTTAAGGCCTTCAAATCCATCCTGAGCTGTTCTTCCCACGACCTCCTCGGTCTGCCTCTTCTCCTCACCCCAGCAACCGTAAGACTCTCGACCCTCCTCACCGGGGCTTCCGGAAGCCTCCTACGAATGTGGCCGAACCATCTCAACCTCCCTTCCCTAACTTTCGCAGAAAAAGGCGCCACCTCCAACTCGCTCCTAAAAACCACATTCGGGATTCTATCTAGCATCGTGCGGCCACAGGACCACCGCAACATCCTCATTTCAGCTGCTTCCAACTTGCACTCGAGGGCCTTCTTCGCCGCCCAACACTCCGAACCATATAACATCGCAGGACGGATAGCTGCTCTATAAAACTTCCCTTTCAGCTTTAACGGGACTTTCTTATCGCACATCACCCCTGACGCAGCCCTCCACCTTAGCCACCCCGCGTTGATACGATGAGTGACATCGTCTTCAATCTCACCTTCCTTCTGGATGATCGAACCCAAATACTTGAACTTATCCGTACGGGGGACGGTCTGATCTTCAATCCTAACATCCACCCCTTCCTCGTTGGCGTCACCACTGAAGTTGCACCAGAGGTATTCGGTTTTAGACCTACTCAGACGCAGTCCTTGGGGCTCCAAAGTGGATCTCCATAACTCCAACTTCTCATTCACTTCCCCCCTCGATTCCGCCACTAGCACTATATCATCGGCGAAGAGCATACACCAAGGGATGGCGTCTTGAATCCCTCGCGACATGACATCTAGGATCAGAGCGAAAAGAAGAGGGCTAAGGGCCGACCCCTGGTGTAGCCCAATCTCCACAGGGAAATAACGAGCATCACCGACCGGGGTCCGAACGCAGGAACAAGCTTGAGAGTACATGTCTTGAATCGCCCTGACGTACGCTGACGACACTCTTCTCTCCTCAAGGCTCTTCCAAATAGCTTCACGAGGGATGCTATCATACGCCTTCTCAAGATCGATGAACACCATATGAAGGTCTTTCCGACGCTCTCTGAACTTCTCCATAAGGCGTCTGACGAGGTGAATGGCCTCGGTCGTCGATCTTCCCGGCATAAAACCAAATTGGTTCTCAGAGATTTCAACCTCTCTTCTAATCCGAAATTCAACCACTCTCTCCCAAAGTTTCATAGTATGGCTGAGTAATTTAATTCCTCGATAGTTACTACAGTTCTGGGCATCGCCTTTGTTCTTGAAGAAGGGACGACAATACTGCGCCTCCACTCCTCTGGCATCTTAGAACCCAAGAGGAGTGCATTAAACAGATCTGTTAGCCATAGGACGCCAACCTCACCAAGACAAAGCCACACCTCGATTGGTATCTGATCCGGGCCTACCGCCTTCCCTCTAGCCATCTTTTGAAGGGCACCCTTGACCTCCTCTTTGGAGATACGCTCACAAGGGCCGACGGAGCGCGCGGGCGAAAGAGATCCCTCTTGTACCACACTGGCACCACTCCTCATCGCCCCATTGAAAAGATGGTGAAAATATGAACTCCACCTCTCCTTAATGGCGTCTTCATTGATTAACACTTGGCCTGAATCATCCTTAATAAACTTAACAGAACCCATGTCGCGCCGCCTTCTCTCCCTAGCTTTAGCTAGTTTAAAAATAGTGTTTGCTCCTTCCTTGGTATCTAGGCGCTTGTACAGCCCCTCGTATGCTTCACTCTTGGCTTTCGCCACGGCCTTTTTCGCCTCTCGTCTCGCCACCTTGTAGGCTTCCAGCTTCAGAGACCTCTCCGTCCCTGAACTCGACAAAAGTTCTTTAAATAGCATACATTTTGCCTTTACTTTCTTTTGAACCTCCTCGTTCCACCACCATGACTCTTTATGGCCACTGAACTTTCCTGAAGAGACCCCGACCACCTTTTCGCCCACACACCGAAAAGCCTTCGCCATGTTAGACCACCGACAGTTAGCATCTCCACTAAGATCGAAACAACCTTCTTTAAACAAAGACTCCCTGAATTCGGCCGCCTTCTCGCCCTTCAAGTCTTTCCAACGTATTCTTGATCTTGACTCTCTCGTTCTACGAACATCTCGGCCCCCTATGGAAAGATCCATGGCCAACAGACGGTGTTGAGAAGCACAAGCCTCACTCTGGAACACCTTGCAATCTACGCACTTCCTAGCATCCCTCTTGCGCATAAGAAGGTAATCTATTTGAGTGTTGAGACCTCCACTGCTGAAGGTAATGAGGTGTTCAGCCCTCTTCTGAAAAACAGAATTCACAATCACCAAATCTTGGGCAATAGCAAACTCCAACAACGCTGACCCACCGACGTTCCTGATCCCGAAGCCGAAACCCCCATGGGCGCCGGGATAGCCATCCGACCTCTCACCAATGTGGCCATTAAAATCTCCACCCAGCACTACAAGTTGGTCGTCCGGAATACTTCCGACCAACTCATCTAAACAGACCCAAAAAGCCTCCTTCTCTGAGACGCCCAAACCGACTTGAGGGGCATACGCGCACACCACGTTCACCACCTTCTCCCCAACCACCACTCTAACGGCCATGATCCTATCATTACACCTCTTCACGTCCACGACGTTGTCTTTAAGATCATTCGCCAAAAGAATACCCACTCCGTTCCTCGAGTTGGCAAGACCCGAGTACCACAACTTATACCCGTTCGCTACTCTAGACTGAGCTCCCTTCCACCTAGTCTCTTGAATACACGCCACGTCCACCCTTCGCTTCTTCAACACATCCACGAGCTCCAAGAATTTGCCAGTTAGGGTACCTAAATTCAGACTGCCAACACGCAAAAAATGCGACATCGATAAAACATAATATAATACTAATAGTAATGAAAGTCAATACAAGGAATTAAATAAATAGTAATAATAATAATAGTAAAGATAATAATAGTCAAAATAATAATGATAGTAATAATACTAATAATAATAATAATAAAATAATGATAATACTAATAATAATGATAGTAATAATACTAATAATAATAATAATAATAAAATAATAATAACACTAATAATAATAATAATATAGTAATAGAGGATAATAGTCGGAGGGGAAATGCCGGTGACAGGGGGGACGGGCCGGTGAGGTAGGAGGGAACAATTACAAGAAGAAAATAGAGGTAAGAAGAAAGGTGGTTTCTATTTTGAATAATAATAGCAGCAGCAAAAAAAAATATATATTATAAAACGACAAACTATATTAGCTAAATGTCAGGCAAAATGAGATTATTACAAAACATAAAATGATACCAAACTTCACGAGCTGGCGCGTAAAAACTTGCAGGTTCTCCGACAGCGCTTGGTTGTGACTCGCCTGGAACTTCTTCCGTGAAAGTCCAAAAGACACGAACCCCTGCAAACAATTAACAACAAGTTTCTATATATAGATACAACACTACTTGGGGAGGGGGAGAGAAATGGGATTGGGACAAGACCCAAAAACTGCACGCTCACACAAAACAGGACCAACGGAACAAAAACAAACCCGGTTTGCAGAGAACGAAAAGGCGAGGGGGAGGGGAGGGCTAGTTCTTGAGAAGGTCAGGGGTTGAGTTTGGTAAGAGAAAGAGAAGAACAAGGGCTGGGTTTGAGGAGATTTAGAGTAAACAAACACAGGTGACTAATTTATGAATAAATTATAAATAAAGAGCTAATATAAAGAGGATTGTTGGAGTTTGACACATAAATCAATGTAATAACTTGTTAAGAGGCATTTATTTATATTATTTTAAAGAGTGAATATAGGAGTCTCTTGGAGATGTTCTTACTCCTATATCCCTGTTAGGTGAATTATTATCGTGTGGTTTACATACGACTGATACCAGCCGTTCTTATTTAAATTATATTTAAATGATGTATAATAGTATCAAAATATTAAATATGAAATTTGGTTATCACTCAACTTGGATTGGATTCCTTCCAACTCTTTCTAACTACATAATTATATAAAATTTATTTATTTAATTCAATTTCTTTAATTTCATCCCGTGTTCAATTCCCTATAATTCAATAGTATTTATTTGTTTGATACTTTTATTATAATTAATTGTCTACAAGTACATATTCAAATACTATTTATCAATTATATTTATTTTCAATAATTTATTAATATTAATATTTTAATATCAACTCGTACTTCGTACGAGTTATCAGCTAGTTTATTTTGAAGTCAAAAAACTCTTATTAATTTATTTATTTTGGGAACAACGTGAACGAAGCAATCACAATTTTAGAGTAAAAAACAAAAAGAATAAATGCAAGAAAGGCTAGCAATTCGCCAACTACCGTTTGTTGGAGATAACTACAAGATAAATTTGTTTCAAAAAAAAAAATAAAAAAACTACAAGATAAATTAATTATAGAATGAACAATAAAAACAAAGAGATAATTTATAACTGGATAATGACAATCTAAAAATAGAGATCCACAATATCCTACGTTTTTATTCCTTTAGTACATACGGAGTACTGGGTAATAACCCTTGCGAGGCACAGGTTATCTTCTAAAATTATTGTAAATTTGTTTATTTTTACTATTTAAAGAATACTAGTCTAAAATCCGTGCGATGCACGGATTTTTTATGTTATATAAAGAATTTCATTAATTAAAATTAATTTTTTTAAACATGAATTTTGAAGGCTTACTTTTTTATATGAGATGATTTGATAATAATCATATAAATGTTATTCGTGATATTTCTAGAAAAGGAGGGATTTAATTAGAAAATATAGAAAAGATGATAGGTTTTAGTTAAAAAGAATAATCAATTAATTATTAGTAATTATAAAATTATTACTTCATTTTATTAAATAGAATGTCTGTGGTATGATTAGAAAAATAGAGAATTTAGTTATTGAAAATTAAAAAGATTATATGTTTTAGGTGAAAAAGATAATTGATTAGTTTATAGTAATTATAATTGAATTACGTTATTTTACTAAATACAATTGCTCGTAATGTTTTTAGAAAATTAGAAAATAATATTGTCCGTGGTATTTTTATTATAAAAGAAATTTTAGTTAGAAAATATAGAAAAGATGATATGTTTTAGCTGAAAAAGCTAATCGGTTAATTAAAACTATTATTAGTTTATTTTATTAAATATAACCGTCCGTGACATAATTAAAAAAAAAATTAGTCTGAGAAAATATAAAGGTAACGTGCATGATTTTATGTGGAAAAAGTAATTGATTAGTTTATAGTAATTATAATTTAATTATGTTATTTTACGAAATAAAATTATTCATAGTTTTTAAAAAATGAGAAATTAACACTAGCCGTTCTATTTCTAGAAAAAAAGGGAATGTAATTAGAAAAAATAGAAAAGATGATATATTATAGCTGAAAAGGTAATCGGTTAATTATTAGTATTATAATATTATTATTTTATTTGTATTAAATAGAAATGCATGTAATATAATTAGAAAAATGGAGATTTTAGTAAGCAGAAAGAAAAAAGGTAACGTGTTTTGCTGAAAAAAGGTAACCGTCCATGATATAATTGGAAAAAAAGAAATTTTAGTTAGAAAAAAGAGAAAAGGGAACGTGTTTTGACTGAAAAAAGTAATTGATTAGTTAATAATAATTATATATAATTATGTTATTTTTTTAGCTAAAATGGTAATTGGTTAATTATTAGTATTATAATATTTTTTTTATTAAATAGAAACGCCTGTAATATAATTAGAAAAATGGAGATTTTAGTAAGAAGAAAGAAAAAAGGTAATGTGTTTTGCTGAAAAAGGTAACCAACCATAATATAATTGGAAAAAGAGAGATTTTAGTTAGAGAAAAGAGAAAAGGTAACGTGTTTTGACTGAAAAAGGTAATTGATTAGTTAATAGCAATTATATATAATTAATTTATTTTTTTTAAACAAAATTGCTCGTAGTGTTTTTAAAAAGGAAAAATTTTAGTTAGATAAAAAGTAAAAAATATTCTATTTTAAATGAAAAAGAAAATTATTTAGTTATTGAAAAATAGAAAAGGTTATATGTTTAAACTGAAAAAGGAAATTGATTAATAAATGAGAAATTTTAGTTAGATAAAATATAAAAGATATTGTATTTTACTTGGAAAAGGAAATTATTTAGTTCTTGAAAATTGAAAAGATAATATGCGTAACCTGAAAAAGGAAATTGATTAGTTAATAGATCTGGAATTGAGTAAGTGTAATTAGGTAAATTCAATAGGTACCGTTGAACCAAACTTTTAATGTTTCGGCTTTTATATAATAGTATAGATAGATATATTGACATGATTGTATAGTTTCTGTTAAAACATGTTTGTTATAATGTCCCAATTTTGTTTTACAGAAAATTTGAATTAATTATTCAGATAAGCACTCAAAATAAAAATTTTCGTGGCATATAAATATATTGGATATAGTATAACACATTTACACCAATTTGTACAAATTTATGTCACAAGTAGAAAACATCTAATAATTTGTTATTATAATAAATTTGGGTAAGAGAACATAAAATTTAGATAATAAGGGGGGGTTTTCTGTTTAATTCTCCCTAGTGTTTTTCATCACTATAAATCAATTTTTGGAGTGATTTTTTTTTAATATTCTAACCTCATTTTTTTAGTCATTATTTCATAAAGAATCTAGTCAATACATAAGAGGGAGAAATAAAGTTCTTTTGTTGTCTTTCTCTTTCAAGGTATATTTAAGAATACAATCATAAAATAAATGAGTCGTACACGAATGACATATTTATTTATATTCCAATTATAATTTTGACAACTCAAGAAACCTGTTATTTACTTACGTAATATTTCACAATAAAGATGTTGTCCAATCAGTATATAAAAAACTAATTGCGTAATTTAAAATTTTATCTTTTTAGGCAAATAATTTTAACTAGCTCATAGTATATAATGTGATTGATCGAACATAATATTTTGTGTATGTGCATGCTATGCAATATACTATTTTCTAAGATATTTGTTAACTTGACTGTATTTTAATCCTTTTTACAATTTATTTTGAATTTTTTAATATTCTTTCAAACCAAAATTTCTTTATGTGTATTATATGACTTTTAATCGATGTACATATGATATGAACTGATTCCTATATTTTGTATTATTATATGTTATATGATATTTTTTCAAGGAAGTTCATCTTTCTCAACTTATTTACAAGATTCATTTTTTTAACTTTTGTACTATCTGACATTTTTAAGGATCTCATCTTTTAATTATATTGTTATGTAAAAAAATAAAATATATTATAGTTAATATTATATGTAAGAAATGTTTAATTAATTGAAAATAAACCAATTTACATTGCGTGATATTATCATCAAAATTTTAAATTACTTGTATATATAATCACGTACCATGTTTTGTAAAATAAAATATAATATTTTAAAAGTAATGTGAATCACCATTATCGTTTGCTCAAAAATTAAAGTAGCACTAAAAATAGAATAAATAAGAGGTTTGAATTTATCTAAAAACCAAAAATATATGTAGTACAATGATCGGAAGGATGAATTGTTTGGACGAGATTAATGATTCAATTCACAACAAAAATAAACTAACTCATTTAAAATAAGAGCGTGGAATTAAATTTTGAAATTAGTGTATATAATTACATATCATGTTTTGAAAAGTAAAATTTCAAATTTTGAAACTAATATTTGTCATTACTATTTTTACTCATAAACTAAAATAATAATAAAATCAGGATAAGATCGATCTTATGTAAAAAGAATTTTAACTCCATACCAAAAAACATAATGTAATATAATGGTTTAGAGGAAGAAATATATGGAGGATGTTGTGGGTTCAATTTCCCACAAACACAAAATAACTTTTTTTTAATCTTCAAATAATGGAGTGACAAATCACAGGGGGAGGTTTATTGGCTCAAAATGTCCCTATGTGTACCATATTGTGAAACCTAAAATATAATATTTTTAAAATAATGTGAATCACCACTATTTTTACTCAAAAATTAAAATAATAATAGAAATAAGATAATGGAGAGGTCGGATTTATGTAAAAGGTTTTTTTAACTCAAAACAATAAAGTCCATGTAGCACAATGGTTAGTAGGATAACTTGTGTAGAGGAGCTTCTAGGTTCGATTCACCACGATAACAAATTCATTTTTTTCCATTTAAATAAGAGAGTGGCATTTCATGTAATTTTATAACTTATAAGGGTATAACCAAATTCATTTTTTTCCATTTAAATAAGAGATTGGCATTTCATGTAATTTTATAACTTATAAGGGTATAACTGTAATTTCACAGGGGGTAAATTGGCTCAATACCTCTATCTTTTATATATAATAGGAGAACAAGGGGTTTTTTAGGGGTATTTTGAGCCAATAAACCCCCTGTGAAATTACTATTTTACCCTTGTATTTTATACAATTACATCAATTGCCACTCCCTTATTTTGAAGATAAAAATTAAATAATTTTTGTGTTTGTGGGGAATTGAAACTACAACCTCCTCTATATAAATATTCCTCCAAACCATTGTGCTACTTATGTTTTTTAGTAAGAAGTGAAAACTTTTTTTACATAACTTCGACTTCTCTATCAATTTCTGAAAAATGACCCGTGCCTGGCACGGGTTATTAGGCTAGTTATATATAGAAAGAGAAGATTAATTTGACTCTTGTGACTAGAGCTATTATCTAAAAAAACTTTTTTATTCACAAAAAGAAAAACTAGCATTAAAAATAATTTTAAATGTCATTTTAAAAAGTTTGTTATTATAGTATCTTTGCATTTTTTTTGTAATGTAAAACAAATATAATAACAAACTGTGATCTTCTTTTAATATCACGTAAATTTTTTTAATTTTTAATAAGGTTATTTAAATTTTAATAACATTACCTATTGTTATGCCCGAATTTGGCATAAGTCCTAAACAAGCCTAATGGGCTAGAATAATAGTATATCACATATAATGGGCCTAGGAATGAAGAATGGGTCATTAAAGTCCGCCATCACAGGGAGGTTCATCACATTATTCTGTAAAGTAAGATCGCCAACGAGCCCTAAGGGACGGGGTCGTAGTTCACGAGGTCTAGCGAGGCCTAGAGGTCCAGCGTGGCCTAGAGTATATTTACTACGAAGGCTTACGGTCAGGCCCAACGAGGTCGCGTGAGTATGGTTATCTCCATACAGTATGGATCGCCTCGCATGATTAGCCCAGCAAGGTCGCATGCGAGGCCATCTAGTCAGTTTCGCCGGTAATGATAATTATAGCATCATGTTAGCCATGGGTACCCTTTAATGGGCCATGAGTCATGAGCAGTATAAATGGGTAAAATATATCAACCCAAGGAGATGACTAGTGGATTTGGGCCAAGTCGAGCCCATAGAAACCCTAGCCCGTCTAGGTAACTTCTTCTCCAAGAGAACTACGTATGGCTTGATCCCTATAAATAGGGTACGTAGGCATCTTGTAAAGGATTGAGAAACAGCTCACCACTGAATATCAATAGACAAGATCAGCCACAAACAGTTACAAATCTCCTCCGTGTTCTTCGTGTTCTTAGCAGAATATCCGTATTTTGCTCCACAAATCCAGCAACCTCCAAAATATTGTTATACAATATTCTCCCTATAACATTTGACGCTAGAAGGAGGGCTAGTCGTTGAGTTGGGAGAACAATGACTAAATCAAACAAGAAGAAAAATGGAGTGGGGGAAACCCCGGGGTCGCATAAGAGAGACAAAGACGACCCCTAGAGGAAGGATCGACCAGAAAACGAGGCAGTGGAAGATGGGACCAAGGAAGGGTTCGAGAAGGAGAAAACACCCCCTGTCCAGCAAGTGGCCTTGACTGGAGAAGTCACGTCATTTCTAAAGGACCTCGGTGATCAAATGATGGAGGTACAGGGTAGGGTGGATAAGATGGAGAAACGACACAGCTCCAGAGATTTCAAGAGGAATGCGAGGACAGGGGGCCAAACCCATCAAGTAGAGGGTAGTAAAGGCCCCACCAAGCAGTTAATAGGAGACTTTGATGATGTAGTAACAGATCAAACGAATCCTGATTGGAGCGAGGAGGAGGATGCTATGGAGAAGGAGGGGTCGAAGGAGAAGCCCGCCTCATCTGAAGGAAGGTCCGTTAGCGTCTTTGACAGAGTAGGGAAGAAACTCAGCGAGCATGATCTCCGCCTCAAACTAGAGAAACTTAAAGCTAGTATAGAGGGTCTAAAAATAAAAGCAAGGGATCTTATCAACCTTTATCCCCTCGAAGAGATCGTGAGCGGTCACATCGTCGCAATGACAGACCCCCCTCTCCTCGTAGAGAGCGTGAGCGGTCCCATCATCGCGATGACAGACTCCCTTTCCATCGAGAGCGTGAACGATCCCACCACCGTGAGGAAGAACACAAAAAGAAGGATCGTAGAGATGATCAAGAGGAGTCTAGTGCCCCAAAAAAGACTCAATCTCATCATGGGAGTACTGGAGAGAGGAAAGAGGAAGACAAGGAAGCTAAGATCGGTGATTATAAGCTGGAAGAGATAAAAAAGGCCTTGGATGCGATGAATAATGAGAAAAGGATTTTCAGTACCATGGGTTCGTCCTCGCCCTTGACTCATGAAATTCGAACTGCTCCGCTTCCTGCCGTGTTTCGAGGCCATCACTCAGATATGACCTACAATGGAGAAACTAACCCAGCCGAGTTTGTTGTTTGGTTCAATAATGAGATGGATGTTTACCAGGTCTCGCAGCTAGCGAGGTGCAGGTTGTTTACAGCCTCGCTGAGAGGGAGCGCTCAGCAATGGTTTTCGAAGCTAGGAGCACTAGTCACCATTGATTCCTGGGAGCAATTTGTAGACATCTTCATTAAGCAATTCCAATCCTCGATGCTCTATGCACCCTATTGCCCAGTAATTAACAATTGTAGAAGGGGGTTGAATACAATTGTATAAGATTTTCGACTTAAACAGAAATAACACAAGTATGAATCAATAACAGCTTTATTAATTCTGATATAAAACTGTTACAAACTCTCTTAAGAAATTCATATGTTCTTAAGAGATGCTAGGTTACAAGATAACTCGTGTATGCGATTACAATTATGTAAAACCTAAACTGTGTTTATATAACATACACAGCTACACTATCAATCACAAGATATTTTAAATCAATTACATATTACTCTGAATGCATATCTTGTATGATAGCTGTCTTCCTATAAATTAGCAACCGACATATCAATCTTCCTTGATCTCTGGTCTGATGAGAATCTTCACTAAATCCTGACCAGCTTCTAATCCTGATGATACCTTCATACTGACGTTGTATTACTGATGACGTCAGCATCAGTATCTGATCAGTAACAATCCAGATCTTGATATCACTTGAATCAATATCTAACAATCTCCCCCAATTTGTACTTAATGAAATAAAACAAAAATTCTTTGATTCAATGATGTCAAAAACTCAAAACAAAATTCTACAAGTAATCTTCAGGCTTAGTCTCAGAAATTCTCACAAAGAAATTATTTATCTGCAAAAAACTTGATAATAACTCCTCTTCCTTTTCTCCCAGAATCTGAATCAGTCTTTTCTTCAGACTCCTGAGTTCTTCATTGTTCTTGTCAATCTGATAGATACCAGCCCTGAGATTCTGAATTGAGCTTCTTGGTAAATTCAACTCTCCTATCAGTAAATATGCAAGATCTCTTCCACCAAGATTCAAATACAACTATTCTTGCATCAGAATTACTTCTTTAACAGCTGAACCCCTTTGCATTTCTACTTCTTGACCTTCTGTATTCATGTACATGTGAGTATAATCACCATCATACCTTGACCCTCCATCTAGATATTTGAATCTGATTGTTCTTAAGATCATATTACACCAGTTTTGATAAACACTGGCTTCTGTATCAGGAATTACTTTGTTTTCAAGTAGATAAAGAACATATTTCAGTTCTTTTGTTGTCTTGCACAACACATCATGAATAAACAACTTCTTAACACTCTTGTCCTTCATGAAGTACAACATCTTTTCGACTTTCTTAGATTCCACAATGCAAGCAATAATTGCAACAGATTCAAGTTCCCAAAGATCATCAATAGTTAGTTCATCACCAAATTTCTTAACAAGAAAATGTTGATCTGTATGAGTTGTAAATTCTAATTCAGCATCCCTAAAACCAATACCGCCTCTAGTGTAAGGTACCAAACCTGTCAGTTCAGATTTCATCCTGTTCCATTTTGGTGGAGATTTGTCAGATTCAGAAACTTTAGCTTTCTGAAGACCAGGAGTCAATGTAGGTGGTAAAAATATTCCAGCAGATTTGAAAATCCTTGGCCCAGTATATTTCATATCATCAACATGTTCCCATTTTCTTCCTTTCTTCTTGTGCTTTGGTTCATTAGGAATTTCCTCCTCAAAAACTTTCTTGGAATCGTACCATAAATCTTTATCAGATTCAAAGATTCTTTTCAAGTACTCAATTCTTGCATCCTCAGTAATGTCATTATTAGTTTTCTTGAGTTTTCTTTCTTCTCCAAATTCCCTGAACCTTCTTAGATTAATCTCATCTGCCTGAGACACTTCAAAAACACTTTCCTGTGCTTTCACAACAGACTTTTTCTTTCTAGCTCTCAGCAAACTTTCTTCTTCAACTTCTGTATTGATAATTTCATCATGATCATTAAATTTGTTGTCTGGAACCAATTCAAGACGAAGTGGAGTTTTCTTCTTTCTATCATCAGAAATTTCTTCAATTCTGATTCCACTTGATCTTGTCTGCCTTGTACTTGCTTGTACAGGTTTCCTTCCTCTGCCTCTGTTTCTACCTCCTCTGCCTCTTCCTCTACTTGCAGTAGGAGCATCCTTCTGTCTTTCAATTTCTTCAAGAATCTTCTTCTATTCTTCTAAAAACTCTTGAGTACTTATGACAGCATTTTCTTTAGAAACTAAGGCTAAAGCCTCCCTTGCATGATGTTGTTGAACTTTAACATCATTGTGATAAACAATTTCACTCACACCTGTGTTAGAAGTTATCTTCTTGAAAAGATGTGGAGCATCTTTTAAACCAGTAATAAGCAAATCTTCACCTCCTTCAGGAATTGTCGAAAGTGACTGATTTAGACCAGGCGCTTGAAATTGTTCTTCTGTCATGACTTGAGATTATATCAACGTTCTCACAGTTCTTGTGCCAGATCCAGAAACATGAATTGACTGCTTGGTTTGAGTATGAGATGTACTTTTCTTTGCCACCAAAGCAGCATCAGAGGTTTCTGCTTCATTTAACTAACCACCACCACCATCATTTCCAGAAGTATCATCATCCTTTCTAACAACTGGATTAGGTGTGCATTTTGTTTTGCTGATTACCTTCTCCCCCTTTTTGACATCAGAACCCTCCTCAATAAAGAAAGATAAAATTAGCTTGAGAGTTTCATCAATAGTGTCAACTTTAGAAGACAACGTATCAACTTTATTTTCCACAACATTCATCCTGGTAGTGAAAGAAGTGCTTAAACGATCAAGCTGACAAGTAGTAGAAATCTCAGCATAATCCTTGAGAAACCGAGTATGAAACTTTTCATTGTCAGACTTAATAGTCCGGACTTCATCTTTCAATCCTTTTGCCAAAAGAGTATTAGTTTTGATAAGAGCCTTAAGCTCAGGAGTAGACATCCTAGTGGCAATATGACTGGAATGAAAAAGAGCATTATTGAAGTTCATCTCAGCATCGGGCTGATTCCATTCAGTATCCCATTCATATCCTCTCATGGCTCGAGTATGTTCAGGAAGTTTAGAACTGTACTCCTCTCTGAACTCTTCTTGAGTAACAGACTGCATATACCTACTAGAAGATCCATGAGCAGATCCTAGACTTGCTTTTAGAGCTGCCTGTATTTGAATTGCCTCAGGATTATCATCATCATGATCATCATCATCTGAGCTATCATCAGACTCAGGAAGTTTATCATCCACATTATCTTCAGGATTCATAACTCCTTTCAATTTCAAAGCAACAATAGATGGAACTGTTGGTTCCTGAAGACCTGCAATGGGAATAGAAACATTTCCTAGATCTCTCTTTTCTTTTAAAGTGATCTCATCAATTCTCACAATGTGACCTAAGTTACTTTCAATAGTAACTACTACCTCTCCAGAAGTTTGTAACTTCTCACTTTTTTCTACCTCACCTTTTGCCAGTTCAGGAGACTGCCTCTCTTCAATCTTCTTTTTCTTTAACTGTTTACTCTCAGTCTCACTAGAAAGATTCTGGCTCAACAAATTCAAAGAAATAAGAGGTGGCTGAGGAGAGTGGACTGAAGTCATACAAATAGAGGTGTCCCTTGTATCAGGTCTATCTGTAATCATACTATCAGTATTAAGAGAAGTAGAGATAGAAGTGTTACCTGATGAAATAGTGAAAGATTCCATTGGCCTTGCAGAAATTGGCTCAATAAGCAGTGGAATATTTAGATCAGTAGTACTTGTATCAGGATTGACAGCTGCAACTAAAGTATGACTTGCATCAGTATTTTGTACTGATGGTTCTTGTGTAGTCTGAGGTTGTGAAGCTTCTTCAACACTTTGAGTCAAAGGTTCTTGTGTGCTTCCCTCATATGCAGTGTTCTTCAGTATTTCATCACAGTCAGCAATATGCTTGACATGAGCAGCTTTATCGGCCAGACTTTGAACTAAGTCAAATTCAATTTCAGAAGTCCCTTGAGCAGTGTCAAGAAACTCCTTTGCTGATGTGATTTTGCCTGCATCTTCACTTTGAGAAGATGGTTCTTGTGGGGCAGGAATATTCTTGTCTTCACTTTTCCTTTGAGAAAGTGGTTCTTGTGGGACTATTCCTTCAGCAATGTCTGCATCCATACTTTGAATGGATGGTTCTTGTGTGACTGGATCTGCAGTAGCCGCTGAACTACTTTGAAGTTCAGGTTCTTGTGGGCTAGATCCTTTCAGAGGTGAAGTAGTCCTCTGTTTCTCCTGTCTACGAAAAACCTTTTCAAAAGCATCTTTCTGTTGAAGTGAGACAGGCTTTAATCCAAGCTGTGCAGCAATTTTGTTCACAACATCCATAGACATTTCAATTATCCTTCTTTTTGGAGATGTAGGTGCTGGAGAGTCAGAAATTTCAACCGTCTTCACAGGTGAAGTATCAGGAGTAGAGATATCAGGATTTGTATTTGAGTCAGGAACTGATGATACAATTGGATTCAGACTATTCTCTATATCATCATCAAGATTCTGTATCTTTAGAGGAATGAAGTATTTGCTCTTTTTAAGTAATCTCCTTCTCTTCTTTGGCTTTTCAGAAATAGCCATTTCTTTAGGAACAACAACAGTAACTTCCTTTTTCTTCAAAGAAACTGACAAAGGCACTTTGTCATCATCAGAATCATAATTAGAATCAGAATCATTTATTTGATTGAATTTCCTCTTCTCTCCTGTTTCCTTATACACCCCTATATAAATCAAAGAATGATCAACTTTAAGCACAGATTTCTCCTTAGCCAAGACCCCTTGTTCACCCCCTTGTGACTTCTTTTGAGAGTGAGTTTGAGTGGAGAAATTCTTTGATCCTGATTGTTTTCCAGACACATCAGATCCAGCTAATTTCTTTGATTTTACAACTGATGCCTTTCGTGAGACACCAGAGGTGGATGACTGTTTGATAGAGTGTTTGGGTTTTGTGCTTTGGTTAGAAACAGGATGGGTAACTTCCTGTCTCATAGCACTTGGAATAGGTCCAAGACCATCTGTGATAGATCCATAATAAGTAGGCATTCTCTTTGTCAAAAGAAGCCTGACCTCATTAGGAATAATAGGATTGCCTTCCAAGTTATTTACCTTATCAGATTTCTCCAAGGATTTGATATTGTTTTCAGAAATCTTAAAGATAGGCAATTTATCATCATTTTCAAATTCAACATTGGGACATAAATATGAGAATATCAATTGAAAGAATCTAATAAAACAGACATATCCACATTTTTCTGTTTTTCTAGCATAAAAGGCTTTCAAAAGAAATAATCCATAATCAAAAGGAGTTTCATGGATTAGAGAGTACCCAATTTGAACTGAAGCTGAAGGCAATGCATCAAAGTTAGAGACTTTATTCAGAAAACAGCGACTGATAGTATCAAAGAAGAAATTCCATTCCTTCTTAAGCTTTGTTCTGTATAAATCCCCAAACTTCATTGGTTGTCCTTTGATTCCAAGACTCTTTGCAAAATCAAGAAGTGTAGCATCAGAAACACTTTCTGCTTGTTTAGCATTGAGAGATGGTAGCTGAAGAGCTTTCTCTATCATCTCTGGAGTCACTTTATAAGTAGTACCATTGTACTCAAAGGACATGTACAGATTCTTTGTTGTCATACCTTCACTAAAAACTGCTGTTGACCATACCTGCATAACACTCTTAAAAGAAACTTTGGAGGGTTGTGTTAATGCATAGTTAATTGGACTAGAGGCCAAGAAATCTTGAATGATATGAAAATCATTCGTCAAGTCCTGATGATCAAAAATAGCAACAAAATTATTAGGTGCAAAAGTAACACCATTGACGACAACTTTACTGGTTGCAAACAATTGATTCTCCATTTTGGTTGAACGAAGAGATTTTGTATTCTTTAGCAGTTAGGGTTTGTGTTTGCACAATGTCGAAAAGACGATACAATACTGATACTTTGAGAATAAAAGAATCAATTTAGAAAACTAAATTGATTTTAGACATTATTAATGATATCTCAAGGACAGGTGTCAGTAATCGACTCGTGCACACATAAATAATGGACCAAATTACGTGTAAGAGTGGTGATAACTGCACGCGACACGATTTCTAAATTGTAAGTATATACTTACATAAGTACAACACACGCGCCCGTAGTTCTCGAGAAATAAGATTGTGAAAGAAAAAAAAACTTGGTAATTTGTTTTAATTAAAGAAATTAAAACATCACAATCTAAAAATACCTGGTACCAACACCAGAATATGAAGCATTTCATATTCTCATTCCACTCTTTTCTCTATTTAACGTCTAGAGACTGGTCCACTATATTTTTAACCCTTCTTCTCTCCTGTAAACCAAAAGCTCTTCTCATAAAATATCTTAGCAAAAGAGATGTCGAACCTCACCATCAAAGAAAAGAATCTCCATCTCGTCGAGAAGAGAGATATCTTCAGTTATACTCATGAAGAGTTTGATGCTTTCAACTGGGAAAGACAACTTGAGACTTTGTGGTTGCAGATGGATGCTGGTCTTGAATAAATCAAGAAAGAAAGACCTGCAAAAGTGATTGACATCGATGCTGTAACACCCCCAAATCCGGGGTCAAGGATTTGGTCATCACGCGGAAATCCTCAATGTCAATCACCTGCTAATAACATTAACCACCTGTAATCACTTAATAACTGAATTACAATATTTGAGACCCCAACCACCAAGCATCTTTTAGGTTATAGGGCTAGAAACAAGAATTCAAAATACTTACCTTTCTCATTACCTTCATTCAATTACATCGCACTATGCCTTACAAATCTTATACTACTAGTATAGCTTCGTTGGGAAGTACACCAGCAACTAGTACTACTCAGTACAAAGTAATATATATTACACATCAATGTACCTACATATAACTTACTCCAGCTATAACTTTTCTGGATCATATCATCTTCATAAGGGCGTACTGTCTGCTTCTTCTGAGCCATGCAGATAAGCCTCAACCGACTATCTTCCTCTGAAAGGTTAATATTTGAAACAAGCAAGAATGAGCGAAAGAATTGCTCAGCAAGGTAATAATAGAACTTAACAATATACATACCAATACACACAAGGGTATTCAATGTCTAACGATATTTAATATCATTTCTGAAACATTTATAACTATGGAACTTCAATAAGGAAAGTACAACATTTGAAATAACATCAAATGAACAACCTGGGATTATACTAACCATAATAAGCTTCATACCTTAGCAAAATGGTATAAGTTGTAGTCTCAACGACCTTTAAGAAAACTCTTCAAAATACGTAGTGCAATATACTGCTACTACCAAGTGTTTTCATCAAACAGAAACCAAACCATAAAAAGATCCCCTTTTTAGTATTTCACAAGTCTTAAAGTATATACCTATAAGTATATCATTTTCGCCAAAACACTTGATAGATCAAGATACTGTACCTCAACAATGTAATAACAATTCTAAAATATCTTTGAAACTGTATGCCATGCATTGACGAACATAGTGCTAGTATATCATAAAACATGAAGTTATAAGATAGTTCCATTTAACCTTTCCGCAAAATATCTGCTATATAGAATATAAGCAGAATCCCAACATATAACTTAAAAGATGAAAGTTAGAAGGTGATCCAATATCAAAAACCTCCTTATCACAACTCATGTTATATAAGGTATCAACAGAGTCATCAATTATAAGATAAAGGATGAAGTAACAAGGTAACTCAAATTATAACTTTCGTAGGAATATCTGCTATGCAAAATATGAGCCAGATATCATCATATATCATAACGAGGAAATTGTAGGAAAATATTGCAATCCTAGTTTTGAACATATTTCAAACCCTTGCCAACCTGAAAGAAGTCTCTTCGATACGTGTCGCGGGAACTACCCGTCAACCTGAAAGAAGTCTCTTCGATACGTGTTACAGGAAATATCCAAATTGGATGATGAACTAATACTGGAGTATTCACCGCGCCCGCTGTTCCAATCTTTACGATGATCAGTCGCAGATTGTACAGCTCAATTTGGTTTTACTACCGGTAGAAGGAAGAACTGACGGATTTACTTGTCCACCGCCCTTTTTGATCTCCCTGGCCAACGGTTGGGCCTTTGGGATGGACCGGCGCGACTCGGCCTCTTACACGACTCCTAGTTCGAAAAAAATCCATGACTCTGAAACGTAAAGTTCATCCCCCTTTCCCCAAGTATAATACTTGTTGATAAGACTCCACAAAGTAGTCATATCTAGTCGGAAAGGAAAATTCACCAATATTTCCCAAGATGATGCTTGTTAATGGATATAAACATGTTCCATGAATTTTACCCCTCGAGTGTTGAGGAGGTAACCAACAAGACTCATATCGATATTTGAAAAGAATCAAGATGCGAGTGAAAAAGGTAGTCTAACAAGTATATGACCAGGTAGTCAAAGAAATAACAACTCTCAAGTAAGGTTCCCTTATATTTTAAAAGATAGATTCAAATGAAGAATAGAGTTTTGAGAACCTTCCTTGATAAAAGTAATAATGATAAGACTCAAGAATAATTTACATAGTATTTGAAGATCGAAGATAATATCTGAATAAAATAATGCCTTTTTAAAACTAATTAAAAGAATTAAATAAATATTCAAAGAATATTCATTAACTCCTAAATGATTAAAGGATATTCTTAATATAAACTATTGCTCAAGGTAACCTTCGAATGAGTATATGGAAATTATTATTTAAATAAGTAAATCCTCGAATAAATATTTGGAATAGTATCCAGTAAATAATTCATCCTTAAATGAATAGTAAAGTAATGTTCATTAAGTAAATAATCTCGAATGAATATCCATACAATATTCATTCCAATAAATAATGGGAAATATTTACTTAAATGTTCTCCTTCGAAAATATTCATAATATATCAAGAAATACCGACTCCCGGTCTATATTCGAAGAATGAGATGTGAATGCCCTTTCGCTAAGGGTCTTGACAACATCCGGCTTATAACTAATACATCTCATATCTCGCTTATAAGCCAATATCAAATCATAACACAAGTACCACATTGTACCCTCGAAAACAATTATGCCTTCCACTCGCCTATTTAACAGAAATAATATTCATATGGTATTTCTCGACTGAGATAATACTCAAATAATATTCCTCGAAAGATTTAGTAAGCAAATACAATTCCTTGAATGATATCGTATTCAAATAATAATCCTCGAATGGTTTCCAAGTAATTCATACTTCACGGAAATATAATTAAGACTAAATTGCAATTTGCAACTGTAATAACCCTAACTTTAGCAATGCTACAGTGATCACATGAATAGTAAATTTTGAGGATTTAGGGAAATGGTATGTAGGTACCCTATAAGTGAAACAGAAAATGAATAAACAGAAACCATATTAGTATTGTACAATGAAATTAAGTGACTCGAAATGACGATAGATTCCAGAAATTCCTGAATATGGATTTTTAGGATTTTGATTTTGAATAAGCTTCTATTGGATATTAAGGAGCATGGAAATATTAAAGAAATTATATCTTAAGGAAATAGTGAATTTAGATTAAACCAGAGGATTATTAAGTTAAGAGAATACCAAAGGAATTTGGATTGTTAAATGATTTTAGAACCACTGAGATAATGAGGTATACTAGAAACGAATCACAATTAGACGAGTATGGAGACCAAGCAACCAAGATTAGTAATATAGCAAGGATACATACCACATTATTATTTACCAATGTGATTGGCATTTTACTTAGGAAATTAAGAAATTAGGAGATTAGATCATCCAAGTGACACAATAATGATATCACTTTCCATTAACTTGTTTTAAGGGGGCAAATTAGTACTTTTGCAAGGTTTAACCACAAATATCTTACAAAGCTTCCACAAGACACTAGAATTAGCAAGATTAAGCCAAGATAAGATCAAACCAAGAGGAAAAAAATCTCTCCCCCACCTCATTTCATTCCATTCGGCCAAAACAGATCAGTCTCAGTAAAACAGCCATATCTCACTCAATTCTCAATGAAATTGGGCGATCTTTAGCTTTCGGGATACCTTGTGAGATGCTCTACAACTTTCGTTCAGGAGCCTCGAGCAGAAAATGAGCAGAAGGGCTTCGTGTTGGCCAATCAATGTTGCGTGTTTTACTAGTCAGGAAGTGTTCTTGAATTCCCATGTGTAGATCATCCATCTAAATCCTCCCAAGGACCATTCAAGGCCATACCAAGGTTAACTAAGCTTGATTGTGGTTATAAGAGCATCAAGGAAGGTATAAATATCCTTACCCTTTTGAGTTTATGATGGATTATGGTTAGTTTTAGTGGATAAGTTTGTATAAGTCATGAAACTATGATTATATGTGTGTTATAAGTTGAGTTGATTGAATATGGAAGGAGTATGTGCTTGTAACCATGGTTGGTAAGATGACCACATGGTGTAGGTGATGGTGTATAAGGTGGATGATTGATTTGGAGGAGTTTGATTTTGGAAAGTATGAAAATATAGCCGTTATAATGTCCGATTTTCGTTAGAATCAGAAACTATCCTGTTTTTGGACCCTATACCCGTACGGTACCTTACTGTCCAGACTCCCAAGTGACCATGATGAGATAGAGCTTGGTTCATAGATCGTTTTGATATAAAGTGCGTTAAAATCTGATGAACGGTTTAGGAGAAAAGTAAGTTTTAGTGAAAAACGTTTGAAAACCGAGAAACCGTAATTGTGTTAACTTTGAGGCTATAACTACCATACTTAGACATTCTTAAAAATTATAAAATTTTGGGATATGGTAGTAGGGTAGTCAAAGAGGCATTACCAGTTGGCCTTATGGTAAAATTCGAAATCCATATTTTCTGAGAATTTTTACAGTTAAGTGTGGTCGTTAGGGGAAATGGTGAAAACCCCTGAAACTTCGAATGAGTTTATAAATGGTTAAGTTCTTGAACCTTTGGGGTAATAATGATACGTTAAACATATATTAAAGTGTCAAGGGTAATGTTATACAAGAGTGTAGTGAGTAAGAGATGTAGTATTCTAACGACGGACCTTTTGTGTTTATAGAAACTCCGGAGGAGACACGAGCCACACCGTCCGGATACCGAAACCGAGGCAAGATCTTTTCTATCCCTACTTGGAAATTATTTATCTTCAAGGAAACTTGATTTCATGAAATATATATATGTGATGCTATTGTTACTATAGTGTTAAGAATTTGTTTCCTTGATTATTGATGTTAAAAGGGAAGGTATATGAGTATGATATGTATATGGATATGGATATGAGTATGAGATGGATATGAATATACATAGAGATGATTATGCATGAAGTGAACATGCCTTATGATTAAGGGAATATGAAGGAATGGTATCAGTTGTTATCTAGAGATATATATAAAGGAATGGTATCAGTTATTATCTAAGGTTATATGATTTATAATATTATATTCTTCCTAAGTATTGTGATTTAATAAATATTATTGAATGGTATTTAATACTTTTGAGATAAATGGAATACTCTACGTATATAAAAGCATATTGATTTCATTGAATACAGAGGAGATGCCTGAGTCATAATCAAAGTATTATGACATATACAATTTTTAAAGGTGATGATAAATGGAAATGGAAATGATATATGGGAATGGAAATGCGAATGGAAACGGGAAAGTGGAAAAATGTGAAATGGTATTTGATAATGGTAAAATGATTTGAAAAAGGGGGATTGTATCAGTAAGCGTAAGAGGATGTGTGGGAGTGGCACAGTCCAGCATTCAATATTTTCTTACGGCACGAAGATGCCAAGGGAGGATGTAGCAGGTAGCCTTCCTCCAGGGTTGATTACCAGGTAGGGATCATCCCTTCTACTAGTAGTAAACAGAGAGCGGATACGGTCAGGCGACTGATCATCGTCCTACGTATCTGGCGCCGGCAGATATCCCCAAAACTTGAAAGAAAGAATTGAAAATGGTTTTCAGATTTCTGTAACTGAAAACAGAAAAGTGAGATGAAATGATGGAATTATTGTTACAAACGAAGAGAAACTGATTTTATATTAATTTATATGATTGTTGCATAAGAAGGAAATGAGAAGATTATAGCGAGAGACTTGTTCAAGTTTTTATATTATCTTGAAAGATCATACTGAAATGGTATATTGATGGTTATAGCATTCAAGAAGAGGAACTGATATTATATGATGTTAGAAGTGAGACTGATGGAATGATACTATATATTTCTTACGTACAAGGATAATTGGAAAGTGTATATACCTATTGAATGGAAATAAAATTCTTCCATAATAACTGAAGTTTGCTTTTGTCTATTATATATATATAACGGCTTATTTTCCTTGATGTTAGTAGATAGAAATTATCTTGCTGAGCTATTTTGGCTCATTCTTGCTACTTATCTATATACAGATAGGAATGCCAATACTTCGCAGAACGCCCCGCAAGAGGGTAGGGGGAAGGCGACCTTCTGAGAGCACGCTAGCATCGATTCCTGAGGTAGCGTAGAGGTAGACGGGTTCTGAGAGCTTATGTATAATTAAGGGTGTAAGAATGTAATAAACTTTTGATTGTTGGAACGCTTCATGTCGAAGTGTTATTCAACAATGTACTTAAGTATGATCCTGGTTTGTAATAACTGTTCAACTCTTAACTTTATTATGGTGAATGTTGTTCTCTGAGCATATGACTGGTGTGTGTGTGTGTGTTTATTATTGTGGGGTCAATGGCATAAGTATTAATTGTAAAAAAAAAAAAACTCAAGAGATATTGATATTGAATGGAAATTGGTCCGTGATGGCCCGGATTTATGACCCCGGATTTGGGGATGTCACAGTTTGGTATCAGAGCTTAGAGTCATATTGCTCAGGAACAAGAGTGATAGTAATATACGCATATAGATATATAGGTAAGGATATAAAATATGAACTCACATCGAGTTCAAGGGGGGTTTATCGAACGAAGCGTTTATTCTAAGTCGTGATTATAATTTTATAGATTATTGCTAATAAAGGTTATTATGCCAAAAGTGTTAAGTTTATGTAGCACACGAGATCGATATGAAAAAGGGAATATTTGATGTATCGAGAAGTGTACGTTAGATAACCTCGTGAGAAATCCCAGGGTGATCTATCATCTCTTATTCAAAAAAAAAGGGGCCTGTATCTTTTCAAAACTTTCTGGTACCTTTGGAATGTGTTTCAAAATTGTATTTTATCTATTTTAGTCAAAATATTTCCCTAAGATTATTTTTGGAAGAGGGTCTTTATCATCGTGATTAAATATTTTCTTTATACTTCTTATTCCAACTAAGAGGAACAATCCTATATGTATACACAAGGACGATCTGTCTGTATGATTGAAAGTCGGAGGGGACGCCCTCACTTGTGTTACGTACGGGTTCTTCCATCATATTGATTTCTCAAATATTCTTTTGTTTCGAATAAAGGTTATTTGAAACTCTTATTTTATAAATTATTGTGAGACCTTGCTTGTTTCTGGGTTCGTTTCAATTCAAAGACTCTTAAATTCTATCAATTGTTTCAAATATAGAAGATTTCCTTAATGGATGGAAAAATGGAAGCAAGGTTTAGAGTATACGTGATTATACGGGGAAACTCGAGATTTCAAGGGAAATTTCAATAAGAGATAATTAGAGCTAGAAGCGTTTCGATATAAAAGAGGAAGGAATTTCGTGAGAAGAAAGGGGTATAATTGAGGATTAGTGAGATAAAAGAATATGAGGAATTTTAAGGTATAATTGGGATTTACTATTGAGAGTAAGGTGTATTTTGAGGAAAAAGTCAGAATAAGGATAAACAAAGGAAGTGAGATAATTAATGAAGTTTGTATATTCTGTCAAAATTCTATCGTATTTTAATATTAAATGTTGAGATTCAAGAATATTGACGTGTATAAGGTGATTGACTTAAATGAAAAGGTTATTGTGCTAAAGGTGATACGCTTAGTTGCTAAAGTTGAGTTGAGAATATTATGGTATATAAATGAGTTAACTAGTGATATAATTGTGTATATGAGAATGATGTATATGGGAATGATGTATATTATACCCTAAATCTGGGTAATTAATGGAGAATATTGTTATATACAAAATCATGCCGCCTAAGCGTAATAATAGAGCGAATGCAAGGGAAAATGAGAGAGTGGAAGGAAGTCATAATAGGCAGGGTGAAAATGCTCATAATGAACAAAATCATGAAGAAGAAGAAGATGAATCAACTAGCCAACATGGAAATCAGGGTGGTGACCCTTTTAACCAATTCATGGAACTATTAAGGCAGAATTTAGCTAATCCACAGAACCCTCAACCCCCACCTGTTCTTCCTAATTAGGCAGCTAACTCCTTTCGTGCCTTTAAGTCATTGAAACCCCCAGAGTTTGAGGGAACTGTTGACCCAGTATTAGCCAGAGCATGGCTGAAAGAAATAGAGAAAGCTTTTGAGATATTGAGGATCGAAGAGGATCAGAAAACAATCTTTGCAGCCTATCTCTTAAAGGGAGAGGCAAATTATTGGTGGGAAACTAAGAAGAACCTAGAAGGAGCGGGAGTGATAACCTGGGAGCGTTTCACTAGGGTGTTTTTAGAGAAGTACTCCCCTAGGTATTTGGAAAACCAAATGGAGATGAAATTTCCGGAGTTAAAACAGGATAACCTAATAGTGGCTGAGTATGAAACTAAATTTACTGAATTGTCTAGGTTTGTTCCAGAATTTATGCGTACTAAGGAAAAACGAGCAAAAAGGTTTCAACAAGGATTGAAACCATGGCTACGGACGAGAGTGGCACCGTTTGAGTTAATTGAGTATGCTGCAGTAGTTCAAAAGGCATCCATTATTGAAGCCGAGAGTGAACAGACTCAAATAGGTCGAGAGAATAAGAAGAGGAAATGTGAGGGTCAGAAAGGAGGTTCAAGTGAAGGAAGTTACTTTAGCAAGGTTGGTAAAGGACAAAAATCCCCGTTTGTGGGAAGGTCAGGGAGTAACAAGGCTGTTAGTGAGACTGTGAATCAGGGTGGTAAGTCCTTAGGAACATTTCAGTCAAATCAATCAAGACCACCATTACCAGAGTGCAATACGTGTGGTAGAAAGCATACAGGAGCGTGTAGACTATTGGAAGTAACTTGTTATAAATGTGGACAGAAGGGGCACTACTCTGACAGGTGCCCAACAGTTGATGCGAACCCTAGGAATGACGTCAAGTGTTATCAATGTGGAAAACTAGGACACGTTGCTAGAGATTGTCGTTTCGGTGGGTCATCTATGCCGGGACAAAGTGTTGCTGCATCGAATAGACCTACTGCCAGGGTGTATAACATGACTTTAGGAGAAGCGTTGAAAAAGCCGGATACAGATACAGGTGAAATATTTTCTTCTATTTAACCATGTAAGTATAAATGCTTGGTTAGGAATCGACTAGGTCAAGGAATGGTGTAGGTAGGTTGACAATCTAGATAAGGAAAATCAGTATCTGTTAGGGGTCAGGAAATTCTATGCAAAGGAGAACAAGAGTATTTTGGAAAAAGCACAAACTTGATTAGATACGAACAGGAAATATATATTATAGATAGTATTTTCTTACAATTGTTTCAAGAAATCTTATTCTAGTAAAATTTTTGGAGGATTTTACAGAGACAAGATATAATAAGATTGAAGTGTTCATCTTTTATGTCATGTTAGAGATCAAAATATAGACAAACCATAGTGAGATACACTACCATTCAGGGGAGGCCAATGTGATGGCCGATACCCTTAGCCAAAAGAGGAATGTTGATGAATGACAAGCAAGTTTATGTTGGAGTATTTTTGCACAAACAAGATAGAGATATTATGAAGGGAAAAGGATGGAGAAAGTGGTATAGAAGTTAGAAGGTGTGGAAGAAAAAAAGTATCTATGGACATTTTCAACGTGATTCCGGGATGGAATCCTTTTAAGGGGGGAAGGATGTAATAACCCTAACTTTAGCAATGCTACAGTGATCACATGAATAGTAAATTTTGAGGATTTAGGGAAATGGTATGTAGGTACCCTATAAGTGAAACAGAAAATGAATAAACAGAAACCATATTAGTATTGTACAATGAAATTAAGTGACTCGAAATGACGATAGATTCCAGAAATTCCTGAATATGGATTTTTAGGATTTTGATTTCGAATAAGCTTCTATTGGATATTAAGGAGCATGGAAATATTAAAGAAATTATATCTTAAGGAAATAGTGAATTTAGATTAAACCAGAGGATTATTAAGTTAAGAGAATACCAAAGGAATTTGGATTGTTAAATGATTTTAGAACCACTGAGATAATGAGGTATACTAGAAACGAATCACAATTAGACGAGTATGGAGACCAAGCAACCAAGATTAGTAATATAACAAGGATACATACCACATTATTATTTACCAATGTGATTGGCATTTTACTTAGGAAATTAAGAAATTAGGAGATTAGATCATCCAAGTGACATAGTAATGATATCACTTTCCATTAACTTGTTTTAAGGGGGCAAATTAGTACTTTTGCAAGGTTTAACCACAAATATCTTACAAAGCTTCCACAAGACACTAGAATTAGCAAGATTAAGCCAAGATAAGATCAAACCAAGAGGAAAAAAAATCTCTCCCCCACCTCATTTCATTCCATTCGGCCAAAACAGATCAGTCTCAGTAAAACAGCCATATCTCACTCAATTCTCAATGAAATTGGGCGATCTTTAGCTTTCGGGATACCTTGTGAGATGCTCTACAACTTTCGTTCAGGAGCCTCGAGCAGAAAATGAGCAGAAGGGCTTCGTGTTGGCCAATCAATGTTGCGTGTTTTACTAGTCAGGAAGTGTTCTTGAATTCCCATGTGTAGATCATCCATCTAAAGCCTCCCAAGGACCATTCAAGGCCATACCAAGGTTAACCAAGCTTGATTGTGGTTATAAGAGCATCAAGGAAGGTATAAATATCCTTACCCTTTTGAGTTTATGATGGATTATGGTTAGTTTTAGTGGATAAGTTTGTATAAGTCATGAAACTATGATTATATGTGTGTTATAAGTTGAGTTGATTGAATATGGAAGGAGTATGTGCTTGTAACCATGGTTGGTAAGATGACCACATGGTGTAGGTGATGGTGTATAAGGTGGATGATTGATTTGGAGGAGTTTGATTTTGGAAAGTATGAAAATATAGCCGTTATAATGTCCGATTTTCGTTAGAATCAGAAACTGTCCTGTTTTTGGACCCTATACCCGTACGGTACCTTACTGTCCAGACTCCCAAGTGACCATGATGAGATAGAGCTTGGTTCATAGATCGTTTTGATATAAAGTGCGTTAAAATCTGATGAACGGTTTAGGAGAAAAGTCAGTTTTAGTGAAAGACGTTTGAAAACCGAGAAACCGTAATTGTGTTAACTTTGAGGCTATAACTACCATACTTAGACATTCTTTAAAATTATAAAATTTTGGGATATGGTAGTAGGGTAGTCAAAGAGGCATTACCAGTTGGCCTTATGGTAAAATTCGAAATCCATATTTTCTGAGAATTTTTACAGTTAAGTGCGGTCGTTAGGGGAAATGGTGAAAACCCCTGAAACTTCGAATGAGTTTATAAATGGTTAAGTTCTTGAACCTTTGGGGTAATAATGATACGTTAAACATATATTAAAGTGTCAAGGGTAATGTTATACAAGAGTGTAGTGAGTAAGAGATGTAGTATTCTAACGACGGACCTTTTGTGTTTATAGAAACTCCGGAGGAGACACGAGCCACACCGTCCGGATACCGAAACCGAGGCAAGATCTTTTCTATCCCTACTTGGAAATTATTTATCTTCAAGGAAACTTGATTTCATGAAATATATATATGTGATGCTATTGTTACTATATTGTTAAGAATTTGTTTCCTTGATTATTGATGTTAAAAGGGAAGGTATATGAGTATGATATGTATATGGATATGGATATGAGTATGAGATGGATATGAATATACATAGAGATGATTATGCATGAAGTGAACATGCCTTATGATTAAGGGAATATGAAGGAATGGTATTAGTTGTTATCTAGAGATATATATAAAGGAATGGTATCAGTTATTATCTAAGGTTATATGATTTATAATATTATATTCTTCCTAAGTATTGTGATATAATAAATATTATTGAATGGTATTTAATACTTTTGAGATAAATGGAATACTCTACGTATAAAAAAGCATATTGATTTCATTGAATACAGAGGAGATGCCTGAGTCATAATCAAAGTATTATGACATATACAATTTTTAAAGGTGATGATAAATGGAAATGGAAATGATATATGGGAATGGAAATGCGAATGGAAACGGGAAAGTGGAAAAATGTGAAATGGTATTTGATAATGGTAAAATGATTTGAAAAAGGGGGATTGCATCAGTAAGCGTAAGAGGCTGTGTGGGAGTGGCACAGTCCAGCATTCAATATTTTCTTACGGCACGAAGATGCCAAGGGAGGATGTAGCGGGTAGCCTTCCTCCAGGGTTGATTACCAGGTAGGGATCATCCCTTCTACTAGTAGTAAACAGAGAGCGGATACGGTCAGGCGACTGATCATCGTCCTACGTATCTGGCGCCAGCAGATATCCCCAAAACTTGAAAGAAAGAATTGAAAATGGTTTTCAGATTTTTATAACTGAAAACAGAAAAGTGAGATGAAATGATGGAATTATTGTTACAAACGAAGAGAAACTGATTTTATATTAATTTATATGATTGTTGCATAAGAAGGAAATAAGAAGATTATAGCGAGAGACTTGTTCAAGTTTTTATATTATCTTGAAAGATCACACTCAAATGGTATATTGATGGTTATAGCATTCAAGAAGAGGAACTGATATTATATGATGTTAGAAGCGAGACTGATGGAATGATACTATATATTTCTTACGTACAAGGATAATTGGAAAGTGTATATACCTATTGAATGGAAATAAAATTCTTCCATAATAACTGAAGTTTTCTTTTGTCTATTATATATATATAACGGTTTATTTTCCTTGATGTTAGTAGATAGAAATTATCTTGCTGAGCTATTTTGGCTCATTCTTGCTACTTATCTATATACAGCTAGGAATGCCAATACTTCGCAGAATGCCCCGCAAGAGGGTAGGGGGAAGGCGACCTTCTGAGAGCACGCTAGCATCGATTCCCGAGGTAGCGTAGAAGCAGACGGGTTCTGAGAGCTTATGTATAATTAAGGGTGTAAGAATGTAATAAACTTTTGATTGTTGGAACGCTTCATGTCGAAGTGTTATTCAACAATGTACTTAAGTATGATCCTGGTTTGTAATAACTGTTCAACTCTTAACTTTATTATGGTGAATGTTGTTCTCTGAGCATATGACTGGTGTGTGTGTGTTTATTATTGCGGGGTCAATGGCATAAGTATTAATTGTAAAAAAAAAAAAAAAACTCAAGAGATATTGATATTGAATGGAAATTGGTCCGTGATGGCCCTGATTTATGACCCCGGATTTGGGGCTGTCACAGCAACCCTTTGGTTCGGACCAAAATTAGTTTGGTACTCATAGTTTGCATAATTGCAGTTTGCATCCCTAAGAATGTTTGGGCGCTGCAAATTGCACCCCTTTCGTGTATTTTTACCAAAAACCAAGGGATAATTTGGTAAATTCAGAATACTTAATTACATTTTGATCCCTAAAATATGAAATATTGCATACATGAACCCTTGAACAAAAAGTTTCGAATTTTAATAAATTTTTTCGAATTTTTCCTAATTTTTTTCAAAATTTTCCTAATTTTTTTCGAATTTTTCCAAGCGATTCACAGAAAAATTCGAAAAAATTTATGAAAAAATTTAGGAAAAATTCGAAAAATTTTATGAAAATTCGAAAGTTTTTGTTCAAGGGTTCAAGTATGTAACATTTCATACTTTATGGATCAAAATGTAATTAAATATTCTGAATTTACCAAATTATCCCTTCCTCGGCACACAACTGCCTCATACCCACACACACACACTTACATACATACGATTATAAACATATATATGTATGTATATCTATCTAATTGAGTTGTAAAAATGAAACCCCCAATCTCTTTTTCTCTTCTCTTCCCCCACTGATTTCTTCCCCCTCCCCCGATCTGTTTTTCTGCGTGTGTGTGTATGTGCGGCTGCTGTGTGTGTTTTGTGTGCTAACCCTAATGGGCTCAAGCCCAACACTATTCACAAAGCAATACATTTAAATACTACACACTTTAAATAATATTTTACACTAATAACTCTAATTCGTAAAAATAAAATTTCTAGCATAATTAAATACCATAATATTTTCAAAGACTTTTGGAGAAAGAATTAGAGTTAAATCTAATTTTTCTGAATTGATATGCATTTTACAATTATTAATAATTTATAAAAACAATTCATAAAAATAATAATTGTTATTCATAATTCACAATTTACAGAGCTTTATAAAAATACTACAAACACTATTGTTTCAGTAAAATCCCAAATTCTTGATATTATAAATTAATCGAGTAATTTCTACAAATCCTCAAATAATTAAAATAATCATTTTCTAAGGATTTTAAAATTTCCAAATTATTCAATAATTTAAAATAAAATCCTTTAATGAATAATTCCACCCTCCAAAATTAAATCCTTGCCCAAATAAACTATTGACTCGAGGTATCTACTCGGTCAATATAATAAAAAAAAATGACCAGGTTCCACTTGACCGAAAATAATTAAATAATATAAAAAAATTCCTCCTCATTTTAGGAAAACGATATTATTATTACTGAAATAATAATAAAATCATTTCTTGAAAAATCCGAGTTATTACAGATGCTGCTCTCCAGGCAACATTAGCATGGCTTTCCTCTAAGACATCCTCATCCAACACCTCCAACCATTGTTAATGAATATGTCACCAAAAATAACCTTATCCCTTTCAACTTCCATCCAAACAAAGTGGCAAAGATGGGATCTGGGATGACTGTTAACAATGGAGTGGTTTGGTCCTCATTTTCCTGTTGAATAGATTAGGTAGATAGAGAACAAAAAGATGTAATCTATGAATGTAATTACCTTCATATTATCAATGAAAAATTTGGTTTCTCTAATCTTATTATTTTATGCATTGAACTTGTTCTTCAAAGAATTAACTCGAAGAAATAAACATGAAAAACTAATTAAAGTAATCACCTTATTAACAAGTTCAATAGTCACAAGTATATCAGGAAAACAGAGCAAAGTACTAAAATACATTACTGATAAGTGAAACCTTGCATCAGTATTCGATGTTTGACTGAAGTCAAGATTTGACTTTTCATCAGGATTCGAAATACATCAGGATTCGACGAGTATCAGTATTTGATCTTTCTTTGTTCTCAGAAACTATCATAGTTTATCATTCCCAGTTCATTCACCAACTTTGTAAACGTAGCTTCAGGAAGTGGCTTGGTGAATATATCAGCTAGCTGTTGATCAATAGAAACAAAGTGTAACTCAATTGTCCCTTCCATCACTTGCTCTCTTATGAAATGATATCTGATACTGATATGCTTAGTAAGAGAATGCTGTACTGGATTTCCTATCATAGCAATAGCACTTTGGTTATCACAATAAATAGGTATTTTTGAATATGACAAACCATAGTCCATTAGCTTATTTCTCATCCACATAATCTGAGCACAACAGCTTCCAGCAGCAATGTACTCAGCTTCTGCAGTTGATGTAGAGATAGACTTTTGCTTTTTACTAAACCAAGAAACAAGTCTTCCTCCAAGAAACTGACAACTGCCTGAAGTACTTTTTCTATCTATTTTGCAGCCTGCAAAATCAGCATCTGAATAACCACATAAATTAAAATCAGATTCTCTAGCATACCAAAGGCCAAGAGTTGGTGTGCCTTTTAAGTATCTGAAAATCCTTTTGATTGCTATGAGATGTGGCTCTCTGGGATTTGCCTGAAATCTTGCACATAGACAGGTTGCATACATGATATCTGGTCTACTAGCAGTTAGATACAAAAGTGAGTCAATCATACCTCTGTAATTGGTTACATCTACCTCAGTACCTTGATTAGGATCAAGCTTGGTAGCTGTAGCTATGGGAGTTGATGCAGTAGAGTTGTCTTGCATGTTAAACTTCTTCAAGAGGTTCTTTGTGTATTTTGACTGATTGATAAAAATCCCATCATCAGTCTGTTTAACTTGCAGACCTAAGAAATAGCTCATCTCTCCCATCATGCTCATTTGATATCTAGACTGCATTAGTTTTGAAAACTTCTCACATAATTTGGAGTTAGTTGACCCAAAAATGATATCATCAACATAAATTTGAACTAACAGCAAATCCTTACCATGATTCAAATAAAACAAAGTTTTATCAATTGTACCTCTTTTGAATCCACTTTCCAGTAAGAATTGAGCCAATGTTTCATACCAGGCTCTCGGAGCTTGCTTTAGTCCATAAAGTGCTTTATCCAGTATGTAGACATAATCTGGATGTTTTGAATCAACGAAGCCAGGAGGTTGTTCAACATAAACTTCCTCTTCTAATTCTCCATTGAGAAAAACACTTTTCACATCCATCTGGAAAACTTTAAATTTCTTATGGGCTGTATATGCCAGAAAGATTCTGATAGCTTCCAATCTTGCAACAGGAGCAAATGTCTCATCATAGTCTATTCCTTCCTGTTGAGAATATCCCTTTGCAACTAGTCTTGCTTTATTTCTAATAATGGTGCCATCTGAATCTGTCTTGTTTCTGAACACCCACTTTGTACCTACAATTGACCTTCCTTTTGGCATTGGTACAAGTTTCCAGACTTCATTTCTTTCAAAATCATTTAGTTCTTCTTGCATAGCCATAACCCAATCAGCATCCTTGAGTGCATCTTCAACTTTCTTAGGTTCCTCCTTTGACAGAAAGTTATGATAAAGACATTCATTTTGAGTTGCACTTCTGGTTCTAACACCTACTACAGGATTCCCAATAATTAAATTAGGAGTATGGCTTTTAGTCCATTTCCTTGCTGGTGGTAGATCATTCCTTGAATTTAATGCTCCCCCTGGATTGGTGTTATCTTCAAAAGAACTAGTGTTGCTAGAAGCTCCCCCCGAGATATTGCTAGCTGTTTCTGATCTGCTGTTAGAATTGTCACTTGAATCTGTTTCTGATGAATCTCCTCCTGATGTTTGATTTGATTCAGTGTTGATGGTCTCTTGTTGTTGCTCCCCCTCAACATTTGCATTCCCATCACTAATCTGTGTTTCATCAGTAATAACTGAATCGTCAGGATTTGATGGATTATCAGTATCTGATAAGATTTCATCAGAATTCTTGGGAGCTTCATTTGTAAAAATCAAGCTATCATGTAAGTCTTCAACAATTCCTGTAATCTTCTTATCATCGAAAGATACATTTATAGACTCCATGACTGTCTTTGTTCTTAGATTGTAGACTTTAAAGGCTCTTGATGATGGATAGCCAATAAAGACGCCCTCATCAGCTTTAGTCTCAAATTTTCCAAGCTGTTTAGGATGAGGTCTTAGAACAAAGCACTTACAACCAAATACATGCAAATGCTTCAGACTTGGCTTCTTTTCCTTGATTATCTGATAAGGAGTTACACCATGTTTGTTGATCAGTGTAATGTTCTGAGTGTAGCATGCTGTGTTGACTGCTTCTGCCCAGAAATATGTAGGTAGTTTTGCTTCCTCCAACATAGTTCTACCAGCTTCAATAAGAGTTCTGTTCTTTCTTTCAACCACTCCATTTTGCTGGGGTGTCCCTGGAGCAGGGAATTGTTGAACTATTCTTTTGTATTTGCAGAACTCTTCCATTGCTGAATTCTTGAATTCAGTTCCATTATCACTTCTTAAAATCTTTACTTTATACTTTGTGCCAGTCTCTATGAGTCTTACATGGTCCAGTAGTATTTCAGCCGTTTCATCTTTTCTATGTAGAAAATACACCCAGGTATATCTAGTATATTCATCAACAATAACTAGAGTGTACTTCTTCTTGCTGATGGACATTATATTGACTGGTCCAAATAAGTCAAGGTGAAGCATGTGATATGGTTCATCAATTGAGGATTCTGTCTTACTCTTAAAAGATGTCCTTCTTTGTTTAGCCTTCTGACAAGCATCACAAAGTCCATCTGGAGTATACAATACTTTTGGTAATCCTCTTACTAAGTCTTTCTTTACCAACTCATTTATATTGTTGAAATTGAGATGAGAAAGCTTCTTGTGCCAATTCCAACTTTCATCTACTGATGCTTTACTGATGAGACATGTAGTGGATTCATCAGTATTAGTGTAGATGTTGGCTTCATAAATGTTACCATGCCTTTGACCAGTTAGAGCAACTTTTCCTGACGCCTTGTTGATCACTTCAAAGTGAGTATCGTAGAAGTTAACATGATAACCTCTGTCTGTGATTTGACTAACACTCAGAAGATTGTGTTTGAGTCCCTTCACCAGAGCTACTTTCTCAATGATGACATTTCTAATGATTATATTGCCATATCCCAAAGTTTGTCCAATGTTGCCATCTCCATAAGACACAGTTGGGCCAGCTCTCTCCTCAAATTCTGATAGCAGGGATTTGTTTCCTGTCATGTGCACAGAGCATCCACTGTCCATGACTAACACATTTTTCTTTTTACCCTGCAATCAGAATCACAAAGAACTCAGTTAGAATTTTTAAGAACCCATACTTGTTGGGTTCTTTTAGCATGCAATTTAACATTTTTAGCAGCAGAAGTTTTCTTAACAAAAATATTTTCTTTAGGATTACCTCCTTTAGAATTTATTTTGTTATCATCAGAGTTAACAGATGCATTCTTAAAGTTCTCATTCTTTGTTTTACTAGAATTTGCACTTTAATTGAACTTTGGCAATGGTTCATACACATTGTAGTACAAATTATGATATTCTTCACACATATAAATAGAATGCCATTTACTACCACAATGAAAACAAGGATTTTGTGGTTTATAAAATAATGTTCTATTCCTAATGTCAAACTTAGGAATTATAGTAGTCTTCTTCTTACTCCTCCTGCAGTCAATAGCAAGATGATTAGAGTTACCACAATTAAAACATGTCTTTCTTGGTGCATTTGGAATATACTTATAATTATTCTCTCTGTTTATTCCAACTTTACCATTCCTGTTTCTTTTAGCAGTAGGAACTCTCTTTATATCTATAACTTCACAGATTCTATCTCTCATTTGTTTCTTTGACAAAAGACCTACATTCTTGTTTCAGACAGACTTTAATTTTGAATTTTGTGCAGAAGTGGATCCCTCTTCAGTAATTGATTTTGGATTTTCTGGATACACATAATTCACATGCTTTAATTTAGTCTTTGTTCTGTCTGTAACATATCTATAGGTTTTTGGATTGGTTGAGTCATTAATAACAACTCTTCCTGGATTAGATGAAACAACTTTTTCCTTGTCCTTTTTCTCATTCTCTAGCTTATAACCTAGACACTCTTTCCAGTTTTTATCTGTGATAATTTCATGAGTTTTTGTTCCAGAGTGTGTCCAAGTTCTGAGTTTTTCATAAGCATCCTTAAGTTGCATTTCAAGTTCTTTACATTTAAACTCTATTTCAAGTTTCATGTGTTTAGCATTATCACATTCTGCTTGAACTTCCTGCAAGAAAATTAACTCAGCTTCTAAATGATCATTTCTTTTAGTTACCTCTGCCATTTAAGATTTTATTCTAGTATTTTCAAGAGATTGACTCCTAAAGATGATATGCAGAGACTTAAGAAATGACCTTAACTTAGAGACATTATTCGTATCAAAATCAAACAAGGTTTCAGATACCTTATTTTCAGCAGCAGAAGTCTCATCAGTATTAGCCATCAAAGCATAATTCACTTTCTCTTCTTTAGAGTCAGATGATGAGTCCATCCAATCCTTGCTTGAAGAGATGAGAGCTTTAGTTTTGGTCCTCTTGCACTCAGTTGCAAAGTGACCCATTCCATCACAGTTGTAACATCTGACTTTTGACTTGTCAAATTTGCTGCTTTTGTCTTCTTTCTTCTTGTACCTGTCTTTATCAGTATTTGAGGTTTTCTTTTGGAACTTACCTTGCTTCCTAGCCTTTCTGAACTTCATCTTCTTGAAGCCCTTGACTATCATAGCAACCATCTCCATCATATCAGAATCAGTAGAGTCATCATCAGTATCAGTATCAGACTTAGCATCAGTATCTGATGATGAGTCATCAGGAATTGACTCTACAACTCTACTCTTTCTGCTAGAAACTTCCTCAACTTTTCCCTTTGATTTTGATTCAACATTTAAAGCAACAGATTTTGCCTTGACATTTTTCTTATTCTTTCTTTGTTGAACCTCGAGATCATAGGTTCTAAGCATCCCATAAACTTCATCAAGAGACAGCATCTTCAGATCATATTGATGTCTTATGATTGAAGCTTGAGTATCCCACTCCTCAGTTAGAGCTCTTAAAAACTTGGTATTTGAATCCTCTGGATCATACACTTTGCCAACTAGAGATAGATTGTTCAGCAGTATCAGAAATCTATCATACATATCAGTAAGGCTTTCATCAGATTTAGCATCGAACTGCTCATACTCCTGAATCAACAGAGCCCTTCTGTTTCTTTTGATAGATTCAGTACCTTGGCATTGAGTTTCCAAGGTATCCCAAATTTCTTTTGCAGTTTGCATGCTGTTACCCTATTTGACATGACATTATCAAGACTGTTATGCAAAATATTTTTTTCCTTTGCATCTTTGAGCACTTGAGCCTTTTCTTCTGGAGTCCACTCACTCTTTGCCTTGATGACATAGTGTTCAGCAACAGTCTCAGTTCTTGCAACTATTCTTGTTGAAAGAAATGGTCCATCATTGATCCTGTCAAGATAGTCAGGATTAGTAGCTTCCAGATACATCAACATCTTCACCTTCCATGTTGGATACTCAGTTTTCTTGAGAATGAGAATTTTAATGCTTTCATACTTGCTTGTCGACATTTTAAGATCGTTTCTGATTACTATTAATCAGTTGGCTCTGATACCAATTGTTGCCCAGTAATTAACAATTGTATAAGGGGGGTTGAATACAATTGTATAAGATTTTCGACTTAAACAGAAATAACACAAGTATGAATCAATAACAGCTTTATTAATTCTGATATAAAACTGTTACAAACTCTCTTAATAAATTCCTATGTTCTTAAGAGCTGCTAGGTTACAAGATAACTCGTGTATGCGATTACAATTATGTAAAACCAAAACTGTGTTTATATAACATACACAGCTACACTATCAATCACAAAATATTTTAAATCAATTACATATTACTCTGAATGCATATCTTGTATGATAGCTGTCTTCCTATAAATTAGCAACCGACATATCAATCTTCCTTGATCTCTGGTCTGATGAGAATCTTCACGAAATCCTGACCAGCTTCTAATCCTGATGATACCTTCATACTGACGTTGTATTACTGATGACGTCAGCATCAGTATCTGATCAGTAACAATCCAGATCCTGATATCACTTGAATCAATATCTAACACACCCCCTGTTTCTACTCTAGCTAACATAAATCAAAAGGAGGGAGAAAGCCTACAGGACTACTTCAAGAGGTTCAATACTGAGGTCCCTAGAGTGCGAGGCGCAAATGATGAGGCTGTTAAGAACTTTCTAACCGCTGGGTTAAGAGAAGGCACAAAATTCTGGAAGCATTTACTGGCCCACACACCTAATACCCTTGCTGAATTCTACAAGGAGGCTGAGCCTTTCAAGTGGGTAGAGAAGTCAATGGAGGGCCTCAAGAAGAATACCGGGTCTGGCAGTAATGGAAATAAAGGCAAAGGGGTAAAGAGAAAGGATTCTAGAAGCCCCAGGCGAAGACAGGATCGTTCGCGATCCCCCAAGACGGTCCCCACCTCGGGCTCGTCCGGCTAGAGATGAAGACAAATTCGTTCCCTTAGTGGCTTCAGTTGATCATATTTATGCTGTCAATACTAACAAAGGGATGTTCACAAAACCTCCTGCTATGGGTGCACAAGGAACTTGGAACACTACAAAGTATTGTGATTTTCATGAACAAAAGGGACTTGATACCGCGGACTGCTGGCACCTTAAAGAACAAATTAATCGATTAATTCGAGAAGGGAAGTTAACTGAGTGGGCGGTTCTAGAAGTGAAAAAACATCAAGGGAACTCTGGCAAATCAGGGCTGGGATATAATATTGTACCTCATACGGGCCAGAATACAGAACCTCGCAAGGAGAGGGAGGAGCGAGGCAATAGCATCCATGTGATCATTGGAGGGCCACATATTGGAGGAAATAGCTACAAGGCAAGAGAAAAGTATGCTCGCGAGGCCAGGGAGCGGCCCCTTACAAATGTGCATCATATGCAAGAGAGACCCCCAAAGCTTTTTAAGGGGGAAGACACAAATATAATGTTCACTGAGAAGGATGCGAAGTGGGTACACCATCCTCACTCCGATGCTCTAGTTGTTCGAGTTCGCATTGGCTCATAGAATATCTACAGAGTGCTAGTGGATAATGGAAGTGCAGTGAATGTTTTGATGTACAATATCTATAAGAAAATGGGATATGTAGACAAAGACCTTATTCCTACAGTAGGTCATCTCTATGGGTTCACTGGGGCTTCTGTTAGTGTGAAAGGCCTTATCAGGCTCCCCATTACTCTGGGGGACGAGCCCTGCATCACTACGCAGGTCGTTGATTTTATGGTCGTGGATCAACCATCTGCTTATAATGCTATTGTGGGGAGACCCATCTTGAAGGAAATGGGGGTGGTGACTTCTATCTAGCACCTCTCGATGAAGTTCCCCACCCCACAAGGTGTAGGGTGTGTTAGAGGAATTCAGCATGAGTCTCGAGAATGCTATAATCAGGCACTTAAGTCAGCGGAAAGGGGAAGAAGTTATATGGAATGCGAAGAGGAAGAAAAGGCTCGTAAATCGGCCTCGCAACCCCCAGTTGGTTGCAATATAATATCTATCGAAGAGCTTCCGGATGATTATTTTGACAGATTGGGTATATAGGTAGAGCCAGTACCATGGGCTATTATGATGGAGGCCTCGCAGCCCGTGTTGGTTCTACAAGAAGGAATTGTCGAGGAGGCTAGTGATGACGAGGAAAGCCCATAACAGGCAGCTGTGAGAGCCCGTATGGGAAAATGGGTTTGCAAGGAGACATCAACATTGGTAGATTTGCCTAACGAGGTCACACGAGAAACAACAGTCGTGATTGAGTATGGCCATGTTGGAGCGACCCCAACCTCTGTAGCAGGAGTCACGAGGCAGGATGAAGCAAAGTCTAGTAGGGCTCGTGATGCTGAAATTGATCTAGATCCTCGCATTCCTGAACATGTGGAGCGGGCTGGAGCCGCAGAAGATACGAACTCCGTTCTTGTTGACGCTAAGGATCCAACTAAGGTGTTGAAGGTCGGGTCACAGCTGAGCCCTGATCTTAGGGGGAGGCTCGTGGAGTTCCTTAAAGCTAGTTTGGATGTATTTGCATGGTCTCAGGAAGACATGATTGGGATTGATCGTAATGTGATATGTCACAAACTAAATCTCGATCCTAGTAAAAAAGGAGTAAGAAAGAAAAGGAGACCTATAAGTGGAGAGTGAGCTGAGGCCCTCAAGGAGGAGGTGGATAGGTTGCTCGAGGTCGGCCTCGTCAGGGAATCATTCTACCCTGATTGGCTCGCTAATCCTGTCCTAGTAAAGAAACCAAATAGCAAATGGGGGACATGTGTGGATTTTACTGATCTTAACAACCATTGTCCAAAGGATAGTTTCCCGCTTCCAAGGATTGATCAGTTGGTAGATGCAACAGCAGGCCATGCACTCCTAAGTTTCATGGATGCCTATTCTGGGTACAATCATATACCCATGTATGGCCCTGATTAGGAGCACACTTCGTTTATCACAGACAGAGGTCTCTACTGCTATATTGGGGTTCCCATTTGGCCTCCTCAATGTTGGTGCCACTTACCAGAGGCTCGTAAATATGATGTTTGAGAAGCAAATTGGGAAAACAATGGAGGTCTATGTGGATGACATGCTTGTAAAGTCTAAGGAAGCTGGGGATCATGTAGCCCACCTCGCAGAAATGTTTGATATACTGAGGAAGTAGAAAATGAAGCTCAACCCCCAGAAGTGTGTGTTTGGGGTGGAGTCTGGGAAATTCTTGGGGTTTATTGTTAACCACAGAGGGATTGAGGCTAATCCAGCCAAGATAAAAGCTTTGATGGAGATGAGGTCGCCTAGAAGTGTCAAGGAGGTACAAAGTCTAATTGGAAGGATCGCAGCACTGAATCGGTTTGTTTCCAAGTCATCAGACAAGTGTCATGAGTTCTTTAAAGCGATCAAGAAGGTGGGCAAAAATTTTGAATGGACCCCTGAGTGCGAGGAGGCTTTTCCAAGAATAAAGGAGCATTTGGGCTCGCCTCCACTACTCTTTAAGCCTAAGGAAGGAAAAATTCTTATTGTTTACCTAGCAGTTTTAGAATATACCATCAGTGTTGTCCTCGTTCGCGAGGAGGAAAAGGTTCAGTTCCCCGTTTATTATGCCAGTAAGAGGTTGCTAGATGCTGAGACTCGCTACACCAACATGGAGAAGCTAGCCTATGCATTAGTCTTGGCTTCACGAAAACTGAGGCCTTACTTTCAAGCTTATAGTATTCAGGTTTGTACTGCATATCCTCTGAGGCAAGTAATGCACAAATCCGAGGCCTCGGGCAGACTTTTAAAGTGGACCATAGAGTTGGGCCAGTTCGATATCGAGTACAAGCCTCGAGGTGCAATAAAGGGGCAAGCTTTAGCGGATTTCATATTGGAATTTCCTTCCCAATCTGAGGAAGATGTCTGGGCTCTCGTAGCAATCCCAGAAGTGGTTGACCCCAAAATCAAAAATTAAAATTCAGCCTCGTGGTGGGAACTATATGTTGACGGGGCATCTAATGAGGAAGGAGCCGGAGCTGGGATCGAGCTCGTTACACCTGAGGGTCGCAAATTGAGCAGTGCCATGCACTTCGCTTTCGAGGCCTCTAATAATGCAGCTGAGTACGAGGCTCTCATAATCGACCTCAAGCTCACAATAGAAATGAAGGTGGAGAATCTCAATGCATACAACGACTCAATGTTAGTTACCGGCCATGTCGGATGTGGATGGCAGGCTAGGGGACCTCAGATCGAGCTGTATTTAAAATGTGTCCAGAGGCTTATGAGGTCATTCAAGCAAGTAAAGGTAGAGTTTATCAGGAGAGCAAAAAATCAAGGAGCGGACGCCCTCACAAAAATGGGCTCGCGTCACGAGGCCACTTTACTTGGGATAATTCCCTTGGAAATTCAAAGTAAGCCCAGTGTTCCAGAGGAAAGTGTTATGGAAATAGTTAGCCAGGGGTCGACATGGATGACCCCCATATGGGAGTATGTCAAGAATGGGTCTCTGCCTCAAGAGAAAAAAGAAGCGAGGAAGATCAAGTATCAGGCAGCTCGCTATGTGATCTATGATGAAGTGCTATACCGAAGACGATTTAACACCCCACTCTTGAGGTGTGTAGATGGTGAAGAGTGCAACTACATTTTGAGGGAGGTTCATGAGGGAATATGTGGCAATCATTCGGGGGGTAGTTCCCTAGCTCAAAAAATCCTGCGACAAGGGTATTTCTGGCATACATTGAAAAGGGATGCTTTTGAGTTCGCTAGGAGATGTGACAAATGTCAGAGAAATGCAAATTTCAGTAATGCTCTAGTTTCCCACCTCACCTCGCTAATGAGCCATTGGCCCTTTGCCATGTGGGGAATAGATCTTATTGGCGAACTTCCCAAAGCTATGGGAGGAGTAAAGTATGCAGTTGTGGCCGTGGACTATTTTACTAAGTGGGTCGAGGCCGAGCCCCTTGCTACCATCACGGCCAAAAAATTAAAGGACCTCGTGTACAGGGCGATTGTGTGTCGCTATGGGATCCCATATCAACTCATTTCAAATAATGGGAAGCAATTTGATAGCAAGGAGATGAAAGAATTCTGTGAAAGTTTGGGAATCAAGAAAAGTTTTTCTGCTATGAGCCACCCTCAGACAAATAGACAAACCGAGGCCATCAATAAGATAATCAAACATACCCTAAAAGCTAAATTGGAGGAGAACAAGGGTATTTGGCCCGAGGAGTTGCCAAAGGTCTTGTGGTCATACAATACGACCCCAAGGTCTACTACAGGAGAGACTCCATTTTCTTTGACATATGGGTGCGAGGCCATGGTGCCCGTTGAGGTAGGCTCAGGCTCGTTCAGAAGAGAACACTACGATCCTGAGGCGAACGAGGTCAACCACAGGCTCTACTTAGACATGATACAAGAGTCAAGGGAAGAGGCTCAGTTGAGGCTCGTAGCTTATCAAAGAAGAGCTGCGAGGTACTATAATGGAAAGGTTCGTGTGCCACATCTTCGCGTGGGGGACTTGGTGCTTAGGAGGGTGATGCCTAACACTAAGGTCTCGTCTCACGGGGTCTTTGTAGCCAATTGGGAAGGGCCTTATAAGGTCTATGGTGTCATCAACGAAGGGACATATTATCTAACTGATATGGATGATAAGGTCATGCCACAAGCTTGGAATACAGAACATTTGAGGAAATACTATCAGTAGAGGCCTCGCCCCTGGTAGTCTCTATCTACTACTACTTAACATGAATAAATTCATACAAAGTACTCGGGGGGTAGTGATCATATAGACACCTCCTCGTTATGATGTATTGAAAAGTTGGGCTTCGTCCCTAGTATTTATATATGAAGTTTGTTCTCCAAAAAGTTGTGCAATTTTATTCTTTGTCAGTATTTTAAAATTTTCAGGACTAGGCCAGCACAGCGTATGCGAGGCCGAACACCCCTCAGGTCAATGAGGTTGCGAGCATGCACTTACTGTGACCTGAGGGAATGTCTTCAAAGTTTAGTTAAAGAAGTGCAAAGTTTAGAGTAAAAGAAGTCAAGGTGCGACCTCCATCTCCGGATCGTGTCTGCGACCTCGCAAGGAAGGCATCATATGTCTTGATTCCAAAAAGATGGGGTACACCTTGAAGTTAAGCAAATTGAAAAGAAAAAGTTACGAATTCAACAAGGGAAGCTTCGCAGCTGCAAGGCTAATCTACTTACAGAATACATAAATTCAATGAAGTTAAAACAAGCATAAGAATCAAGAAACGAAGACAAGTAATTATGATATGATCATCATCAGCAAAGTTATCAAGTAATTCTGGGTCACCATGCGATCCCAACATACTTCAGAGTTATCAGAGGGTTACCAAAAGAATATTACAACTTGCGAGACATTCAAAGGGTGTCCGCATCCCCAGTTCAAAATATCTGAATAAAAAGATCATGTAGCAGTCTCATTAGGTGGATTCACCTTGGCAGCCTCACTAGCGAGCCTGGCCGCTTCCTTAGCATCTTCTTCCTCGATCTCCTTGCGGAGGTCGGCTGCGAACTCAGTATTGCCAGGCCCGAGCCTAGACCAGTCAAAATCGGGAATCTTCCTTATGAAGCCCTTCATAAATTCAGTCTGGGCAGCCTCCTCAACCGCCTCGTGATCGGCTTTAGCAGCAGCGAGCTCCACCTTCAGCTTATCCATCTCCTCTTCATGCTTTTTCCTCAACTCCTCCTCAAGCTGCTCCACCTCTTTCAAGGATTTGTGAAGGGCTGCCTTTTCATTGTTAACTTTCTTCAGCTCAGAGCGGAGGCTGGCCGTCTCGGTATCCAAGGCCCGCTTGTGAGTTTCCATCAGAGATTTTTTATCTTCTTTAATTTGGACCTTAAGAACTTTTACCTCTTTCTCCAACTTCGTGTTAGCAGTCACGACGCTCTTTAATTCTCGAAGATGCGAGGCTTGCCGGATGAACGCTTCAGCTAGACACTTGGAAACGGACTCAGAATTCTCCACCAACTCAGCACCCACCCATTATGTGCATTCCTGTTCAGTAGCATGAGTATACCTATGCCTCGCATAAAGATGGTAGACTGGCGTCGCTGCTGGAGGCTTAATTACCTGAAGCAGGGGACCATCCTTCTTGGATTTCTTTGAAACATGCTCTTCAGGATGACTCCAGGGTGATTGATCTGGAATTTCAACCTGTGTTGATGGTGGTGGAGGCGGCAGGATATCGCTGATTTTCTGCTGAGTATCAATTACAGCTGGGTTCGCAGTGTGAGTGTCCTTGCTTTTGAAGAATGGGGGTCTGCGACCTTTGCTCGACATGCCTACAAGATGGGAGTAGAAAGTAGTCAGAGATTATAATTATGAAAGGTGAAAATGCGAAGACAATAAAGATAGTTAATATAAAGTAGTTATTGGACTACAACAGTAAAAATATTCTCACTCTCTGCGACCACTATTCTAGAGGACGATGCTTCCTCTCTTAATTTTCTCTTTCGCGAAGCCTTCTTCATACCTGAAGGCCCCGCCTTAGAAGGGAGCTGGACCCCTTCTTTCAAGAACCCACATTCAATTAAGTTTTCTAAAGTGAGAAGGGTTTTGATGTTCTTATCCTCACGAGGAATCTTCAACACGTCGTCAACTCGTTTCTTCTCCTCGCCCTTTAGGATAGTTCGCACTTGGCCAACTGCGATCCCATTGGGAATAAGTTAGGAGATTGACCGAGTTAAGGGGGAGAATAGAATCTAAAGGACAGCTTCATACCTGGGAGATAGTTAAAGGAAGTTTTTACTCTGGGCACCTCGTGGACGTAGAGGTAAGGTCCCTTTCACGAGCCCGCATTGCTTGGGCCGCCATGATAAACATAACCGAAGTCTGAAGCCCCACATCGCTTTAGTTGCAAGAAATAACCCATTATCCTCGCATCCAATTTGGGGTATCCAAGCTTGTGGTAGAGAATACACAAAGAGATCATGGTCCTATAGCCGTTGGGGTTAATTTGGATTGGAGCAAGGTGGTATGTCTCACAAACATCCCTAATGAAATGATGAAGAGGCGAAGAGACGCCTATTTTCATCATAGTAGATGTCAAGACCATTCGAGGCACCCTGCCGCCATTTTCTTCATGATTGAAGCGATAGCATCACATCGCTCGTTTAGGGAGAATGATTTTGCCTTCAGGTCGGAATATGTTAACAGCCTTTGTCAAAGATTCCAGATTCAGGATCGTGGATAGATCTTTACAGGCTAAGATGCGAGGTTGGCCTGGTTTCACCTTGGAACCCGGTTCAATATCTTCAAGGCGCGGCCCTCCAACATATATTACACCCTCTAGCTCGGGTTGAGGGGTTGGTATGTAGGGTTGAGGCGAGGCCTTAGGTACATAGTTATAATCTTCAAAGTTGACGACCCTGGTCACCTCATCGAGGCCGCCGTCATCAGAAGAAGCTTCTTCATAATCAGAATCATCAGAGTTGGCTTCGTTATCACCTCCACCTTCGAGCTCATAATAGGCATGGCCAAGGGAGTCTATTGAAGAAGTATTGGTAAGTATTATGGGGCTTATGTTGAGGAGATTTTTGTTAAGGGGAGAAAGGAGTTTGGGGACGCTAGAGAAAAATTCTTCTCCTCTCTTTAGTAGCTTGTCGACCTCGCCCTGAACTGAAGAATAGGGTATAGTTGGGATTGGATGGCTTTGTGAGATGGTTGGAACATCAATGGATCGGCTCTGCGAGCTGGAGGGTCGCCTTATTCTCCAAGAGTCCAAAGGGGTGTCTCTAGTGAATTCTTCTTGCGACCAAAGGGGGTCGAGATGTAGTTTGAATGAACTGTCACTTGCAGTCGCAGCTCTGGCGATATTTGTAGCAGCTTGCTTGCTGATACAAACGTGTGGAAGAGGCGAAGGAGTTCTCGAGCTATCGCTGTTAGACATCTAAAAAGATGGTGAAGTATTAGTGTGTGCACTTACAGAATATAAAAGGGGATAAAGGAAAAGAAGAAAAGATTTAATAAGAGGCTCTACGTGTTCTCACTCTGCACACGAGGAATAGAGGGGGGGGGGTCACGCAACTACTCTAAATTTGAGGTCGTATATCTACTTATTAAAGGGATCGTGTTCTCTAGTCTAGCGAGGCAAGTCTCACAGCGTGAAATTAAGTGTGTGGGGTCGCAGTTAATCAGGCTCGCATCGCATGCAGTTATCAGCAAATATTTACGAAATTATAAGCTACACATGCATATAAATGAAGAACAAGAGAGAGAAGCATACTTTTTGATGAAAAAACGTTGAAGATCTTGAGAAAACTTGGGGTCGTTCTTGACTGAAAGGATATCATTAAAAAAGGTGGTATTGGAATTGAATTTTTTTTAAAAAAATATAATATGAAAAGGATTATAACTAAAAAAATCGCCACAAAAAATAAAAGTATACGTAGATTATCATACTCAATCAAATACTCAGATAAAGAAAAATCATCACAAAGAATGTGCTAATATAGAAATATAACTACAAATAATGAAACTGAAAAAACCATTTCAGAGATTTTCAAACAACCCAAACACGATCCAGGAGCTCTGCAAAAGGTGTTTAGCTATAAATTAACAGTGCCTATATTATCTTTTAGTGTAAAAATATAATATGAAAAGGATTATAACTAAAAATCACCATAAAAAATTAAGGGATATTCCAAATGGTACCATTGTACAATTGACTTTTCCATTTGGTACCATCCAACATTTTTGACTTCCAAGTGGTACCACTGTACTTTTGGCTTCATTTATTTTATACCATTCTGTCAAGCAAACGTTAATCAGACGTTAGATTATTCTTAATTGTACCACTATACAATTGGTTTTTCCACATAGTGCAATTCAATATTTTTTACTTCTAAATGGTACCATTTTTCTCACTAAAATCAATTTTTTCTTGGAATTTTCACAACTTATCTATATTCTTTGTCTGTAATAAGTCATTGATTATCTAACTATCACTACTTCTGATAAACAATCAGGTCATTCATTAGACATAGATCCAATTGTCCAATCATAATAAACTTTGATCAATAGTTCAAAATATTAAATTAATATATAATATATAGAATCAACCCGTATGAACATATACATATATAATGTGTGCTAGTGAGAGAATCAATGACTTATTATAGAGTATAAATATATAGATAAATTGTGAAATTCATACGAAAATTTGACCTACGTGAGAGAAAAATGGTACCACGTAGAAGTCAAAAATATTGAATGGTACCAAATGAAAAAACCAATTGTATAGTGGTACCATTAAGAATAGTCTAACGTCTCACTAACGTTTGCTTGACAGAATGATATAAAATGGATGAAGCCAAAAGTACAGTGGTATCACTTGGAAGTCAAAAATGTTGGATGGTACCAAATGGAAAAGCCAATTGTACAGTGGTACCATTTGAAATATCCCAAAAATTATAGTATACGTAGATTATCAAATTATTAGTTTACATATCAAATTTTTGTTATGAAATTGAAATTGATATATATATATATATATATATATATATATATATATATATATATATATATATATTTATATATAATATTTTACACGTTCAATTTATTATTTATTTTATCTTAAATTCTTAAACTTGATTTTGATGATTTTACAGCCTACGTGAAATTAACAAAATAATCTTTAAATTAGTGATGATTTAACAATTTTCTCCAATTAAAACTACAAAGAAACAAAAGAGAGAAGAAATTGACGATTTTTTATATTAAAAATTCTATTCTATTTAGGAAATTTACTTATATTTTGTTTTGATTATCAAAATAACATTCTTATTATTTGAAGATAGTTGTATTAACAATCAAATACTTAAAATAGCAAATTTGAAACTAAAACATACAAAATTAAATTATTAAATAAATAAATTTTAAAAGAACCGTGCATCGCACGGGCTATAAGCTAGTAATATAAAATAATGATTATGTAAAATTTACTGAACCTGTAAATAGTTGTACTTCAATGGTATTAGCTATAATTGTTAGCTATATTTCAAAAAAAGTATTTTATTGTTATTTCAATTAGTAAATATATATAAGATTAAAGTAAATTAATAACGTGTCACAATATAAGTGGATATGATATTTTTAGATGTTATGTATAAATTTTTGGTTATCCTCCAAATATAGAGGATCTGTATCTTGTTTTCTAAAATTATAGCTAACAGGTTGATCGGTTGGAGTGGTGGTTTTTTTGAAGGATTTCTATAAATGATGACACGTAGACTTTTATGACTAACAGGAGTGAAGGTTGAAGATGCTCTTACAAATGAAGGGTTAAAGAGCAAAAACACCCTTATGATATAGGTGTAAGAGTAAATATACCCTTATAATTTAAAAAAGGATCAAATATACATCCCTATATTTTAAGTTTATGGTTCAAAAATACCCTTCTAGTTATTTTTTTGTTAACCATGGTTAGAAAATGATTTGTAATTAAAGATATTTAATATAACTAATATTATTAATTTAATAAAGGCTTTTTACTCCCAATTTGGAATTTAAAAAACTTGGCATTTAAATTTATTTTATGTTAATACATATAAAACATATATACTTAAAATAAAATTAATTTTTAGATAATCTTAACAAGATAAAATAAAATAAGATTAAACATAATTTTTCAATAAAATTTATTTTGGGTATATTTAAAAGGTATATATATATATATATATATATATATATATATATATATATATATATATATATATAGTTTCTTGCTCAAATATAAAACCACTCTTATAATAAAAATTAGAAACTAATCGTCTCTAATAATTTTTTATATTTTGTAAACTCTCAATCATCCATTTAAATATTATACAAATATATTATATGATACGTGTACATACATATATAATAAATATTTTCCCTTATTTTACAATCCCGTTTGTTTCTTTTGACAATGACCAAAAATGGTAATTTTCTGTAAATAAATTGACGATTAATTTTTAGATTACACACCTGTATCGTACTTAATGAATTAAATGAGAATACTCTAAATCGTAGAATTTATTTTTGTTAATAGTACAGTATTTTATGATAAGGAAATAATATTAAAGTTGTGGATAATTATCAAAATATTATAGATTTCTTATGATCATAATAAGTTGGTTTGTAGTAGTTTAAGATTCTATATATATATACTCCTTTGTTTCTTTTTAATAGTTGCTTGACTTTTGGCAAGTACTTTAATGAATTTTGATTGCATAATAATTTTTTTTTTCAATTTTTTTTTTGTGAATAAAAAATACAATCAAAATTTTAATTTACAAAAAGAAATTTTAATAAATTACGTGCCAAAAATCCAAACGATTTTAAAGGAAAACATAAGGAGTATATATTAACATGAAATATGATTTTAATTTCATGTTTTTTACATTTTAAATTAAGAGCAAAAAACCTTCTAATGTTTAGGAGCAATAATACATTAAAGGGTATTCACCAAAAATACTAGATTTAAAGTTTCTATTTGCAAAAATACCATCTTCTTTAATTCAATGCAATTTTACCAACCTATGATTCAAAATTGCAAAAATACTAGGTCCCCCTTTCCCTCTCTCATTCCTTACGCCAGCTCATCCATTCGCCTGTGTACTTTTTATTTTTTTTTATTTTTAAGGTGGGTGCTATTTTGGGTTGCAACTGAATACAACCACATTCAACCACATCGACTTCAACAGACTTCAAACACTTTTTTTTTAAAGGTTGGGTGATATTTTGGTTGCAACCACATTCAACTTTTTTTTTTTAAGGTGGGGTGATTTTTGGTGGATTTGGGTTGCAAGGCCCGTCAGGGGCAATATACAACCAAATGCAACCACTTTCAACCAAATGCAACCACATTCAACTTTTTTTTTTAAGGTGGGGTGATTTTGGTGGATTTGGGTTACAAGGCCCCGCCAGGGGCAATATATTACCAAATGCAACCGCATTCAACTTTTTTTTAAGGTGGGGTGATTTTGGTGGATTTGGGTTGCAAGGCCCCGCCAGGGGCAATATTCAACCAAATGCAACCACATTCAACTTTTGTTTTTTGAAAAATGGTGAGGTGATTTTGGTGGATTTGGGTTGCAAGGCCCCGTAGGGGCATATTCAACTGAATGCAACTGAAAAATGAAAATTACATTCAGTTGGATGTAGTTGCATGTGGTTGCATTCAATTGCTGATTTCAAGTTCCATTTTTCAGTTGTCATTTTCGACCTCTTTTTTGAACTCTAATATATATATATATAGGGTCTTGTTCTAATAGAAACTAAATTAGAAAAGAAACTAGAGACTAAACCTAAATTAAATATTTCAAGCTAATCTAATGACCAAATTAGGGGTACCCCAATACAAAAAACGTTTAAAATTCTTGACTCTATTAAACAAAAATTAAAAAAATAAAAAAATTTAAAAATAAAGTTACTGTTCACGTGATGACGTGGCACGTGAACAGTAACTTTTTTTTTATTTTTTTATTTATTTTTATTTTTTTGTTGAATAGAGCAAAGAATTTTATAAGTTTTTTGTGAAGGTGCCCCCTAGCGGGGCCATTAAAATAAATGAAATATAATTTATTTAGTGTCGGTTTCTAGTTTCTATTCTAAGGTTGGTTTCTATTTGAACGCTAGCCTATATATATAGAGTAAGGATCTAGGGAAAAACTTATTTGATGGAAAACTTAGAGAACTAAATCTACACCATTCATTACTATAATATAGAATCTGACTATATTGACAAATACAAATACAAATAAGGTAATTATCTCATTCAAATACATTTAAGATTCAAGTCAATATTCAATAATGGAAACTGTATAATGGCATTTAATTCAAGATATACTCTAATTTCAATGAGATCTTGTTGCCTATTTTCAATTTATAAAATGTTTCTACAAAGTTTCTATCAAATATTTCATTAATTTTTTATTCTTGTAGATAATTTTGTAACTATTATTAATTAGATTTAATATAATTAAATTTGTTAAATAATAAAATTAGATTTCTATTAGGTGTTCTACTAGGTGTTGTCAATTTTTAGCTAAAATTATATTCTAGTAGGTGTTCGATTAGATGTTCTATATATTCAATCAAAATTATATTAAATATGTCACTATTATTTTCATAACAAAATTTATTCTTCAATTATTTTTTTAACAAGATTTAATATAATTAATTTTTCTAAATAATAAAATTATAATTCTAACAAGTATTCAACTAATTACATTAGGTGTTCTTACTTGGTGTTCTACTAATTACATGTGTTCTACTAGGTGTTCTACTAAGTGTTCTACTAATTACATTACATGTGTTCTGCTAGGTATTCTACTAATTTCTTGTGTTCTACTAATTTCTTGTGTTCTACTAATACATGTAATTACATGTGTTCTGCTAGGTGTTCTATTAGGTGTTTTAGGTATTCTACTAATTACATGTGTTCTACTAGATGTTCTACTAATTACATGTGTTCTAATTACATGTGTTCAAAGGAAATTTTTATATTAAGTTACATATCCTTTATAGTAATTACATGAATATAAATATGTCACTATTATTTTTAGAATAAAATTTATTCTTCAATTATTTTTTTAATAAGATTTAATATAATTAATTTTTTTAAATAATAAAAATATAATTCTAACAAGTATTCTACTAATTACATTAGGTGTTCTGCTAATTACATGTGTTCAACTAGGTGTTCTACTAATTACATGTGTTCCAAGAAAGGTTTTATATTAAGTTACATATCTTTTATAGTAATTACATGAATATAAATATGTCACTATTATTTTTAGAATAAAATTTATTCTTCAATTATTTTTTAACAAGATTTAATATAATTAATTTTTTTAAATAATAAAATTATAATTCTAACAATTATTCTACCAATTACATTAGGTGTTCTACTAATTACATGTGTTCTACTAGGTGTTCTACTAATTAGGTGTTCTACTAATTATATGTAATTACATGTGTTCTGCTAGGTGTTCTAGTTATTCTACTAATTACATGTGTTCTACTAGGTGTTCTACCAATTGCATGTGTTCTAATTACACTAGCAATATGCCCGTGCTTCGCACACGGTGATTGATGATTTTCATAATTATTTTTAAAGATTAAATTTTGTTTTTGGTAGTGGAATACATTTGTATGCCCTTGATTATTAGTATGTCTAGACAAACATGATTTTTTAATGCTATTTTAATTTTATTAACTGTTTCATTTAACGTTGATTTTCTATGACACAACGGGTTTTCTGGTATTGCTTTTCTGATATTGATATTCTGGTCTAGACTGGTATTTTTGCACACTTTAATCTAATAGACTCAATTTTGGTTTCATCATTGGCAAATGAGTTACTAACCGGAATCAGAGTTGTTTGCAACTTTGCATACACAATCTGGCATCTCCTAGTAAAGCCAAGATCAATTGTCCTATGTTTAAATCATTGCGTAGATTCCAGCTGAAATTAGGTTTAAAATGTGGTGCTTCTGCTCAGAGCAGAAGGTGAAATAAGTGCAGGAATAACATGTCTTGTATATCCTACCATCAGCAAGTTAGCAACCACCTACCACATGATCTTTAATTTAGCTACAGGTGCCAAAGCACTGGCACCTGACTTAATGGGGGATACTAAGCCATCCCAATTGGCCAATAAAATTGCATGCAATCAGGGGTATGATATCTACTGATAAGTGGATTTTATATCCACTATTTGCATTCCATTCGTACTTAAAACGATTGCTAGTTCTCAAGTTTCGTGTTAGTTTGATGTCTTTTCATTTAATTTGTGTAGGTTGCTTAGTAGGGTGGCATTGGTGGTATTGGTGAAGAATTGGTGGTATTCTGTGAGCTTAAAGTAGAAATTACAGGAAGTCCAGGGCAAGAGAACTCGGGAATGTGAGCTCAATGCGCATTCATCACTGTTTTGGTCATATCTTGAGTTCTAGAAGTCCGTTTGAGGCCCGTAAGCTATCCACGCGAAGAGGAGAGAAAGTTCTACAATTCTGGACAGGGAGTGGCAGGCGCAAGAGCGCGGTATTTGGCGCAACAGCGCGTTTCAGGCGCTGCCTCTCAGAAAATAGGCGCTCTTGCTCAGAAATGAGGCGCTCTTGCTCAGTATGGAGCGCTCTAGCGCGTCTCCTGTTCAGAATTGGGGCGCCAAAACAGCAAACCAGGGTCTGTGTGGCGCAAGTGCTCAGTTTCGAAGTGCAGGAGCGCGTTTTGCCTCCTGGAGTTAATCGAAATTTCGTTGCCTTTTGTTGGAATATGTAATTTATTTCGGGTCAACTGTTATGGGCCCATTTTTATTAGGGCTAGCAGTGGGTTTTATTATGCAATATCTTAGACCTTAAAACACAGGAGATCATTATTAGGATTGGAGGATCAACATTATTATTTTCAAGACCAATTTTTAGGGTTCTTCAAGCTCGTGACAAGCAAGGAGGCCTTATTAATTTCATCGTTTGTATTCATCTTCTACATTTTTGGGGATTTATTTCTATCTCAATTTCTCTTCGATTATTAATTATTAATTGTTTTATTTAGAATCATGCTTTCTTTAGAACCCATGATGGCGAGGAGGTCGATTATGGGCTATAAATCGTTATCATGGGATTTTAATGGATTTTTCTATTGATTCTAGTAATTAAGTGTTCTTATGCCTTGGTGTGTGATGGATTGAATTGATTGCCTAGTATGATTATGCTTATTCGTTTCAGGTGAGTCGCGAACACTTGTAATTGTGTGTTTGATCCTGGTGAATGCGAAAGTGGATCTAGGGTTTAGAACAATTCATGCTAGCATAGGTTTTTGCATGTGAAGAACATGTATTAATTTGTGGTGTAATTCTAACCGTCTTGCATTGACTATGTGGTTTAATGGATGCTTGATTTTTAACCGGTGTGTGTTCAATTGCTATAGACATATAGGAACTACACATATTTGGTGACTACTTGACTTCTATCAATTGTGGATGATCAGTAGGATGGTATATGCACAACGAAAGTTGGTATGTATCAGTTTAGTGCATCTAATCAGTAATCAACTCTGTCACATACTAGGTTAAAGGGCATAAGATTCTAGATGAAGTGGTTAATGAAATTGAAATCCCATGTTTGTTTATTATAAGAACTATTAATTGTTAATTTATTCTTGCTTAGTTAATTAAAATAGTTTAATCTAAAACCCAATTTGATAATTGTTCAAGCATTAAGAAGTAACCATACACTGTTGCATAGGTATTAAATTGGCATTTACACCTAGTCTCTGCGGAACGAATCTTACTTATCACTTGCTATTTGTGATCGCGTATACTTGCGTGTTTACGAGTCAACAAGTTTTTGGCGCCGCTGCCGGGGACTTCGGTGTTATTTGTAGTTTAAGTGCTTGTCATCAGTGGTCGTTATAGATTACTGACTTGAACTGTTTTTTTTTATTTTATGGATTATTGGGAACAGGACTTCGTAATTGTATGTGAGCTGTGTGCAGGTGGACATTACACTCATCAATGTGAGTATAACAGAAACCGGCCAAATTTCAGCTGTGACTACAATCAGAGTGGTATGGAGCAATTCCAATATCCATCCTACCCGCTCCAAAATCAGCAGTTTGGAGATGAGCCATACAGTCCAGGGGGAATTCAGCAGCAACAGGGGCAACAATTTCAGCATCAGTATGCCCCAGTGCATCAACACTTTCAACCTCCTGAATTTCAGTAGCAGCAATTTCAGACTTGGTCTAACCAACAGTCGACCGAAGAAGCTGAATTAGAAGAATTGAGGTTGATGGTTAAAAGCAATGCATTGTCTCTCCAGACAATAGGAGATCAGATTGGTCAAATTTCAAATGTATTAAAAACATTGAATCAAATTGCAAGTGACACAGAAGGCTTAGCTGTAGAGGAGGAGGACAAGAACCTTCCTATCAGTCTTGACTGGCCTTTCTTATCCACGGGTGAGACCATGATCGATGTTCAGGAAGGAGAGTCTGAGGGCAAAGATGAGGAGGAAGCTGAACATGAAGCTGATAAGGAAGCAGAGCCGGAGGCAAACCAATCAGAAAATTCCGAATGTCCAGAAAATTCGGTTCTGAATAATCAGCCGCAACCACTTCCTTTGCAATCTGAAAATTCTGAAGAATCAGCCCAAGATCAAGAAAACTCCAAGGCTCAAGTGGCTATGCTAATTCCTTCGAAGGATGAAGGGGGTCTGAGTGTGGAAGATGATGAATTAGAAGAGCATGTTCAGTTGTTGAATGCCGCTCCGTCGTAATCTGACTTCGACCAGTTGGAGGCCGAAGAGGAAAAGAGCATCACTCCTGTTGACAAATCTACTCCGGAGAAGACTACAGAGATCATCCAAATCGATTTTCCTCCTTCATATCCACAAAGGCTTCAGAAGCAAACTCTAGCCATGAATTTGCCGGTGGAGGATGAGGAGTGTTTTAGCTTGAAATTGGTTGATGCAGGACAGAGTAAAAAGTATGACACGGAGGAGAAGGCAAAGCATGGCCAACTGAGGATTACAGTGCCTTGGTTAATAGGGTTACGTATTCCACATAAGTTGCTTTGAGTGGAAGATCTCTGGAATTCTCAGGTGCGCCTTAAGCCATCATTTGAAGGAGCTCCCGAACTCGAGCTCAAAACATTGCTAGTTCACCTGGGGTATGCTTCTTGTAATTCATCTCCTTTGCTTGCTATTGTTATTGCTGCTAACTTTTCAGGTAGGCGGGAAAATGTTAAGAGATCTTGTGAGGAGCGAATACGGGTAAAGCTTGTCGTTGAAGATGTCGCTCTAGAAAAGATCATTAAATGGCCTTATAGAGATGCGGTGCAGAAAATTTTCAAGATGAAAATCGTGGCCAAGTCTAGCTAAAGACGTTAAAGAAAGGCGCTTCGTGGGAGGCAACCCATGATTTCTTGCTTTCGAATAAAACAACAGTTGTGTGGAGCCTCCACGTCTATCCACCACCAGACACACCACCCGAGGAGGGTGACGATGCCGACGACTAGGGGAGTATTTCTTGTACCCTTTAATTTTACCTTCAATGAGGACATTGCAATTTTTAAGTTTGGGGGTGATTTTAGGGTATAAATAGTCATTGCATTGCATATAGCTGCATATTCATGCTAGTTCATGTTAGTAATTTTGCATTTAGTTTTGCCATGCCATTTAGAGTGCATTTAGGATGCCATGTCAGATAGATTTATTTATGAGTTTAATGTCATTTTGTTCATGATTCCACATGAGTGTCTGTTTCTGGCTCGATAGGTCGACGTTAATTTGAGTGTGATGACAATGAATAGAGGGTTGATTTAAGTACTTATGAAATTGACTTGTGTGTGTCGGGAACACAATCTTTTCACGGTCTCACTGTTTGCTCTTGGGCTAGATCGAGTCATACCTTGTTTGGCTGTTGAGATTTAATCACCTATTTATATCTAGAATTTTCGTTATTCCCTTGATGGCGTAGGAACACTTAAGTATAAGTTTGGGGGAAAACAGAGATTTCATGCTAAATATTGTGTCGTGTCGTAGTGTAATAATGGCTAGGCGTCAAATGGCTAGTAGCCGGCTCATATTTAATATGAGTAGTCTAGGAGGGTGAGATAGTGCACCCATGCGTGAAAGAAAAAAAAAAAGAAAAAAAAATTAAAAAAAAAGTCAGAAAAGAAAAAAAAAATAGAAAAAAAATAGAAAAAGAAAAAAAAAGAGTTGTGAGTATAAAAAATGAGCGTTTGTGAGAGTGTGTGTATGCTAATTGGCTAGGGTGGGCTCTTTAGTACTCGAGCAAGTAAGTTCTAGGGGATTTTATGCCTAGTGACCTAAGACTTTTCCGGTCTAGGATCCACTAACCTAACGCTCGCTACATGAGTGCTATTGTATAAGCCTTTAGGGGTCTCACCCATTGCACGGTCAAAAGCATGTGTGTTTGGTGTTTTGTGTTGTTTTGTATAGTAAAGCATGAATCCTTGTCTACCTTGAATGATGATGGCGGTGTCTTTGAGTCATGGAGTGTTAGTTCATTCTGTTTATAAACATGTGATTGTCTTGGCGAAGGATGAGTTATGTCTTTTATCTAGTTTTAAGAGTATATCTAGTGAGAAATGCACACACCACGTTTCCGAGCATGTATTGTTAGTATACGGGGCCTTATTCGAGCTCTGTTTGGAGTTGTTGCATTCCTTGAGGCGTTTGCGTGTTGAGTCGGTTTCGGTAATTTGTGTGTGATCATTGCATTACGACATTTTTGCATTATCATGAAATGTCATTAGTAGATTGCATCCATGCATTATTATAGAGTTGAGTTTGCATTGCTTGAGGACAAGCAACGGTTTAAGTTTGGGGGTGTGATAAGTGGATTTTATATCCACTATTTGCATTTCCTTCGTACTTAAAACGATTGCTAGTTCTCAAGTTTCGTGTTAGTTTGATGTGTTTTCATTTAATTTGTGTATGTTGCTTAGTAGGGTGGCATTGGTGGTGTTGGTGAAGAATTGGTGGTATTCTGTGAGCTTAAAGTAGAAATTACAGGAAGTCCAGGGCAAGAGAACTCGGGAATGTGAGCTCAATGCGCATTCATCACTGTTTTGGCCATATCTTGAGTTCTAGAAGTCCGTTTGAGGCCCGTAAGCTGTCCACGCGAAGAGGAGAGAAATTTCTACAATTCTGGACAGGGAGTGGCAGGCGCAGGAGCGCGGTATTTGGCGCAACAGCGCGTTTCAGGCGCTGCCTCTCAGAAAATAGGCGCTCTTGCTCAGAAATGAGGCGCTCTTGCTCAGTATGGAGCGCTCTAGCGCGTCTCCTGTTCAGAATTGGGGCGCCAAAACAGCAAACCAGGGTCTGTGTGGCGCAAGTGCTCAGTTTCGAAGTGCAGGAGCGCGTTTTGCCTCCTGGAGTTAATCGAAATTTCGTTGCCTTTTGTTGGAATATGTAATTTATTTCGGGTCAACTGTTATGGGCCCATTTTTATTAGGGCTAGCAGTGGGTTTTATTATGCAATATCTTAGACCTTAAAACACAGAAGATCATTATTAGGATTGGAGGATCAACATTATTATTTTCAAGACCAATTTTTAGGGTTCTTCAAGCTCGTGACAAGCAAGGAGGCCTTATTAATTTCATCGTTTGTATTCATCTTCTACATTTTTGGGGATTTATTTCTATCTCAATTTCTCTTCGATTATTAATTATTAATTGTTTTATTTAGAATCATGCTTTCTTTAGAACCCATGATGGCGAGGAGGTCGATTATGGGCTAAATCGTTATCATGGGATTTTAATGGATTTTTCTATTGATTCTAGTAATTAAGTGTTCTTATGCCTTGGTGTGTGATGGATTGAATTGATTGCCAAGTATGATTATGCTTATTCGTTTCAGGTGAGTCGCGAACACTTGTAATTGTGTGTTTGATCCTGGTGAATGCGAAAGTGGATCTAGGGTTTAGAACAATTCATGCTAGCATAGGTTTTTGCATGTGAAGAACATGTATTAATTTGTGGTGTAATTCTAACCGTCTTGCATTGACTATGTGGTTTAATGGATGCTTGATTTTTAACCGGTGTGTGTTCAATTGCTATAGACATATAGGAACTACACATATTTGGTGGCTACTTGACTTCTATCAATTGTGGATGATCAGTAGGATGGTATATGCACAACGAAAGTTGGTATGTATCAGTTTAGTGCATCTAATCAGTAATCAACTCTGTCACATACTAGGTTAAAGGGCATAAGATTCTAGATGAAGTGGTTAATGAAATTGAAATCCCATGTTTGTTTATTATAAGAACTATTAATTGTTAATTTATTCTTGCTTAGTTAATTAAAATAGTTTAATCTAAAACCCAATTTGATAATTGTTCAAGCATTAAGAAGTAACCATACACTGTTGCATAGGTATTAAATTGGCATTTACACCTAGTCTCTGCGGAATGAATCTTACTTATCACTTGCTATTTGTGATCGCGTATACTTGCGTGTTTACGAGTCAACATCTACACATGTATTCCAGATACATGGAACTAAATATTTTAGGGTTATTACTATATAGAAGCAATACATGCATATTTGAGTTTTCTGTAATCACAGTTAAGCATTAAGGCATGGAGTGACTTAAGGAAGTCACATGACTTCAGAATTTCATAAGTTAATAGAAAAAGATGCAAGTTAGATAAGTTTTTTATTTTCATAAAATGCTAGACAAAAGGAATAGAGTTTTTTCATAACCTTAAAGATAGATAGGCATTGAATTTCCTACTCACAAACCTAATCATTAACTAATGGTAAATTGTAAAAAACTTCATCAAAAACTACATTAGCTGTGAAATTATTAGCTCTGCCAGAATCACCTTCAATCAAAATATGAAGTCCATCTGGCGAAGTTACTCTTGACAAAGCAACATAAAGTTGACCGTGAGAGAAGACTGGACGTGGAAGAAATAAAACAACTCTCTCACGTGACTGACCTTGGCTTTTGTTAATTGTCATTGCATAGCAAATTTGCAGCGGAAACTGAATCCTTTTGAAAACAAAAGGCCATTTTGTGTCAGTTGGTTGCATCTCGATCCTGGGAATTAAGTGTTTTGTGCCAACATGGGATCCTGTTAATATTTGACACTCAACACTGTTTTTCATGCATTTTGTAAGAACCATCCTCGTGCCATTGCAGAGACAGGTTATTTGATTAAGATTCCTCATCAGCATCACCACAGCACCGACCTTTAGTTTTAATTCATGTTTTGGAATGCAAGGCATATTAATTGAATTTAAATATTCAATTGGGAAAGAAGACTCGTAATTGTCCTCTGCATCTCCATACACATCATCTATAGAATCTTGACTAAGGTATGTATGTGACGTACCTGGAATCAGTTCCAATAAATGACAATTGATGTCGTCAACAATTGCATTAGTAGGGGTTAGAATCGCTCTTTCACTGAGATACGTGTGGGAATTCATATTTCTGGTAAAATCTGGATATGTGACATCAATGATACTCTTCACTGAACTGATGTAATCTTGAATGAGAAATTGTCTTGGAATAAGTATTTCCGGATTTGTATATGATTCATCAGGATGAATATTCTCTACTTTACCGTCGCCAACATCTAGAACCCACTTACTAAATTGTGCAATTTTCCTATTCTCGGTAACAGACTTGCCAGAACCCAAACGCATATTTTTCCGAAGCAGGAATACTTTACAAAAATCCAATAATCGTGACTGATTCAATGATGCATTCACAACTTCACTCCGCGATGCTTTAGGAATGACTGGCAAAATCTGTCGAAAGTCACCACCAAAGACAACAGTGATACCTCCAAATGGAAGTTTCTTCCTCTTTGGATCAACCGCTGACATTATATCCCTTAAAGAACGATCAACGGATTCAAAACCATGTCGATGCTGCATTGGGGCCTCATCCCATATTATTAGACTTGTTTGTTTTATTAATTCCGCAATGTCACTTCCATGTTTTATGCTAGCGATTGAGTACTGGTCAAGCTTTATGGGGATCTGGAATCTGGAGTGTGCAGTTCTACCACCAGGTAGCAAGACAGCAGCGATTCCGGAGGATGCAACCGGTAACACTATTTTACCTTCACTCCGGAGACGATAACATAGAGTTTTCCAGAGAAAGGTCTTGCCACAACCACCACTCCCATAAACAAAAAACATTCCTCCATTACCACTGTTAACTGATTCAATAATTTCATTATATACTTCAAGCTGATCAGTGTTCAGATTTGAAAATAGTTTATCATGTTGTGTCTTCATGTCAGCCTTATCATACCCGGTTTCTTCTTGAATAAGACGGTTGCATGAATTATGCATAAAGGATTCATCAGGAAATGGCATTGTTGAATAATCTCTTAAAGACTTCCCAACCTCGTTCAACAACTTCTCAATCTCTGAAAATAAAAAGCATTAAGAAGAAAATAATAAAGATTTTTTAGTCATAATTCATTGGCGACTTGTACTAATCTAGGCTTAAAAAATCATTTAGGCATTTGAGGGATCTAAAATTGATAAGTAAATGTTTGATTAGCGAAAAAAGAAGGTCTGACAAAAGTTTAAAAATCCAGTAAATGAGTTAAATTTGTTGCACTACACATGGTAAAAATTGTATCTGCAAGATAAAGAAGTTGCAGACAATGTCATGTGCACTAAACATAGTAATAATTATATTTGCAAGATAAAGAAGTTGCAGACAATGTCATGTTTAATAGCCACATTTTTTTTCTTAATTTTTTTATCAGATATGTTTAAAGGCTTGATTACTTCAATATATATGCATCTGCAGTATGTTTCCAGTAGAAGCCTAATAATAGCTTAGGATGTACCAGGTTTGGTAATAGATCTAGCGCCTTTTATAGTAGTAATGTCCCATGACCTAGACGTTTATTTAGGGTTCCTTGTGTAGGTCAAGTGTCTCTTCTAGCTGGTTTGAGAGCTTTATAAAGTTTATTATGCTTATCATAAAAAATAAAAAAAATGTCAGAGTTGGCAATGGAGAAACATGGCCCTAATAAAGAAATCTAGTTTTTAGAAGGAAAAAAATCTCTAAAATGAATAATAGGTAAATGGCATCGTTTTCAATAGTATGTATTTAATTAGTTACAATTTTTTAATTTTGTTAAGGTAAACTCCAATTTTATTACTCCATTTGCCAAAAATGTTTTGTTTAATGTAAAAAAGAAATCAAGGTTTTGGAAATTAAAATTCTTAATTGGAGTAATATATAGGTTGGGTTTAATAATGCAAAATTTTAATTAATTACAATTTTGTTTTCTTGGTTAGGTGAAATCCACATATTACATTGTTTTATGCATTTTACTATAATAATTTTCATTTTATTGTAAATGACATCATTTTTAATATTCTATAAATTAAATGTTGATAAAACCAAAATTAAAGAAGTATATTTTGTAATTTTTTAAGATAAATTCCAATTTTTATTACTTCATTTGTAAACAATGTCAAAGTAATGTATAAAGAAATCTTAGTAAAAAATAAATGAATAATAAGTTGGGCTTGGTTCAAATACTGCAAAAAATTTCTTTAATTATAATTTTGTTTTCTTAGTAAGGTGAACTACAAATTTTTACATTGTTTTTATGCATACTGATAATTTTATTATTGATTTAAATCACATCTTTTTATGAAACAATACAAGTATGTTGAAATATATATATATTATCACCAATAATCACTATTAAAAATTTACAACATTGAAATTTTATTAGATTCATATTCTATGAAAAATGAAAAATATTGATAAATAAATTAAGAAAAACACTTGCACAAATTTTTTATATAGTGAGCTAGTATTTCAAAATTGATATACATCTATAAAGTGGACAATTATGTTAGTCTTGCAAATAGATCAAAAGAAATATGATTAAGAGAAATTTGGAGGTCAGAGGGCATTTACCTGCAAGAGCATAATTTTCCACTTCATATTCAGAAAGAGTCAGTGCCTCATTACATTTTTCTTTTCGCTTGGAATACAATATATCTTCTGACATACCTAACCAATGTTTCTTCCACAATTTCCTTGGATCTTCTACGGGACAATTAGTTAATATATGAACAAACATAGCTCTAAGCTATCCAGGAAATGCAGAATGTGAGTTTTCACGAAGTGCATCATCCCATTGATTGTCATCCTTAAGGAGTCCTAGGGCATCACAGGTTTCTTTAAAAATTTCGTAAACTTGACCATTGATTGTACGTAAATGAGTGAATGAGGTAGAATCTTTATTTCGCATAAGGAGCATACGTAGATAGAATGCATCACCACTTGATGCATGAACCTCAGATAATCGACCAATAACCATGCCTCGCTGCCTCTGTTTACAACTACATGAGCGTGGCTGCCATGTAAACCGTTTTGGGAATTCCTGATAAGTGTATTCTCGAGCACTTGGGATAGTTTTGTTGGCAATGAACCATGCTTCTAGTTTACTTTTTCTATTATTTGCCTATGTTGCAATGTCTTCCAAGTTATCATTTGCTTTAAAACTTACACTCTTTCCACCAGGAACATGAACTGGTAATCTTTCAACAGATGGATATCGGTAGTGAATGTCGAATCCTAATATCCTCCAAGCAGCTTCAGAGGCACAAACATAGCGACCATCAAGATAGTGTTTAACTTCATCGACTGATTTTTCTTTTTCTTTTTTTCCCTCAAATGAAGTATTTCCTTTCTTCCTTTGCAACAACATTGTGGCATGGTCATGGCCCTTCAAACAATACTTGAATAAATATTTCAATGAACGTGCACTGTTACATATCTCAAGATTTATGTGACATTGGAACCTAAGCAACAAATCTCTGTTGTATGGGACAACAAATTGATTGTCAAGTGAGTTTCCATTTTTCAGAACACTCCGGTTCATCTTTCGTCGACGATAAACTGGAAATCCACTATCATCGAAGAATGTGTGGCCATTATATCTTTAAAAACATAATGCAGTCATTTCAGAGAATGCAACAATAGAGTGGTACATATTAAATAGATCATTAAAAATTTCAACAATAAAGGTGCAAAACAAATAATAAACCGTGCAAATAACTTTTAAATATTTCAGAGCATGCACACTACCTCTTGGGAAAATGACGCATGCATTTTCCATTCGACATACACGGTGAATATGAAAAATCTTTCCCGCATGGACCATGAATCATATAATTTTTAACCGCATTATATCCGATTGGATCTAAATCCTTGTCAGGAATTTCAGCTGAAACTAACTAATCAATTTGTTCAGTATTTTTTGGACGATCATTTGGATGCAACCAAACCAACATATGTGCATGTGGCAAACCATGCTTTTGGAATTCTATAACGTACATTACTGTTTAAAAAGATTGACACGTTAATATATAATACAAAATGGAAACATATTGGTGTTATGTTCAAGAATGAGAGGAACGTTTTATATTAACATACCTCCATTGCATCTTTCAAAGTAATTTTTGTTCTTTATCAAATCTACCAGTTGGTCTAATTTCATTTTCAATACACGTGCAACCACATCAGGAGCATCAGCGACATCCACACCTGGCAAAAATTGGAGCATGCGTTGTATTTCTGGCCATTTGGTATTGCACGTCATTGTGAGGAAGAAGGACGGATGGCCAATTGAACGACATATTGCAAGAGAGTCTTTAAAGTACTGTGATATATACCGTTTCGAGCCTGTAAATGTAGCTGGTAGAATGATATTTTTCCCAATATGTGATGGATCAGAATCACCCTTCCGCAATGAATCACGAATGGAACTATATAAGTCAGCACGGATGGTTGTCTGATGGGTTTTAACCCAATCAAGCCTATACTGTTCGATCGCAGTAAAAGCGTCAACAATATATTGTTGCCATAGCCTTCCACAAAGATGAGGAGTTAGAGCTGTAAAAATAACAAAAAAATAATTCATCAGTTGCAAGGAAAGGAATGATTATATTTGAAGCAAATGACATCACATTAAACAATTTGGAAAACAATGGAATCTTGCAGGAATTTATAAATTATTTACCTTCAGAGGGTCGTATCATAAGCTTGTAGGCATAATATTCTCACAATGAGACAAATTCCCTGTGCTTTGATTCTTCTGAATCTTCAGAAGGATCTGGTTCTTTTAGTGGACGTCCACTTTGTTTTCGATGCAATCTAATCTCCGGATGAAAGCCATCATCACCAAATGGGAAAATTAATGGATATTGTAGCTGCATGAAATGTCTGTTTGTCTCATAAATCCTCTTTAGCTTTTTGTTTTTCTTCATAACAACTATATCTCTCCAATGCGCAGAAGATTCAAGATCCCCGACTATTAAGGCACCAACTTCATTTGAAGGTCCAACAGGATTAGGTCTTCTAGATGCAGATGAGCTAGATAATAAAGTTAATGTACATTCTTCTGGTTCATTATCTTTAAAGCGATCACGTGCCACTCAAAAACCATGTACCAAAGAATTATGCTCATTTAGCATCAATAAAAGTCCATTCACAATTTTAGGGTCTGTGTTATCACTACCCGGAATAGCATTTATCCTGTTTTCAACTTCATTTTCCGTATCATAAACGTAAAGCTGACAGTGTTTTGGAGTTTCGCCATTAACAAGACATATACTTCCTATAAGATGATAATTCTGTCCTTGTAATTTAAATGTATAAGGCGCTCTACCAGTGTTTATATTGTGATCAATTTTACCACCAAGCGAGGTAAAGGCAAACAAAGAATTATATATTCGAATATATTTTTTGTAATGGCCAGTTTTAGGACCTCCGGATAGCAAATTTGCAAGGAATGGAGGTGGTTTCCGTTCTGGTGGAAGCTGTACTTGACCATTTCTACAACATATTCCAAACGTGGGATTGTGATATTTCGTGGATTTATTATTCCGCTCAGCATTCCACATAACAGATTTACAATGTGGACAAATTTTATCCGGTGCACCAATATCCATATACCCAGACCACATATCTGTATGAATTGTATATATGAATAAGTACTTCAATAAATTATCAGCTAAAATTAATTGCAAACTTTGATTGGTAGTTATACCTTCAAGTGTTATATCACCTTCACATGGTATGTCATCACTTAAATAATCAGAATCAATTGTTTCATGTGTTAGATACATGATTTTTAACACGATATTATCTTATCATGAGAACCAAGTAAAAAGACATGGCATGGATGAGGGAGATAAATTAGGGAAAAAACATACAGTTCACATCGTCATCCTGGTCATCCTGGGAACCATTTTTATCTGAAATAATGAGAAAAAAAAAATAAGTAAAAATTTATTAATTGTCATATGTAAATACAGGATTATGTTAATGTCTACTATATATCCATATCCGAAATAAGAATTATCCTTATATACATATATATATGTTTGTTTAATTTATTGAAATCACCTGTAATTAACACATCATTGTCAACAGCTACATCGTTGAATGACTCCAATAGATTTTTGTTGGGAGAAGGATTGGGTTCCTTCTCGTGATAAATCATGGTGGTTTCTGGTGATTGGATATTAGCTATAACGGGAGACATTAGTAAGAAAAAAATGATATTTAGTAATAAGACAAACTGATAATGCAGTGTTCTGAACTTACTATCTATATCTTTATCTGAGACTTTTTTCGTGTTGTCAGGAACAACTGAAAGATCGGCATAATGACATAAAATTATAACATGTTACAAATTACGACTGAATTGGTTAGAATATAGAGACAAAACCCTTACATTTACTCCCTATAGTTGATGCTGGCAACTGAAATCTTGGTGTTGATGTTGTTGTCGTAGTACGTGCAATACTGGAGACTGAGGTGCAAGAAGTAACACCTATATGAAATGATTAATATTAGTTAGGGTAATTATGCTTCTTGCGTAAGATGATAATAAATCTTTAAATTTATTGTATTGTAATACAAATTTATAAAAATACCAGATAAGTCAACATTTGACAATCTCCGAGAAGCAGGAGATATAACTGGTGTCATAACATTGTTTTGTAGTTTTTCTGTTTTCAAGGAAAAAAACGGAATAAGTTTTAGTAACATGTACACATTTATAAATATTAGAATGTTCATCTTAAAGCTCATGTTCACCTCCAGACGTCGTGAAGTTGTGAAATTGTTTTCCACGAAGTGATGAAAATTGTGTCAATTTTCCTGTATGATGACAATTGCCTCTATTGAATAGAAAGCTACTTATTTACAAAATAAGCATAATTTGATGTACAATATATTTTACCGCTATCATTTACACGGTGTAAGCTGCTTCCAAGGCTTGAACCAAGCTGAGTTATTGTGGAATCATGTCATCTTTGTTCTGTCAATTGGAATGATAACCAATTTGATTAAACACAAAGAAACCTATGTTGAAAAATATATAAATCGATAGAAACCTGATAAGCTGTTTGTTGCAAAGTGTGAGGTCAACGGAAACTTAGTGGGATCCGCGGAAAGAATACGCTGACCTGTTGCTAATAGTAGGTAAAATTAAAAAAAAACATTGGCATAATCTTTTATTAGGTACAAAAATGATTCTATGTAAAAGAGAAAGACTGAAATATAAATACACCTGACTGATTACTCAAAGAATTTCCATGTGTCTGAGCATTAGACATTGGTGTCTTCTCTTTTGAACTTGGTGTATGATGTTTTCTATTAAATTGCGATAGATTATTCTGATCCAGGGCAGAAAGAGGATGACTTGCAACATCTAGCAATCATCATAAAAAAACATTAATATCATTATAATTATAAAAGAAAGGTACAATAACGTATGAAGAACTCACTATGATTTGTAATCCTTGTTTGACAATGCAAAGGATAACTTTCTGAGTTGAATTTAGTGGCTCCAATTACTGGTGTCAAGTTTGGAGGAACATTTTCTGAGTTTGATAGTCGTTGATGTGAGCTTGATAAAGGTCCGGCAAACTTTTCTATTGGATTCATTCGTCTTCTTAAAGCTGTATATTTGTGTAAACAAAATGAACTAACAGTAAGAACCCATATACAAACCTTGAATAATACACATCAACCACAAAACATACCAGATTTTGTCGAGGTTGGAGATATCTGGTCAGCTAAAGATGGACGTTTGGAACCTATCATATCATATCATATAGAACAGAGAAAATGAATGAGTTGTTCAACATAAAATGACCTGATATTAAATAAAATCAGGTTGATCATACTAACCCAATGGATGCGAAGGAGACACGGAGTTTTCATTCATTGTATCCATATGAAATATGATTTTGTAATCAAATTGAAATAGTGCAGCATATGTAAAACAATTAGGGTAAGAAACATCTCCAGACTCTTGTGCTATAGATGGCAAGTCCAATGTAACATTATTTTCCAGATTTGATAACACATTGTTAGGCTAAAATTGTGGAGTTTTAAAATATTTAGAATGATATGAGTTTTGAAAGTAACAGGCCATATCCAGGATCTTGTGCTATACATGGCAAGTCCAATGAATTGCCAGATTTGATAACACATTGTTAGGCTAAAATTGTGGAGTTTTAAAATATTTTGAATATGAATTATTTGAGTTTTGAAATTAACAGGGAGCGGGTATATTTTGGATCGGGTCAACCCATTAAGCCTAAGTAAATTACGAAAATGACCTGGAATTAGGGACAAAACTATAAATTCCTTACTATCTAGCACTAGCAGGAATTTAGTTCTATGATGTGTTCAAAGGAAGTTTTTATATTAAGTTACATATCTTTAATAGTAATTACATGAATATAAATAATTTTGATTTCCTTAAAAAAAGATTAGATATTCCATGCAATTATATATGGAAAGATTTTGAATTTATTGAAAAATAGATAAGAATAATCTTGTTAAAATTGGCAAGTAGAATTTAGGAAATATTTCAAATCTGCATTCATTAATGAGTAATTTGGTTTACTTTTATATGGTTTTTATTAGATTCTAGCATATTTGATAAAATAGCATGAACCATCAGATCGATATAAAATCAATGGATGAGAAAAGTTTCTTGATTTTCTCCAAAAAAATAGTTTTCTCTTGAACAACTCCCTATATATATATATATATATATATATATATATTAGAGTTCAAAAAAGAGGTCGAAAATGACAACTGAAAAATGGAAGTTGAAATCAGAAATTTAGTTGCATTTAGTTGAATGTGGTTGTATTCAGTTGAATATGCCCCTGCGGGGCCATGCAACCCAAAATCATCCCACATAAAAAAAAGTGTTGAAGTCGATGTGGTTGAATGTGGTTGCATTTAATTGCTGATTTCAAGTTCTATTTTCCAGTTTTCATTTTCGACCTCTTTTTTGAACTCAAATATATATATTAGAGTTCAAAAAAGAGGTCGAAAATGACAACTGAAAAATGGAACTTGAAATCAGAAATTTAATTGCATTTAGTTGAATGTGGTTGCATTCAGTTAAATATGCCCATGCGGGGCCATGTAACCCAAAATAGCACCCCCAAAAAAAAAAAGACATAGGCGGTGGAAGGAGGGAGACACGTGAGGAAGGAGGGGGAAGGATGGGGGAGGGAAAAGGGGACCTAGTATTTTTGCAATTTTGAAACTTAGGTTGGTAAAATTGTAAATAACTATTCTTACCACAAGTAAATGTGCAAAAAATTACTTTTTCCTATATATTTATGAAAAAAGTCCTTAATGAAATTAGTAATATTAAATATTATTAATATTAATGAATTTTTAATTATGGTTAAGAAAAAATTAACTTGAAGGGTCTTTTTGTACCCAAAAATAAAATAAAGGGGTGTGTTTGGTCGTTTTAATATTATAAGGATGTATATGTTCCTACATATATATTACAAGGGTGTTTTTCCTCCTTAACCCACAAATGAATTTACGGCGTTGCATTCTCATTCATCCACTAATAAAGAAAGGACCCATTAAATTTTAGAAAGAAAATTGTAAAGCAGGTAATAATTAATTAATGAGAAAAGTCTGGGAAGGAAAAAGTTAAGGATATTAATGAAGATTTGTGTTTATGTGCCCTGCATGAGCTTGTAATAAAAACCCACAGTTGTCGACTAGTATTCCCTGCCTTCTATATCCTATCTACACGTGGATGAATGTATCCCTCCATCCCTTTTTAGTTGGCACATTTATAAAAAAAAGTCTTTAAATACTCTCTTTGTCCCAAAATACATGTCTATTTTGTAAACAAAATTTGTCCCAAATTACATGTCCCCTCTTCTTTCCATACAAATATCTCTAATTTCTATACAAATTTAAGTCTAATTTTCCAAAATTACCCCAATATTTGTATTTTCAATGTTTTACTTCTTTAAAACTTAACTCTATTCTCATTTTTCAATACTTTTATTAAGAGCAAGTCCAATAGATCCCTTATATGGGCTCCTAACTTAAATTATAAGGGATTGTGTCAAAAATAGTGCTCCAATAGGCTCTTAATTTTTCCTTAAAAAGTTAAGAGCATCATGTCACCCCTTATCTTTAAGGGCTCCCTTATATTATATTTACCAATAAAATATTAGTTTCCCTCTCTTTCCCAATTGTTTCCCTCCCTTTCAAATACATGGTGGAGTTTAAATTTAGTATTTAATAATTATAAGGATCTATTATAAGGAAGATTGTTGGAGTAAATATACAATACAATGTCCTAACTTCTTAGGAGTTGAATATTTTATAATATTTATAAGAGATATGTTAGGAGACTATTGGACTTGCTCTAAGGTTATTTATTAAAAAACCTTATCCAACCAACATTTTTCTTAATATGCGTATTTTTTTCAAAAGGGACATGTAAATTGGGACGGAGGGAATAGTTGTCATATTCCTTGTTCCAATACATTTTTTACCAATTTTTCCATATATACCCCTTTATTTCTAATACCAATGTTTGACTTTATATTTAATATACACACTCATAACTCATCATTTAATGTTAAGATTAAGGATAAACATGTAAACAAGTTACATAATTAAAACTTTCTTAATATGTGTGTTTTTTGCGTATGTGCCAACTAAAAAGGGACGGAGGGAGTAATAAATAAGGGAAATGCTAAATATTCTCATATTTTTAACATTTATTTTTAGTTATTTGATTGATTTTTGGTTTTTTAATGCTCTTTTATAACATCAAATTAATTTTTCTAGCAATAATAGTGGACCCCTGCATTCACATTAATTTCAACTGATAAAGATATTCCAAATTGTTAAATAATTATATTGAACTTCGTGCAAATTTGATATATTAAGTGCAAAATTGATATGTTAAATGCATTTATCCACTTACATTAATTGTTAACTATAATTCTAAGAACTATGTTTATCATAATCCAATAAATAAAAGTTAAAATCAGTGTAAACTTTATTTTAAATCCCACCTAATTCTCCCCCTGTCCCAATTTACATATCCCTTTTGAACAAAATACGCATTTTAAGAAAAAGGTTGGTTGGATAAGGTTTTTCAATAAATCTATACTATTAGGGTTTGATGTTCCTGAGGTTATCTCAGGAAAATTCTCTGAGGTAACTAAAATTCTCCATATTAATGCACGAGGGTACAATTGTAATTTCAGAATTTTTTTAGAAAGTTACCAATATTTACAAAAATATCATAGCTATTTACACTATAACCTTAGGTAAGTCTCCTAAGGTAACCTCGGGAACTGTTTTCTCATACTATTATATAAAAGCCGAAACAATAAAAGTTTGGTTGGTCGGTACGATACCTGTTGATTTTACTTATTTACCCTTACTCAATTACTACTAACTAATCAATTTCCTTTTTCAGATTAAACATATAATCTTTTCTACTTTTCAAGAATTAAATAATTTCTTTTTTCAAGTAAAATACAATATCTTTTATATTTTATCTAATTAAAATTTCTCCTTTATGAATCAATTTCCTTTTTCAGATTAAACATACTACATTTTCTATTTTTCAATAATTAAATAATTTTCTTTTTCAGGTAAATTAGAATATCTTTTACATTTTATCTAACTAAAATTTCCCTTTTTTAAAAACAGTACGAGCAATTTTATTTAATAAAATAAAATAACATAATTATATTATAATTATTATTAACTAACAATTACCTTTTTTACTCAAAACACGTTACCTTATCTCTTTTCACTAACTAAAATCTTTCTTTTTCCAATTATATCATGGACGGTTACCTTTTTCAGCCAAAACACGTTACCTTTTTTCTTTACTCTTGCTAAAACCTCCTTTTTTCCCAATTATATCACGGCCGTTTCTATTTAATAAAAATAAAATAATAATAATATTATAATACTAATAATTAACCGATTACCTTTTCAACTGATATGGGCTAAAAATAAGCCCTATAGACACATTTAAGGTAGCATTAATTAGACCAAATATGGTCCAAACGTGGGCCCCACCAGATGGGCCCAAACCCTATTCATGATATTAATTTCGTAATAACCAGCTCAGCAATAAGAGTCAAATAAGGATATTACTCCTGCCTGACTTAGCCCCCAAGGCACCTACTTCAACAAGGAAACAGATTCCTACAAGAAAGGAGTCTAGAACCTTCCTCAAGGCGATGGCTTGCCCATCAAGTATCTGAATCCTACCATAATTCCAAGGCTCCTACAGCCTATATAAGGGCTTGACCCCTCATTCTAAGAACTACGTCTTGGCTTGATTCTCAATAGCGAGATACGTAGACACTATGTGAGGACCGATCAGTCTCGAAACACGGAAACAGCCATAAAAGCTTGAAGCTCACCAACCTAGCATTAAATACGATTGATAACCTAGTTTTTATTCCACAACATTTGGCGCCGTTTGTGGGAAAACAACATCAACCATGGTGAACACACGAAGAACAACAACTTCTACTGAGGCCTTGCCTCTAAACTCTGCTCCGCCTATCACTAAGTAGGTACCCCCAACAACAGGGGCGATCACTCAAACTCAAGCTTCTCAACCCCCAGGGACGAATCCCCATGCTGAGAGAACATTACCTATGGTCATCCATCCAAGTCAAGAAACCAGCTCTCTCCAGATGCTGGTTACTCCTCTGGTTAATCCCAATCGCCCGTTACCACCGGGGGTACAGATCCATACTACGGATCTCCCCATGAATACCAACCCGATGTATGGTCTGCCTAACTACCCTCTAATTACTCAATGTGTTGGACCAAGTGACCATGCCTTGCTGATCCAAGATCGAGAGTATGTTGACTACTTTGGCCCCTATACCGATGACTCGTCATCTGATGACGATGATCGAGATGAAGCCCGGAGGAGGCGACGTGTTAGTAGAGAACCTCGAAGGAATACTCAAACCATCCATGATGGACCTCCTTTGACAGCTGCTGAGAGAATCAAGGCTCATGAGATCGAGATCTTAAGGTTGAAGGACGATATTGCGAGAGAACAAGCTAGGTTGAATCAGAATCGACCTCCTCCAACTACAGGAGGTATTCCCGTTGTCGATCTGGAGAGACCTTCAAGGAGGCAAAGAAGGGCTGACGCCCCAACCGGAAGAACAACAAGGGTGGAAACCCCCAGAAGCAACCCCAAAGATCTGATGCCACTTGGAGATCCTGATGATCCCACACCTCCGTTTACGGAGGAGGTGATGAACGCTCGTATCTCAAAGAAGTTTAAGATGCCGACAATCAAGGCTTATGATGGAACGGGTGATCCCGCAAACCACGTTAGGACATTTTCAAACGCACTGCTACTGCTGCCTGCAAGTGATGCCCTATAGTGTAGGGCGTTCCCTCAAACTCTGTCGGGCATGGCCTAAAGATGGTATAGCCGGTTGCCTGCGAATTCGATTGGCTCTTTTAAGGAGTTGAGCGCCGCCTTTGTCAACCAATTCATTAGCGGGAGAGTTTATGAGAAAAGTTCTGCATCCCTCATGTATGTATTGCAAGGGAAGAACGAAAATCTGAGAGATTACCTCAAAAGGTTCACTAAGGAGACATTGAATATCACTGATTTGGAGAATAAGGTGGCCATGGTAGCCCTTGAGCACGGAACCACTAACCTCTTCTTTAAAAGGTCATTAGCGAAGCATCCCCCTGAGAACATGGCTGAGCTCCAACGAAGGGTTGATAAGTACATTAAAGCTGAAGACAGCATGAAGAAAGAAGCCACGGTAAGTGGAGGAGGAGGTAACAACGACTCCAAGAAGCGAAAGCAAGACCAGGAGTATGATGCTAGGGACAAGTATCCCCGAACTAGCGAGGACTCCGACTATGCCCCTAAGAAGAACCAATGACCAAGGTTCACTGAGTATGCAAGGTTGAATACTCCTAGGAGTCGAATCTTGTTGGACATTGAGAAGGATAAGGATTTCCGATGGCCGAAGCCACTCAGGGGTGATCCCGAAAAGAGAAACAAGAATCAGTATTGCAGATTCCACAGAGATGTGGGGCATGACACTGATGATTGCAAATAACTCAAAGATGAGATCGAGTTTTTAATCCGTAGAGGGAAATTGAGCAACTTCACTAAGGGTGAAGATCGTGTTAATCAAATTATAGATTATAATAGAAGGGATGACGATCAAGATCGCAACCCACAGCCCCGAGGGCCAGTAATCAACATGATCTCAGGAGGCCCGACTGTGGACGGCACAACAATGAATTCTCGAAAGGCTTATGCCAGAGAAGTGATACACATCGTGGGAGAGGCCCCGAAGCGTGCTAGGACTGAAACAACAATTGGTTTTGATGACTCAGACCTTGAAGGGGTGAAGTTCCCCCATGATGACCCATTGGTCATAACTCCTTTGATTGGAAACTCAGAGGTGAAGCGAGTATTGATAGATAATGGAGCTTCCGTTGACGTTCTGTTTCATGATGCATTTGTGAAGATGGGGTACAATGATTCTCAGTTGACCCCCAATAACATGCCTATATATAGATTCAATGGAGTAGGATCCAAAGTTAAAGGGACTATTCAATTGCCTGCGACTATTGGATAGGAGCCCAAGAAGGCCACTCAGATGTTGAAAACAAACAAACAAAAGTATAAATAAAGACCCTGAAGGGTCAAGAGTTAGGTTACAACACGACCAAGTAAGAGTTCAAGTCTGTGAAGGACCTTGGATAAAAGACAAGCAGATAAAAGCCACATGCAACAATCAAAGCCATCAAAGGCCAAAGATGTTAAGGACTAGCTACTCTTCAATATTTCTGAAGTACCTGGATTAAGGATCCAATGATGAAGGCCAGTAGATAACCTTAAGCAAGGATTAAGAAGATCAAGCAAGCTCTCGTCTCAGAAGTTTAAAAGGCAAGAAGCCCACAGGATTGCATTTATCAAAATTTAAATCAAGGAATCAACCTCGAATCCTAGGTTGAAAAACACAAGTTGTTAGCCATGAAGGCCAAGATTAGTTATGAAGGCCAAACTTGAGGAGGTCATGAACCTCCAATTAAGATCCAAAGGTTGAAACTTCATGTTAAAACTTAAAAACCAATATGTAATTTTGGATTCTCGATCCAGAACGCCAATGTTGGATATCTAAACACCGAGGGAAGCTAGCAGAGGATGTGGTTCCCATACCCCTAGAACAGGGATTCCCTGAGAAGGTTATTTATATAGGAGCTTCCCTGAAAGAACCCTTGAAGGGCAAATTGACAGCATTCTTGCAAGAGAATAGTGATGTATTTGCTTGGGATGCAGCTGGCATGCTAGGGATTGATCCCCAACTCATAACTCACAAGCTGAACGTTGATCCTGAACGGTAGATAATAAAGCAGAAGAAGAGGAATTTTGCTCCAGAAAGGCAGGAGGCCATTAAGCAAGAAGTTGATAAGCTCTTAGAGGCTGGGTTTATTGAAGAGATTCAGTTTCTCAAATGGTTGGCTAACCCTGTGATGGTCAAGAAAGCAAATGGGAAGTGGAGGATGTGTATAGACTTCACTGATTTGAATGATGCACGCCCGAAGGATTGTTTTCCCCTGCCAAGGATAGACATATTGATAGATGCCACAGCTGGACGTGAGATGTTGAGCTTCATGGATGGGTTCAGTACAATCAGATTAAGATGCACAAGGATGACATCCCAAAGGTATCTTTCATAACTGACTTTGGTGTTTTCTGCTATCTTGTTATGGCTTTTGGTCTAAATAATGCAGGCGCTACTTACTAACGACTGGTGAATAAGATGTTCGCCCATCTGATTGGAAAAACCATGGAGGTCTATGTTGATAACATGTTAGTGAAGAGCCTGTTCAAGGCAGACCACATTAAGCACCTCAAAGAGGCATTCGAAGTGCTGAGGCACCACAAGATGATGTTGAATCCAACCAAGTGTGCTTTTGGAGTTGGATCAGGAAAATTTTTGGGATTGATGGTTTCGAAGAGAGGCATAGAGGCCAACCATGATAAAATCAAAGCGATTCTATACATGGAACCACCCCGCTCTATACGAGATGTACAGAAGCTAACTGGTCGAGTTGCAGCCCTAGGGAGATTCATCTCCAAGTCTGGTGACAAGTGCTTGCCTTTCTTTCAAGCATTGAAGAAGGTGAAAAATTTTGAGTGGACTCCTTAGAGCTAAGAGGCCTTTGAACAGTTGAAAAAGTATATGGCTGAGGCCCCGTTGTTGGCCAAGCCTAGTCCCGGAGAGACTCTTTACCTATACCTGGCGGTATCTGAACAAGCATTGAGTGTTGTCCTTATTTGAGAAGAAAGCAAGGTTCAGAAACCCATCTACTACGTGAGTAGGGTGTTACATGGGGCTGAGTTGAATTACTCCCCACTGAGAAGTTTGCCTTGGCATTGATAACAGCCTCAAGGAAGCTACGACCGTACTTCTAGGCACACAAGATTGGAGTCCTGATGGACCAGCAGTTGAGGAACATATTGCATAGTCCAAAGGCCAGTGGAAGGCTGATCGAACGGGAAATCGAGCTTAGAGAATTTGATATCCCTTATAAGCCCCGGACAGCCATCAAGGCTCAGGCATTAGCTGACTTCGTGGTTGAATGCACAATTAGCAACCAAGAAGTCGGGGCAGGAGATAGTAACCACCCCTGCAAGAGAGGATAAAGATGAGGATTAACCACCCCTGGAAGAGAGGATAAAGATGAGGAGCTTATACCTGATCAGAAGAAATATTGGGTGCTCTATTTGATGGAGTATCAAGAACAAAATCTAGTGGTGCAGGATTAGTCTTGCAAAGCCCTGATGGGTTTACAATTGAGTATGCCTTGAAGTTGGATTTCCCGACAACCAACAACGAAGCTGAGTATAAAGCCCTGATAGCCGGATTGGACTTGGCTAGAATCATGAAGGTCAAGAATCTCAAGGTTTGTGGAGATTCAAGATTGGTAGTCTCACAAGTGAATGGTGAATTTGAAGTCAAGGATGAAACTATGGCCAAATACTTGAGAGTCGTGAAGGCCGTTATGACCCAGTTTGATTAGTGCTATGTGAAGCACATTCCGAGGGAAGAAAATGTTAAGGACGATGCCCTCTCAAAGTTTGCTTCTTCTGAGACAGAGAACTACGCCGAGAGTGTTTACTTCCAGGTCTTGAATGCCCCGTCTATTAATTCAAAGTTGGTAGCACCAATTGATATAGGGGGTTGTTGGATAGATCCCATCAAAGCTCATCTTGAGACTGGTTGGCTCCCTGATAATGCCTTGAAGGCACATAAACTGTTAATAAGAGTGTTGAGATAAGAGGTCCTTCGTCATTCCGTACTTAAAATCTTGAATCTCAAATCCCGACATGAAATTTTAGCCTTGATGGCCAAAAAGGTTGTCTGCCTCCAATCGAGTTTGTCATTTGAGTTTAAGGACTTGAATCAAGAGCCGTCAATCGAATTCAAAGCAAGGTCTTTTGAGAATAAGAAGAAGGTTGGAAACCTAGAATCAAGATAAAGGGTTAACAACCAGCTGAGGCACACCAGACTTGAAGTCAAGTGCTGAGTGGCAAGGGAACTTCTTGAACGATAAATCGAGAAGCAAGACCTCCACCATATGTAACAAGGGGGGCAAGAACTAAGGGACTTCATCATTTTTGCATCTTAGAATGAGAGTTAAGGGTTGATAATAACTAACAACCATGAATGAATTCAAGGTTTTGAATCAAGGATTCAGCAAACGAGTTAAAGCCCTGAAGGTGACGAAAACTAAGAGTAAAAGATAAGAATGTTTGTTCATCAACATTCAAATTTTTACAATCGACGTTCAAAAGTTGGCATCCGGGAGGAGCTTTGGCCAACACCCATCAGCCGAGAGGCATCCGGGAGGAGCTCCGGCCGACACCCATTAGCTGAGAGGCATCCGGGAGGAGCTCTGGCCGACACCCATCAGCCGAGAGGCATCCAGGAGGAGTTCTGATCGACACCCATCAGCGAGAGGCATCCGGGAGGAGCTCTGGCCGACACCCACCAGCCGAGAGGCATCCGAGAGGAGCCCTGGCCGAGACCCATCAGCCGAGACGCTCCTAAAGAGACTATCCACGCTGTTTGGGCCATAACTTGAGCTCCGGATATCAGATTTGGACGATCTTACTGTCCACGCGAAGATCTCTGAGTTTTCTACAGTCTTGGAGAGCCTTGGCCGAGACCCATCAGCCGAGAGGCACCTGAAGGAGGCCTCTAGCCGAGACACATCAGCCGAGACGCTCCTAAAGAGACTATCCACGCTATTTGGGCCATATCGTGAGTTCCAGACATCAGATTTGGATGATCTTATAGTCCACGCGAAGCTCACTGAATTTTCTACAGTCTTGAAGGAGCCTTGGCCAAGAGGCTCCAGCCGAGAGGCTCCCAGGAAACCTCTGGCCGAGACAGTCCAGTCGAGAGGCTCCCGAAGAGAGGTTCACAAGGAGGCCTTCTAACACCCCTGTCAACATTCAAACATCACTCTTGATGTTTGAAACATGACTGACAGGTCACCATTTTAAAAAAACAAAGCCGAAGCCAAGGCCGTTTGAAAGGCATATGATGTAGCCTATTTGTATTTCGAGGATACAACTCAACTTAAACAAGATTGTAATAGTAAATAGTATATAGACTGTCACAAGGAATCTCAGATTGTATTATCTGTCAGAAGAAAAAGATCAAGGTCAATCTACAGACTTGAGGAATTACTAAATTGAAAGAAGCTCAGTCATCTGATCAAGCCTCAGTGAAGTATTCATTAAAGAAGTGGATTCGTTTAAAGTGATAGAGATTCAACGGTGACAGAGGCAGTACAGAAGAAGTAAAGAGAGAGAGGAGAAAAGCAAAGGAATCAGATTTTAAAGTCAACTTATGAAGAACAGTCATTGCGGTTAGTCACTCATGAACCAGACAGTACACCGAGTGTCAACATTAAACAGTGGTTATTCGTCATTAACTTCAGTGGTTCAAGCTATCAAGACTGGTATGTGGGAAAATCATTGTGCAAGCAACAGGGGTGCTAAATTATTTAATCACAAGGATTTTATTATCAAGTGGACTGGCTACGAGGAAAAAGAATTATCACAAAGAAATTCTAAGTGATATATTCTTAATGCTGAAACTCTGGTTAGAATTGTTGTATTTTTTGCTAAGCAAAAGGAGTCCGGTTTCACATCCTCAAGAGACCGTAGCTTACACCTGGACGGATTATGAGAAAATAGAATTATCACAAGAATATGGAAAGTGATATATTCTTAAAGCTGGAACCCCGGTTGGAATTGATATATTTTTTGTTAAGCAAAAGGAGTCCGGTTCCAGACGCTCAGGTAACCGCAGTTTAGAGTTTAATTATAATTTTATATTAATAAATATTTTATTTATTTAGAAAATTATATTTATAAATATCTAATAATATTAGATATTTATTTTTATAATTTCTGGATTAAAATAATTATTTATTAATTAAAGATTATAAGCTGTGCGGGTTAAAAAGCATTTCTACGGAGCCCGTCCCTAATAGGACAAAATAGGCCCCGGTTGTTTGAAATTGGAATAGCAGGTCATCAGGTTGTTTGTTTATTTAAACAAACAAGGAAATGAAATAAAGAATTGAAAAGCTGTTGTTCACACCAGCACATGCAAGCTGTCGGCAGAAGTTTCCACTCTCCCCACCTCGCGTGTGGCGCACGCGTCTGAAAGGAAACAAGCAGCAGCCGTGTGTGTCCTGTTCTCCTGGCTTCCTGCAAGTGGTATTCGTCTTGGCAGTAAACAAATCAGGTCTTAAAACAATTCTTTCCGAATTGTTTTATTAATTCAGCAAAGGTAGTACTGGTACTTTAAAGGTAGTACCGAACATAATTGCAAAGGTAGTACCGGCAAATTAAAAGGTAGTAGCCATCTCAAAGGTAGTGCTGAAGGTAGTTCCGAAGGTAGTGCAAGGCTTGTTCAAAGGTAGTGCAAAGCTTTTTGGCAAAGGTAGTACCGAAATTTGAAAGGTAGTAGGAGTAGCATTCTTGAAAAGGTAGTACCGACCATTTAAAAAGGTAGTAGCCTTCTTGGAAAAGGTAGTACCGACCATAAAAAAGGTAGTAGCCAATCTCAAAGGTAATTCGAGGCATATTTGACAAAGAGAATTGGCAGAAGGTTCAAGGACATGTTTATATAAATATTAAAGGAGGCTGCTCATTTTAACACAACAACATCATATCCAAAAGAAAAAGACACAGACTCCATTCTCTCTCTCATTTCAAGCTCACGAACCGGAAGAGAAATAAATTCATAGAAAATCAAGTTCTCAATATTTGTAATATCTGATCCGATAGAACTTGATCATTTGTATCTCTTGTACTACTAGCGAGTTTTTACTCCTAGAACTTATCTTGATTTTTATTAACTAAATTAGAAAAGTTCATGTCGAATTTTCTAATTAGTTTTTATCAACTTGATAATTAATCTGTACTGAAATTGTAACACCCATCAAGTTAATATATTTTTATATTCAACTTGAAAATTGTTTCAATTTATTCCGCACAAATTTGTTCTAAACTAAATTTTATTTATAGGACAAATTTCGATAAATTGGTATAGATTGTATTCAACCCCCCCTTCTACAATCTTATCGGACCTAACAATTGGCATCAGAGCCTATTGATTGATACACAAATCAAGATCCTATTTTTATTCAATCAAAAATTTATCTTGAATTTTTAACTCACTTAAAAATTCATCATGTCTTCAAAAGTTGGTTCTGTTAAGATACCCATATTTGATAATGAAAATTATGAACTCTGGAAAAAGAAAATGACTCTTTTTCTACAAGTGGCCAATCCTAAATATTTAGGAATATTGAAAACCGGGCCAATAATTCATATGGTTACAGAAGAGGAAGTAATTGTGGATGGAGTTGTTGAATGTGCTGAAAGGACGTATCCAAAGGATCCTAATAATTATACCCCTGCTGAAAAGGAGGAAGCTACCCTTGATATGAACCTACAGCTGATTTTGGTGGAATCCCTAGATTTAATCATGCACAATCATGTTGTTAATTGTAAAGATGCGAAGCATATCTGGGATACCATTTTGACAATAAATGAGGAAAGGGTAGATGACACTTCTACTGCTTTGGTTGGTGAAGCCTCGGTGAAGATGGAAGCTAAGGTTGTTCAACCTTACAGCTCTGAAAAGGAGGTGATTGTAGCAGAATATGGGAAGACAGCTGCAAATCAGGGTTGTGGAGAATTTTATTCATTAGAGGAGTTGGAGCAGTTGGAGGATGAGTCAATGGCAATGATTGTAAGGCAATTTGATAATTTCATATTTAGAAGAAGTCCAAATTTCAGATTCAAGTCTACTGAGAATAGATTCCAGCATGGAAGTCTACGTTTATTGTCGTTTTATGCCGTTTAACGTCGTTTAACACCGTTTAAACGTCGTTTAAGGCTGTTTAGCACCGTTTAGTGTCGTTTAGCGCCGTTTAGTGCCGTTTTATGTCGTTTAGCGATATTTAAACATTATTTAAATGTCGCTAAGGCTGATTAGTGCCAATTAGCATTGAATTAACATTGTCGTAAATGCGTCGGTCGCTCCACGATTTACATCAAGACAATACTCGTGAAACACTAGTGTATGAAAATGAACCCTGACCCGAGTCTTGGAAAGGACTGTTAAAACTTCAAGGAAAACCTGATCAGTTTTCTTAGAAGTTGGGGGGCAAATGATATGGGCTAAAAATAAGTCCTAAAGACACATTTAAGGTAGCATTAATTAGACCTAATATGGTCCAAACGAGGGCCCCACCAGATGGGCCCAAACCCTATTCATGATATTAATTTCGTAATAACTAGCTCAGCAATAAGAGTCAAATAAGGATATTACTCCTGCCTGACTTAGCCCCCAAGGCACCTACTTCAACAAGTAAACAGATTCCTACAAGGAAGGAGTCTAGAACCTTCCTCAATGCGGTGGCTTGCCCACCAAGTATCCGAATCCTACCATAATTCCAAGGCTCCTACAGCCTATATAAGGGCCTGACCCCTCATTCTCATAACTACATCTTGGCTTGATTCTCAATAACGAGATACGTAAGCACTCTGTGAGGACCGATCAGTCTCGAAACACGAAAACAACCATAAAAGCTCGAAGCTCACCAACCCTAGCCTTAAATACGATTGATAACCTAGTTTTTATTCCACAACATCAACTAAAATATATCATCTTTTTTTTTTTCTAATTAAATTTCCTTTTTTTCTAGAAATATAACGGGCAACATTAATTTCTCATTTTCTAAAAATTATGAGCAATTTTATTTAGTAAAATAACATAATTACATTATAATTACTATAAACTAATCAATTGCCATTTTCACATAAATCATGCCATCTTCATGTTACCTTTCTATTTTCTATAACTAAAATCTCTCTTTTTCTAATTATATCACCGGCGGTTCTATTTAACACCATTAGCAATTTTGTTTAATAAAATAAAATATTATAATTACTAATAATTAATCAATTACCTTTTTTTAGCTAAAATATGTTACCTTTTATATTTTTCTATTTTTTCAGTTATTTTTATTTATTTACCCTTATTTAATGGTACATGTTATTTTACGTAATTATCCTTACTTAATTATTTATAATTACTAATAACTAATAAATTTCCTTTTTCAGGTAAAACATGTTATCTTTTATATTTTTCAATAACTAATCTTTTTTCACATAAAATATGATCAATTCTTTTCTTTTTCAAGTAAAATATGCTACCTTTTCTATTTTTCAATAGCCAATTTTTCTTTTTACGTAAAATACAGTTTATCTAGCTAAAATTTTTCTTTTTCTGAAAAAACCATGAGCAATTATGTTTAATAAAATAAAATATTATAATTACTAATAATTAACCAACTAGCTTTTTTAGCTAAAATACATTACCTTTTTCTATTTTTTTATTTTTTTTCAGAAAAACCTATTTTGGTTTGCTTTATTTAAGTACAATAAAATAATAACTAATAATTAACCGATTACGTTTTTCAGCTAAAATATTTCATCTTTTCAATATTTTCAAACTAAAATCCATCATTTTCTAAAAATATCACGAACAACATATATATAATTATATAAGATCATATTTTTTAAAATTTTAAGCCAAGAAAATTTATGTCTTAAAATTTTTAATTCAAATTTTAAAAAATTCTGTTATATTAAAGAACATCCGTGCATCGCACGAGTTTTAAGCTGGTAACCTTAATAAATGCATTGAAAAATGAGAATAGAGCTAAGTTTTAAAGAAGTCAAGCATTGAAAATACAAATATAGGGGTAGTTTTGGAAAATTGGACTTAAATTTGTATAGAAAGAAGAGATATTTGTATGGAAAGAAGAGGGGGACACGTAATTTGGGACAATTTTTTTTTACAAAAGGTACATGTATTTTGGGACCGAGGTAGTATCAAAAGTTTAATAATATTTTTTTATTAATCTTGATTATTTTAGAATTATGGTTCCGATACTTAAATAAACAGGATATTATTTCCATTTCATAAAATATGATCGGTGCTAATTTTTTTCACTAACTTTTTCACATACTCGGACCAATTAATTGTGAAAATATTTTTTACTTTTTTTTATTTTACAAAAAAAGAGTGGATGAAATAAATTGAAATTTGAACTTAGGACGATCCTTTTTTCCTTTGAATTTTCCATTTTTCTACGTCTCTTGAATTTTCCTTTTTTTATTGTGTGCATTTAATGCCGCCATTACTGCCTTTTCTCTCTCCCCCAACTCCTCATTTAATACACACATATTCTAAATTAACACACTTGCTCCTCCTACTAAATAATACTCCCTCGGTCTCGCAAAACATTATCCGTTTGACTAAAAACACGGATTTTAAGAAAAAGTGGATATTGAATATTATTTGTAAGAAGTAGTGGGTATTGAATATTATTTTTAAGGAGTAGTGAGTATTGAATATTATTTTTTTGGAGTAGTGGGCATTGAATATTATTGTTAAGGAGTAGTGGGTGGAATAGTAGGTATTGAATATTGTTTTTTTGGAGTAGTGGGTGGAATAGTGGATGTTGAATATTGTTTGTAATGATTAGTGGGTGAAGTAGTATGTATTGAATATTATTTTGAAGGAGTAGTGAGTGGAGTAGTGGGTATTGAATATTATTGTTTATGGCTTAAAATAGAAAGGGGAAAAGTATTTTGATAGTCCCGATTTAATAAATGAGAAATGTTTTTAGAGACAGAGGGAGTACTGTATTCATTTGTCTTCCTTCTTTTTATTTTTCTCTCCCTATATATATTACTGTTTGTTTGATAAATAATAAAGCCTCTGTAACTCAAGTCCATCAAATTTTCTCTCCCTAGCAAAACCATATATGGCTGCCGATGTAAGTTATCTTGTTCGAATAATGAACGGCTACAAAGAAGAACTACAACATGGGTTATCCAAATCAACGGCCCTGATTACTCGCGATTTACTTGGTGGTTGTTCTAACTCCACAACCATTGATTCTAAAGAACTGGAACTTGATTTACATGTACCCCCAGGCTTTGAAAAACGCCTTGATTTAAAGGTTCTTTTCTCATGTATATGTATACTTTTTTTCTTTTTTTTTTTAAATTTTGTGTTCCAAAGTCGAAAATCAAACTTTTGGGGGCTTTTTTGTATTTTGATTTTCCTGTTGAATTTTTTGGTGCTTTAGTGTTTTGATTATTTATTCTTATATGGATGAGATTGTGGTTAATACTGCAGCTTTGATTATTTTCTGGTTTTGCTTGAAATATAGTATTAGTACTGTATATATATCTCTACATTACATGCATGTATACGTTATTATAGATCAACAGAAACAATAATTTGTTACTGGTGTAAAGCTGGTGTTGTCAGGCCTTTTATTCCATTTGAAAATATATTGATTAGCAGCAATTATGGAAGTAATCTGCTGATTCTGTTTGTATCAGTGGGATTATATTTCCTAATTTTACTCATTATATGAATGGCTGCAATACTAAATTATTACAGTTGCTGATCTTGTACTATGAAAGCAGAGTATTATACTCTTTAATTATTGCTTGTTTTCATTTCATTTAGTACAAAATCTTTTGACATTAATTCCGATATTATTGATATGCACTTTAATCTTACATTGAAATTCCTCAAATTTTTGCAGTCAGGAAAAGTGTACCTTCAGAGATGCAACTCTCCAAATACATCATCTGCATCCTCTGAACAAACTAATCAAACAGTATCGAAGCTTCAAGACTTGAACGATCCTCCAGCGACAAAGCCTCTGAACCTGTTTGATGATACTAGCCTGGACCTCAAACTTGTGCAATCATCTCATTCAAAATCAACGTCCAACTACCAGAGTGTATGCACTCTAGACAAAGTGAAATCTGCACTGGAAAGAGCAGAGAGAGAGACGAATAGAAAGAGGTCGGTATCTATGTCACCTTCCAATTTATCATCTTCGGTTACTGGTACTGAAAGTATAGACTCTGATCAGGAAAAGTCATCTGCTTCTTTTGCTGCTGGTTGCCCCAGTTGCCTGCTTTATGTCCTGTTATCCAAGAGCAACCCTAGATGTCCTCGATGCAATACAATTGTTCCCTTACCTATGCCACTGAAGAAACCTAGGATTGATCTCAATTTATGAATTTAGTAGTTCAGAGTAACACTAGTAGCTTTTCTTTCAATTTTAATTTTTTTTTTTTTATTATTTATAATTATCGTCTTAGCTTATAGTCAGCTGATTTTGGTTTTTGTATAGAATAGGAATTATCTCTGTAATTAAAAGGTTATCATATGTCAATACATTCCAAATGTATTGTAATGCTATTATAAAATCAAATAATAAATAGCATATTGTTTTAATTAGTTTAACTTGAGTAGAGTGCTCCTTTAAATTTTTATTATTGTTTTTATTTGTATTACTATTGTATATGAATGGAAAACTGCAAGCAATCTGTAAAATGTAATTGCGGTGTACCACTTACAAGAGACGTACAGTAGTGTTGTGATTCGACGTCCAGGTTGTGGACTTTATAGTTGTGGTGTTGTAACATCATTGTCTTGGTTTGTTTTAACTTGTTGATAAGGAACAGAATAGTGATGTGTGCTTTTCTTTGAAATGCAGTACCTTTTAAACTATGGTTCATGAATGGTTCCTGTCGACTGTGTAAAGTTTTTCTCAGTGGACACAAATATTCTGATATGTTGCAAGTCCTCAAGTGAGATCAATTCAGGCAAGAATCCGTATTAGTTTAGTTATAATGAACATGTTTTCGCTTTTCCTTTGCCACTAGCATGCCATTGACCAAATATCTCTTAAAAAATGTTTATGCGCCATAGTGATTTATCTCTCAACATATGTTTTCTGGTTTCATTAATCAATCTCTGCATTTTCATCCTTGAAAACCAGAACCACCGCTACTTCTTAGTTCGTACTACATTGCATTAATCGCAATTTCAGGTCTTCTCCAGAGTTAGGCAGTTTAGTATAAGGGTTGAAGATAATCATCTACTGATCTACCTGCTTACTTGATCGTATCTCCATTTTTCTACATTGCTTGTTGAAGCCGATGTGCATTTAGTACATTTACTTGTACACCTAACAGATATAAATGACTAGTATAATTTCTTCTACAAATTTGTAAGTGGTTAACCTACCCCTGATCATAAGAGTTGAATGCAAACCAGTTCTCAATCAATTTTCTGTGAAAATATTGAAATCATATTGTTTTAAAGTTTATTCATTAATGATCTCAACTTAATCAATTCTTGGATGTTGAACTTCCCCAAAAATAAAAATCATACCTGCTGTGTGTAAATAAAGTCTTATGAATGAGCCAACCTTTTGATTCCTGCTAGTAGGACTACTAGTTTTGATACTCTTCCTAAAACAAAAGTTATTGTAAAGTCAAACGTAGAGATGGTATAAAGTCTAAGCTTGATACCTTTGACGAATTAATAGTGTTTACATTACTAATGCCACACGTTCCATTTACTAGTAGTACTATTTTTATTTCTGACGTCGATGCTCAACCTTAAGCTGTTCGACCACAGAACATTAGTTGAATATGAACATAATTATAGTAAGAATTAATTCCAGGTGACTTTATTGAGAAATAAAGTTTCTTGCAATTCCTAGTAATGTATGTAATTCAAACAGAACGGTCCTGAAATTACTAGATCTTAGTAGTTAGAATTAGTTCATGAGAACCCTACACATATCCTGTAGCAAAAGACCACCCCAACAGCGGTGAATACATTTATATTCACTTTGTTAATGTAAGTTAGGCTATGATCACCTGTGGATATATGCTTAGTAGCAGAGTAGAAATAGATGTTGGCTCAAGAATTAAGATGCTAATATTGAATTGCACTGTTGTCGTAGCTCTCGGCTCATCCCACTTAGAATGTTGATGTTCTGCTCCATAAACATAATGTGTGTGGGTGAGGGAAGGTAGATGGTGTTTATGTATTTATTGTGAATTAATGCCAATTGAGCTTGGTAGGTGGTTTATACTACTAGGTTTTTCAGAAATACTTAAGAGACAAGCCTCTAAGGAATTCCTTATCTTCCTCCTCATCATCTTAGACAATACATATAGTGGTCTAAATGGTCTTGATTACACAAGCAGTGGTTTCTGAAAAATCATTACCTGATCCAGAAGAAGGGAAAGTAATCCCTAGCATTTGTATCATGGTCGGTACCCCTTGCATCAGCAAATACATGCATGAAAAAAATATTATTCATTGGCTTAAGCTATTACAAAATCGAAGAACAGTAAAATTAATGGTGCAAGGCAACTTTTTTAAGAACTTGTAGTTCTAGCATTGCGCACAGGTGTGCATTTACAGAAACTACAACATAATATGGCAATGCTGTATACAAGCCTGACTTTCTGAGTAATTTATTGTGTTGAGGGATTTGATCACAAAGATCAATTTTAAAAATCAAGAATGGTGTTTACTGAACTTTCATGACATCCATCTAGATTCTGTTTTTGTGAATAGAAATATTTATGATGAAACAACTTTCGTAGACAAATTATATAAATATGGGGATTTATGAATGATAGATTAAATACAGAAAGTGACATGTATCCATGGAGTTCAATTGCTCATGCATCAACAAGATGTCATCTTTTACTAGCTTCAAGAATTTTAAAGTTTCTTAAATACAACCTGTACCATTCTTTTACATATATACTGACTCTTTTCTATGATGAATGGTGTTGTGCCTTATAATAAATGATTGAAACCAGCATCCACCTAAATTACCATAACAACAATACCATGATAGTACTAATAGCAACTGTATGGCTGTTTCTGTAACTCTAACATCCAAAATATTTAATACTTTGCATTAACTAGAACAATTTATTATACACACCTACCTCTCAATGAATGAGAATTATCGTACTCCATATGTTGTGATCCTTTTAAATACTCTAGACCTAAACACTGAAGTACTTGTTCACATTCAGTCTGATCCAGCAACCTCTTGTAGGCTTGCTAGTTAAGTAATTTGAGTACATAGTATCTAGGCGATCCCCTGCATTTGTTGAATTACCCTTTTACATGGAAACTTAATTCTCTGCTCCATGGAATAGTGAAAAGATCTGCGTACCTTTTATCCTCTTCAAAACTGGTTCCGACCATACTTGTAAATTTGGTTTGGAAACTGCTGCTGATACCCTAATTGCTTAATTTTATCTAATTTGTTTTTGCAGAAATGTTATATTGCTTACATAGTTATATATGGTTGATTTTTGAGTGATTCAGTTTCTGAAAATGCAGGCTGTTTCATGTGAATAGTTATGGCAAAGGAACAAGGACAATTTACTGATGCAGCAGAAAAAGGTTTCTAAGAAATCTAGCTGTAGATAGGTCTAGTGAGCAAACGACATAGTACAGGCAGTTCTTAATTTTTCTGGAAAGTAATACATTATATACATATGTTGATATTTATTGGGACCCAAGTGGATCTAGACTAAGAAATCTAATCAAATGGTACTTGGATGTTTGGAATGTGGCATGAAGGGGTCAGGGGTGTGGGACTGTGGGTGCATACTTCAGCTATGTTGCTGCTGCAACTCAAGGTTGTTTCATGACAGTTCCTTTGCCTAATGACTATTTGTAGTTTTTACATATGTTTCTTTGCACACTTACACTTAGCATCTTATCTTTGACAAAGTTTGACACCCTCACACACTTACACTCAGCAGCTTGTCTTTAAAAAAGGTACTTCCTCCGTCCCACAATACAATTCTCTTTTGAGAGAATTTTTTTTCCCATAATACATGTTCATTTTCAATTTTCAATGTAAATTTATGATAATTTTCCTAAATTACCCTTTTTTAAAATTGTATAGCAATTAATGAGGAATGACCAAGAGTATAAAATAGCTTATGTTTTTAAAAGTCAATGCATTTATAATGGGCATAAGAGGAAATATATCATCTAATTAATGTTTTCTTAAGATGCGTAATTTTTTCAAAAGAGACAAAGAGACTTGTATTGTGGGACGGAGGGAGTAATTTAAAATTTTTATTATTGTTTATAAAAATGTTGTGGCTTACATATTTGTAGGTGGACATGGACAATACATTTTAGTATTTTACTGGTCACATTAAATTTGGAAACCTAATTGTGAGAGTAACTAGGATTTTACCCATATTAGGCATCGATTATTTAATATAAACATATTATTTTAATTATTATTTAGAAAGAAAAGATAATTTTGTTACAATTAATGTAAATTAACTTAAGTACTAAATACATTTCCGTCAATTCATACCAATTGCATCAATATTAATATTATCAACCAATCATCAAAATATTTACAACCCGAGCCCAAAAGTTCAAACCCTCATTTACTGCTTTTCTTAATTTTGTTTCTACTAGCTTAAAACTTGTACGATACATCGATATTTTTTAATATGGTGGATTTTTTTTAATTTAAATTAAAAATTTGAAGACATAAATTTTGTAGGCTTAAAATTTTTAAATGTTATGATATAATATTAATTATATATATATGTTGTCCGTGATATTTTTAGAAAATGATAGATTTTAGTTTGAAAATATTGTAAACATGAAATGTTTTAGCCAAAAAACTTAATTGTTTAGTTATTAGTTATTAGAATATTATTATTTTATTTTACTTAAATAAAGCTATCCAAATAGATTTTACTAGGAAAAAATTGAAAAAATCGAAAAGGTAATGTATTTTAGCGGCTAATTATTGGTAATTATTAGATGATTTTCGGATTGAGTTAGTGAGGTAAATGATGTAAATGCAATTAGTATAAGTTATGTGAGTTAGTATGAAGTGTTTGTATTAACTTGTGTGTTTGTGATATAAAATTGATAATTTAGTAAGGTGAGTTCATAAAGAATATCTGTTAAGTGTGATTGGTTTATACAATCTCGAGTCGTGATAAGTATTATGATTATTACTTATTGATGGATTAAAAGTCCATTGGGATTGATTTGATTGTGATTTGAGTCGGTTATGTTTCAACGGGTTAGTCAATAATACAGAGGAGATGCTACCCGTTTTCCATTACAGTTATAAATTGTAAAGTATATGGTACTATAGTACAAACTACTTATAAATTAAGTGACCTTATATGCTAAGTGTATAAGTGATATTATGATTTGTATGTCTTATATACTATGTGCTTAAATGTTTTATGTGGCTTTATTAAACTGTATTGTAAGTTTGGTCGATATGTGGTATACGTACTATGTGTTAAAGCATTATAAGAATCATTGGGTAGAATAGGATTAGAAGTAAAAGAGAAATAGAGTGTACTAAAGTAGTGTAATGATTTATGTAGATACAAAGGATGTAGGCCCCTAGCACTAGAGGGAAAGCTAAAGCTGAGATTCAGTAAGCTGAGATGTTGCATTCTACCTGAGACAAGTAACTTTGTCTCTTCTTGAAGTTCATATTCTAGAAATTGTTTACAACCTGTTGATTCAAGTATGCTTATTCTGTTGCCTATAAATCCTGTTATAAGCCTATCAATGCATGTACCTTAACTGCTAAACCTTATTTGATCACACTTGTACCCTAAATAGTATAATTCTTTCTAATTGCTTCTTGACCATAATATAACCTAGAGACCTTCTTGATCAAACTTAATTGACTTGCGGATAAACCATTCTTCTACATAACCTAACCTCTGTTCATAAAAAAATAAACCTTTGGTGATTTTAAAATCTTATCAAACATAACTATAACCTGATCGTTGTCCAAAGAACTTAATTATCTTTCTTGAGATCCTTTAACTTTGTAAACTTGATTAATTGCCCTAAAAACTGTTGTGACACACATCTTTGACCTTTGACTTTGAATTTCTTTTCTTATACCCTGATCAATGCCTTGAATACCTTTGAGTCTATATCTTCTTGATCCAGACTTGAAATCCTTATTCCTTTGATGTCAGAAGACTTGGTCAAACCCCTTTGACTTTTATCATTACAAATCAAAATGTTTTATAAGTTAAAGTGTTTTCGAAACTAAAAGCTTTTATAAAAGGTTTAGGACTCCGTCAAAATGGTTTCCACAGATTCCTAAAGATTGGAGAGGTGTAAGAGATCGGGTGATGCCGGTCCAGCCATTTTTATGTATTATATTATGCTGTAGTTCTGGTGGGACCAGTCCGGCCAGCCCTTTTAAAGGTCAATGTGTTGCCTCTTGGGAACCCAAGCTATCCTAATGAAAAAATTTAATGTCCAGAGGGACTTCGTGTCCGGTATGGGGATTTTACGTGGATGATCACCCGTATTGTCCGTGTCGTGTAAAACCTCCAATCAATTTTTAAAATGAATGATTATGTTTTAAATACTGTGAAATGAAATTGGTTTACCATTTGAAATGTATAATGTTTTACACGTATGCTGTTATCCACTGCTATTCGAATATTCATTTGTTATTCTATCATCCATTTGATATCTTGTTGTTTCGATAACCAGTATTGCTCCTGTTATTTCCAGCTGTTCATTTTAGTTACTTGCTGAGCGTTGGCTCATTATTATTTTGTCTAACCCTTTTGACAGTAGCTTGAGATCATGGTTCATACTATTCAGACTACGAGAAAGTGCACTTCCTATAACCCTGTTGTGGTTTCTTTTGAGTTGCCATACGAGGTAGATGCACAGACAGCTCAGTAGAGAGGAGGTTTTTGAGTCGGTTTCTAAGTTAGTGTGAGAACATTTGAATCAAGGGATTGTAATAATTATATTTTGAACTTGGGTTGTAATAATAATAACTTAGTTAGACATTTGGCTTGCTTGTTTCATACCATTACCTGTTAAAGATCCAGGTGAGTAGTGTTGGAGTCAGTCAGCATGATGTATCTATATTTATATATTTTTAGGTTGTCTGCATCTAGGGTGTCAGTGACTCCCTGATCTAGACCCTAGATTGGGAGGGCGTCACAGACACTGTCCAAGTTCTTAGTTTTTCACTAGCCTTTTCAAGTTCATTTTCTAGATAGAAACACTTATTCTCTATCTGAATTTTCATGTGTCTAACACTTTCACATTCTTTTTGAACTTCAAGCATAATGAAGAGCTCAGCTTGTAATTGATCATTTACTTTAGTCAAATCCTCTATTTCAGACTTTATTCTAGCATTTTCAAGTGATTGATTCCTAAATGAAATATGCAGTGACTTAAGAAATGTCTTTAAATCAAACATATTGTTAGGTCCAAAATAGTTTGTAAAAGGGGGGGGGGGTTGAATACAAATTATACCGTTTTATCAAAAATGTTCTTTGGGTGTATATTCATTTTTAAACAAATCGATGCGGAATAAAACGAACACCAATATTTCAAGTTAAATATAAAATTATATTAAACTTGGAGGGGTGTGTCTAAATACACGGTACAAATTACAAGGTTTGATGACCAAACTAATTATTACAAATTCTATAGAAAATTCGACATAAACTTTTCTATATTTGTAATAAAAAGATCGAAAGCTAAAAGTATTTCGAGAGATAAGTTCTAGGAGTCAAAACTCGCTAGATAGTTCCAAGGTTATAAGTAAACTATTTCTATCGATTTAGATTTAACAATAGAGCTCAGAAATAATTTACAAGAATTTAAATTGAATCACAAGAACTATTTCTCTTGGTCTCTTTCTCTCTCGGCTTTGTCTGTGTGTTTGAGAGAAAAATGGTGAAGAAGATATTGTGCCCGTTAGACAAATCTGACAATGAACTTATAAGTTACTTATTTCGAAAAAAATTTCGTATTTATGTACTTTGTGGCGCGTGGCAGGTGGGTTTTTGATTAATTAAACAAAATTGGCCAGGTTTTATTTGTTTCAATTACAAAAACCGGGGCTTAATTTGTCTTATATGGATGGGTTCCGTAGAAATGCTTTTTAACTCGCACAACTTTTAATCTTTAATTAATAAACAATCAATTTAATTCAAAAATTATAAAAATAAATATCTAATATTATTAGATATTTATAAATATAATTTTATAATTAAATAAAATATTTATTAATATAAATAAATCCTTAAGGTCTAAGCTGCGGTGTCAAGAGGGTCTGGAACCGGACTCCTTTTGCTTAACAAAAAATATATCAATTCCAACCGAGGTTCCAGTTTTAAGAATATATCACTTTGCATTTCTTTGTGATAATTCTTTTTCCTCATAGTCAGTCCAGGTGTAAGCTACGGTCTCCTGAAGATCTTAAACCAGACTCCTTTTACGTAGCAAAATATACATCAATTCCAACCGGGGTTCCAGCTTTAAGAATATATCACTTTGCATCTTTTTGTGATAATTCTTTTTCCTCATAGCCTGTCCACTTGATAGTAAAATCATTGTGGTTAATGACTTTAGCACTTCTGTTGCTTGCATAATGATTTTCTCTTTTACCAGTCTTAATATCTTGAACCACTAAAGTTAATGATGAACAACCACTATTTAATGTTGACACTCGATGCAGGGTCTGGTTCATGAGTGACTAACCGCAATGACTGTTCTTCATATATTGACTTTAAAACTGTGGTTCATGTCTTCCTTTTCTTCACTCTCTTTCAAACCTTTATAATCTGTATTCTGCCACTATAGGAACCTCTTATCACTATAAATAGAACCCACTGTCTTGATTTCTCCACTGACGCTTGATCAACTGAATGAAATTCTTCAAGTGTAGTATACCTCAAAACAGTAGATTGACTTTGTATTCTTTCTCTTGACAGTTAAGCATTTTAGTTTCCGTAAAAGAGTTAAGGAACACTTGAGAAAGCACTAGGATATTTTTCTAAGTGCCAGGATTAAAAAGAAAATAATTAATGAATAGTGTTTTTTATGGAATTTGGAATATTATGAGACGGCACTATATAGAAGTATTCAGAGCGGATTTCTGAGTTCGTATTAGTGATCCAGGGGGAAAATAAGTGTATGTAGAAGCTATCGGATTCTGAAAAGCAACACTTTTATTTTCTCCAAGAATTCCCTGGACACCGTCAGGCTTGAGAATTTAATAAGGGGATTTAAGGAAATTAAATTCGAAAGTTACCAAGAAAGATTGAGGATGATGTCATAAATATTAAGAAGGTTTCCGGTAAAACCCTAACTAGAAACGATTGAGATATTCTTTCGAACGATTAATGAATTAAGCAATAACCGGACAAAGAAACAAGCAGAGGATCAAGATACATGCATGTGCGAGTGGATAAAAGCAAGTAACCAAGCTAGTTACAAGCTAGCTAGCATACTTAGAAACTAACCAAGTAACATAGCTTACAACACACACCATTCCACAAAATATCAACACATGCCCTTGATTTCATCATCCATGACCTATTAGCTTTATTAAAGCTACTTTATCACTTAGATATTACCTAAACATACTAGTAAATAATTCATTTGGATGAGAACCAAGCAAAACAACCAAGCAAACTCCATTCTCTCCATTTCTCCAAAACCTGTCCAACAGAAACACTACTCAAAGAAAAATTCATATCTCCCAATCTAAAGCTTCTAAAATCACCAAATTTTAACCATAGATTCTCCACTCCAAGGGAAACATTCGTTCAAAATTTCATGGCAATCTAATGAGTGTAGCCTAGTCAAATACCTTCCTCAAGTTGAAGAAACCAAACTGCCTGTTCTTGACAGTTTCTGTCCAGTGGAAAACGAGGGCTCAAAACCATATCTAGGAAGCTTTGTTTTTGGTGATCTATATCTCAAATCAAAGCTTATGCATAGGCCAAGATGTGGTAAAATTTTGAGAGCCAAACTCTTATTTTTCGATTTGTTATGATTTTTTACAAAAGTGATGATGAATAGTAACCCTTAGAAACTAACTTTGTTTTCTTGCATGATTTGGATGATCCAAGCTATTTTAAGGCTATACAAGGACTATATCAAGCTTATTAAGGCTAGAACACTCTCCAAGGAAGGTATAATCCTTAAGAACCCTAGATCTTATTTTAAGATTATGTATGTTTTTGGTGAATTTTAGCATAGTTATGATATTAGTGTTATCATGAGCATGATCTTGTAGTTGCACTAGTACAAAATTGATCTTTTACGTCGCCTCTTTACGTCGCACATAAGAAAAAACGACGTATATAATACTTTATACGTCGGGTTTTTGTTTAGGCGACGTATATTACCCATTAAAATGCACTTTTTTCGTCGGTTCGGAGAAAAGCCGACGTATATAATTGACATTATACGTCGGTTCTAAAAAAGACGACGTATATAGTTAACATTATACGTCGGTTCTAAAAAAGGTGACGTAGATAGTTAACATATACGTCGGTTTTATTTCAACCGTCGTATAAAGTTGGTAGCAGAATTCACATTATACGTCAGTTTGATAGTATCCGACGTAAATTCTCATTTTTTAAAATAAAGAAAAACATTTTAATTTACACGAATCAGAGTCGATTAACATTAGAATGTCTTCCCCAAAATCAAACTCCCTACTCTAACTCTCTCCCTAGCTCTTTTCACGACTAAAAGCAATTCCCCTAATTTACTGTAAATCGTATACAGAAAGGAACTCTTTACTGTAAATCGTATATACAGAAAGAAATTCCTTTGTTACTCATTTTTACTTCGATAAGCAGAAGAAGAAGGAATCTGAACAAGAAGAAGAAGTAATCATCAACGTACTTTGTCCGGATGTATTGAAGAATTGCTTTGTACTTTGTACTTTATTTTCCCCTAATTTGTCTTCAAGCAATTGCTCTAATTTACTTCAGGTATGTATAAACCCTAACTCGTTATTCAGAATTCACAATTCAATTCCCCTAATTGTCTCTCTCGTATTGATTTTTTAAATTTGGATAATGGTTTATAACTGGTTCTTTATGTTGTCTTTATGTTTGTGATTTTTTTTTGCCATATATTCACTACTAAAGAAAAGTGCAGAGCTTGTACTTGGCCGTTAATTAATTTAAATGACTCTGTATCACATGTGATATATGCAACTTTAAGTTGGAGTGGAATAAGCTTTATTTGAATGTTGTCTTTATGTTGGAGTTGGAGTTGGAGTGCAGAGCTTGTTCTTTATGTTGTCTCATATTGATTGCTTTATTTGAATGTTGTCTGTATTCAGAAATAAGCTTTCCTGATGGTATAAGAACTTTTGTTGATTTTATGCTTTAGTCTTTATATATATGGTACTATTTATAAACTTTCTTGACTGACGTGAACTTGTGCTTGTGAATAGTGAGGAATTGTGCACTATACTAAGAGATTGTTTATGAGTAGTTACTACTAACACACCCCACCTGCGGTCATGAAATCAACACTCATCTAAAGGCACCAACTCACCTGAACTCAGAATTATAATTTGATTTTCAACATAACTTAATTATAATTGGGTCATGTCATAATTTGATTTTAAGTGAAAATATTTATTTCTCAAAACTAGGAAAAGTCAAACATGCCCAATATATAGTCAAACATAGCTTTTGCAAACACATTCAGTCATTCACTGATTACCGCACGTTTATTATCTAGTTTATCCTATATTTGACTTTTTTTTATTGATTGATTACTTGTTAAAAGAAAGTTTACAGGACTTTCTTGGAATAAACTAAGATCAAGAAAGTTTCAAATTTGTTTGCGGTGCTGCTTCTTACATCATTAGTATGCGTCATGCAGTTGTAACTTTCAACCTTCAAGAGTTCGAGTATCAGTGAAGACACGAAGAAATCTGGATTCGAATTTAAACGTGCAAGTTCATTATGTGCGTGTACTGTTGTTTTGCTCCAAAATGTAGAGAAATCAAAGTTTTATTGATTTATCTCTAAAATAAAGTATATAAGAATAAAATGATTCGCAAATATTAATATGGAAATAGTGTATCATTTCTGGAAACGTGTAGTAGTCTATATGGCTATGATAGAAATATTAAGTTGAGCTTGCAATCTAAACATAATTTACAAATTGCACATTGTAATTCTGTTGTCATGATACACATAAGTAAATTAGAAATATATAATATCATCTAATGCAATTTTTTTTTTTGCTGAATGATCATCTGATGCAATTTTAAAACAGTTGAGTGTTTCCCAAATAATGCTATTTTAATTCCGTTTTTGTTCATTTCTTTATATTCTTAGGAGGTAAGGGAGAAACACTATCTATAAAACAAATAAACAATCGGGTGTATAGATGTCTAACAAATGATGTTAATGTCAGGATGCAACTTTTATAATGCAAAAGATCATATCAAATGATGTTGGCCGGGATTATATCTGTACAACAGCAGATTGATCTTTTCCGGTGGGCCGAGTCCTGGAGAACATGGTTGCTGCTCTCTCAGATATTGTTCTTGCAGAACAACCATCATCACGGTTGCTGAAGTATATTATTTGGTGCTACCTGCGATTATCGGATAATTTAAGGTAAATTGCAAGATATACCTTATAAATCACTAGTGTGAAATATTATACTTGTGGCTTTTTTCATGTTGGCTCCACTTTGCCATATTCACTATTGACAGATGCCTTAATCTTATATTGTTGCAAAGGTTGCAAAGTCTTGAGAAGTTGCCTTCCAGACATGCTTAGAGATATTACATTTAGCAGCTGCCTACGTGTAAGTACATTCCAGAACTCCTAACCTGTCAATGGTTGCCATATATGGTGCAAGATGTGCAGGGCACAAAAAAAGTGACAAAAAATGTTGGATAAAATTAGCTATAGATAAAAAATCCTAGGTTGTAATTTTTCAAGACACGAAAGACAAAGGCAGCCCTTCTTGGACTTTATTCTGTTGCTGCTCGATATAATCTGTTAAATCCAACAAGTTTATATAATCATGAAAACTAATCCCGAATGGCTGATGTTTGGTTTCAGGAAGACCCAACTATGAGGGGATGGCTAATGCAGTTGCTCATCAATGTACAAGGGCCTCGTGTTGCATTGCAAGCAGGTGGTGGATATGAGCAGATATGGTAAAACTGAGTTGGTATCTTTGTTTAGCCATCAATTGCCCTTTTGTTAATGTAATATCATCTGATATCTGATGACCCGAATTTGTGTGCTCTTCGCTGTTGCACTTTTTTTTATTTTTATTTTATCACTTTTGGTTTTCGATTAAAAAATTAGAAAAACTTATTTCAGTTTTTTGTCCATTTTATTTCTTTCAACTTGCATGTGAACGTGCTATCTTCTAGGAGAACATACAAATTTGTGGCCTTTAACCAAGCTCACTCCGCTAGTCGACTATCTTGCTTTGAAATAAAATCATCAAACAGAATAAAATCCTAGTGACCACAATTTGTACATTAATAATAATATTCCTCTCAGCAACTAACTGGTCGATCAGGTTACATCAAAGATACTTTTTCGTAAGTATTACATTTGATAACCTAGTGCCCTTCATTTGATATTTTTAAGATTGTTGATAACCTTCAACAATCTTAAAAATATCTCTTTTCTAATGAACTGTTAATAGGATATGCATAATTATAAGGATGTGCAGTTAAATAGGAATTAAGCGTGTTTATTTATTCATATAAATTAACTAGTTATATTATTCTTAAAATTATAACTTACGTGCTTCGCTGCCATCCCTTTTACTATATATAAAATAAACGAATTTTGAGCACACATAATTTACATAGCTAGGAGTATTGTACATTACTGCTCTTTGTAGCTGCTACATAATTTACATAGCTGCTTATAACCTTGTGGATCTATCTCAGTTTTACTTTTCTAATCAATGCATATTGCAACCTTGTGTCGTCTATGTATTTACTATAATTTACATGACTTTTACGTTCAAAAACACTTTTCGTTTTTAAATAAAAAATATACTCAAGAATAATTTACTTGTGAATATATTTATTTGTACTTTTGTGCTAACAAGTTCAAACATTTTTGTAGGTGCTGGAAAGGAGTACGATATATTGCAGCAATCGGAAAATGGATACTATATTTTGGATTTAAATAGTCATGATGTATGTTGAATTAAATGTATAACGTGGTAACTTTGATCAAGTTATAAATATTGTAGATGTATTTTTCAACCATGTAATAATAATTATTTTAATTCAATTATTCACTTTAGTGAGAAATTTGCATTGCACGTTTTACTTTTTTTGGTTTGTAATAACAGGAATTTTAATGTATATATAATATAAAAAGGGGGCAAAATTGTCATTTTACACAACACATATACGTCGGTTTTAAGTATCATATACGTCGCCCTTTTGGTCTTATACGTCGGCATTTTTATGACTTTATACGTCGCCCTTTTGGTCTTATACGTCGGCCTTTTTTATGACATTATACGACGGCTTTTATGGTCTTATACATCGGTCTTTTTATGACATTATACGACGGATTTTTTTATCTTATACGTCGGCCTTTTTATTGACATTATACGACGCCATTTTTGGTCTTATACGTCGGTCTTTTAGCCGACGTATATAAAATTTATACGTCGGTTAAAAAGGCGACGTAAAAGACAGTGACTTTATACGACGCCTCTCTATACGTCGCCAAAAAGCCGACGTAAAAGACCAAAAAAGGCGACGTAATAGGTCAATTTTGTACTAGTGTTGGTTTAATCATATGATGATTATGATGGTGAAGATTAATATTCCTGGACTTGTTGAGATGTATAACATGTGTATGACATGTGTATAAAACCGAGCTTAACAGTTGAGATAATTTTCTGACTTTGATGAATAGATGACATACCCTCGTAGATCTCGAGTCATAGATCGTTTTGGCGCAAGAATCGAAACAAACGGACTTACGGTTTAGGAATTATGATTAAATTCATAAAAGTGGTTCGAAATCGTAATCGAAAGTTCGTAACTGAAATTGAACCCTCGTAAACTATGTTATTCAGTGGCGAATCATGATAATTAAATAATAGAGGTAAAAAGGAAGGTGTGAAAGAAAACCACATGTCAAACGAATCGTTTTCCGATTTTATAAAAAAGTTCGAATCGAGGTTAAACGCAAACAAACCCCTTAAAAGTATGACTTTGGTTATAACTGAGAAAACGGGCGATAAAACTCGAGGTATAATCTTGATTCGTAAACGACCGACCTTAGAATTTATACGACTTAAGTATATACCAAGTGTAAGTATGACGACGGGTCTTAGTAGCGAATGAATGATGGGTCATAGCGATAATAAGGAGAGTTGCACTAAAGGGTGTTTAACGAGATAACTCAAAAACGTGTTTCGACTTAAGTTAAGTTATACTTAGCCTTTTAAAAAAAAGTGTTAAGTGATTGACCTCGGTTATTGTGACTATTTATAGATCACCGGATTGACACGAGGCACACTACCCCTACAGGATTGCCAGGCAAGTCTTCAAAACTTTGAAGCTGTTGTTGTGATAATATATATATGATTCTGTTTACATATGCCATAGCATGCATGCTTGTTTTCAAAGTATATTGGAATACTTGTTCCCCGAACTGATATTGGCCTATAGACTAGATATGAATTATCAGTTATAAGCCGGATTGTTTTGTCAAGACCCTTAGTGAAGGGCATATGATATTTATTCTTTAAATATAGACCGGGAGTCGGTATTTTGAGATATAGAGATAGTGGTGGAAACCCGGAGAGATTCCAGTGACAGTTTATTTGAGAAATGTTATTTATGAACATTATTTATATTTCCATAAAGTATTAATTACTTGGAAATTATTCGAGTAATGTTATTTGAATATTATCTCAATCGAGAAGTAATATATGAATATTATTTTGAATATTCATTCGCGTTTATTTATTTACTGAATATTATTTTAATATTCATTTGAGCTTTAATTACTTAAATGAATATTAGTTTCGAATATTCATTTAGAGTTTGATTATTCAATGAATAATTAATTTAATATTCTTGGAAATTTATTTATTAAATTAATATTATTTTGAATATTCATTTAAGGTTTTATGTACTTGATGAATATTATTTTAAAATATTCATTGGAAGTTCTATTTACTTAAGAAATATTATTTCGAATATTCCTTTAAAGTTTTGGTTACTACAAGAATATTATTTTGATATTCATTTAGAGTATTATTTATTAAATGAATATTATTTTCAAATATTCATTTAAGGTTTGATTTATTTAGTGAATATTATTTTAAATATTTATTGAAGATTATTTATTTAATGAATATTATTTTAATATTCATTTAAGAAGAGATTTATTTAGTTAATAATTCTATATATTCATTCGAGGATTACTTACGAGTAATATTATGATTTAATAATATTTCGTAATTATTATTGACTTAATAAATATTCTTGGAATATTTAATTAAATTCTTTTGAATTCTTTTTATAATGATTTATATTATTCAAAGATTATACTTCACCTTCAGATATTATGTAAAATATTTCGGAGTCTTTTATGACTAATTTATCAAGGGAGGTTCCCAAAACTCTATTTTCATTTAAATATTTCTTATAAGAAGATTTAAATACTCGCTCAAACCTCCAAAAACATATAAGGGGACCTCACTTGAGAGATGTTATTTATTTGACTACCCGGTCATATTCTTGCTAAACTGTCTTGTCACTCACATCTTGATTCTTTAAAACATCGATATGAATCTTTTTGGTTACCTCCTCAACACTCGAGGGGTAAGATTGATGGAACAAGTTTATATCCATTAACAAGCATCAGCTTGGGAAATATTGGTGAAATTTTCCTATCCAATTAGATACGACTACTTTGTGGAGTCCTATCAACAAGTACTATACTTGGAGAAAGGGGGATGAACTTTATGTTTCAGAGTTATGGATGTTAATTGAACTAGGAGACACGTAAGTGGCCGAGTGGCGCTGGTCCAGCAATAGCCCAACCGTTGGCAGAGGAGTTCCAGAGGACGGTAGACAAGTAAATCCGTCGGAGCTACCTTCTACATGTAGAGAACGACTGATGAGATGAATGACATACGACTGATCATCGTAAACGTCAGGGCATCTGGAGTGGCAATGCTCCCGTATTAGTTCATCTTCTAAATTGGGGAAAGTTTCTATAACATTATCATTGTTGGCAGGTTTGAAAAGTGTTTGAACTGGAATTGCAATATTCTTCCTACAAGTTCCTCTATTATGAAAATTTGATAATATCTTGCTTATCTTTGACATAGCAGATATTTCCACGGAACAATTACATTTTGAGTTACCTTGTAACTTCATTTTATACCTTATATTGGTACTACGTTCGTTAATGCATGGCATATGGTATCAAAGATATTTTGAACTGTTATATATTATTACTGTTCAGTTATATTCTTTTAGGTGGGCTATTGCTCACCCATGCTTTATTTATCTATATCACAACAACAGCTAGATCAGATGGTCGCGCAAGGCACACTTAGCGCAAGCAAGTGTTAGCCGTTAGAGGATTAACCGCTGAGGTCATAGCTACCATTGCTGAGGATGCAGCTATGAAAATCCACACCTAGAGGGGGTGAATAGGTGTTATGGCCAACTATCTCCAATTTTAAAAATTACCGAACAATAAAACTGCTGACTAGTCAGCTTGCTGATTGGAATATAAAACAGTCTGTCAGCTAGCTAAGACGAGTAATGCAGTGCAGAAAAAATAAGAACACCAAGGATTTTAGCCAGGTTCGACCCCTAATCCCCTATGGTCTACGTCCTGGTCCCTTACCAACCCGGTAAGAGAATATATTATTGATCAACGAAAATACCAATTACAAGATCCAATAATATATCTCCCTATGCACCCGTTGTTGATAGCAGCTTGCTGAAACCCCTTGTCCCTTGAACCAAATGCTCTCTAAGAACTATACTACCCCTGAGTACAATCTTCTCTAGCAAACTAGTTCCCTGAACCCCTTGTTTCCAAGCTTGCCTATCCAACAACAACACTTACACGTTGAACAATACAAGAAGAAAAGTGTTTACAACTCAAACTAAGAACTCTCTAAAAATATAAATATAGCATATACTACTAGAGCTCGTTTAGGATGAATTTGAATGAAGGCACTGAGTTGATTGTGTGTGTTCTTCAAGGTCTTCCTTTGAGCATAAACCACACATGAATTTATAGCAAGGTAGATGAATTTGAATTTCTTTATTTCTTGCCCAGGCGCTCCTCATGTTGAATTTGATGCTTCTTCCATTGAATTTTGATGAAGGAGAGTTATTCAAACTTGCATACCGTTTTTGTTGAAGAAAGTGAAAGGCACCAGCTAAATTCCCTTGCACATGCCACAAGAATTATTAGAGTAGTTAATTTCAAAAGGTTAGTCAAAAGGTTCCTTGATTTAAGGGATTTTGTTTTGAAAGAAACTTTAAAGAAAGTGGAGCTCTAATATATAATACAACACACACATATATATATATATATATATATATATTAGACAGCTGCTATACAACATTTCTTATAATAATTCCTTGATTTAAGGACGTTGGAATTTGTCCAAACTAATTCTGGGCGGTGGCTGACAGCTTGCTGTTATTATCTGTTTTCACCGTCCCAGCTTGCTGCTATGTCATGTTTGCAATGTCTTAGCTTGCTGACAATGAGGTATTCAGCTATTTAATTAAGTCCTGCAAAATAAAGTTAGAGCATAACCAAACAGCTAGCTATAACATTCGGTTACAAGCTTATCAGCTTGCTGATAGAGTGATCATCAAAACTATAAGGCTATCAATCTCCCCCTTTTTGATGATTACTCAATAATTTATAGGAGAGTAAAACTCCCCCTAAATCCATGCTTCCTGTAAAACAAGATTAGATAATAAAGCATGAAATATTCACAAACAACATTTGTATTCATCATCAAAATATCAAGCTAACAATCTCCCCCTTTTTGATGATGGCATACTAGAATGCATCGGAGAGACTATGTTGCTCCCCCTAAAACAATGCTCCCCTTGATTAACAAAATATCTCAACATATAGTCATGTAATCAGGTTAACATATATCATCGTGCAATAGGATATACACACGAATCATCCCTGCATAAAAACACTCGTTGATAAATCCCAAACATGTATAAAATATAACATTATAGCCCTTTTATCACATGTATTCATATTCTTCTCCCCTATGACATCATCAGAAAAGGGGTTAACAAGATAAGCATGTAAGCATAAAACATGTGGTAAATCAATTAACAAGTAATAGGCTGATTATTGTATAAATAAAGTTGAATTAATCAAACCAGCATGCTGAAAGCACATTTTCGAGCTTTCTGCCATAACAATTCTTCTAGTGGATTGCATAATAGCTTGCTGCTTAGGCAGTACACATTCTAAATGATCATGAATGTACTTCATCTCATAGTTTTCTCCTTTTCCATTTTCTGCACAATACAATACATATACATATATTTGTCCCATCTATATACTAGAGGAATCTCATTAGTACCACAATAATAATATACTCATATTCAAGGAAATGTAAACGGACAAATAACATACTTACTACTTGGATACCCAAATTTGGTTGGATCCACCATGGTCAGTAGATAGAACATAAAGAATGTGTAGATCAGACTTCTTGACCCACTTTTGAATCACTTTTGGAGCTTGATTCCTTGTTCTCATTATTCTATCAGCTTGCTGTCGGTAAGCTGTCTGTCTATTCCAGTAAGCTGGCTCTATTTGAACATTGCAATTTTTTGCTAAATGGCCCTTCTTTTGACATTTTTGACAAATCTTCCAAGGCATGGCATAGTCATACGGAATTCCATGCTTTCCATTATATTTGAGACTTGTTGAAGCTCCTCCAAGTCCTTCATTTTTCAAAGGAACCTTAGCTTGCTTCATCATAGATTTTAGTACTTCCTCTCCTTGAACAAATTTTCCCATTCCTTTTTGGAGATTTTTCACTTCCTGTTCCAGTTCATTTATTCTCTCAATTTTCTGATTTTCTTCTTTTGAACTTGATTCCTCAAGTTTAAATTTCTCAATACATGCATCTTTGACTTCAACTTCTGCTATCAGCTTGCTGACTTCCTTTTGCAAAACATCATTTCTTTTGATTACGACTTTATTCAATCCTTCCAATTGAGTGATCTTGGCCTTGAGCTCAATGACCTCATCATGTGTATTTTCCAGAGCGTTTTCAGCCATAAGATCAGAAACAACCTTCTTAAGATTAGCATTCTTCTCTTTCAGCTTGCTGTTTGCAACTTTTAGTGCTAAAACTTCTTCCATTGACATACTACTATGTTCCTGCATGGTTAGTTTTTCCAATACAAAATCATCAGTAGACAAGTCATAGTTGAATGAATTTACCTCACTACTATTATCTTCCGAATCCGAGGCATCACTTTCAATAAGATCTTCCTCCGTATTCTTTTGTGAGATATCTCCTTCATCCATTCCAACAAGTGCTAGATTAATCATTTCATCATTGGAATCATCATCAGAAGCCGATTCCTCATCATCACTCCATGATAAAAATGCTTTAGATTTCTTTTTGTCTCTTGAGGCAGCTTGCTGATTAAGCTTATTTTTCAGCTTGTAACAATTTCTTTTGTAGTGGCCCGTCTTGCCACATTCAAAACATGTTAGATCATTGCTTTCTCTGGAGAACTTCTGGTTGGTGGAGAGTATCTTCTCCTTCTTCATCTTATTTCTGAATTTAATCATTTTATTGATCTTCCTTGTTATGATAGCAAGGTCTTCATCAGATTCATCATCAGATTCCAGCTTGCTGACAGAATCAGCATTCAGCTTGCTGACAGAATCAGCATGAAGTGCTAAGTTCTTCATTTGAGAGGCTGGTGCATGAGTATCACTTTTCTTGCTTTCCAAAATTTTACTTTCAAATTGTTCCAATTCAGCAAACACAGCCAATTGATCCATACTATCAATGTTTGGTGATGATTCCAAGGCCGTCACCTTTGGTTCGAAGACAAATGGCACCGCACTTAGGATTTTCATATTGATTTCTTCTTGAGGGATGGTCTTTCCAAGTTGCTTTAGTGCATTCATATTCATTTGAAACCTTGCCTGACTTTCTCTGATTGTTTCACTTTCTTCAAGTTTGAAATTTCCAAACTCATTCATTAGCTTGCTTAGTTTCACCTTCTTTAAACTTTTAGATCCTTCATGACATAACTCCAATGTATCCCATATTTCTTTTGCTGTTTTGCTTGAAGATATCTTGTCACATTCAGTTGAACACAATCCATTCATGAGGGAGTTCCTAGCCTTGCCATTGTAGCCATACTTTATTAGTTCGGCATCCGTAAGCTCGTCAACATCTTTTGGCTTGCCATCTTCTTTAAAGAATTCAAAATTGCCCTTTTGCACAACTCTTAGCACAAGTGGTTCTCTGGAAAGATAGACCTCCATACGACATTTCCACCAGTTGTAATTTTCGGTACCAAGCAAAAGAGGAGCCCGAAAATCCGATGTTCCTTCAGGATATTTGTCAGCCATTTGATCGATACTTTTCCTGTTACAGAAATGTTTGTATACCAAGCTCTGATACCAATTGAAAATCCACACCTAGAGGGGGTGAATAGGTGTTATGGCCAACTATCTCCAATTTTAAAAATTACCGAACAATAAAACTGCTGACTAGTCAGCTTGCTGATTGGAATATAAAACAGTCTGTCAGCTAGCTAAGACGAGTAATGCAGTGCAGAAAAAATAAGAACACCAAGGATTTTAGCTAGGTTCGACCCCTAATCCCCTATGGTCTACGTCCTGGTCCCTTACCAACCCGGTAAGAGAATATATTATTGATCAACGAAAATACCAATTACAAGATCCAATAATATATCTCCCTATGCACCCGTTGTTGATAGCAGCTTGCTGAAACCCCTTGTCCCTTGAACCAAATGCTCTCTAAGAACTATACTACCCCTGAGTACAATCTTCTCTAGCAAACTAGTTCCCTGAACCCCTTGTTTCCAAGCTTGCCTATCCAACAACAACACTTACACGTTGAACAATACAAGAAGAAAAGTGTTTACAACTCAAACTAAGAACTCTCTAAAAATATAAATATAGCATATACTACTAGAGCTCGTTTAGGATGAATTTGAATGAAGGCACTGAGTTGATTGTGTGTGTTCTTCAAGGTCTTCCTTTGAGCATAAACCACACATGAATTTATAGCAAGGTAGATGAATTTGAATTTCTTTATTTCTTGCCCAGGCGCTCCTCATGTTGAATTTGATGCTTCTTCCATTGAATTTTGATGAAGGAGAGTTATTCAAACTTGCATACCGTTTTTGTTGAAGAAAGTGAAAGGCACCAGCTAAATTCCCTTGCACATGCCACAAGAATTATTAGAGTAGTTAATTTCAAAAGGTTAGTCAAAAGGTTCCTTGATTTAAGGGATTTTGTTTTGAAAGAAACTTTAAAGAAAGTGGAGCTCTAATATATAATACAACACACACACACACACACACATATATATATATATATTAGACAGCTGCTATACAACATTTCTTATAATATTTCCTTGATTTAAGGACGTTGGAATTTGTCCAAACTGATTCTGGGCGATGGCTGACAGCTTGCTGTTATTATCTGTTTTCACCGTCCCAGCTTGCTGCTATGTCATGTTTGCAATGTCTTAGCTTGCTGACAATGAGGTATTCAGCTATTTAATTAAGTCCTGCAAAATAAAGTTAGAGCATAACCAAACAGCTAGCTATAACATTCGGTTACAAGCTTATCAGCTTGCTGATAGAGTGATCATCAAAACTATAAGGCTATCAAGCTATTGGTATGCTAGTTGTTAGCATTTAAGCATCAAATGTATTTATTATATGGCATATATAAATGGATGGCAAAGAGTATGTACTGGTTAATTGTAAACCTTTTGGGTTGTAAGAACTGAATCTTGCGATTAATAATATTTGGTAATTACTCTGATTTCATCTCTGGCACTATAACGAGTGTGTTATGTTGTTGTTTTGGGTCACAAGGTTGTAATTTAATTTATGTTGGTTTTGTGGATTGAAATTGAGACCTTAACGACCAGATCCCTGACCCTGGATCTGGGGGTGTTAAACAATAAGTGGTATCAGAGCCAGATTCGGTAATTGGATCCTGGGGGTTATGGGCTGCATATGTTCGATGTGTTCGATGTGGTAGGTTCCCCTCGGTGGCGATTGGAGATCTGTTGGGTTCCTTGTATCGAAAGTCTTCTTGAAAGGTGTTCAGGCCACTTGTTGGGCTTGATCAGCAGGCCTTAACTCCACATTAGTATGATATTGTCCGCTTTGGGCTGAGCCCGCACGGATTTGGTTTTGGGCTCCTCCCAAAAGACCTCATCCTAATGGAGTTAATCGGCTGCTCTATATACAAGAGAACTATCTTTTATCTCCTCGATGTGGTACTTGGGTTGACACCACCCAACAATCCTCCCCTGAAACCAAGAACCACATAACCCGTGGTCTTAAACCCACGATAAATCTGTCCACATCTTGTACCGCCGCCATACCCGCAGAACCCGCCGCCTGATCACCTTTCAGGAAAACTTTCGATACAAGGAACCCAACAGATCTCCAATCGCCACCGAGGGGAACCTCCCACATCGAACACATCGAACACCTGCAGCCCATAACCCCCAGGATCCAATTTCCAAATCTGGCTCTGATACCACTTATTGGGTCGCGAGCGACCATAACTCCACAATAGTATGATATTGTCCGCTTTGAGACAAGCCCTCACGAATTTATTTTTGGACACATCCCAAAAGGCCTCATACTAATGGGTTAACTAGCTGCTTATAAACTGGCTATCTATCCATTCCACAAATGATGTGGGACAACTCCTAACATGGGACACGTTCTCCACTCATCTCAAGGTTAGTCGTCCTTACTGAACTAGGGGATATATAAAAACAAACAATAGGTTTGTGATTTTCAATTCATTCTACTTACATAGAATACAAGCTCTTATATGTTCAATTTACCTTACAAGGACCACTTTAACTGATTTTCACATTTGAGGTAAATTGGGGGATCATTCCTCGCATTCTTCTTTTTTACAGGTACTTCAAAGGGACCTGATCGCCTATCCGCACAAAATTAATTCCAGCAGTTAATTCGTTTTTAAAAAAAGATCAAACTTGAATTCATGAATATTGAAATTGTAAAAAAAAACACATAAATTCAGGAAAAGGAAGGTAGTCTAAGCCCATTTGGTAAAAAAAGAATTAATAATAAAAATTTAATTAGTCTATTAAAAAGAAAGCTAAGTAATAATTTGTAATTATGCATTTTAGTATTCATTCAAAAAAATTATTTTGGACGAACTATATAATGGTAAAACAGTTTTTTTAATGACTTAAGTTGTGATAATCAGGATTTCATACTCTTTTATTCGCTCTTTAAAATCGTGGTACATAACATCTATTTATTTTCTGCTTTCCCCAACATATGTCGTGCAAATATTTTGAAAATTAAGTGTTATCATTTGGACCCATTTTTTTTTTTTTTTTTTTTGAAAAATGGCTCATACAAATAACTACTAGTAATAATATACCATTTTATTCACATACTATAATAGTAGAACTTAAATGTCAAAACTTTGTTCGGAAGATACCTGCCTTGTGTTAAAAAAACAAAAATATGAACTTTGTAATCTGTTGGGCCAGATTAAAAGAACAAAAATATAAATTGTGCAATCTTTTCATCCAAATTAAATTACAATATAATGAACTTATGATCAAGATATTCATTCTCTTTTGAACCTAGTTAAATAATATAACAAGCGTAATGAGAGCAGTAAAAATTTATATCTTATTCTTGCTCACCAAAACATCCAAATTATGAGAGCAGATGAAATGTTAATACCGATCCATTGTCAAAATTTGACCTATTATCATTTGATTTGGATTTTTATCCTTTAGAACTCGATTAAAATAAATAATAAGATACTGACATTCATATTTAATTTTTATGCCTTTTCAATTTTAATGTAAAAAAATTTATTATCAAATAATAAAAAATAGATTATATAACCTTTTTTTACCACAACAACCATAATTGTGCATGTTTATTTAATGTTTTACACTGACTTGAGATGAATAAAAAAGATGTTCCAACGTATTTTTTTTGTAAAAGTTATTTAGGAATTAAAATTTGTAGTTTAAAATTTTATTCAGAAAAGTGAATTTAAAATATGCTATAATTTCTAGAGCGTTACATGTAAAAAGCCAAAGATACAGTAGAATTTGAGTTTTACTACATAGGTAGATTGGACATAATAAAATTGAAGATTTTATTTTAAAACACATTATAGGAGAATTGATGGACTAAAATGAGAGTGTATAATATTGTCTTCCAATGAAAAATGTTGCAGATATTGTATGTTCACAGTCCTAGCACTAGGGGTGTAAATGAGCCGAGCCGAGCCGAACTTTAGAATGTTCATGTATCGTTTGTTAAGAAATTATCGAACTCGAACTCGAGCTCGAACTTAAATCGAGCCAAAAAATGTGTTTGAGCTCGGTTCGTTAAGAAAAAATGTTGTTCGCGAACGGTTCACGAACAACTCATGAACATGTCTCATGAGCTTGTTCACGAACTTTTACTTCGAACAACTCATTAACCTTGTTCACGAGCTTTGTACTAACGAACAAGTCTTAAATATTGGAGAAACATATTCTTATTAATATTTCACGAAAAACTTGTAATCTATTTAAAAGTTAACTATTTTTTTTGTAAATCGTAAAAAAGTATCGATTTTTTTACAAAATAATGTAAATTAAATTAAATTTATATATTGTAAACTTAAAATATTAATGATCGTTACTGTCATCATAATCATACAAAATTATTAATTTTTTTACATAAATCTATAAAATATCATAGTCATACAAAAATATTAGTGTTCTTACATAGAAACTACAATATTATATGTAAATTTTGACATATATTATACATTTACTATATTATCTCCTGATATTCGATAAAATCGAAGTACAAATTTAAAAAAAAAACAATTAATAATGTAATTGTTGTGTTAAAATAACTTATTTTGGTCTTCGAACTACATATTTGCATGTATAGCAAGTTATTTTAGTTTTAAATTTTACATAATCATTAAAATATATTAGTACCTTTTTATATATTTAAGTAGTATAAATAAATTTATACATCACTAATATTTAATATTAAAATTTAGCACTTTACATAATGTAATATTTAATTTGATAACATATTTTAATTTGATAACATATTTTTGACAAATATGAACTAGTTATACTAATTGCAAGACTAGGTTGTTGTTGTTGTTGTTGTTGTTATTATTATTATTATTATTATTATTATTATTATTATTATTATTATTATTATTATTATTATTATTATTATTATTGTTATTATTATTATTATTATTATTACTACTACTACTATTATTAAAATTAATCAAAATTATAAAATAAACAATTATAATATTTAACATGACATATACCGAGCATATTATAACAATCAAACATATATTATTTGTACGAGATTATAATAATCAAAAATATATTATATGTAGGAGATTATTTATTGAAATTGTTTATGAACCTCTAATGAAGTCATATACCGAGCATGTTATCGAGCTCAATTATCGAACTTATTCACGAACATGTTCATGAGCTATGTTCACGAGCCTATTCACGAACTATGTTCACGAGCACGTTAATCGATCTTGTTCGCGAGCTATCGAGTCGAACTTTACTGTGATCAAGTTCAGCTCGTTTATAAATCGATCCTTAAAATCATGTTCAAGATCGACTCGTTTGTGAATCGAACCGAACCCGAACCGAGCTTTTTTCGAACCGAACACCGAGCCGTTCGCGAGTGTATCGGCTCATTTACAGCCCTACCTAGCACATCCATCGTCGATCGGGATCACATTCATTATTTATGTGCTATAATTTTTAATAAAACAACTTGAATCATACCATAAATGTGAAGTTCAGTTGTCGCGCGAGTACAATAAAATAATTGTGACTCAATTATCACTTCAATTTTAAAATTTAATAAAAAATTTGGGAAGAATATTAAGCCATTGGCCCTAAAAACACAATAAGCTGGCTATAGGTGACAGGACCAAAATTACGGTCCTTTCTTTAATTAAAACCCGGTCCTTTCTTCAAGCAAATGAAATATTTTTTTTACTAAATTAATTTGAAGGAAAGTTGAGCAGAATGAAAGCCAATCCAACAATGTTTTGGGTTACTTGTGTTAGTGAGGGAAAACGTGGAGATTACACGAGATACAATATTTATATTTGACATCTCTGTTCATAGCAATTCTACTTTCATCCCTTAACCCTCCATTAAAGGCATATCTCTGTTCATAGCAATTCTACTTTCATCCCTTAACCCTCCGTTAAAGGCATATATCATATTTACAGCTTCTTTTTTCGCTTCAACCCATGAAATACCTTTTTTTTAACAGCTCTTGCATCTCCATCATCTTCAGGCCAAAGAACGATAAGTTCTTCTCTTTTATCTTTGTTACTAGCAAACGCCATTTTAGAAGCTCAAATAACTGTTTCACGTTTAATAGCAGCTCTTTCGTCTTCAAATAGTGTTTCTTCTCCATCCGAAGAGTCCTCTTCAACCTCTGTTTAATCGCAAGCAATATCTATACCTTCCGAACTACTGGGTTTTGTTTTCAGCCCCTCACTCATACCTACAAGAATGGGGAAGTCCTCCACTTCTATACGAGCACATAATTCCACAAGGCTATCAACTTCAAGCCCATCTTGCATAAACCTAGGTAACCCATCGGAGTCACAGAACGAACCTTGACTGACCATAATTAAAGCTAATAATAATAGTTACTATAAGAAATTTAGTGTTTAAGTCTAGGGTAGGAAGAAAGATGGATTTATGATAGAATTTATCTATTTTATGATGGAAAATTGTGTGTAAGAAAGTAGATCTAAGTAAAAAATGGTGGCGGCTATTAGGGTTTTAGTGTGAATAAAGAGCTTCTCTCTCTAGGACTCTCATTTTTTCTTCTTTCGCACTTTCCCTTTATTGGACGTGATGACTATGGGTTACCAAAATTCAGATACAATAACTCTAAGGTGGATGCTGAGACATGTGTCTCAAGAGTCAAGGACTCACATAGTAAGAGTAAGACAGAGATACCGACTTGTACGTGTTTGAGGGAATGCCAAGCTCAATGCCAACCAATATCTTTGATGAAGTGCCTCGCCTAGAAAAGCATAGAGTTGAGGACATGTTGAACTCTGAAAATTTGCAGAAATCTCCACCGGTCATTTCTAAGCCTCAATCGTGGTCCAATGTTGTCAAGGAGCATCCCTCCCCTCCAATCTCCTTTGAATATGTCCGTTTGCAGAATGGTGAAACCGTCATCTCTCCTCCTAATGAGGAACTAATTCAAGGTAACGGGAAGTTTAAAAACTATATGGTAGGTACTTTTACCAAGTTTGTGGCCCCTTAAAACATTTTAGCTGCTTTTGCAAAGAGAATGTGGAGTGAAAAGGGTCTCTATGGAGTGGCCCAAAAAAATAGCTCTACGTTTATATTTAAATTTGACAATGAAATCACTATGATTGAGGCTCTTTCTAAGGGTGCCTGGTATGTGGGAAAAAAATGTTACTCCTTGGGGCAATCCTGGAAGTTCGGACAAAATCAAGAAAATTCCCCTGTGGGTGAAAATCTCTAGCATCCCGGATAGTTACTGGATGAAAAAAAGGTTGAGTCGCTTAGCTAGTACTGTTGGACCACCGCTGTGTGCAGACCAGATGACATCAAGAATGGAGGTGATTCTGTTTGCTAAAATTTGTGTCAATTACGACTTGGGATCACCTCTTCCAAACTCAGCGAAGGTTGTAACTTTAGATCCCGTGACAAATGAAAAAACCACTGCTGAGGTTTAGTACTCTTATCAAAATAAATCAAAATAAACCACTTATGTGTACGGGATGCCAGTCTTTAGGACACACAATTGGAGCTTACCCCCATGTAACACGCTCATGGGTGCAGAAAATCAAGCCTATGACTGAAAATGCTTCTGAGAATGCTTCTCCCTTTGTTGAGCCTCGTGAAACTCAAGAGCAGGTGCCAAAGGAAGGAGCAGATGTTACGCAACCGGATAATTTGAGTGGCGAGAATTTACAAACTAATACAGAGCAACCCCAGGCTGTATCCAATTCTCAAGATAAAGCTTTAGTAAATAGCAATGACGAGGGCTGGAAAATAGTCAAAACCAAGAAATCGAAGAATTCCAATTCCAATAATCCTATAACAACTACTCCAGGTGTCAGCCTGCCTACTTTTCACCCTCTCACTAGAGCTACGATGAAGAATCAAACTCAGAGTTTGAAGATCAGTACGAAACCAGCGTAGGGGAAGGGCTCTACATCCTAAATTGTTTTTTGGATGGTTTTTTGTTCCTACAATATTAGAGGGCTTAACAATAAAATTTCCTTTACGAAGGATTTTATTAGTAAGAATAAATTTGGCCTTATTGCCCTTCTAGAAACTCACGTTAAAAAGGAATCGGCCAATTTTATTTTTCTATTGTCTCATCTCAATTTAAATGAATTTTTTGTTGGAATTTATGGGTGATAACATAGAGACAACTTAATTATATTTCTCTGTACTTAGTTTTTACTAAGTAGAACATTCTGTCACAACTAGAGTATGTTCTTGTAATCAAATAATTGCTATCATGTAATAATTGTATGTCTTGGAAGAAGTTCATGCATTTGTTCAAGCATCAAGGAATACATCCAGAAGACAGCAAGAATAAAAGTTAATGTCACACTCTTGACAGTAAGATTACAAGAAGACAAATGTTGCAAGTCACGACAAAGGCTACATCTAACAGCAACGTTGGCTGAAGCACGAGACAGAAACATTTTCACACTTGACAGCAAGTCTGGAGTTCCAACAGCAACTTTGGCGGAAACTCGTATTGTCAATATCTGAATATTCCTTCGACAGCAGACTCGGCGGTTAAGGTTACTGTCTCAGTTAATTATTTGATTTGGGGATTTTTCTCAATCAAACCCGTGACAGGCTAGATGTTCAAGAAATAGATTTGCTGCAACACTCCATCGATTGTAACAGGCCTGCAAAGACTACGACAGAAGCTTGAGAGATCACAATACAAGGCTGGTCAATTGAAAGAGTATGATATATCCACATCTACTAGAATTGTATTAGCTAGAAATAGAAAGAATCTAGGTTTCTTTACTTGTATTGTTTACAATGTCTATATAGTAATTTAGGAAAGTCATGCGTAGAATGGGTGTGCAAATTGTAAAGAGCTGCCACTTGAAAATGACAGCCGCTCTACAACCCATGCGATAGTGACAACAGAGTATCTTTGTCTACTTAGATACATGTCTCTAATTCTTTCTGTATGCAACAACAACGAAACAACTTGTATCTCTCGAGATACCGAAGCTGGAGAAATATTTTCTCTAGGTTGTAGCACCACTTCACAAGATAAATAAAATGTTTATTTTGTGAGAAATCTTGATTCACTTGCGTTTGTATATATCTATTGATAACTTGTAATCTTTATTATTGTTGTTTGATAAGTGCATATTTTTATTACCTATTTATTGCTTGAACTCGTATTTTAATAATTTATTTTGTTGCATTTCAGGAAATTCGTGAATAAATAAAGAAATGTCAAAATAAAGAAATAAAGTGCAAGGAAGGGAAAAAGGTGAAGAAAAAGGACTTAAATGAAAAGAGGAAAAAGAATTAGGAGCTTGGTGGAAAGGGAATCTTTGAGGACACATGGAAGGTGGAGATCATCCCAACACACTAAATAAGTGTATGGCCAAGATCCACTCTACAAAGCTTAAAGGAGAAGGAAACAATTAGATGGCTAGGATTTCTCCACCACATTATGAAGGTGTAGGGCCAAGATTAACCCAACACACCCCTAAACCCTAATTCTCATCCTATAAATACCCCCTCATCCCCCTTGTATTTAATAACTTAGAGTAGAACATAGATTTTAGTGTAGTTTTAAGGTAGATTTAATTTCTTGTTTTGTAGTTCTAAATTTTGTAAACACTCCTCTTTTTAATTAATGCAAATTTTCATTTCCTTTAATTTCTTGTCTTGCTCTCTCTTTTATTTTGCATCACTTTCGTTATTTTCGTAAATCCGTTTAGTGGACAAAGTAGCGAAATGCTAACCACTTGGGGTTGAAAGTAACGATTTCTATTTTCTTGTTCGTCGGTAATAATCGAATTTATGCCTCTTTAAATCTCCATTTTATTGTGGTCATTTTAACTTTAAAATCTTTGTTTTGTGTGGTTTAATTTTAAATCGTTGTGTTAAATTAATATTAGAGTAGATAATCCAGTTCGTATTCTCTCCTTGTTCTTGTTGGGTTTAATTCGAAGCCTTAAGTTCCTGCTCTGTTTTATTTTACTTTTGAGAAACAAACGAATCTTCTCCCCTGTTTTTCTTTTATTTCAAACACCCATTTCCTTCATCAAAACACAAACCACCCCTCCCTTTTCTTGTTTCCATTTCCTTCGATTCAAACCCAACTCACACCTCTCCTTGTTCTCTCCTTCACTTCTTCTTCTTTTCTTTTTAAACCACACCACACCCCTCTCCTCATTTTAGTTTTAATCGAACCAAAATCCACCGAGTTTCGTTTTCTTTTTGTTCTGAGTTCCGTAAATTTTCTGTTTGTTCGATTTTGAGTTCTATTTTGTTTTTGTTGTTTTCGATGAGTTTTCGATACTGTTCGTTGAGTTACTGAGTTCGAGTTGGCACTGAGTTTAATTGATTGCTGTTTGTCGAATTAACATTGTGTAGTTTGTTCGAGTTATGAGTTTATTTTCTGGTTTCTGGGTTTTGATTTGCGAGTTGCTGAGTTTTGTTACTGCATTTCCGAGTCTATTGTGTGTGCTTCGAGTGTTTTGTTTTTAATTGCTGAGTTAAGTTCTGTTTTTAATTGCCGAGTTAACTGGGAATCGTGTTTTGCTGAGTCTATTTTCCGCGAGTTCGTGTGTAGTGTTGCTGAGTTCGTGAAATTGTTGTTTGCAAGTTTTGAGTTTTTCTGTGCTTCGTTTTCACTGAGTTCGTAGGATCGAGTCTTGTTTCTTTTCGGTTTGTTTTGTTCGAGTTTTGTTTGTCTGTGTCCGAGTTGTTCGAGTCTGCCTTGCTGATTTTGTATGATATTGAGTCGAGTTACTGCAATGCTGATTTTGCTGTTCGAGTTTTTGTTATGTGAATTCTCAGTTTGGATATTACAAAAATTGCTTGGGTTTCTTTTTGGCTAGTTAAATTTTCGATCGAGTCATGTCGTATTTTTCCAAAAATTTTCTGTCAATAAACTTCAATTTTAATTCAAATAGTGAAAATGCAAAATTCTGTTTTTATTAGTTTAAAATAGTTTAATGTAATTTTCTTTTAAAGTAATTTAAATTCTAAATTAGGATTTAATTAGTAAAACCAAAATTTTCCAAAACCCAATTGTTCTAGTCCGATTAAATTAAATTTTAAGGTTTGCGAAAATATTAGTCTCTGTGGATCGATATCTCAAGTATTAAAACGATTGAATTGTGCACTTGCAATTTAAATCTTTATTTTTAGCACATCATTGTTGATTTTAAAGATTGAATTTTATCAGTATTGCATTCAACCCCCCCTCCTTCTACAATACTCCGGGACCAACAACTGGTATCAAAGCAACAGATTGATATACAAATCTGAAGATCATGACGAGTGTTCAGAAGTCAAGTGGTATCAAGATTCCAGTCTTTGATAAAGAGAACTACAATTTTTGGAAAAGAAGGATCTTGTTATTTATCAAAGCTGCCCATCCACTATACATGGGAATCCTTGAGAACAACCACTTTATCCCTTAGAAGGAAGTAGCTGCTGCTACTGTAAATGACGAAGTCATTCCAGCCCACTGGGTTGCTAAGAAGCCTTCAGAGTACACAGAATCCGAAAAGGAGAAAGTAGCCTTGGATGACTACTTGCAACTTATTTTGCTCGACTCTCTCACTTTAGACAAAGCCATGTATGGTAATGTCATGGGATGTTCATCTGCAAAAGAGATGTGGAGTAAGATAGAGTTGCCGTGTGAAGAAAGTGAAGAGGTCCGAGAAAATCAAAGGCAAATCCTTGTATCACAATATGAAACTTTTATGGCCAAGCCAGGTGAAGAACTAACTCACATGTTTGAAAGGTTCAATAAACTGATAGCTGAGTTAAATTCATGGAAATTTCTATGACAGAAAAGAGAACAACATCAAATTTCTGCTCACTCTCCCTGAGCATCTTGAGCACAAAGTCACAACCATAAGAGAAGGAAGAAACTTGAATGATGTTTCTCTTGAAACTCTTTATGGTGTGCTCAAGTCATATGAACTCGAACTTTTCAAAAGAGAGCTATTCAAACTGGAGCCAAAGGAAAGTTGGCAAACATGTCTGGAGCCCTTGTAGAGCATGAGCCACAAGTAGCTTGTCCAAGTGAACCATCACAAAGTTCACAACCAACACACGTGCCATCCTTGAAGATTGAAGAGGTGTTGGATGACGAGGAGAAGGTGGTTCTGTAGCTAAAAGATGTTGAAGATGAAGACTTCTACAGAGTAGAAGAGATTGAAAGCATGGACAATCCAACCATGGCTTACATGGCTAAGAGATTCAAGAATATCAGATTCAGAAAAGACAAGTCATACAAGCCACAGGGTCAAACATCTAAGTTCAACAAGGGAGGTATTTCAAAGACCACTGGTGGTGCCACAAGAGGTGGATACAAGACAGGGATGGTGGATAGGTCGAAGTTCAGGTGTTACAACTGCAATGAGCTAGGGCATTTTGCTACAGAGTGCAGAAGGCCAAAACAGAATCAAAGATTTGAAAAAGGATCTAGAAATCAGTTTAAGAGGACTCACGGAAAAGCCTATGTGGCTGAAGGAAAATGTTGGGATGATTCTGATGAAGAGGAAGAAGAAGAGTTTGTAAACTTGGCCCTCATGGCTAAATCTGATGTTGAAGCTTCTAGTTCCTCAACTCAGGTACTATCTCTCGTTTTACTTGATATGTCTAAAACTAAGTATAAGCGAACCATTGAAGACTTAAGTGCTCAGATGTTTAACATTCATGTTAGTTTATCTGCTACCCATGAAGAAATTATTAAGTTAACTAAACAGAATGAAACACTCAAATCTAAGAATAAAATGCTTTTGCTTAAAACCAGTCCACTAGATTCACTAGCTCAAGAGAATGCAAGATTGAAAAATGATATTGTCTGTGCTAAGGAAATAGAAGAATTTTTAAGAAATCAAATATCTGAGAATGAGTTTAAGCTTAAGGCCTTTAGAAATTCTTCTAAGTTAGTTAAGGAACATCATGATAAGCACAATGAGAATCAGAAGGCAGGAATAGGTTTCGAATATGGTAGGAGGCCTGGAAAGGTAATTGTGGTTAATGATTGCGCAGATAGTGATGTTGTCAAACCTCACATCCTCAAGAGAGTTTACAAACCGATTTTCAAAAATATTCAAGCTGATTTTGATGAGAACTCCTTGCTCATCAAACAAGAGCTTCTTGATGAGGATGTGTGCATTGACAGCACACTAGATGAAGGAAAAGAAACTGTCAAGTCTCCCATGACAGAAACTTAGCCAAGCAGTCAGACAGAACGTTCTAAAGTAGCTGTCAACAAGAATATGACAGAAACTTCAAAAGATACTGTCAAGAGAGAACCCAAGACAGCAACTTTCAAACCTGCTGTCAAGACAGAGGGAAAGAAAGGTACTGTCAAAGGTAGCTTGACAGCAACTTCAGAACATACTGTCAACATGAATGTCTACAAGCCTAAGAATAGGAATGACAAGTTGGGAATTGACAAGAAAAATGGCTATGCGTATGATAAGGATGCTCCTAGGAAGCTTTGCAATAACTGTGGCTTATCTCATCATTTAACACATGTTTGTAAGAAACCCAATCAGAACAAGGTTAATGTGACCAATGTTAGTGGTAACATACATAGAACCCCCATTATGCAAAGAAATACGGACGTCTGTAATAACATTGACTGTATGCCATGCAAGATTGTTGTCATGAGTACTTGTTTTAATCTACCTATTCTGTCTACTGAAAAATGTTCCTATATGCAAACTGCTGAGACTTCTAAGCCTGCCTATGTTGGTAAAAAGACAGCTTCCACTAAGAGAAAGAGTAATTCTAACTCTAGAATTGAGTAGACAGCAAAAGAAGTCAAACATGAGGATTCTAGTGTTGATTCAAATGTGAAACAGAATGATATGAATAATAATGTTGTAACTGCAGGACCCAACAGAGTTTGGGTACCAGATGCAAATTAAAATCATCTGTTTTGCAGGGCAAGAAGCAGAAGCAAGTCATGTAGATCATCGATAGTGGATGTTCCAGGCACATGACAAGTGATATAGCCCTCCTATCACATTTTGTGGAGAAAGCCGGCCCAATCAGAACTTTTGGAGACAACAACAAAGGTTACCTTGTGGGATACGACTGCTTGAAAATTGGAAATGTTGTCATAGAAGATATTGCTCTTGTAGATGGATTGAAGCATAAACTACTCAGTGTCAGCCAATTCAGTGACAGAGGATTTAAGGTTGACTTTGATATGATGGTTTGTAATATCTATCACAAGAAGGATGGAAGCCTTTCATTGAAGGGAGTCAGAAAAGGAAGCTTGTTTGTTGCAGACCTAAATTCTGTGAAGAAAGACAAGGTTTACTATTTTTATAGTAAAGCATCAGTTGGTGAAAGCATGCTTTGGCACAAGAAGCTCTCCCATCTAAATTTCAAGAATATGAATATTCTGATGAAGAAGGAATTGGTGAGAGGACTACCTCAACAGGAATTCTGTCGAGAAGGACTTTGTGAGGATTGTCAAATGGGTAAATTGAAAAGATCTGTGCACAAGTCGAAGCAAGTGAATACCAACACTGAGCCACTCAAATTGATTCACATGGATTTATTTGGCCCAGTAAATGTTCAATCTCTTGCCAGAAAGAGATATGCCCTGGTAATGGTGGATGATTACTCAAGGTACACTTGGGGTGAAGTTTTTGGAGTCGAAGGATGAAGCTGCTCAAGAAATCATTGATCACATAAGAGTTCTTGAAAGAATTCCTAATGCAAAAGTGCAATATCACTACACCATATATGGTCTATGGCAACACCCAAAATAAGTGTTAAAAATGCTGAAAAATGTTACCATAGGATTTAAGGCAACACTTTGGTCAATTTTGAAGGTGTTGGGAATTTGCATGTGGGCTTAGAGGTTAAGCCAACACATTTTGTCAAAACTATGGCAACATCAACATGATGTTGCCTTAGGCACTTATGCCAACATTTCATGCAAAATAGCAACACTATTTCCGGTGTTGGCATAAAGTCTATGGCAACACTGTCTACTCAACACCAACACCTTTGCGATGTTACCATATAGCCTATTCCAACATCTTTGCCCTTCTACAGCAACATCAGTTGATATAATTTTTCTAAAAATTTATATTTTAATTATTTTTTTGGATTTTGTTTTATTTGTGATATTCTTAAAATTTTCAAAAATACAATAAAAATTTAATGCAAGTCAAGGTAAACTAAAATATAAATTGAATATATCACATTTACCAACTTTTATAAAACTAAAATATATCACTAATTCCGTTACAAAAAATTACTAATTACACAAGTCAAATCATTATACAATTAAATCTACACTCCATTTCAATGTCTTTCTCAAGCCTAGCCTTTTACTTCCCCGTGGGTATTTCATCTTCTCCAGCACCTGTAGATGAAAGAAATTGACCAAATTAAGATAACTACTAGACGAACGAGCAACTAATAAAATAATGTTTATCAAACTATATGCTAAGAAGATACGGTGATACTTTTATACACCTTGAAATCAGTTAAAGCAAATGCTCAAACTAATAAGGCTGCTAATGCCACCAAAGCAAATAAGGCTAAGGATGCTGATGGCGCCGCCAATTATCAAGTAACGCCCGGTACCTATCAATCCCTTGATGGTACTAAACAAAAAACTTTTTTTTATCAAAAGACGACAAAGCGGTCTGTGTTACTTAAATTTATGATTTTCTCTGTTAATTGTGTCTGATTTTCTGCTGCATCTTGAGCGGGAAAAGAAGTCATTGATAACTTTAGTCAAATTAGACAATGCGTCAAAACTTGATAACGAAGGTTTGTAATGATGAGATATTTGACATAAATTGTTAATGGTTATACTCAATTCCAGTAGTTTGTACCTTTCTGTTACTATCTCGCATAGCCTTCATGGTTATCCTCGTCATACATGTACTGATGTTTTCTGCAAAAGAAAACATTTAACCACCTACAGAGTATTGTTAACACAGATGCTAAGCAAAGTTAAACGGAAAATCACCAAATAATGAAAACCTTAAAGATAACACATGCCTGTTACTACTACAATACAAGATTAATGCCTTCAGCCTTCAGCCTTCTGCAAGACTGGAAAATTAGTTAACTCCCTTGTGAAGTATGGTAGGTTCACTGAAGTTACAAAAATGAATAATGCAACCATAAAAGAACCTGTACAAACTAATACAAGCTTATTCTATTGGTAGTGGAGTAGAAACAATCAGTTTTTGGAGATAAAAAAATTAGACGAGCAAGGCCATCGATGAACTAGTGCCTAGTAGCATGCTTTTCTGCAAAACGAGAGAAGAACTATGCCAACCACTATTCCAGCAACTACTCCCACGATTATGGCCACTGTTTTTCCAACATCATCATGGTTGGAACCTATAGAATCATAACATGCATAATTAATACTAGGTACAATATTGATGGGGATGGATGATAAATTGATAATTTTACTTAGTCTAAGACCTTATTCTTTCTGAAGAGTCTCATTGGCCGTCGATTGTAATCAACTTAAGTTTGATGTACATAAGAAGGTCAAGTTGCAAATAAAAGAAAAACAGAACATCCCCTTGATTCCTTTATACTCTAGTGTAAAAACTATCTATTAATTACAAATATATTCTGAACTAGGAGAAACAAAACAATTCAACACTTCATGGCAGCGTGTGCATGTATATAGGCTTAATTTTAAATATAAAGACGTCGCATATATATGGCAACGTATGGCAGGACTTTACATACTTGGTGATGAATCATAGTATCCAGAAGCCCAGTATCAGTCTAGAACATAGTTGGAACCTGTAATTCCAACAAAAAAGGCAAATATTTGGTTGCGGGGGTATGAAGCTAGAAGTCTAGCCATCTAATATTTTGGTTTAAAACAATTTATTGTCAGCTTCTCACATAAAGATGTGCAAAATTAACTTAGCGCAAAAGCTTCTTAATCGACTTGTACAATCCTCTATTATGTTAGTTCTAGGTGGAGCAACTTAACTACAGATTTTATTACATGCTTGAACAACTTGCCATAAAGACAATCGCAATCTTGACCCAAGGAATTACACATAATCAAATCAGAGTACTTCTGACTTTGCCTTGCAGAAAACAATAAAACCTACATCCCAATTCTACGTGATTCTATTCCTCGCCTAGTAAGTTGAATGAGTCTTAATGTGCATTCCATTCTTTTTGTTTTCTATTTACTTATCATGAAAGAACTAACTTTGTTAGCTCAAAGTTTTCTTTTCTGTGAAACAGAGAAAACTAGTACAAAGGTAGTAAACTTCAACAACAATGTATAAACATAGCAGACAATGGTGAAAGACCAGTTAACCAAATGCAGACTGAATCGATGCATAACAAGATGATATATGGGGGATAAGTAAACAGAATTTCATTACAGAATATCGTTCTTATCCTGTTAGAATCACTCTGTGAAGTGTTGATCTGCAAATTAGATATATAAGAAGCAACAAAAAATCAGATTATATAAAAATGGGTATCAATTAAGAGAAGTTAATCCAAGAGGGCATACCGATACATGCAATTAGTGCACCTCTCCATCAAGTCTCCAATGTTAACTACAAATGCCCTGCACAAGCATTTTAGCTAGGAAAGCCTTTTTTAATAATACAATTTCTTGATAGAGTAAATTAAATGAACACATAAACCAATCGTTATAGGACTCCATGTTACAGGACTCCATGAGTTATAACTCCTAGCAAATAACATATCAATAAAAGTAAAATCAGCAAAACCAATCAGAAAAGAGGGAAACAAGTACTAGCAGAAGTTGAAAGGCAAAGATTACTAATATATATACATAATATATATTATTTTCTGTCAAGTGAACCACTACATCTAAGAGAAATGCATACATGTATCTGTGATTGTCTCGTCCTCTTTCTCGATCTCTTTCCCTGGCCGGACTTTATTCACGATGATGAGCATGTCCCAATAAAAGAAATATAAAAAATGGTAAGGTCAGACCACAATGAACAACTTTATCCATCTAGAAAGCACAAACGTAAACAAGAATAATCTATGAAAAAGTCGGAATACCTCAAAAACAATATAAATACACAATAATAAAGAAAATCCCCAATTACACATGCATAAGAAACCTCCAAAAAAACCGTAAATTAAAAATCCCCAAACTTATAATTCATATACTATACACATACATAAAAAACCCTAATTAAAAAACCCCCAAAAATTAGGGTTTATAAAACCCCAAAATTAAAAACTGTAGAATCCCAAAAATTAGGGCTTTTAATTAGAAACATACCACACGAATCAACTGAGAGAGATAGTGGAGATGTACAGCGGAGAGAGATGAGCACCGGAGATGGACAGCAGAGAGAGATGAGATTGAGAGATGAGAGCGAGATCGAGATGAGAGTGAGAGATGAGGTCGAGAGTGAGATATTTTGTTTTATTTTGCTTTCTTGTTTTGAGAGATAAGAGCGGGATTTTATTTCACTGAGAGCGGTCTTTTTAACTTAGACTCAAAATTTTAGCGGGCTGTTTATTTCAGTAAAAGCGGTAATATATTTTTAACATTTTTTCATGTGTCTAAGGCAACACCAATTCATGTGTTGGCATTGATAACTAAAATTGTATCTAAGCCAACATGAACGGCAACATCCAGTTATGATGTTGGCTTATATTAAATTTATTCAATTTTTAGCATCTAAGGCAACATTTAACGTGGCAACATCGATTTTCAGTGTTGGGATATACCATATATGGTGTAGTGTATCTAATAAGTGATAATGGTACTGAGTTCAGAAATGCCACACTAGGAAACTTCTGCAAGGAAGAAGGCATTGTCCAACAATTCTCCACTGCCAGGACACCACAACAAAATGGAGTTGTAGAAAGGAAAAACAAAACTCTCATCGAAGCTGCGAGAACTATGTTGAATGATTCTAAATTACCAACATATTTATGGGCAGAAGCTATCAACACGGCTTGCTACACACAGAACAGAACCTTGATCAACAAGACTCATGGAAACACTCCTTACTATCTGTTAACTGGAAAGAAACCTATTGTCAAATATTTTCATATATTTGGAAGTAAGTGTTTCATGATGGTTGACAACCATGAAAGAAAAGGAAAGTTTGATGCTAAAGCTTATGAAGGCATTTTCATGGGATATGTATTAGAAAGGACTGCCTATAGAGTCTATGTCATTGATCACAAAGTCATTGAAGAAAGTGTAAATGTCACATTTGATGAAACCAAGTTTCCAGGATTGCAAGAGGATGGTAAAATGGAGCCTCTTAGATTTAAAAATCATGGGTACTTGGAAGAAGAAGAAATTGTTGCTGAAGAACCTACTTGTACTCAGTCTATTGAGTTTGAAGGAAATGTGATCGACACCAATGATGCTACTCAAACTCCAGATCAATCTCAAACTATAATAGATAATTATCAGAATGAGAATGATTCTGGAGGTGTCGAAGAACATGAAGGAGAAAACATCACTGGTGGAGAATTAACCCCTCAAAGAGGAGCTGAATAAGCAGATCAAGAAAGAAGCTTGCCTAGAACTACCAAGTGGAACAGAGATCACACTAGCAATCCAATTATTGGTGATCCCACTACTGGTATAAGGACAAGAAGGAATGTTTTTGCTGATAGCATGTTTTCTTTTTTCCTATCTCAAACTGAGCCAAAGTCAATTGATGAAGCATTGTTAGATTCGGATTGGGTGATAGCTATGCAAGGAGAGCTCAACCAATTTGAGAGAAACAATGTATGGAAGCTGGTCCCCAGACCTAAAGGGAAGTCAGTCGTTGACACAAAGTTGGTTTTCAGAAACAAGTTGGATGAAAGTGGAAATGTGACAAGAAACAAAGCAAGGCTAGTAGCTAAAGGTTACTGTCAACAGGAAGGGATTGATTATGGTGAGACATTTGCACCTGTTGCCAGACTTGAAGCTATCAGGATATTACTGGCCTATGCTGCACACTGTAAATTCAAGGTGTTCTAAATGGATGTCAAAAGTGCCTTTCTTAATGGAGAATTAGAGGAGGAAGTGTATTTTGAACAGCCTCCTGGATTTGAAGATGCTAAATTGTATGACTTGGTCCAAAAGCTGTTCAAAGCACTTTATGGATTGAATCAAGCCCCCAGATCTTTTTATGAAACTCTCTCTACTTTTCTTATTGAGAATCAATTTACAAGAGGTGTAGTGGACAAGACACTATTCTATAAGCATCATGACAAAGACATCATTCTGGTACAGATTTATGTTGACGACATAATCTTTGGTTCTACAAATGAGAAGCTGTGTGAAAAGTTTTCATCTCTTATGAGGAACAAATATGAGATGAGTATGATGGGAGAACTATCATTTTTCCTAGGTCTACACATTCATCAAAAGGATGATGGTATCTTCATTTGTCAAGAAAAATATGTCAAGGAACTTCTCAAAAAGTTCAACTTGGAAGATGCATCACCTGCCAAGACACCTATCTCTACTGCAACCAAACTGGATTTGGATCCTAAAGGAAAGAAAGTGGACTCTAGTATTTACAGAGGCATGGTTGGATATTTGCAATATCTAACTGCTAGCAGACCAGACATCATGTTTACTACATGTCTTTGTGCAAGGTTTCAGGCTGATCCAAAAGAGTCACACTTGATCGCAATCAAAAGAATCTTCAGATATCTCAAAGGCACTCCAAGCTTAGGCCTTTGGTATCCTAAAGATACTGGATTTGATCTGATAGTATATTCTGATTCAGACTATGCTGGATGCAAAATTGACAGAAAAAGCACAACAGGAAGCTATAAATTTCATGGTGGAAGATTAGTGTCATGGTTTAGCAAGAAGCAGCATTCTGTATCTACTTCAACTGCAGAAGCTGAATACATTACAGCTGGAAGTTGCTGTGCTCAAATTCTTTGAATGAAGAATCAGCTATTGGATTATGGTTTAAAGTTGTCCAATATTCCAATTTATTGTGATAACACTAGTGCCATAGCCATCTCAGACAACCCAGTTCAACACTCCAGGACAAAGCATATAGATATCAGACATTATTTCATTAGAGAGCATGTTGAAAAGGGAACTGTGAAGCTGGTTTATGTCCCAACAGAAAAGCAACTTGTAGATATCTTCACGAAGCCACTGGATGAAGCAAACTTCAATAGGTTGGTAAGTGAAATGGGAATGCTAAATCTAGTATGTTAACTTACTAGTTTTTACATTTTCAATGTGGTAAAATGCAGCTTGTGACCGTAGCTTTCAATGTTACTGTCATGAGAAGTTACTATCTTATGTGCTACTTGTTTGACAGCATGTTTGCTATGACTATGCTAAATTCAAATTACATGCCTGTTTTAACTTATGTAATGAGTAGTCACGTGACATTAACTTAAACCATACGCGTGCCTGTGATAAGTAATCGTGTCATTTGAAATGATCCCGGGTAATTTTCAGTCTTTTTATTTTAAAGTTAAATACTTTATTAAAAAGAAGCGTTTGGGAAACTGTAGCGTCACATAGGGTCCTATAAAATGAACACGAGACTAAATATCATTTCATACACAATCACTCACACCTTGAGAAAGAGAAAAAGGAACTCAACAATGGAGAACAATGATGTCATTTCTCAGAAGCCAAAATCTGGTGCGAGCCAGGTCACGAAGAGGAAATCGAGGAGCTCTTCAAAGTGATGGATGAAGTGCTGGAAGAAGAATTGGTAGAGAAAGAGAAGGCCGCAAAGGAAAAGGTCGAGAAGGACCTTGAGGCCTGGATGGAGTTGCTTATCTTCACTGAAGCAATCCTACAGGCAGAAGGGTTAACTGGTGAAACAATTCATATGGAACTGTATGAACTTGTTTGGGATGATGAATAAAATGTGTAATTTCAATTATCAATAAAAGAATATTTTCATCCTCTATACTGTTCATACTTTTTCTGCTAGATTCCTTTGCCTGGTTATCCGCTGGTTAATGCATGTATGCACGTTTATGATTATATGTATGTATGTGTGTATGTGGATGTGTGCTTGCTTAACGAATATGTGCTTAAATCGATAAAATGCTAATTTGTAATTTTCTTTTAAGCAATAGGCAAAATCGATTAAAATTCATGATAGAAATTATTTCCGCACAAGTTGCTGTCTTTAAGTGAATATGCTGTCACGATGTGCCTTGACAGCAAGTTCCTTAGACATCACAAAGGAAAAAGTTTCTGTCATGAAATTTAAAGGAGTTTTGTATAAATTGCTCAATGGTGACAGTATGTTTTTGCGACGATGTTACTGTCAAGCAAAACCTACTGTCACCCTCTCCAAATTACCAATGAATTTGTTACAGCGCACAGGTTACTGTCAAGTTAGTGGACCGATTTAATTGGGATATTACCTCTACGATTTACAGCCACTAAAAGTAACTGACCACGACACCATGTGACTGATTAATGGGTTAAGACATGGCCACTTTCCCCTTTCTCAGTAAAACAATTGCTATTCTCATATAAGCAACTGTTAAACACACAAACACATAACTTTCAACAACATCTCTCTCTCTCAAAAGCTAAAATCTCTCTCCCAAAACTCGAAGCAAAAATGGCACCCAAACAATCCTCTTCTCAAACAAACTTTGCTGGTATTCTCACTGCTGGAGATGCTAGCGAAGGTTTCAAAGGACTCGTATCCTTCATCAACAAGTCCTATCTAGGTCATGCTATAACCTCTACCCCATCATTGAACCTAGAAAGACTTGAAGAATTTTGGAACACTGCCTATGTTGCAGGAGGTGCAGGTAAAGACACCATACAATGCGAAATCAAAGGAGTTACCTGTACCCTTACTATCAAAAGGCATCAACGAAGCTTTGGGAACTGGATTGCAAGCAAAGGAAACTGAAGGTAGTATTTTTCCTAAGTTCGTTCACAGGGAAGGACTATCAATATTGATTTCAAGTAGATTATTTCTTACAATCTTGAAGTGAGGAAAATGGGGGGTTTTAGTTGGTTGTGGTGTTTTATCAAACACCTTGCCTACAAGAAATAAATTACTAGAGAAACAAAACTAAATGAATGTCAATCACCCAATTCTACCAACACAACAAGCACAAAGAGGGAATAAGCAAGATAAAGATATATTTGACCCAAGGATATAGCAAATCAAGCACTTCAACCCAAGAAATTAAACAAGTAAAATATATCCAACTCTACCTAACCAAGATAATTGGTGAAGCACACAATTACTTATTTCTCTTCTAAAAACACTAATTTAGTGAAGCACAAAAATTAACTCTCTTGACATTTGCAACCAATAATGAAGCACTATCAATTTAACCAAGTCAAGGAATTAAACAAAGAGAGACTAGGACAAACCCATGGATGAGAAGCTCAACCTAGGTACTTGCACTTGAATTTTATGGATTTAGGTACACTAGATCTTGTGCTACTATAATGAATGAACTAATGATTACGTATTATAACAAACAATTAGCAATTGAAGATACAATAAGAGTAAGGTGAAGCAACTTACAAATCTCCAAGCAAAATCATAAGCAATACATCACAAGCATTCAAGATAGAGTGAAATAGATCTTACTTAAAATGAAGTGGGTTTAGTACAAGAGCTCCTTCCTTGAGTTAAATATATGAAGTTAGTTACTCATAATCAATGCTAGATTATGAGTAATAAATGTTTCTCTCTACTTCCCTAACCCTAATTGAATGTTGTTGATATGATAAAGATATTGCTAGATATGATATGATAAGATATGTTTTGCTTGGTTCACTTCTCTTATATTAATACATCAACTAGACAAGAGGAGAAGATAGTCAATTTGCTCCAAACATTTCCAGCAAGTGTTGAACGGCCGTACAATAGACTGCTCAATCTGCACTACTTTGAACACTCTGCACGGCCTGTTGAACGGCCATACAACAGCCCGTACAAGAGATTGCTCCTTTTAAACTCCTTGAACGGCCTAGAGAACGGCTTGCGGAATGGCCGTGCAAATCAAAATCTTCAAGATAATATATTAAAAACCTCCCGGCATCGCGAACTTGCATCTTCTAACTTCCATCTTGAATAATCTTTGCTTTCAAGCCCAAAATAAGCCATCTTTCGAGCACATGAGCATGCGGTACTGAAAAATGGAAAACACAATTAATATCGATAAAATTATATTCGAAACTAACAAAAGTGCAAGAGAATAAAAGATAAAACGTGTATAAAATACACGTTATCAAATCTTCTCCCACTTGAACTTTGATAGTCCCGAGCAAACTAATATTAACAACTAGAACACTAAACTAGATTCATTATTCTAAAAGAGGAAATGGTTGAACAAGAGCGTTCAAACCATCGTTTAAACCTCCAAGTAGCCTTGGAGGACGAGTTTCGTCTCGTGAGGGTTTATAGATGATGTACCCACAAAATCACAAAAATCACTAACCAACAAGAAACTACTATTACCTACTAATTAAGCCACTACTACATCTACATGTCCGAATTATCATACAAATAGGAAACAAGCCAAGCATGGTGCTACATCTACTTGTAACTAAAATCAAACATATAGAGCTATTCACAATGTCATCCACTACAACGAGCTAACAACCAATTCAAGAATCAAGATAACACACCTTGTGCAAAATGTAACCATGACACTAAAGGTAGAAGGAATGCACTTCAATCGTGAACACTAGACAAGATTATCACAAGGCATACATGGTTTCGCATTAAGAAGATGAAATTGTATGGTGAAAAATCTCACATCTCTCAATTATGCATCACACAAGTATGGGCTAGAGATTTCACTCAACTCCAAGTCTAAATGCATGCGCTCTACTTGACCTTGCATGTCCACCTAAATTTCGGATTGCACCAAAAACAAGGAATTCATAAAATGGGTTGTAACAAGGCTTGGGTGAAAGTGTGAAAATTTAAGTTTAAGGAAGGTGTAAAAGTCTCGCTAGTTGAGTCAAAGTGACGCTTGCTCACTTCATACCAAATTCTCAAACTAAAGATCTACACTCATTTACAATTACAAAACACAACCACATTTACCAAAAAAATTGAATCAAAATAAAGTACAAAGATTTATTGCTCTTTTATTTTTCTCTTTTTTTTAATTTTTTTCTTTTTTTTAACATCCCCTTTATTTTTTTCTTTTTTTTTTCAAGGGGGGGGGGTGCATTACATATATAAATACTACAAAGAACTTTGAACCACATTAGTCATACATATCAAACTAGTTACCACTTATAATAATTAGCATTCTTCATCTTCACAACATCTCCAAATTTCAATGTTCATCAACCAATTATTTCCAAGACTCAACTAGCTCAACTAGGTCGAGAGTGAAGCATTTGGCTATGACTCATGTATAAAAGGGGAAAGTGACGAATAAAATTATGGATATAAGCTTCAAAGGGGGTAACTAAGGATTATTTTCATGGTTCACAAGCTAAAAAGGCCAAAAACGTTATCCTAAATATAATTTCCTTATTATGGTGCATCCATGAATTAAGGTTTAATGCAAGCCCTAGAGCAAGAAACACACATAAAGAGGGAGCAACATACAAGCAAAAGAAATCATCGTTCAAGGCCTCACAAGGTTTAAGTTTTATGACATCTTCTCGATTTGATTCCATGCATGCTAAGAGATAACCGTCATGTTCACAATTTAATTACAACAATCTTGACTTTTCATGCCATTTTAAGTGTGTGTGTGTGTGTGCGCAATAAGGTGCATCAAACTTATAGATTCACATCAAATTGGTAATGCTAGGCACGAAATAGAAGAAAACAAGGCTACAAACTCACAATGTCTTAAATTTTACAAACAAGTAAACAAGCTTTATGACCAAACTTGTTTCTAAATGCAAACGAGACGGACATGGAATGAAACAAAAAATAATACTAATACTAGCTACATACTACACTACAATGACAAATAAAAAACAATCCTTCCCCTAGTTAAAACATGGCATGTCCTCATGCATGACAAATAAAAAACGGAGTAAAGATAAAAGTGAAAGTGAACTCCCCCGAGAATAAACAACAAGGACCGGGAGCCACACTAATACTTGCCAAAATCCAACTCCGAACTTGCAAACCACGAATGGAATTAGCGCCACACATCACAATCAACCTAACAAAAGTAATCAACAAGCGAAATCCACACCCTCAAAACCACTCAATACACTAATTAAGTATATAAAAATAATTAATAAAAATAGTTTTTTTTAAAAGATAAAATAAAATAACTAACCAATTATTAATAAAATCAAAAATCAAAATTCAAATTCGAAGTGAATTTAAATTGATTCTTAAATTTATATAAATGGTGTAGTTTAGAAAATTGAAAATCAAAATCAAAATTAAGTAAGTGAATAAAAAGAAATAAAACAAAAACAAAAAAAACAAAAGGAAATTAAAACAAAAACAAAAAGAAACAGGGAGGGGGAATGGCTGCTGTGTTGTGGGTGTGAAAGAAAAGGCAGGGGAGGGAGTGAACGGGAGATGAGAGGAGAAAGGGGGGAATGATGTACGGCGGTGGATTGAAGATGGAGGAGTGGTGTGGTTGGAGTTAGACGATGGGGAAGGTGGAAGGCTAGGAGTTGCAGTGGTGGGTCTGTAGAAGTACGGTGGTGGCGCTGTGGGTTTGGTCGGAGGGAACAGAGTTGAACAGCGGCTGGGTGGAGGTCGTGGTGAAGAAGGGAGATGCGGTGTTGGTGTAGATGGGTTTAAGATGGGTGGTGTGTGCAGGTGCAGAGCGAATTGAAGGAGCGGAGGTGGTTGGTTGGTGTTGCTGTGATGATGAAAGGGGTTAATCTTTATGTCATTTATGCTTTCAATTTCAGCTTTCCATTGTGACCAATACTTACAACATCAATATCATAATTTTCCTACCTCATTGCTGGGGTTTCCCAGGAGTCCGCATATCTACTCCCTTATTGATTCCTCAACTCTATATTCATCTCTATCAGTGACTTGTACCATTTCTACTATAATCACTCTATGAATCATCATAGCCTAATCATTTATCGCAAATATCCCATCGTTCCCAAAATTAAATCATCCGAAATAAACCTGGATGGTTTCTCTAACTTAGATTCAATTTGACATTTCCACAGTCGTCATCACCTAATTTCATCATCACTTTTGTAAAAATCATAACAAATCGAAAAATAAGAGTTTGGACCTCAAATATTTACCACATCTTGGCCTCTGCATAAGATTTGATTTGAGCTATAGATCACCAAAAAAAAGCATCCTAGCTATGCGTTTGAGCCATCTTTTCCCGCTGGACAGAAACTGCCAAGAACAGGCAGGTTGGTTTCTTCAACTTGGGGAGGCGATTTGACTAGGCTATACTCATTAAATTGCCATGAAATTTCGAACTAACCGTGACCATGGAGTGTAGAATCTATGGTTAAAATTTGGTGATTTTATCATGGATAGAAATGGAAATATGAATTTTTCTTTCAAGGTGGTTCTTGCTGAGCAGTTTGAAGAAAATGGAGAGAAATGGAGTTACTTGGCTTTGTTCTTGCTCTCATCTCATCCAAAGTGAATTATTGTGATGTATTAAGAAAATATCAAGCATAAAGTAACTTTATTAAAGGCATGATGCAATGGATGATGAAATGGGAGAGACATGTGTTGAATTGTTATTGTAAGATGAGAAAAGCAAGCTAAGTACTTGGTTTAAACTCTAAGTATGTTGGTTACTTATGTAACTACATGGTTACTAGATATTTTACACTAGCACATGCATGCAACTTGCTCTCTGCTTGCTCTTTTGTCCGGTTATTGCTCAATTTAATTGATCGTTCAGAGGAATAACTCAATCGTTTCTAGTTAGAGTTTTACCGGAAACCTTCTTAATATTTATAATACTAATCTCCATCTTTCTTAATACGTCTCGAATTTAAATTCCCTAAATCCTTTTTAATAAATCCTTAAGTCTTGCAGTGTCCAGGGAAATCTCAGAGAAAATAAAAGTGCTATTTTTCTGAATCCGATGTCGTTTACATACACTTATTTCGCCACTGGATCATGAATACGAACTCAGAAATCCGTTCTGAATACTTCTATATAGCGTCGTCTAATAATATTCTTATTTTCACCAAAAACACTATTCAGTCTTTATTCCATCTTTATTCCTTATATTTATAAAAATGTCCTTGTTCTCTTTCGGGCATTCCTTACCCCTTTTTCGGAACCACTGGACTAACAACAGATATAGATTTGGATGACACAAGAATATCTCCTTCCTCTTTGGAATGCCATATCTTATTTCTTAGGAGATAGATTATTCTTATCTAGGTTGTCAACCCATTGCATTCTTCATGACATATAATCATTAGAATCTTTACCCATTCACATTCATTCATTAGAACTGCTAATACCTTGTAGTCAGAATCACTGTTCATTCTTTCATCGATATATAAAAAAAAGATTTAATTCTACCGAAAATTCGGGTTCTTACAGTCTCCCCTCCTTAAAAGGATTCCATCCCGGAATCAGGTAAAAGACAAATGGGGTACTTGTTGGTTATTTCACTTTCCAGTTTCCTAGTCAATCATTAATCAATTCCAATCCTTTTTCAGCACATCTTACTAGTGCTACAATACATCCTTTGTCCTTTTTCATTAACCTTCGCTACTTTTCGTATAATACACTATCCGATTTATGCTCTTTCCCAGTCATATGCTATTTTCCTTATTGGTATCGGTAGTGACTTTGGTATCACTATCGCGCTGCGAATTCGGAGATAACCTCACTCGTAATTACGCATTTCCTAATCGCTTTCATCTTCGCAATCTCGATCAATATATAGAATTAGAGGAATTTATTAAGAGATCACTATGATCAACGAACATTCGTCCTATTGCATAGTTAGTACAGAAGGTGGCCAGCCTTTAGTACTTGACAAGCAATTTAGACAAGTTATGGTATTCTACTTAGACCCCTATCACATAGACAGGTAGTCACGTAGCAGTACCTCCCCTCCTTAAAGGGTTGTTCTTCTCAATTTAGAAGAAGATAAATAAGAAAAAAGAAAAGAAAAGAATTTCAGGGAGTTATAGATTTTTTTTTATGATTGTCAACTATCATACTTGAAATTTACCTTTGAACTATAGAGGTTTATTAGAGAAGAAAAATAATCATAATCGTAACAAATACCACTATATCGTAATCTCACGTGTCAACATATCCTTGCTGCAACACTCATCATCGAAAAATCTTTCAACCTCTCAGGTTAAATCTTAGATTTCTCGCTTGACATCATAGTTAATGACATTCCACGCCACTCTACTGACTCTTTCATATTCACAATACTAACACTATCATGTTGTCATCCCGAGAGTTCGTTAGAAAGTCCATTCATAACATTCCTTGCTTCTCATTTCATAATTATCTCTCAATCTTTTCTTTATCGATCACATCCTTCGTATTATCTAATTCTTATTTACTTCTGTTGCTTAACTCCACCGTCATCTCGTTAGTGGGACACTCGTCACCTTTACTCAATACGCATTACACGTTTGGGGTTCAACTTTCCTTTGTTCAACCATTTAGATTCCCACTTTCTCGATCCATGAGTCTCCTTATTACTCAATCAATCTATTCCAAATTTCCACAAATTCTCCCAACTTAAAGGGGTTAATCTTTATGTCATTTATGCTTTCAATTTCAGCTTTCCATTGTGACCAATACTTACAATGTCAATATCATACTTTTCTTGCCTCATTGCTGGGGTTTCTCAGGAGTCCGCATATCTACTCCCTTATTGATTCCTCAACTCTATATTCATCTCTATCAGTTACTTGTACCATTTCTACTATAATCACTCTATGAATCATCATAGCCTAATCATTTATCGCAAATATCCCATCGTTCCCAAAATTAAATCATCCGAAATAAACCTGGATGATTTTTCTAACTTATATTCAATTTGACATTTCTACAGTCGTCATCACCTAATTTCTCAGAAGGATCACCATCATTTATCGTTTACGCAGTGCTTTAATAACTAAACATACAGGTTTCCTAATTGTCAGATCAAAATCCTCTAGGAAAACAAAATAATCACTATTCCCTATCCATAAGGAACACTTCCTGAACTTGACGTAGATATTACATGAAGCAGATAAAATTGCAGGAGAGCTTCCAGCAACGCAGCTGGAACAGGCTGGTGTGATTATTAATCATATGTCTCCAGTAGAAGGCTAGAAGCTTAGCGGTTTGCTTAATCACTTGCCAACCTCATATTCTCTATCTTGTTTGCACAGAATTACACCGACATAAACTTGCTTGTCATTCATCATCATGCCAATCAGCTTATCAATATCAATACCAATCTATCTTCTATATTCAGTCATCCATTATTATCTAGTCTCTCCTCTCTCTTCCTAAAAGAAAGGCAAGTCTCTTGGGGAATTTGGTCTGGCCTGTCGCAGAACTTCCTAATGTCGGTAATGAGCTAAAGACAAAATCAGGAATCGAATGTTTACTTAAACTATCCTTATAATTGATCCTCGCACAATCATCAAGTGAATGTAAATTCCTCCATCACATTCTTACCTTCAAGGCCCTTCTCATTATCACACTATTTCTTTGGTATGAGCATTTATGCTTACTCCCTTATACTTAAAGTGTCGGCCACCTCATTGGCCTTTCCTGATAATAATACATCCTTGTAATCAATGTTTCCTGGGCCTATTCCAACTTAAATTTTTTTACCACGTTCCCATCACTGCTGGTTGAAAGTATTCTTCCTTAGACTCTGCTGAAGGAGAGAAAATATATATCATTCTTTTTCCATAAGTCATTGCTTCCCCCTTTCCGTGTGGACTTCATCACGGTTACTCTCAATCATACCTAGGATATTTCTTATCTTAGTCCTTCCTTATTTTAGGATAATCTCAACCTTATTGGTTTAATCCATACTTTCTCATGGTTTCACACATGCTTCATCTGGCCTTATTGTTACTATGTCATACATTCCTTACCAAACTTCCCTTTTGAAGTTCGGAATATTACCTCTTCCCTTATAAGGTTTCTTATGTCATCCTCATCATTCCTCCTCTATCTTCTGGGTACAGGGTATATCAAACATCATTAATCAACTCTATAACAATTCTGTCTATGTACTTTTCGAGTCTCCTTTCCATAAATCATTACAGGTTATTGATACCTTGGTCAATTCAACTTATATCGTCTAAATTCACAATGTCTTTATTAGGGGTGATGCTATCCTTTGTGCATCCCCCAGGGTTCGTCTTAATATATGGACATTCTATCCTCAATTCTATTTTCAAGGAATACTTATATCCTGTAATTGGCAATCCAATCATATATCCTTAATAAGGGTCTCTTTTCAATCATTCCCATCTTAATAATCTATAGGTAGCTTAATGCTAACCTCTTCTTTCAAACGAATGTCAGTCTATATGACCTTCCAAAAGACAACACATGTCTATCTGCTCTTTCCTACAGAACTTGGTAATGGTAGCAAGGATGTTCTGAAAGATATTGGTCGTGTTCAACATGAATCTCTTGGTACCTATTTCTCTTCTTGAGGACACTAAGTTTCAGATAACATTTATGCATCATATTGCACTATATTTGACAATCTTCGTAACTCTTCATTGGTCACTACCCTCAATCCTAATACGTCCATGGTATATATAAAATCTATCATCATGTATCTCAATTCATTCTATATCAAAAGTCCTCGCGGTTGGCGCTTATTTAGAAGCAACCCCGCTTTGTCCTTTCATTGCTGGTCTAGTCACTTGCTAATCCTTTGTGACTTGGCCTCCCCTGGCCACACTAAAATATGTGAGTTTAGGGGTTGGCTAATAGCATTACTTCTCTAGCAATTTCCGGCATAGTGCCTTCTTCTTTGATACCTTTTGATCTTTTCAAAACTTTACTCCATATAAGTCTCAATCGACTTCTCGGTACCGTCTCCGGTCACCTTTCCTTTACTTTTATTCTTTAAACTATTCTTATTAATTCCACGTGCCACAAACGCTTAACACTTCTGGCATAACAACCTTTTCATTTAAGTCAATCCCGGAATTTCTCAGTCCGGCATGTTTCTTAATTACATTTCCCTTTTTCCGTCAAATCTCAACTTCATAATTTTATCCCTACATTCAATTGTAATAATCGGGGTCTATTTACCAACCCGTATAGCGGCTACCTTACCCAATCCATAGGGTTCGCTCCAATTTCCACTCTTTTCAGTGACGTCTTTTGATAATCAGAAAGACAAGGTTTGCCAAATTTGTTGAAGTTCTTTCCTGAATCAGGGAAATTTCAGTCAATCTATCCACCCACTGGTAACACTAAGAAAATCAATTTCGATACCTGAAGAATATTTCTAGGAACATCCAAGCGGGTGGAACCATAAACAGTTATAATAACGAAATGATTGACATAAAGTTGGGAGTTTAACCATTGGAAAGAAACCATATATATACCTCCCCTAGAAGGGAAAATCAAAGTTTCCAAACTGAAACATACGACATCTTCCTGGTACATATTCGTCCTAATAGTCGATACTACCGAATACTAGTCTACCTAACATCTAGTCTCAGAAGGAACACTACCGTCGAAGTTAGTCGTTCCACAAAACTGGCACTACCAGGGCCTTCCGAATCTGATGAACCCTGCTGTCCGAATGCATTTGCAGTTACCCTGCCGTGTTGCACAAGCACAGCACCTAAACCTGTACGAGGTACATCCTAATAAATTCTAAAATTTTCCTTCCTCCATTAGGTAACGCCAATGCTGGGTCGTCACCAATTTTATCTTTAGCTCCAGGGAGATTTCCCCCCCTTTATCTTGTACATTCAAACTTTTAGTCTTACTAATAAGTCGGGTTACGGGACCGCACTCTTTGTAAGGTCCTGAGCAAATCTTTGGTACTACCCCGTGAACCTTATGAAATTTCTCACTTTTGCTGGTGTGGTTGGCCTTTCTCTATTTGAAACTGTCTTTAACTTGGTGGGGTCGACCAACACTACTCCTATTGATCATATGTCCTATTAACTGGACTTCATTTTGCCAAAACTCTTACTTCGAGAACTTGGCCTACACCTGTTCTTTCAGGTTTCATCTAAAAGCATTCTCAATACTACCATAAACTTAAGGTAACTTCCATAATCCATTCAAGGAAAAGAAAGAATTTAATATTCCTCTGAATCACATGCATCTAATGTTTCTAGTTCATCACTTCACTGAATTGAACTAAACTTATACCTGGTTCTTGACGATAGCCTCATTACTAGTTTATCATAGACTCACTGGTCTTCTCCTCTTGTAGGTTCTGAGATCATTGTCTCGCTTACTACTTCCTTATATACTTTATCCAATCATACCATCACCTTCCAATGTCTTTATTTTCTAAGTTGATCCATTCATAAAATGGACATTTCCCTGAATCAAACCACCTCATCAATTCTCAAGTTGACTTTATAAATTATAACCTACGAAATTTGCCTTCTCATGGCGAATTACTATTGACAACATTCGAACTTAACCCATTTATCAGATGATATGACACTTCTTGCCTCTATTTCAATTGTTCTTGGGACTCTACTCCCTGTCCTCTATCGTTGTCTTTGATAATCATGTACCACTCTAACTCTTTTCTCATTAATCTGAAGGTCTCTAAGGATCTTTATCTATCCCCATATAAGACCTCAAGTAATCCTTCCAATTCGTCTTAATTGCTGGTACTTTATCCGGCAGTCCAGCTATGAATCCAATATGCATCTTTAGTTCTCTTAATAATATCTCATTTCTTTACGCTCACTTCTCTGAGCACTATACCTTAACTCTTACAGTCTCTCTAGCTGCAGCCCTCATTTCCTCAAAAGTAAACTTCCTTATCTTTAATAGGATTCTCCTCCTCTGCTGAAACCTCTTCCGGGTCCTCAGAAGAGTACTCTATCGAATCCACGATACGATTGTTAGCAAATAATCAGAGCATCACCGTGCTGCTGCTCGAACACCTCAAAGTCGGTCGTCATACTAGCCGACACGAGAACGTGCTAAGTTACTATCATGATACTTAAGAGTTCCCATAAGGGTTTTATATGTCAGTACTACACTAAGTAGTCCGACTATGAACTTGGCAAGAGTTCTTATTATCTTAATGAATTTATTGTTTTAACGTCTGTTATTGTAGAATTCGGGGGGTTATCGTTCGCAGGGAAGGACTTAATTAAACACAAGTTCACTTATTATTCTCACTGTTCAGAAATGTCAAGAAGAATTTGATTTGTTTGTTTTTTTAACTAAAATTAACTAAATAGCAAATTAAAATGATGATTTAACAAATATAAATAAAATCAATCCAAGAATCAGGGTTCTTCAGTGGTATTAACGAATGTGCAATCATTTGTGATATTCAACCTCATATCTTGCTAAAAACATTTCTCTAATGAATATGTTGATCTTTCCCAAGATACAACATATTACCCACAAAAACATATTATTGTCACTCCCATGATCAATTAACACATAATTATAAGTTATTCAAGTCCAAGAAATACATGTCTCATAACTCGCATATTAATCTCCCAATTGAATAATTGAATTACGTTCGTCGTCTCATTTACTAGAATCATAAATCATTTCCCAATTCATTACAATCCCTAAAATTACAACCTAGGGTTCATGACTCCCTAAATTGGGTTAAGTCCTCAACAACGAATTAACAAGCATGAGATATCACATAATAAATTCGCACAAACATGTTAACCACTGAATACTACCTAATTCCCAGATTTGGGAATTAGTTACCCATAATAATTGAAGAAAACAAAATGATATAAAGATATGAAACCATGTTTACAAAGATAAAGAGTAAGAAATTACAACTTTTAAGATTGCAAATAGGGCTTAGGTAGAATCCCTTCTTCCTTTGCTCCCCTCTCTCTTCTTCTCTCTATGAAAAATATATGCCTCGACTAAAAGCACACAAAAACTCCTCTATCTCCTCAAAAACACAATAATAATCATAATGATGTTTTTACAATGTTTCCTAAAATAAGTTGGGCCTTGTGTAAAATTCGTACTACTGTTCAAGGCTGATTCTGGACTGCTACAGAAGGCTGGTGACTGCTGGGCCGGTCTAGACTTGTAGATTTTCTCGATACCTTCGCGTGGGCTGTAATTTCGCCCCATTCTGATTCCTGGAACTCGAGATATGGCCCAAATAAGAATTGTTGTACAGGCCCACCGTTAAATCCGAATTTCCACCTGATTTTTATCCAATTAAGCTCATTTTCTCCCAACTTTAGGAATTATTTATTACCTGAAATAAAACAATAAAATATAATCAAACTTACCCAATTATTTTCAAAATCCTATAATTATGAGAATAAAATCCTCTAAAGTGTATATAAATATACACTTTATCAAATATTCCCACACTTAGTCTTTTGCACGTCCTCGGGCAAACTAAATAAAATACACTAAACTAACTAACTAGTACCACTTCCGTAGGTGATCACGGTTGCATTTAACATATGCAACAAGTCCTTTAAACCCCTAGGTAGCCCTAGTGGACGAGTGAGGTCTCGCGAGGGCCTATAGTGAATGTACCCACAAAATTCATCTAGCTCATGCAAAAGATTATATGCTAATACAACACCACACATGTAAGTCCTCTCATGCCATATCCACTTAAGAATCAAAATGAGTATGCAATGTCTTGGTGTCGATAGTGCAAGTATTCACATGGTCTACTAAATGAACATGCATAAGCTCACAAAATTCCATGTCAAGTGCAAAAATAATTGGTAAGCATGCTAAGGCCACAAGAAACACATCTTTGAGTCTAAACCTGGGATCTCCTATGCCAAAACAAGTAATACCTCACCTTTCACTCACAAATGAATATTCTCTCAAAACAAAGCAAAGTGTATCACTCAACTCCAACAAATCATAAACACGCTTGGCACTCGCAATTAATCTCAATCTAACACAACTTACACCACTGATGATAATCAAAAGGTCTTAATTCGGGTTGTAATGTGGGCTAGGGACAAGGTATGTCAAACCAAAACAGGTTAAGTGTCAAAAGCTAGTACCCAACAATATAATTCATTCAACTCCCTAAGTACCATCCCCACACTTAGATCTTTTTATTCCATTTTATTAAATAACTTGATAAGTCGAAAGAAGAAGGATCATAAACATAAGTATGCTCTCGTATAAATAATATTCTTTTTCTTTTTTTTTTTTTTTTTTGAAGAGAGCTAAATATAACAAGTACGATGATCCATGGTATTATTACAAGATTCGACTAACAAGTAAACAACCAAACCCCAAATATTCCCCAAAAGTAATGATCATAAATAAACCCCCCTTTCACACCTTATCACTCCCTCAAGCACTATACTAGCCTTTGACAATATGGGTTCAAGATTAAAGTAAGGCCAATACAATAAAAGGATATAGGCAAGTGATGTGGTGTGTCACCGAAAGAAAAGGATTAAGCTCAAAAGGGTAACTAATTGATCATGTTTAAATGGTGTGGTAATCTGGGAAACATGAGGTTATCCTAAGTGCCTTTATCATTTTATCATCAAATAGTGTCATGCATTTCAAGAAAGACCTCAAGTAAGTGCTACCAATGCAAACAACATGTGGACACTCAAGCAAACGAATAATAATGCAAACGATATGCATATAGGCTCAAAACTCGCTTGGTGTGACAAAACATATTCAATCCCAAGTAACAAGACTCTCTAACGCACCTACTTGTGTTCAATGCATGCAAACCAAGTCATCTTGCACATATTCATGTCATTCTGATTACTTAAGACATTCACTAAATCTACCAGTTTCAACTCGCTCGTGTAAGTGTGTGCACAAGAACAAAGCACGTCACTTCTCAAGCAAAAGCATCAACGACACAAGATTCCTAAAGCATGCATGGGTGCACTAAGCAAAATACAACAACTAATCAATTTGCATGGCTAGAATTATTTTTGGTATTTTCAAAATTTTTCCAATTTTTTTTTTAATTTGTTTTTTTATATACATACTAATATCAAGAACACATCCCCACACTTAAATGGGTCAATGTCCTCAATGACACACTAACTTAAGAATTCTACTAAAACTAAAAGAAAGAAAGAAAAACTCCCCTAAGAATGAAGTGTCGCGATTCATAATGACTATTTTGAACCAGTAGCCTGAGATTTGTCCACGTTGCTTCATGATTTTCAATCTCAATTACGCAAACTTGTTGATTGGTTTTGTAGAGATAAAGTGTGCGCCCGCGCCGAAGGTATGGGGCTCCAGAAACTGACTGCTGAAAAATTGAAAAATGGCATGCTCATGCCATTTGGTTGGCGTGGTCATGCCAAAACCCCAAAAATGACCAGAATTTTTTTTGAGCAGCGACATGATCATGCTACGAGCTTGCGTGATCATGCCAAATCACCAAAAACGACCAGAATTTTTTAGAGGGGCTGCGTGAACATGCCAGAATCTTCATAATCATGCCAAAAACCAAATTATCTAAGTCGCTTTCAAATTGTGCTTCGTGAACTTGCCCGGATCTTCCTTGAAAAATAATCTTCAAGCCTTGCACCCTTACTAACATGCCGAAATCAACAAACACATCATTGCATCAAGTGGGAATAAATATAAATATACACAGATATACAATATGCATGGGTTGCCTCCCAAGAAGCGCCTGTTTAACGTCTTTAGCTCGACGCCGTCAATTCTTTTAATCATTATGGTGGAAATTTCGAAACCACGAGTGGTCCGATTTCATCCACCTCAGCCATACTCTTCTCTCGAAATTCACTTGCTAGAACAAGTTGTCCATCAATTTTCTCTAGCTCCTCGCGAGTATCTTTCTCCACCTTTTTAACAAGTTCTTCAACAATATCCACTCCATAACACGTAGAACTAATGGATGGGACTTTCATACCTTGATTAAGAGCAAAGTGAGCTTGTTCTTCTCCCACATTCAATGTAACCGTACCAGCCTTCACATCTATGTTAGCTCCTACAGTCGCTAAGAACGGTCTTCCCAAAATAATTGGAATGTCAACATCCTCATTCATCTCCAAAACAACAAAATCACATGGGATGACAAATTTATCAACTTCTACAAGTACATCCTCAACGACTCCCAAAGGATACTTAACAGTGCGATCTGCCAACTGAAGTGAGATTCTTTTCTTCTTGAGTTCTCTAAGACCAATTCTCTTATAAATGGAGTATGGCATCAAACTCACACTAGCCCCCAAATCACACAAGGCTTTAATGTTCTCCATTTTTCCAATGGTGCATGGCAAAGAAAAACTCCCAGGATCCTTGAGTTTAGGAGGAATTTCGCGTTGAATAACAGCACTACACTCTTCATTAAGAGTGATTGTCTGTACCTCCTCTAACTTCTTCCGATTGGCCAACACCGCCTTCATGAATTTTGCGTAAAGAGGCATTTGAGCCAAAGCATCAGCAAAAGGAATGCTAATATGAATTTCTCGAAACATCTTCAAAAACTTTTCATACTGTTTCTCCAACTTCACATTCTTCAACCTTTGTGGAAAAGGAATCTGTGGCACGTATGATTTAATAGGAGCTTTAGATGTAAGCTTCTCTTCTTTAGGCTCCTCCATACTTTTCTCAAAAATCTCCACATGGGCTTGATAAGATTTTCTCTTTTTAGGAGGAAGAAGTTCATCTTGAAGTTCCGGAGCTCTAATTTTTGGTAGCTCTTTGCCACTCCTCAAAGTGATAGCCTTGCAATGCTCTCTTGCAGTCGTATCAGGTTGACTGGGTAATGCTCCTTGCTCACGAACACCAACCTTATCAGCAATTTGGCCAATCTTCGTTTCCAACATCTTTTGAGAAGAAGCCATCTGGTCCATCCTAGACTCCATCTTTCCGAATTTTGTTTCAATATTGGCAAACGCCCCTGTAGTCCCTTGTATCATTTTACTGAGTGCCACCTCCCAATCAGCAGGTTCTTTCTTTTCCTTTGGTGGTGGTTGAAATTGCTGTTGTGCTTGATACTGTGGACGCGACTGAAAACCAGGAGCCTGATTCTGCTTAGGAAATGCATAAGAAGGGTTAGCCGCCTGATTACTACTATAAGATAGATTATTATTAGGCCTCTGATTAGGATTGTAGTAAGAGTTATTCTGCACAGGCCACGACTGTCTTCCCTGAATAAAAGCTGCTTCCTCTGGGAATTGTGGTGGATAAGAATTTTGATTAGCACCATAATCATTGTACCCGTCCATTGGAGAAGAGATAGCATTGACATTCGCCCTTTGTCCACGTACCTCTTGAGTAAGAGCATCCAATTTAAGAGTCAGCAAGTTCATCATCTCAGTATCTTGTGCTGATTTAGCTGAGCTCATCCCACTAGGTGCCCAAGAATAGTTATTTGCAGCCAATTGCTCAAGAAGTGCTTTTGCCTTATGAACTGGTGTTTTCTTGAAATCTCCACCAGCTGCCACATCCAAACTCAAACGAACATCTGCATTCAAAGATCCGTAAAAAGTACTCAAAATCATCCATTCCGTACAACCGTGATGTGGACATTTTCTCAATAATGCCTTGTATCTCTCCCATGCCTGATACAAGCCTTCACCTGGTTGTGTCTTGAAACTGAGAATGATTGTCCTCATTTGTTGAGTCTTGTCAGAAGGATAATATTTGGACAAAAACTCGGTAGAAAGACTTTCCCAAGTAGCAACTGCGGTTTCAGGAAGCTGATGGAACCATTCCATGGCTCTCCCTTTGATAGAGTAAGGAAACATGTGAAGTCGAATCTGATCTGCAGTAACTCCAGTGATCTTGAATGAACCACACATCTGAACGAAGCGCTCAAGATGACGGTGTGGGTCCTCTCGCTCAATGTCCCCTTCGAAAGCTGAATTGCTCACCATCTGAATTAAGCTCGGATTGATGTTGTACTGAGTTGCGCTAATCTCAGGAGTCTTGTACCTGCAGTTCGCAGGATTGGGAGTCTCATGATCCCAGATAGAAGTCTCATCAAGAACTGGTGGGTCAGGAGGATTAACAATTTGACGATCTCTTGGTTCCTCCATATGGTTTCTTTCTTTCCTTTGCTTTGTCTCTCGCCTTAAAACTCGAAAAGTGCGTTCAATTTCTGGATCAAATTCTAGATTTCCAGCACTTGTAGAACGTCTCCTGCAAGAGTAGTAGCACCTGAAAAGACAAAACCAATTAGATAGGTCTTGGAAACAATTTTGTAAAATCTAAACAATAAGAAATAATTAAACTGAACTTCAAATTGCTGCCTTCCCCGGCAGCGGCGCCAATTTGTTATTGTAGAATTCGGGGGGTTATCGTTCGCAGGGAAGGACTTAATTAAACACAAGTTCACTTATTATTCTCACTGTTCAGAAATGTCAAGAAGAATTTGATTTGTTTGTTTTTTTAACTAAAATTAACTAAATAGCAAATTAAAATGATGATTTAACAAATATAAATAAAATCAATCCAAGAATCAGGGTTCTTCAGTGGTATTAACGAATGTGCAATCATTTGTGATATTCAACCTCATATCTTGCTAAAAACATTTCTCTAATGAATATGTTGATCTTTCCCAAGATACAACATATTACCCACAAAAACATATTATTGTCACTCCCATGATCAATTAACACATAATTATAAGTTATTCAAGTCCAAGAAATACATGTCTCATAACTCGCATATTAATCTCCCAATTGAATAATTGAATTACGTTCGTCGTCTCATTTACTAGAATCATAAATCATTTCCCAATTCATTACAATCCCTAAAATTACAACCTAGGGTTCATGACTCCCTAAATTGGGTTAAGTCCTCAACAACGAATTAACAAGCATGAGATATCACATAATAAATTCGCACAAACATGTTAACCACTGAATACTACCTAATTCCCAGATTTGGGAATTAGTTACCCATAATAATTGAAGAAAACAAAATGATATAAAGATATGAAACCATGTTTACAAAGATAAAGAGTAAGAAATTACAACTTTTAAGATTGCAAATAGGGCTTAGGTAGAATCCCTTCTTCCTTTGCTCCCCTCTCTCTTCTTCTCTCTATGAAAAATATATGCCTCGACTAAAAGCACACAAAAACTCCTCTATCTCCTCAAAAACCCAATAATAATCATAATGATGTTTTTACAATGTTTCCTAAAATAAGTTGGGCCTTGTGTAAAATTCGTACTACTGTTCAAGGCTGATTCTGGACTGCTACAGAAGGCTGGTGACTGCTGGGCCGGTCTAGACTTGTAGATTTTCTCGATTCCTTCGCGTGGGCTGTAATTTCGCCCCATTCTGATTCCTGGAACTCGAGATATGGCCCAAATAAGAATTGTTGCGCAGGCCCACCGTTAAATCCGAATTTCCACCTGATTTTTATCCAATTAAGCTCATTTTCTCCCAACTTTAGGAATTATTTATTACCTGAAATAAAACAATAAAATATAATCAAACTTACCCAATTATTTTCAAAATCCTATAATTATGAGAATAAAATCCTCTAAAGTGTATATAAATATACACTTTATCAACGTCGCATCATCTCTGGGATTTATAACGTAACGCTCTGATACCATTTCTATAACACCCCGAGATCTGGGTCAGGGATATGGTCATTACGGTCTAAATCTCCATCCATAAAACCAGCATAAAAATCAAATTACAACCTTGTGACCCAAAACAACAACATAAAACACACCCGTTATAGTCCCAGAGATGAAATCAAAGTAACTACCAAATTTTATTAATCATAAGATTGAGTTCTTATAACCCAAAAGATTTACAATTTAACTATTACGTACTCTTTGCCATCCATATGTATATGTCATATAATAAATACATTTGATACTCAAATGCTAACATCTAGCGTACCAATGGCTGCCTCTTCAGCAATGGTAGCTACGATCTTAACTGCTATTCCTCTGATAGCTGTCACATGCTTGTGCTGAATGCGCCTTGCGCGGGCCATCTGATCTAGCTGTTGTTGTGATATAAATAAATAAAGCAAGGGTGAGCAATAGCCCACCAACAATAATATAACTGCATAGTGATATATATGACAGTTCAAAAGTATATTTTGAAACCATATGCCATGCATTAATGAAAATAGTGCCAGATTAGTATAAAGGATGAAGTTACAGGGTAACTCAAAACATATATATTTTATGGAAATATCTGCTATGTCAAAGATAAGCCAGATTATCAATTTTTCAGGATAAGGGAACTTGCAGGAAGAATACTACAATTCCAGTTCAAACACTTTTCAGCAATGCCCACAATGATAATGTTGCAGAATATTCCTCAATTTTGGATGATGAACTAATACGGGAGCTTGCCGTGCCAGGAGCCACAACATCTACGATGATCAGTCGCATGTCATGCTTCCCATCATTTGTTCTCTACATGTAGAAGGAAGTACCGACGGATCGCCCGCACTCTAGAACCCCCCGGCCAACGGTTGGGCCATTGCTAGACCAGCGCCACTCGGCCACTTACGCGTCTCCTAGTTCAATTAACATCCATAACTTTGAAATGTAAAGTTCGTCCCCCTTTCCCCAAGTATAACATTTGTTGATAGGACTCCATAAGGCAGTCGTATCTAGTTGGAAAAGAAAATTCACCAATATTTCCCAAGCCGAGGCTTGTTAATGGATACCAACTTGTCCCAACAATTTTACCCCTCGAATGATGAGAGGATACACAAGATTCCATGAATAATAGCAACCAAGTTGCGAGTGAAATGAATAATTTATGACCGGGTTCCCTTATTATTTGAGAGACAGGATTGAACGAAGAATAGAGTTTGAGAACCCTCCTTGATATAATAATAATATTAATAATAATAATAATAATAATAAGATTCTAAAATAATCTATATCATGCTCGAAGGTCGATGATACTATGTGAATGAAGTAAATCGTCTTTGAATCGAATTAGAAGAATTAAATAAATATTTCAAGAATATTTATTAAGTCATAATTATTGGAAGAGCATTGCTCGAAATGATCTTTGAATAAATATTCATAATAATATTCATTGAACGAATAATGAATATTCGAGTGAATAATAATATTTATAGATGAAATAATCATCAAATGAATATTTGAGATAATATTCATTGAATAACTAATGAATATTCAACTTAATAATATTTATGGAAGAAATTATTATCGAATGAATATCGAAATAATATTTAATAATTGAATCGATTTTAAATGAATTTCGAAGATAATATTTATCGAATTACTTGAGTTCGAATCAATGTTCAAAATAGTATTTATAAAATATATGAAATTTGAATGAATATTCGAGATAATATTCATTTAAATAAATAAGGCTCAAATGAATATTAAAATAATATTCATTAAATAAATAAACTCGAATGAATATTCAAAATAATATTTATTGAGTAAATAAGCTTGAATGAATGTTCTTTCAGTAAAAAACTTAAATGAGGGTTCGAAATAATATTCGAATATTAAATCAACCTTAGATGAATATTAAAGATAATATTCATCGAATAAATATATATCGGATGAATATTCCAAATAATATTTGTCAAATAATCTCCAAGGAATATTCCAAAAATATTTGCCAGATAATAATGGAAAATAATACTTAATTATTTTCCTCTAAAAATAATATCAATATATCAAGGAATAACGACTCTCAGTCTATAATCAAAGAATGAGATTCAACTACCCTTCGCTTAAGGGTCTTAGTAATATCCGGCTTATAACTGATATATTAACTATCTAGCTTATAAGCCAACAATAATTCAGGGAACAAGTATATCAATATGACTTTGAAAGTAGGCATGCATGCTATGGCATATGTATAATAGAAAGCATATATATATTCACAACAACATCCTTTTAAAAAGGATTTGAAACTTGCCTGGCAATCCTGTAGGGGTAGTGTGCCTCGTGTCAATCCGGTGATCTATAAATAGTCACAATTACTAAGGTCAATCACTTTACACTTTTTAAAAAGGCTAAGTATAACTTAACTTAAGTCGAAACACGTTTTCGAGTTATCTTTTTAAACACCCTTTAGTGCAACTCTCTTTATTATCGCTATGACCCGTCATTCGTTCGCTAGTAAGACACGTCGTCATACTTACACTTGGTATATACTTAAGTCATATAAATTCTAAGGTCGATCGTTTACGAATCAAGATTATACCTCGAGTTTTATCGCTGGAGTTCTAAGTTATAACCAAAGTCATACTTTTAAGGGATTCTTTCGCGTTTAACCTCGATTCGAACATTTTTATAAAATCGGAAAACGATCCGTTTGACATGAGGTTTTCTCCCACACCTTCATTTGTATCTTTAATATTTGATTATCAAGATTCTCCACTGATATCATAGTATTAAAGGAATCCAATTTCAGTTACGAACTTTTGTTTACGGTTTCGAACCACTTTTACGAATTTAATCATAATTCCTAAACCGTAAGTCCATTTCATACGATCTTTATATCAAAACGAATATTATAACATAATCTAGCTTGTCATGGCAGAATACAAAGCTAAACAGTGAGTTAAAGATACTGTGATGCACTATTTCTTAAGGTTTAACAAAAATCGGGCATTATGACGGCTATAATTCGGACATTTCTAAATTGTTTTCAACACAACCAAGCCACACCGGGCATCCATACATCTTATACACATGTAATACTCCTCTTAACAGTCAAGAACATATTACTACACCATCATAACATCATAATGCTCAGATCCACTAACAAACTACATAATCTTGCTTATATGATCATCATATTCATCACTAATCCAATAATCATCAAGAACATCCATAAAACTTAAAGTGGATCTAGGGTTTTAAGAGCGTTATACCTTCCTTGGGTTGTCTATGAGTATATCAAGCCTTGATCTAGTCCTTGGAACACCTTAATATAGCTTAGATCATCAAAAGAAACCAAGAAAACAAAGTTAGTTTCTAAGGGTTACTATTCATCATCACTTTTGTAAAAATCATAACAAATCGAAAAATTAGAGTTTGGACCTCAATTTTTACCACATCTTATCCTCTGCATAATCTTTGATTTGAGCTATAGATCACCAAAAAGAAAGCTTCCTAGCTATGATTTTGAGCCCTCTTTTCCCGCAGGACAGAAACTGCCAAGAACAGGCAGGTTGGTTTCTTCAACTTGGGGAGGCGATTTGACTAGGCTATACTCATTAGATTGCCATGAAATTTGGAACTTACCTTGCCCATGGAGTGGAGAAACTATGGTTAAAATTTGGTGATTTTATCATGGATAGAAATGGAGATATGAATTTTTCTTTCAAGGTAGTTCTTGCTGGGCAGTTTGAAGAAAATGGAGAGAAATGGAGTTCCTTGGCTTTGTTCTTGCTCTCATCTCATCCAAAGTGAATTATTGTGATGTATTAATAAAATTTCAAGCATAAAGTAGCTTTATTAAAGGCATGATGCAATGGATGATGAAATGGGAGAGACATGTGTTGAATTGTTATGGTAAGATGAGAAAAACAAGCTAAGTACTTGGTTTAAACTCTAAGTATGTTGGTTACTTATGTAACTACATGGTTACTAGATATTTTACACTAGCACATGCATGCAACTTGCTCTCTGCTTGCTCTTTTGTCCGGTTATTGCTCAATTTAATTGATCGTTCAGAGGAATAACTCAATCGTTTCTAGTTAGGGTTTTACCACAAACCTTCTTAATAATAATAATAATAATCTCCATCTTTCTTAATACTTCTCGAATTTAAATTCCTTAAATCCTTTTTAATAAATCCTTAAGTCTTGCAGTGTCCAGGGAAATCTCGGAGAAAATAAAAGTGCTATTTTTCTGAATCCGATGTCGTTTACATACACTTATTTCGCCATTGGATCATGAATACGAACTCAGAAATCCGTTCTGAATACTTCTATATAGCGTCGTCTAATAATATTCTTATTTTCACCAAAAACACTATTCATTCTTTATTCCATCTTTATTCCTTATATTTATAAAAATGTCCTTGTTCTCTTTCGGGCATTCCTTACCCCTTTTTCAGGACCACTGGACTAACAACAGATATAGATTTGGATGACACAAGAATATCTCCTTCCTATTTGGAATGCCATATCTTATTTCTTAGGAGATAGATTATTCTTATCTAGGTTGTCAACCCATTCCATTCTTCATGACATATAATCATTAGAATCTTTACCCATTCACATTCATTCATTAGAACTGCTAATACCTTGTAGTAAGAATCACTGTTCATTCTTTCATCGATATATAAAAAAAAGTTTTAATTCTACCGAAAATTCGGGTTCTTACATATGACATTTCGTTCAAATCTGTAAAGGTAAGGAGAAAATTGATTTCTTCGTTCTGGAAAGGATGATCATTCTCATGGAAATAGACCAAGATGTTTCCAGCAGTATCTTAGAGCATGTCAAAGAATAATATGCTACAAGATATGCTGAATTTAATGAGAAGTATGGTGATTGGAGAGCACATGATGATGCAGACTGGGAAGTTAGCTCAGATAGTGAGCCAATGCCTGATGTGGACCTTACAGAAGCACATCACCCTTTCACAAAGGCTAGCATGGCTGAATATGAGGCAAAACAAGCTTTTCAAGCTGCTAGAGCTAAATCATCCCAACCTACCAAACCTACTAAACCTGCCAAACAAAGTGCTGAAGACCTAGAAGCTCAATTGAAAGAAAGCTACAAGAATCTCAATGAGTAATTCAAGGGTACATTGAAGATATTGAAGATGATGCCAATTCTCATGAAGAAAAGACTTTAGTTGAAGACCTCAAGAAGGCGAAACAAGAAGCTCTCAAAAGAGAGTGAAGAATCTGAACAACTGGAGACTGCTAAACTCAAGTTAAGTTAATCTCTGATCTGCTCATTCTATAAGAGTAATTGATTTGCAGTTAGATCATCAGTTTTATGTTTCAAATTCTTCAACATTTATCAGTTATGGTTTCTTAACTATTCTGATCTATGTTAGTTAAGTTGTCAGCACGTTTCAATTGTAAATTTGTTGTTATCGTCCATAAAAACAAATTGGGGGAGATTGTTGGCATTTATGGGTGATAGCATAGAGACAACTTAACTATATTTCCCTGTACTTAGTTTTCACAAAGTAGAACATACTGTCACAGCCAGAGTATGTTCTTGTAATCAAATAATTGCTGTCATGTAATAATTGTATGTCTTGGAAGAAGTTCATGCATTTGATCAAGCCTCAAGGAATACATCTAGAAGACAACAAGAATAAAAGTTACTGTCACACTCTTGATAGTAAGATTACATGAAGATAAATGTTGCAAGTCACGACAAAGGCTACATCTGACAATAACATTGGCTGAAGCACGAGACAGAAACATTCTCACACTTGACAGCAAGTCTGGAGTTCCGACTACAACTTTGGCGGAAACTCGTACTATCAATATCTGAATATTCCTTCGACAGCAGACTCGGTGGTTAAGGTTACTGTCTCAGTGAATTTTTGATTTGGGGATTTTTCTCAGTCAAACATGTGACAGGCTAGATGTTCAAGAAACAGATTTGCTGCAATACTCCATCGATTGTAGCAGACCTGAAAAGACTACGACAGAAGCTTGAGAGATCACAATACAAGGCTGGTCAATTCAAAGAGTATGATATATCCACATCTACTAGAATTGTATTAGCTAGAAATAGAAAGAATCAAGGTTACTTTACCTGTATTGTTTACAATGTCTGTATAGAAATTTAGGAAAGTCACATGGGTGTGCAAATTGTAAAGAGCTGCCACTTGAAAACGACATCCGCTCTATAACCCATGCGATAGTGACAACAGAGTATCTTAGTCTACTTAGATACATGTCTCTAATTCTTTCTGTATGCAACAACAACGAAACAACTTGTATCTCTCGAGATACCGAAGCTGGAGAAATATTTTCTCTACGTTGTAGTACCACTTCACAAGATAAATAAAACATTTATTTTGTGAGAAATCTTGATTCACTTGCATTTGCATATATCTACTGATAACTTGTAATCTTTATTATTGTTGTTGATTTTAAAGATTGAATTTTATCAGTATTGTATTCAACCCCCCCCCCTTCTGCAATACTCTGGGACCAACATCTTTAATTACGAGAACTACCATAACGGTCGTATATGAGTAGGTTGGGATCCTAATTTTGGACTGTGCAGTGTATGGGTGTTAATGCCCAGCATATTACCTGTTCAGTAACCTGCAATGGGACTAATCAGCATTTTTTTGTTTCCTTCATATATGCTTTTAACACTACAGTGGAGCGATGACCACTTTGGGCCAGCTTGATAGCACTGAAAGATAGGCACCTGGGTGATGGCTCGGTTCCTTGGGTTCTAATGGGTGATTTTAACATTTGCTTTAGTATAGAGGAGATTGAAGGGGGAAGTAAGAATTGCAACCTGGGTATGAGTGAGTTTAAAGATTTTCCGCATTCAATGTTTGTGATCTCAATTTTATGGGTAAATACCTCACCTGGTGGGATAGTAACAAAGAAAATCCAACTTTTAAAAAACTAGACAGTATTATGGTTAATGATGACTGGCTCACCTATTTCTCTCTTTCTCAAGCTAACATTATGTCTGGAGATCTATCTGACCACTGTCCCACTGTTGTATACCTGGAAACAACCACAGATAGAGTCTTTAAGCCGTTTCAGGTTTTCCAGCATATCATTAGCTCTCCTAAATTTCATGATACTGTTCAAGTAGCTTGGATTGTAGAAATAGAAGGGGAACCTTTGTATGTTTTGAATTCAAAGCTTCGACGGGTCAAACAAGCCTTAAAATCTCTGAATAGCTCTACTGGTAATGTACACTCGAAGGTTTTAGAAGCTCGTAATAAACTCAAAGTATTCCAGGATTCTTTACCGTCGCTCCTTCACAAGCTCAATTTTTTGAAGAAGAAAGATTATGCTCTGTCCTTTCTACAGCTCTCTGCAATGATGAATCTTGCTGAAATAGAAATCTAGAGTTCATTGGCTTCGTGTGGGTGACAACAATAACCGCTTTTTCTTTAATTTGTGTAGAGGTCGTTGGAGCTCTAATAAACTTCTTGCTTTAGAGGATGATCAAGGGCAAATTTGTACTTGATAAGTGGATTTTATATCCACTTGGAACATTCTAAATCGGCTTAAATTGATTGCTTTGGCCTCAAGTTTGTGGTAGTTTTGATGTGTTTTGTTTAATTGTGCAGGGTTGGAGTGATATCGATTAAGGATGTAGATTCCGTCATTTTGGGAGTTGATTGATGATATGAATTGAAGAATGGAGGCTTAAGTCAGCTACCTAGTAGTATACAAGTCAAGAGGAAATGAAGACGGAAGCTATTACAAAAGGAACGAGATGAAAAAGCTGAAAAATGAGGAACAGAAAATTCCATCAGATTGTGGCTGGGTAGACTGCGCCAGATTTGAGCACCCTGCGCCAGAATTCAAGCTGGAGTGCAGATTGGAGCTGAGCACCCTGCGCCATGTTCGAGCAGTCTGCGCCAAGATGCGCTGGAATTCCAGTTTTACCCTTATTCGATCTGAAATTGTATTTTAAGTAGTTTTTGACACCTAAAACGAATTCTAGTTGTATTATAAGGTATTTTCTTGCTGGGTAAGATGTCTAGGATCTATTTAAACACATCCAACCCTTGTAACCAGATCATGACATACAATTTACATATCATAGCTTAGTTTTGCAAGGGAGAAAAGGAGAGAATGATTCAATGCTCGGTGACAAGCAAGGATCTAGATCTGCTTCATCTTTTGTATACGTTGGATTATAGATTTGTTTTCTCAACTCTTTATTTTATTAATATAATTGCTTCTTTCTTTCATATCTTGTTTATTATCATGTTTTCATCAAATCCCATGACGATGAATAGTTCAATTATGGGCTAATCGTTGTCATGGGATTCTAACGGATTTATTTATGGAACTTAGTATCTTGATGCTTTAAAGATCTGTGTGTGGTGAATAATTGATATCCTCGTATGGTTATGCTTAATAGATAGATGCGTCGCGAACATCTAATTTGTTAATCTCTTGTGAAGTGAAAGTGGATCTTGAGATTTAGAACTTGCCATGCTAGCATAGGTTCATAATTGTTTATCGATATGATTTGTGGTGTGAGATGAAAATACTTATACTGCCCTGTGTGATCTTAATGGATAACTTGTTCTTCAACCGTTATGTTTTCAAATTCTATAGACATATAGGGTCTAAGCATAATTGGTGTCTATTCATCTTCTATTTCTTTTGTGGATGTATGTTTAGTTTGGTATGCGTATGCTGACAGGTAGCGTATACTTGTTTCGTGTTATCCGATCAGATATCAAAACCATTGCACATAGTGATTAAAGGTGTCAGATCTAAGGGAAGTATTTAATGAAGTTAGGATCCCATGTTTATTCATATATAAGGAATTCGATTTAATTCTCTTTAGCTAATTAATTCTTGTTTAATATTTTGCATCTTAGTATAATTTAGATAATCAAACCCAAATTTGTTACTTTTCTTAGCAGTGAATTGAAACCATACATCGTTGCATAGGCATATTTACTGATTGAAACTTAACCAGATCTCTGCGGAACGAACTTAATTCATACTACTTGTGACTCCGTGCGCTTGCGTAATTTTTAACATAACAATACTTCTCACAGAGATACTTAAAAAATTGTAGTTGATTATTTCAAAACCACTTTGGGTACTATAGACCCAATTTTACCCATTGATGATGAGGTCCCTCTGCCATGTTATAACGACCTAAAAATTCGTGTAATTATTTAAGTGATTATTTGACTTTTAAATATGATTTATGTGGTGGATAAATTTTGTGAAGTTAAAGTATGTGTGCAATCATGTTTGTATGATTATGTGATGATTTGAAAGTGTCGTATGTGTTCGTATATTTTTATTTGCATTTTTTAGCATTAAAAAATACTATTTTAAACATGCATTTTTAATCTTCTAATTTTTTTATAAAATCACCGGAGTCGTTTTAAATCATAAAATATTTTGCATTATTATCTTTGTGACATTATTTAGTTTTTAAAATTGGCGGGAGTATTTGTTTGTGTGTTTAAGTATTTCAAAGGATTTTAAAAACTTTATTTCATTTAAAGGTCTTTTATTTCGAAAATTCATATAAAATTCATTTTTGACTCTAAAATTATTTTGAAAATATGGGGAGGTTGGTAATTTTATAAAGTTTATTTTAGAACTTTTAAAATGATTTTTCTACTAAATTCTTATTTAATTTTGATTTTTAAAAGTTTTAAAATCAATTTTTAAAGTATTTTCAGAAAGGTGAAAAGACATTTCTCCCCTTGAGATTTCAACATCACCACCAGTCCTCCTCCTTTCTCTTCACTTCGTCTCTTTGTTCTCCCTGCACAATCTCTCAACTCTCTCTCTCTAGTCGGTACTTTCTCTCCCTCTTCTTTACCACCGGTTCCTAGCTCGTTTAAGTGATCTGAGACCATGGTTGTGTTCGGTTTTCAGTTCTCTATCTTGTACTGCCTTTGTATGTCATTTTTGTGAAGAAAAATTTGAAACCCATTTTGTGTTTCGCTTGATTCCGAGTTGTTTGGTCTGATTCTTGCTGTTTCAGTAGTGTAGAGTGTTAATCGTGTGTGGGCAGAGGTTGTAGAAGGAAACCCGATGAGTTTGGGTACCTCCGACTTCTACCCCGTCGGTCGTGAGCTCCGGTGAGCCGGCGGTAGGGCTGTGCTGTTATTACTGAGCCTAATAACCTGTTATCAATCTCATAATTTGGTTGTGTAGATAATTATTGATGTTGCATGCTTGATATTGAATTTTTCGGATTTATGTTTGGATTTTCGAATTGTTAATAGTTTAAGTTTTATATATATGATTCGTTAAATACTTGCTCTTGATTCAATATTGTTACGGAATGATTTGGTATGTTGAATTAACTTTTAAAATGATTTTTTGTAATTATGTTCTGAATTTTCGAAGTTATGTATATATATGCATGTGTTTGAATTTTAGGATCGATTTAAAATATTATGTGTTAAAATGTTAACATGAAAATGGTTAGTGATAATCAAGTCATACAAATGATGATTAGTTGCTAAGTATAATATTATGAAATAATCATGATTTTGTAATTATTCGAGTTAGTAGATAATATATGAATTCGAATTTTTGATAATAATGAATAATATGATTTTTAGTTGTTAATTAAAACTGGTGTGATAATTGTTGTGCTAGTTAGTTCATTTAATAATTCTTATTAATTGATAAATGATTTCCAGATGTGTTTCATAGTATAAACGATATAAATTAAGTAGTGAGATTTGCTAGTGTTAATGTGTATGTGTAGATAATCGTTAAACATTAAAGTAGTGTAATCCTATTTTCTAAGTATTGTAAATCCGTAATAGTATCTGTTAAGTGTACCTAGTTCATATTGATCTTAAAGAATTGAAAAGAAGTAAGATTTTGATTTAATTATGAAATTGGAAGGTATTGAATTGGTTTGATTGAGATTGGTGTTATGCTATACTTACTATACTTACGCAAGCGCACGTAGTCACAAGTAATACAATTAAAGTTCGTTCTACAGAGATCTGGTTAAGTTTTACTCAGAAAATATGCCTATGCAGCAATGTATGATTTTAATTCACTGCTAAGAAAAATATCGAATTTAAGATTGATTATCTAAAATTAAACTAAAGTGCAAATTATAAAACTAAGAATTAAACAATTAACGAGGATTAAATCGAATTATTTATGTGAGAATAAACATGGAATCCTAGTTTCATCATCTACTTCACTTAGAGTTCCAGCCTTTAATTAAAACATGCGATGGTTTTGATATCTGATCGAATAACACGAAAAGAGTAAAAGTTACCTCTCGGTATACTAGTACCAATCTACGCATACATCCACAAAAGAGATAGAAGATGAGTAGGCACCTATTATATTTAGACCCTATATCTCTATAGAATTTGAAAACATAAAGGTTGAAGCACAAGTTATCCACTTAGATCACATAGGGTAGCATAATATCTCTATTCATGCCACAAATCATGATGCTAAAACATCAACCTATCCTATGCTAGTACGGCAAGTTCTAAATCTCAAGATCCACTATCGTTTAGCAAGCGATTAACATATTAGATGTTCGCGACGCACCTAAATTCAATAAGCACAACCATACAAGGATATCAAGTATTCACCACACATAAATCTTTAAGGCATGCAAACTATTAAGCTACATAGATAAATCCACTAGGATCCCACGATAACGATTAGTTCATAATCGAACCTTTCGTCACCATGGGATTTGACGAAAGCATGATATAAAACAAGATAATGAAGATGAAGATGAATAAATCAATAATAGAATAAGGTTTAGCGAACAAATCCGGAAAAGTAACGAGCATTCAAAAGATACACCTAAACAAAGAGTACAAGAAAACTATGACTAGATCTTCTCGTCGTCACAATCTTCGCCTTGGCTTCTCTCTCTTCGTGCTCTGAACGAAATTAGTGTGTAGGTGATCGTGTAGGTAGGGGTGAAAAATGATCCGGGTGATACCGGGTATAGCCTTGCTCAGGTCTCGGATCATTTTATTTTTATCGTGTCCAGATTTGGGATCGGTATCGTTTAATTCGGATATGATCCGATCCCGAGTATTGAGATCCGGATCCAAACCGAATATGAACCAGTATCATATTTTCTTTTTTCTAACCGGGTAGTTTGTGATCCATCGAATACGAGTCAAATATGATCCAGCAACATTAGTATCATTTTTATTTAAATTATATAAATAATCATTTAATCGTTTTTATTTATATATTTGTGGAAACGAGGCGTCAAAGGCATTAATAATTTGTTGTAGATGCATAATCGATCTAAAATACATCTAGGTACATGCATCGACACTCTGATAAGAATGAAGAACGAAGAGTATGAAACTTAATATTGATATTATCGATGTATATCTGTATTTGTATTAGACTGAGTTTAACATTTTAACCTAAACATAACCTAAACATATTATGCTGAATATATAATATGTAATGAGCTGAAAACACAAAGGTATTGTAAAGAGTTATTACTATATAATCCCTATACCGGGTTTTTACCGAGTCCTGATATGAACCAAATTCGGGTAGGGTTCATATTATTAGAAAAATATGATCCCTAAAATGAGCGGGTATAGCTTTGTTCAGATTTGGGATCATATATTAATCGGGCTTAATTTTTTCGCCAGATTTGGATCATTTATAAAACGGATCTGAGACATGTATCGTATTTTCGAACCGGATATAAGCCGAGATACCGGATAATCCGGATCAATTTTCAGCCCTACGTGTAGGTGATTTTGATGTGCCCCAAGGTGTGTATTTATAGCCCCCAAGTGCCTCCTTGACCAAGCAATTACCGTCTTTGAATTAGAATAGAATTCCGGTAATTTTCCATCTTTGATTGGAATAGAATTGCAATTCCCATGTTTAAATTGCATTCCAGAAGCTTCTAATCGTTCATAACAATTGCCATATCGATTAGGAGATGTTTTAAGGCAATTTCCCATTATAAATCAGATTCCAGGAACTTTCTGACGGAGGCCCGCGCAGCCTTTCAATGCAAATCCCGCGCGCCCGCGCGGCTCAGCAAATCTCTCTCTTTCTCGCGCGCTCGCGCCTTTCTTCAGTATAAATTCCGCGCGGCCGCGCTTGGCTACTGCTCATGCAGACTGATTTTCTGTTAGTTTGCTGATTCTCTTCCACTCTCGATTGCAACTCCCGACACTTGTTCTCAAGACTTTAAAAACAACATATGACTGCTGAAACTTCATTCATTCACCTGAAAATGCATCCTACACAATTCTCACAAGAACAGATTAAAACACAACAATACTTGAGATACAAAACATCAATTTAAGCCGAAATGGAACGATCCAAGTGGATATAAATCTACTTATCACACCCCCAAACTTAAACCGATGCTTGTCCTCAAGCATAAACAAACAAAAATATGTACAACTAACTAGTACCACTTCCGTAGGTGATCACGGTTGCATTTGGCATATGCAACAAGCCCTTTAAACCCCTAGGCAGCCCTAGTGGACGAGTAAGGTCTCGTGAGGGCCTATAGTGAATGTACCCACAAAATCCAATTAACCTAATGCAATGCAATGCATGAATGCAACTAATATGAAAATGCAAAGATCCCCTTCAAACTCACCAAAATCAACTAACAAGCAAATATCTCAACGAATGCAACAACTCCAAGCAGAGCTCGACTAAGTCCCCGTATACTAACAGTACATGAACAGAACGTGCGTGTGTGCAATGCTCATCAGGAATACTCCCAAAACTAGGTCAAAAATCATACATGCTTTCCGTCAAGACAATCACAGGTTTATAACTAGAATAGACTGTAGACACTCCATAACCTAGGAACACCTCCACCTTTATCCAAGGTAGACAGAAACTCATGCTTTATTATTATGACACACAATACTATATACAATACGCATGCTTATTTAACCGTGCAATGAATGAGACCCCAAAAGGCTTATACAATAATACCCATGTAGCGAATGTTAGGTCAGCAATCCCAAACCACAAGGGCTTTAGGTTACTAGGACTAAGTCCCCTCAGACTTAATTACTCGAGTATTAAAGAGCTCACTCTGGTTAATTTTTTTTTTTTTAATACAATCTGGAATGAGAATTCTCATTTCCAACCCTAGACTACTCATATAAATATGAGCAGGCTACTAGACATTTGACGCCTAGCCTTTATTGACAATTATTACAACTAACATGAAATTCCTGTTTTCCCCCAAACTTAGACTTTAATGTTCCTACGCTATAAAGGGAATAACGAAAATTCTAAGAATAAACAAGTGATTAAATCTCAAAACATCCAACAGGCATGACTCCAACCTAGCCCAAAAGCACCCCAAAGAGACTGTGTAATTGATTTTGTTCTCGTAACATGCAAGTCAATTTCATAGAAACTATAAATCAGCCCTCTACTCATCATCATCACACCCAAATCAACATCTACCTATCAATCAAAATCAGCTCGTCCTAAGGGATCATGAAAAATGCATGCCATGAAAATGCAACTAACATAACATGGTAAAACAACAAAAATAACAGAATGTCCTAAATGAAACACACATAAATATCACGAACATATATGAATGAATTACGACTAATATGCAAACATGATATCCTACATGAACACAATGATCCTAATACTACATATACAATACTTTTCCCCCAAACTACCCCCAAACTTAAGATATTCAATGACCCCATTGAATGAAAGTAATACGAAGGAAAGTAAAAACATACCTACGCCGCAGCGTCATCACCCTCCTCGGGTGGAGAATCAGGCGGTGGATACACAGTGTCCGATCCAAAGACTAGCCACTCAACATGAATACCACTAGCTCCAAAGGCAGTACTGAAAGCTTGAGTCATCCTCGCTGAAAAACGGCTCTGACTCTCATACAAGGCATCCATACGCCTCATCATCCGCCTGTCATGAGAAGCACCCGAGACTGCAACAGGAGCCTGCTGAACCGGAGGATCATCAGCTATCTCGTAACCCAAACCCCCAGGATGAGGAATGCCACCCGGCCATTCCACCAACTTCGACACATCAATAGGTCCAGCCGGCATCTAAATCTGCTCCTCAGAAGACCATGTAACCCCAGCCATCGAACACAACCTCGTAATAATAGAGCCATGGGGAATCGCTCCAATCGAACTCCTCAGAAACCGGAGAATATTCTGATTAACTAGATAACCAACATCTATATATTGTCCATTCAGAATACCCCACAACAAGATTGCTCTATCCACTGTCACCTCATGTGTATGCGTAGTAAGCAACAAGTTAGCACAAATGAATGAGTTCCAAGCCCGAGCATACCTATTCATAGTAGCAGCCTGAAAAGTAGCCTTCTCCGTCGACCCTGGCTTAAGCTTCCAAGACGTCCCTGGCACACACAAACGTGCCACAATCTCATCCAAATCTACCTCGGTCCGGGACTTAAAAGTCCAGTCCTCCGTCCCAGCAGGTCTATCCGGCAAACCAAGCAAAAGCCGAATAGCACGTGCAGTATAATCCACAGTAACCCCTCTCACAATCGAATAACCATCCCTCGTCTCTTTAGCATTAGCATAAAACTCGCGGACTATGCTTAATGGAACCGCAGATGCAATTTCACACAGACTCTGCCAACCCCTAGTCTGGACCATACCCAAAATCTCACCATCAGTAGCAGTCACCAACCAAATCCTCTCCTTCCCGATAGACCGAGTCATCAATTTAACATACTCATTCTGAGCCTCAACGGACCGGAACTTATTCATGTCATCATCCGAACTAGAATCAGAACCTAACAACGACCGACCACGGGAACTACTACCCACAACCCGAGCTCTTTTTGGGGCCATAGCAATCAAGAATAACAGAAAAATCTCACCACAAATGCCCAAATTCGAACTAAAAATCTGCCTAATAATTCTCACACAAAACCCAAAAATTTGCAATTACAACAATCCGAAAAATCAAAATATGACAGAAAGAGAGTACCAATTCGAACTTGTAGAGGTTGCTCTTGCCAAAACCACTCCACCACACTTGAAATTCGTAGCCCCTTAAAGTCCAATTAGGGTTTGAGAATTAAGAAGAATGGGTGTATGTATATATATAGGTGGATGTATAGAGTTGTATGTATGGGACTTATAGTGAGGAGATGATTTTAGGGATTGAGTTAAGATAGGCTGATCAGAGATTAGGGTTCGACAACAATTGATTTTGAGACAACCCCTTCAACTGCTGTTCCTTCGATTTTCTGTTTTTTTTCTCTCTGTCCAGGACTCCCGCGCGGCCGCGCTATTCACAGGGCTTTTCTCCGCGCGCCCGTGCCAAGCAGAAATTTCAGATTTTTTTTTTTTACAACTCCTACCTACTGAATACTAATAAAAATACATGATACCATGGGTTGCCTCCCAAGAAGCGCTTGTTTTACGTCAATAGCTCGACGTACTTCCGAATCTTCACGTTTTTGACAAAACGGCGGCAACCTTCTCTCGGTTCACCGTTCCTCCATAATAAGGCTTAAGTCGATGGCCATTTACTTTGAAAGCATCATTGAACGATCCCCTAAATATCTCCACCGCTCCATGTGGAAATACCTCCTTGACTGTAAAAGGACCCGACCACTTCGACTTCAATTTACCAGGAAAAAGTTTAAGGCGAGAGTTGTATAGCAAAACCTGTTGACCCGGCACAAATGTCTTGAGTACCAGCTTCCTATCATGCCACCTTTTAACCTTCTCCTTATACATCTTCGCATTCTCGTAAGCATGCTCACGAAACTCCTCAAGTTCATTTAACTGAAGTAGACGTTTTTCACCCGCAGCTGAGATATCCAAATTTAACTTCTTCAGCGCCCAATACGCCTTGTGCTCTAACTCAGCCGGCAAATGACAAGGCTTACCAAAAACCAACTGATAAGGAGACATCCCAAGAGGTGTCTTATAAGCAGTTCTGTACGCCCAAACAGCTTCGTCTAACTTCAACGACCAATCCTTCCTTGAAGGATTCACCACTTTCTCGAGAATTCTTTTGATTTCACGATTTGAAACCTCCGCTTGACCATTAGTTTGGAGATGATAAGCAGTGGCAACACGATGCGTCACATTGTACCTTGCCATCATAGCAGTAAACTGACGATTACAGAAGTGTGTCCCCTCATCACTTATTATAGCTCTTGGAGTTCCAAAACGCGTGAAAATCTGCTTGTGAAGAAAATTCAGCACCACCTTAGCATCATTAGTTGGTAAGGCTTTCACCTCAACCCATTTAGACACATAATCCACAGCTAGCAAGATGTACTGATTGTTGCAAGACGAAATAAACGGTCCCATGAAATCAATTCCCCACACATCAAAGATCTCAACTTCAAGAATAGTATTCAGAGGCATCTCATTCCTCCTAGAGATATTACCAACCCTTTGACATCGGTCACAATGCATCACGAACCTATGTGAATCTTTAAACAGAGTCGGCCAATAGAATCCCGCTTGAAGTACTTTCTGAGCTGTTTTATCACCACCATAATGGCCTCCATATGTGGTAGAATGACAATCATGCAGAATACTCTCCGTCTCACTATAAGGAATGCACCTTCTCAAAATCCGATCCACACCAAGCTTGAACAAGAATGGCTCGTCCCAACGGTACCACTTCACATCATGCATAAACTTCTTCTTTTGAGCATAAGAGAATTCCGGGGGAATAACATTACTCACAAGATAGTTCACATAATCTACAAACCATGGCTCTTCACCTTGCACCCCAAAAAGTTGCTCATCTGGAAAAAATTCATTAATAAGAGATTTCGCATGTGAATCCTTACCGTGGTCCTCCAAACGTGATAGATGATCAGCCACCTGATTTTCCGTGCCCTTCCTATCCTTGATCTCCACATCAAACTCTTGCAAGAGAAGCACCCAACGAATCAATCTAGGCTTAGAATCCTTCTTCGACATAAGATATTGAATAACAGCATGATCCGTATACACAATCACCTTCGTACCAAGTAAATAAGATCTGAATTTCTCGAAAGCATAGACAACTGCTAGCAATTCCTTCTCAGTAGTAGTGTAGTTAAGCTGTGCATCATTAAGGGTTTTACTAGCATAGTAAACCACATGAAACATTTTATCCTTCCTTTGCCCAAGCACAGCTCCAACAGCATAGTCACTAGCATCACACATAAGCTCGAACGGTTCCTCCCAATTAGGTGCAGTAATAACAGGTGTAGTGGTCAACTTCTTCTTCAAGAGATCAAAAGCTGCAAGGCACTCATCATCAAATTTGAAAGGAACATCCTTCTCCAACAAGTTACACAAAGGTTTAGAAATTTTCGAGAAGTCTTGAATGAATCGCCGATAGAATCCTGCATGACCAAGAAAACTGCGAATTCCTTTAACAGAGATAGGTGGAGGAAGATTTTCGATTGTTTCCACCTTAGCCCGATCCACTTCAAGCCCCTTACTAGATACCTTGGGCCCAAGAATGATCCCTTCTTGCACCATAAAGTGGCACTTCTCCCAATTAAGAACCAAATTAGTCTCCACACAACGTTTCAATACCAAGCCATGGTTATGCAAGCACTCGTCATATGAAGTACCAAAAACTGAGAAGTCATCCATAAAAACCTCCACATTCGTGCCAATCATGTCTGAGAAAATAGCCATCATGCACCTTTGAAAAGTAGCAGGAGCACCACAGAGTCCAAAAGAAACTCGTCGAAAAGCAAAAGTACCAAAAGGACATGTGAATGTGGTCTTCTCTTGATCTTCCGGAGTAATGCAAATCTGATTATAACCAGAATAACCATCGAGCAAACAATAATACTCGTGTCCCGCCAACCGGTCTAACATCTGATCAATAAATGGAAGAGGGAAGTGGTCTTTTCTCGTGGCTTTGTTGAGCTTCCGATAGTCCATGCAAACTCTCCACCTTGTGACTGTCCGAGTAGGGATGAGCTCATTCTTCTCATTAGCAACAACTGTCATGCCTCCTTTCTTTGGCACGCATTGAACCGGGCTCACCCAAGAACTGTCTGAAATAGGATAGATAATACCAGCATCTAACCACTTTAGAATTTCCTTCTTCACCACCTCTTTCATAATAGGATTGAGTCGTCGCTGATGTTCAACAGTAGGCTTAGCTCCTTCCTCTAGCAGAATTTTATGCATGCAATAAGAAGGGCTGATTCCCTTGATATCTGCTATGGTCCAACCAATTGCTGACTTAAACTCCCTCAAAATTCGCAAGAGCTTTTCTTCCGCACTAGCTGACAAATTAGAAGCAATAATAATAGGTAATGTAGATGCATCACCAAGAAAAGCATACCTCAAGTGCTCAGGAAGTGGTTTGAGTTCAAGTGTAGGAGCTTCCTCAATAGATGGCTTAAGACGTCCCTCAGAATTTTTCATCTCTGCTAACCCAAGTGATTCAAAAGGCATGTCAAATCTCTTTTTCCAAGGAGCTGAATTTAACTGTTGTAATTGCTCGACTATATCTTCCTCTTCAAAATCAGCATCACCAACTAGAACCCTTTCCAAAGAATCAGACTTTAACAACTGCTCAAGCTCCCTAGTAACTGCAGAATCAACAAGATCCACCTTCAAACATTCTTCTTCATCTGAGGGAAATTTCATTGCATTGAACACATTAAAAGTGACATTCTGATCTTGCACCCTCATGGTGAGTTCCCCTTTTTGCACATCAATCAAAGTCTTTCCTGTAGCCAAGAACGGTCTTCCCAAGATTATGGGAATCTTCTTTTCTTCTTCAAAATCCAAGATCACAAAATCAGCAGGAAATATGAGTTTATCAACTTTCACCAAAACGTCCTCCACTATGCCTCTAGGATATGTGATAGATCGATCAGCCAACTGTAAAGAGATGTTAGTTGGCTTTGGCTCTGGTAGACCAAGTTGCATGTAGACTGACAAGGGCATGAGATTAATGCTAGCTCCCAAATCACACAAACACTTGCTGAAAGAAAGGTTGCCAATAGTACACGGGATGGTGAAACTCCCCGGATCTTTAAGCTTTGGTGGCAACTTTTGTTGCAGAACGGCACTACATTCTTCCGTTAGAGCAACGGTCTCTAAATCATCGAGCTTCAACTTACGAGAAAGAATACCCTTCATGAACTTGGCATAGCTCGGCATCTGTTCGAGAGCTTCCGCAAAAGGAATGTTAATCTGCAACTTTTTGAACACCTCTAAGAACTTAGCAAACTTCTTGTCCAAATTCTGCTTCTGGAGTCTTCTAGGATATGGTGGAGGAGGGTAGATCTGAGTATTCTTTGCAGACTGCTCCACAGAATTTTTAACAGGTTCCTTGCTCTTCTCTACGTCATCATCTACCTCATCCGCTACTAGATCAGATTTTCCATTTTCGGGCACTGCAGATTTTTCAACTTGCGGATTCTGCACTTCTTCATCTTCCTTAGCGGCTGATTTTGGATCTGATGTAACCTTCCCTGATCTCAATGTCACAGCTTTCACCTGTTCTTTGTTGTCTCTCCTACCTGGATTTGCTTCCGTATCACTAGGAAGAGTTCCTTGAGACCTACTAAGTAAGGCACTTGCAATCTGTCCTATCTGGGTTTCCAAGACTTTCTGGCCAGCTTTTAAGTTCTTTACTGCTATCTACACCTCATCTGATTTATCATTAGATGATTGCCCCATATGAGACTGGGGCTGTTGCTGCTGAAATCCAGGAGGTTGATATGGTGCCTTTGGAGCATAAGGCTGTTGATAGCCTTGATTGAATGGTTTCGCTTGCTGATAAGATTGTTGAGTATTTTGATTATTACTCCAGCTGAAATTGGGATGATTCCGATTATTAGGATGATAAGTGGCTGGAACTGGTGCAGCAGGTCTCTGGAAATTACTCACGAACTGTGCTGATTCAGAAGAGATAGCACACTGATTCGTCTCATGTGCACCCGCACATAGCTCACAAACACTAGCCACCTGTTGTACTCCATAATTTGCAAGAGCATCCACCTTCATAGCAAGAGCTTTCAACTGAGCTGTAATCATTGAAGCTGTATCAACTTCCAAAATTCCTGCTACCTTGCCTTGAGATAGCCTTTGGGTTGGATTTTGATATTCATTAGCAGCCATCATCTCTATCAGTTCATAAGCTTCATCATAGCTCTTTGCCCACAAGGCTCCTCCTGATGCTGCATCTAGCAAGGGCCTAGACTGTGCTCCCAACCCATTGTAGAACCCATTAATAACCATCCAATCAGGCATGCCATGATGAGGACACTTGCGTAGCATCTTCTTGTAGCGTTCCCAAGCCTCACACAAGGTCTCGCCAGATTGCTGTTGGAATTGAGTCAACTGGTTCCTTAATGCTGCAGTTTTTGCCATAGGGAAGAATTTAGTAAGGAACTTCTGAGCAAGATCTTCCCATGTAGTAATGGAACCAGGTGGCAAAGCGTGTAGCCAACTCTTAGCCTTATCCCTCAGAGAGAATGGGAAAAGCCTCAACCTGATAGCATCATCCGTCACACCATTACATTTGAAAGTATCACAAATCTCGATAAAGTCCCGAACATGCATATTGGCATCCTCCGTAGAAGCACCCCCAAACTAAACTGAATTCTGCACCATCTGAATTGTGCCAGACTTAATCTCAAAATTGTTCGCTACAATAGCTGGCCTAACAATGCTAGACTGGATGTCATTGAGTTTCGGCTGAGAATACTCCTTCAAAGCCTTAGCTGCTGCTGCATCTGCCATTGCTACTGTAGTTTCAGCTTCCTCGTTCTTATTCTCTAAATTCTCTACAAGATCGTCTTCCGCCAGTTCTTCCAAACGAGCTTGTAAGCGTGTTCGCATACAAACTTAAGTACCTGAAACACCACGAAACAAACAAACTAAGTAAGAATCTGAGTTAGTGAATGCTAACGACCACTGATGACAAGCACATAAACTAAAATAAAACACCGATGATCCCCGGCAGCGGCGCCAAAAACTTGTTATGCTATACTTACGCAAGCGCACGTAGTCACAAGTAATACAATTAAAGTTCGTTCCACAGAGATCTGGTTAAGTTTTACTCAGAAAATATGCCTATGCAACAATGTATGGTTTTAATTCACTGCTAAGAAAAATATCGAATTTAAGATTGATTATCTAAAATTAAACTAAAGTGCAAATTATAAAACTAAGAATTAAACAATTAACGAGGATTAAATCGAATTATTTATGTGAGAATAAACATGGAATCCTAGTTTCATCATCTACTTCACTTAGAGTTGCAGCCTTTAATTAAAACATGCGATGGTTTTGATATCTGATCGAATAACACGAAAAGAGTAAAAGTTACCTCTCGGTATACTAGTACCAATCTACGAATACATCCACAAAAGAGATAGAAGATGAGTAGGCACCTATTATGTTTAGACCCTATATCTCTATAGAATTTGAAAACATAAAGGTTGAAGCACAAGTTATCCACTTAGATCACATAGGGTAGCATAATATCTCTATTCATGCCACAAATCATGATGCTAAAACATCAACCTATCCTATGCTAGCATGGCAAGTTCTAAATCTCAAGATCCACTCTCGTTTAGCAAGCGATTAACATATTAGATATTCGCGACGCACCTAAATTCAATAAGCACAACCATACAAGGATATCAAGTATTCACCACACATAAATCTTTAAGGCATGCAAACTACTAAGCTACATAGATAAATCCACTAGGATCCCACGATAACGATTAGTTCATAATCGAACCTTTCGTCACCATGGGATTTGACGAAAGCATGATATAAAACAAGATAATGAAGATGAAGATGAATAAATCAATAATAGAATAAGGTTTAGCGAACAAATCCGGAAAAGTAACGAGCATTCAAAAGATACACCTAAACAAAGAGTACAAGAAAACTATGACTAGATCTTCTCGTCGTCACAATCTTCGCCTTGGCTTCTCTCTCTTCGTGCTCTGAACGAAATTAGTGTGTAGGTGATCGTGTAGGTGATTTTGATGTGCCCCAAGGTGTGTATTTATAGCCCCCAAGTGCCTCCTTGACCAAGCAATTACCGTCTTTGAATTAGAATAGAATTCCGGTAATTTTCCATCTTTGATTGGAATAGAATTGTAATTCCCCTGTTTAAATTGCATTCCAGAAGCTTCTAATCGTTAATAACAATTGCCATATCGATTAGGAGATGTTTTAAAGCAATTTCCCATTATAAATCAGATTCCAGGAACTTTCTGTCGGAGGCCCGCGCGCCCGCGCAGCCTTTCAATGCAAATCCCGTGCGCCCGCGCGGCTCAGCAAATCTCTCTCTTTATCGCGCGCCCTTCTTCAGTATAAATTCCACGCGGCCGCGCTTGGCTACTGCTCATGCAGACTGATTTTCTGTTAGTTTGCTGATTCTCTTCCACTCTCGATTGCAACTCCCGACACTTGTTCTCAAGACTTTAAAAACAACATATGACTACTAAAACTTCATTCATTCACCTGAAAATGCATCCTACATAATTCTCACAAGAACAGATTAAAACATAACAATACTTGAGATACAAAACATTAATTTAAGCCGAAATGGAACGATCCAAGTGGATATAAATCCACTTATCAATTGGAGTCGGTTATGTTCCGACGGGTTAGTCCATTTTATAGAAGAGATGCTGTCCGATTTTTGTTAGAATTATAATCGTAAAGCGAATAGTGTTGTGTTATAAACTACTTATAAACCAAAGTCATCTTATGTGTTAAGTGTTTTAGTGACATATGTGATTTACATGTTTTATGTTCCTCGTGCTCAAGTGCTTACTTTATTATACTTAATCATTTGATAAGTATAACCAGTGTGAGTTACATGTGTTAAGTGTTAACGCATTTGATATGGGTTGAAAGTAAGCCCTAAACACACATTTAATGATGTATTAAATGAACCTTGGATGGTCCAAAGTCAAAGCCCAGTTATGAGGCCCAAAACCCTAATTATGATAATAATTTCGTAATTAAATAAATCAGCCAACATTGGACTCCATTATTGAGTCCAATGAAGACCCGAATTCTTTAAGGAGTAATCCACAAGTCATATGAGTCCAATGCGAATCAGCCTTCCTCATGGAAGGATCCAGAAGTCTAAAACAGGTATCTTGCCCAGTAAAACACCAAACCCTAATTCCAAGGCCCCCCGAGTCCTATATAAGGACCTGATCCTTCACAAATAGAACTACGTTTTATTGGCTTAATTTTTGATATTTTCAAGATACGTAGGCATCTTGTGAGGACCTGAGTTAAGTCACGAAACACTTGATCAGCCATTAAAGCTCAAAGCTCTCCCTAGCCCTAGCATTCAATACGCAATAAATACACCCTACTTTTCGTTCCACAACAGCGTTATAAGGATCGTATGGGCAGAATAGGATTAGTAGTATAAGAAGTATAGTATACTAAAATAGTGATTATATATTAATGTAGATACGAAAGACGTAGGTCCTAGCAATCGAAGGAAGGCTAAAGCAGAGTGTTGCTATCTACCTGAGTCAAGTAACTCTGTCTTTTCTTAAAGTTCATATTCTTGAAACTGATATAGCTTGTTGATCCAAGTTTGCTTATCCTGTTTCATGTTGATCATAACTCTTGTTATAAACCTATCTTGCATGTACCCCAAACTATTATTGATAAACCTAATTTGATCACACATGTACCCTAAAATAGTATAAACTTTTTACTTGCTTCTTGACCTTAATGTATCTTAGAGACCTTCCTGATAAAATCTAATTGATTGACGGATAAACCTAATTCTACAAAACCTATGTCTGTAACCAGATAACCCTATGTTGACTTTAAAATTCCATATATCACAGTGTTGACCCAATCATTGACCTAAAGACTTGATCAATTAACCTAAGACTGAACCAGTTATATACTTTTGACATGTAATCTTGAATCACTAGACTATTTTCTGATCAATATCCTAAATGCCTTTGAGTTTATCCTAAGAATTTGGTTACCTTTCTTGATATACTTAAGCTCTGTAAACTTGACTTATTAACCTAAAACTAATCATGATACCCATCTTTGACCTTTGACCCTGAGATTCTTTTATTATTCCCTGATTAGTATCTTGAATACCTTTGAGTCTATTTCTTCATGATTCAGACTTGAAATTCTTATTCCTTTGATATTAGAAGACTTGATCAAACCCTTTGACTTTTATCATTGCAAATCAAAATGTTTTATAAGTTAAAGTGTTTTCAAAACTACAAGCTTTTTAAGCTTTACTGTTTTGAAAGGAATGTTTATTTAAATGGTTAGGGACTCCGTAAAATAGTTTCTACGGATTCCTAAAGATTGGAGAGGCGTAAGAGATCGGGTGATGCCGGTCTAGCCACTTTTCTGTTATTTGTGTTGTAGTTCTGGTGGGACCAGTCCAACACCTTTATAGGCCAATGTGTTGCCTCTTGTTAACTCAAATAATATTAATAAGATCAAATACCAACTCTACCAAAGGTGTACAAATACCTTTAGCAGCTGCTGACAATATAAATTTCTCTCTGTTTGCACTCTCGTATATTTACGATTACAAACCTCACGAACACCTTTTACAATGATATAGAGAGAGTATTTATAATGCTTCCTATCAACTAATCACAGAAAGATAATCTATACATGACAATGTTCTGCCGTCCAGTTGATAGTTTCCATCAATAGAAAATTCTTTCCTTCATAAAATCTTCTTGCTTGTTCCTCAAACAAAGATCCTGTTTTATAGCACTTGCCAGTTTCTGTAGCATCCATAATGACATCATCAATAACACGACTGATATCAGGATTCCATCTTACATCAGGATCTGACCATCCCATCAGTACTTGATCAGTAGTTAACTTGACATATCAGGATTCAATCTCAGTTCCTGACATGTAGTACTCGATGCACTATTCATTCCTGACTAAACTTTACAGATAACTGTCTAACACATATTTCCTATATAAAGTGCTAAATCCTTTATAAATCAGGATATACAAGAAGTATAAGTAAAATTCTATTCTTAACATCACAACTTATGAATTATTCCTAACAATCTCCCCCTATTTATGCTTTAAGATCTGAAGCATAAATCTGAGTTGTTGATGTCAAAACATATAACAATACAATCAGAATAGAATTTATGAATTCAAAAATCATGAAGTTAAGTACCTCCTCTTTCAGATATAGACATAGTATCCAGTACTTAAAAGAAAGAATTCAACTATTTGATGCTTCTTTTCCTTTACCACTTCCATGATGAGATTCACCTCTGTCACAATCTTTATCTCCCCTAGTTCTTCTTTTATCCCCAGTCTGTTGTTGTTGTTGTCTTCTTTGAATTATCTTTGTCTCCCCCTTTTTGACATCAGCAACATTAATTCCAAGAGATTCAGTAACAGAACAAATGAGATTCATCAGAACTGCTTGATTTTCCATAATAGTGACTTGGTTATCTTCAAGTGTTTGAAGTCTTGATTGAATTTCAACTTGAGATTTCTGAATATCTTGTAGAACTTCAGAATTGACTTCAATTTTGGAAGTGTTTGGAATATCTTCAGATTCAATTCTTGTAGAAGAAGTTGCCTATGTAGAATGATATTCAAGTAATAAAACTCGATTAGAGTTACAAACATCTTCATCTTTCTGATCTGAAGCTGCAATATGATCATCTTGTCCTTCACCAGTATTCTGTGTAATAACATCTTCAAAACCTGACTCCTCCTTAGATTGAGCAGATACTGTTGATGTCTTAATTCTTGTTGATATTGGTAGTACAAACAAAGGAATACTAGGATCATTAGGAATATCTTCTGGTACTAATGTTGTAGAAGTTTGTCTTAGCCTTTCACCTCTTCTGTTTATAATTCCTGCAAGCCTTTCTTTTTGCTTCTGAGCTTTAACTTCTGGCTTTGAGTTGTGCTTTGCTAAGTCATTCTTCTCATACATCTTGATAAAAGAATAAGTACCAGCATCCATACCAAGATTATTAGACCAAGATTCAGGAAAAACCTGATCCTAGAAATCAAACGATGGTGGTTCCCTAATTTTCTCTCCCTCACTATGGAGTTGATCATCCATACCCTCATTCTCACTTTGACTATCTAAAGTCAACACTCTTTCTACCTCTCCTTTTGCCTGGTCAGGAGCCAGCCGCTCTGATTGTGGATCAATATCCATCTTTTCAAGTGTATCACTCAAATTTGGATAAGTGCTCTCATGACCTAAAGAAAAATAGAGTTTAGAAGAAGTTTTTATACCTGAACTCGCATGGAGAGAGGGTTCCTCATTTGGCAAGGGGCTTGAGGTTTTCTCCAAGGAGTGAGCTGCTATAGTCTCTGAATCCTCACAAACATCTTCTTTCCTTCCAGAGACTACAGGCTCCAGTATACCACTTTCAGGTTCTTTACTAAACTCTGATGTCTTCAGTAATACTTCATTAGACACCATAGTTAGTACATCACCGTCTTTAACTGTTGTTTGCTGAGACACCCCCTCAAGGTGGATAGACTCTGACTGAACAATGTTTGTTTGATCTTCAAGAAAATCAGTCAAATTTATTCCTCCCATATCATAGGGTTTCTCACTTACAATTTCAGTCAACACAGAAGACCTTTCAACATCAGCTATCACAGCTCCTGAGTCATCCAACCTCTGACTAGATGGTTCTTGTGTTGCAGTGACCGTGATCTGATTTTCTCTACTATCCACCACTGGTGCAATAGTATCTTCTGTTGACTGCATTCCACTATCTACTTCCTCCAGTTGTTCACCGTAAGCTGAAGCATCTTCAATAATGACATCCTTGTCAAATCAATATGCATGAAGTGAATGAAGTGCAACATGCTTCGAGAGTCCAAATTTCTTGACTAATTGTCTTCTGACAGATACATAGAAATACATTTTCATTAAGTCAAGTCTTTGATGTAGAAGTCCATATTCATCTGAAAATAAAAGTTTTGGTACTCTTTCAACCAGAAAATCTAGAACAGGCTTTGAAAACTTCACTTTGAGAAAAATTAGTCCCATAGCCAGTCTGTATGATAATGTAGTTTCCCATGAAGAATCAATATCCATATCTCTATGGTCATTTACTGACTTGATTGTAGCTTCATTTGTAGAGACCTGCATGATATTAGTTAGACTAGACTCTGTGTGTGTAGATGACAATTGAATCTTTCTCCTTGTTCTCCTAGTATAGTGAGCAAAAGATTTATCCTGAGAAGACTCAAGAGGTGTAGACACAGAAGTGATCTTGGGATGAGATCCTTTTTCAATAGACACGGTCTTTTGAGAGACAGTATCCAGTAACTGTTTTCCCTTTTTAAGTACTACAGTCTTTTGAGAAACTGCAGCCTGGCTGTGACTAGGTGCTTCATCTCTTTGTCCTAGCTTAGAAAGTCGAATTGCAGCCTTCAATTCTTCTCTCTCAGCAAGAGATATATTATCATCATCTTCACTAGAACTACTACTACTTGACACAACAAATCTTCTCTTCCTTACAACTGATGTCTTTTGAGAAACACCGGAGGTTGGTTTCTTTGAAACAATAGGTTGTGGAATAAAAATTTGTTCTTGAATTATTTCAGAGACTATAATGTTTTGGGCTACTTGGGTAGACACAGGTGGGTTCTCCTCCAAATGAGATTCCTGAGCCATTGCACCACAAAAGAAAGAAGAATTGTAGAGAGTAGGAAGATGAGTTTTAAGAATTACCTGAACATGATGTGGATAATGAATTGCAGGTATTTCATCTAGATTCTTTTCATTGTCCTTCTTTGTAATGTCAGAGAAAATTCTCTTTTGCTGTACATAAGAAGAAACACAATGTTCTCTACCAAATCTAGCTTCAACATCAGGAATGAAATGGTTAATAAACATTTGCATAAATCTATGATAATAAACCATTTTCCTGTTTTGATCTCTTAACCCAAGTTTAATAATCATCTGATTTAAGATAATGTGACCAATGTTAATTACTCTGTCATAAAGCAAACTGTAAGCAATATGCGAAGTAACAGAAGTAATTTGATCAAAAGAACTACATTTACCAGTAAAGCATTTAGCTAATTGATCAAAGAAGAAAGACCACTCTTTCCTAAGATAAGATCTTCTTAACTGACTCATGTTATCAAAAGGTCCATTATAACCTAATGCAGTTAACATAGTTCTAACATCATCATCAGATGGTAAATTCTCATAATTCAAACTAACAGGTAAGTGAAGTACTGAATTAACAACAGATTTAGTAATATCAAAAGAATATTGTCCTAAGTGTAGAACAATCTTACCTGATTGACTCTGAGTAGAATCAATTACCTCAGCATTCTCCCAAGCTTGTGTAACAGCTGCTTGATTAATCTGTGGAGATGCTGTCAATGCATAACTTAATGGTCCATACGCTAGAAAGTCCATGATTGGGTGAAAATCAGTTGACACTCCTTACTTGTTGGTGATAGCTGCTACATGATTATTCGTCATAAAATCGAAGTCACCAAACTTGAAGTCTACTGATTTAGGTAATCTTCTTTGAGCTGCCATTGATTTTGATCTGAAAAGAACTTGAAAAATTCTTGAAATGGATTAGTGATTTTGAAAACTCGAAAGTGTTTTTGCTTTAGAGAATGTGAAATTAGAGAAAGCAATTACACGATTAGAGTTTCAAAACAAATATATTTCACAAATCTTTCAGACCACTATCCCACGTCGACACGTAGATTGACAGGTGTCATTCCCTGAAAAGTGCAGTTACCCACGATTTCTGGAAAATAAAATCCAAAATTGATTTTCATGAAATAAATCAGGGTATTATCAAGATAAAAATCAATACTGATCAGCTTCCCTAATCTGTTGTTATCTCCCATCAAAATAATCACAAAATGCAATGTGATTTAAAAATAATAATTCTCAAATCCTGATGGTCACACTTGAAATCCTGATCAATATCATCCTGATTCCAGAGACTTAAATGGAGTTTCCACGTAGCATTTTTTTTATTTATATCTGAAAAAGAAATAAACAATTAATCTGAACAAAATCAATTGGTTAGATATATTCGACATTTCTTGAAAATACAAGAAATACAGTCATACGCGATAATTAGCATTTGACTTCATTGATAGTTCCAAATGACTGTTCAGCTTCTCACGCCTTTCTATAAAAGAAACAGACGTCTTATGCCATTCTCCATAAACCTTTCAATTTCTTTTCTTTTCAATAATGATTCTCAAACCAAAACTCCATTCGAACCCATTCTTTAGGTTTTTCTCAGTCGATGAACATCCTGTTCTTGATCATCTCTTTGAAGAGACGACTTTTCTCATCGAACTAGTCATGGCTGGAGTAGATTTAGATAATATCCAGAGGTTTCTCCTAGAACTTCCATCTATTGGATACAATCTTCCCCTAACCTTCTCAAAACTTGAGGATGAAAAATTTGGCCGAGAGTCTGAGGTTGATCTTGATGAGAATGCTATACATTTAAGTTAGCTACTCTCATTCAAGTCGCCCAAACAAGGAATCCAAGAGCAGACGAGGCTGTTAAAATCCCCTGATGGATTTCTCGATGCTCCTTGTCCTGTATCTCAGAATCCATATCATTAGACAAGTATAGGATTATCAGTAAAAGTTAGACAAAAAGATGTTGTATTTCATTTCCATGTATGTAATGCTTTCAATTAATGAAAATACAATTTCTTATTATCTACTTGTCTTTTGATTTTATTGAATGATGTATAAATTATTAGTATGCAAATATTAAAACTTGCTGGCATAGACTTAACACATCACAGAATTAGATTACTACACAAAGTAAACGTCAAGATCTGAAACAATTTTTACAACCCTGATACTGACACAATACTGATGACGTCAACATCCTGATAACAATTCTAATCCTCATGATTATTAACAAGTCTATCATACTGAAATTTATCAAGGCAAAGTGTTATAGCTAAAGCATTTAACAATCAAATATAGATCCTGACAAGAATATCAAGTCTATAAGCTAAAAACAACATACCTTGCTACTTTTGCAGATGTTAAAGATCTAGAAATTTAACATTCTTAACTCACTTACTAATCTACTGAATGTAGCCTCATCAAGTGGTTTAGTTAGAATATCTGCAAGCTGTTTGTCAGTAGGAACAAAATGAAGTTCCACAGTACCATTCTCAATATGTTCACTAATAAAATGATACCTGACATCAATGTGCTTAGTCCTTGAATGTTGAACTGGATTTTCTGCAATTTTGATAGCACTAGTATTATCACAAAACATAAGAATATTACTAAGTGTCATACCATAATCCATCAACTGATTTCTTATCCAAAGGAGCTGTGCACAACAACTGCCTGCTACTATGTACTCAGCTTCTGCAGTTGAGGTTGAGACAGATTGTTGCTTCTTGCTTGCCCAAGAAATCAATCTGTTTCCCAAAAATTGACATGTACCTGTAGTGATTTTCCTATCTATTTTACACCCTGCATAATCAGAGTCTGAATAACCAATTATGGAGAAATCAGATTCTCTAGGGTACCACAAACCAAGATTTGGAGTTCCTTTGAGATATCTAAAAATTCTATTCACAGCAATTAAATGAGATTCCTTAGGATTACTTTGGAATCTAGCACATAAACATGTAGAAAACATTATATCTGGCCTACTTGCAGTTAGATATAACAATGAGCCTATCATGCCTCTATAACTAGTATTATCCACACTCTTTCCCTTAGAATCAGAGTCTAGTTTAGTGGCTGTTGCTATGGGTGTTTTTGCAACTGCACAGTCTTGAAAGTCAAACTTTCTTAAAAGATCTTTGATATACTTTGACTGATTAATGAAAATACCAGTCTCAGTCTGTTTGACCTGCAAGCCTAAGAAATAATTTAATTCACCCATCATGCTCATTTGATACTTAGACTGCATAAGCTTGCTAAACTTAGCACACAACTTTTCATTAGTAGAGCCAAATATGATATCATCAACATAAACTTGAACTAAAAGCAATTCACCTTTTATCTTTCTAAAGAATAGAGTTTTGTCAATTGTACCTCTTGTGAAGCCATTTTCAAGAAGAAATTTAGACAAAGTCTCATACCATGCTCTTGGTGCCTGCTTTAGTCCATAGAGTGCCTTGTCAAGTTTGTAGACATGATTTGGAAACTTTGGATCAACAAATCCAGGTGGCTGTTCCACATACACTTCCTCATCAAGTTTGCCATTTAGAAAAGCACTCTTTACATCCATCTGGTATACCTTGAATTTTGAATGAGCTACAAATGCAAGAAACATTCTGATTGCTTCCAATCTTGCTACAGGTGCAAAGGTCTCATCATAATCAATGCCCTCTTCCTGAGAATAACCCTTGGCCACCAGTCTTGCTTTGTTTCTTACAATCATACCAGATTCATCTAGCTTATTTCTGAAAACCCATCTTGCACCAACAATAGATCTATCTTTAGGTCTTGGTACCAGTTTCCAGACTTTGTTTCTCTCAAACTCACTTAACTCCTCCTGCATTGCAATTACCCAATCAGGATCCTGTAAGGCTTCTTCAACCTTCTTAGGTTCATTCTTTGAGAGAAAGCAACTATACAAGCATTCATTTTGAATTGATCTTCTAGTTCGAACACCACTATTTGGATCACCAATAATCAAATCTTCAGTATGATCCTTTGTCCATTTTCTAACAGGTGGTAGATTGACTCTGCTAGTCTCTCCCCCTAAGTTAGTTGTATCTCTTGTAGAAGAATTCTCTCTGCCTTCAATAACTCCCCTTTGATCAATAGAATCAGTAGATTCCATATTGCTGCTAGTTACTGATCTTTCCTCAGTAGACTCTGAAGGATCAGTTCCTGATGGAGTAGACTCTGAATAGCTAGTCTGCTCCTGATGATCACTGTGTTCTCTTTGATTTATTTTTTCCCCCTCAACAGTAGCATTCCTTTGAGAAGCAATACAAATTCCTTCTGGAGAACCTTCATCATCACTGGAGAGTATCTCAGAATTCTTCAGATTTTCAAATTCCAATTTGTCATGGCTCTCATCAGTTTGCAGAATTCCAAATTTCTTATCATCAAATGCAACATGAATTGATTCCATAACAATGTGAGTTCTGAGATTATAAACTTTGAAGGCCTTAGATGCTGAATATCCTAGAAAGATTGCTTCATCCGATTTGGCTTCAAATTTCCCAAGTTGTTCTGGATGAACTTTTAGGACATAACATTTGCATCCAAAGATGTGAAAGTATTTCACACTTGGTTTCTTTCCTTTGATCATCCCATAGGGAGTTTTTCTATGACTATTTACCAAGGTACAGTTTTGAGTGAAACATGCAGTGTTAATAGCTTCTGCCCAAAAATAGGTTGGAAGTTTTGCATCTGCAAGCATGGTTCTTGCTGCCTCTATGAGAGTCCTGTTCTTTCTTTCTACTACACCATTTTGCTGAGGTGTACCAGGTGCAGAAAACTGTTGAGTGATTCCATTGTCTACACAAAAGTCCTCCATTGTAGAATTCTTGAATTCTGTACCATTGTCACTCCTAAGTACTTTGACTTTGTACTCAGAGTTATTTTGAATATTCTTGACAAGTTCAATGATTTGCTGAGGAGCTTCATCCTTCTTGTGTAGAAAGAACACCCATGTGAACCTTGTGAAATCATCTACTATTACTAGAGCAGATCTTTTTTTGCTGATAGACATAATGTTTACTGGACCAAACAGATCAAGATGTAGCATGTGAAATGGTTCAGTAATTGAATTTTCAGTCTTGCTCTTGAAAGTGGTTCTTCTTTGCTTTCCAAGCTGACATGCATCACAAAGTCCATCTTGCACATAATTTGCCTGAGGTAGGCCTCTCACCAGATTATGCTTAACAAGTTGATTAAGCTTCTTGAAGTTGAGATGTGAGAGTTTCTTGTGCCAATTCCAGCTTTCATTACTTGTTGCTTTGCTGTAGAGACATCTAACAATTCCTTTAGATGTATCACTTAAGCTGGCTTCATATATGTTACCATGTCTTTGACCAGTTAGAACAATGTCTCCATTTTGCATATTCAAGATTTTGCATCCTTCTCTGTCAAAGATTGATTTGTAACCTTTATCACCCAGTTGACTTATGCTTAAAAGAGTATGTTTCAAGCCTTCAACCAGTGCTACATTTTCTACGATGACATTCCCCAAAACAATTGAGCCATATCCCAGAGTTTCTCATTTGTTGCCATCTCCAAAAGATATTACTGGGCCAGCTTTCCTCTCAAAATTTGTAAGCAGGGACTTCTTTCTAGTCATATGTCCAGAGCATCCACTGTCCAAGATAATTGAATGCTTCTTTCCTCTGCCCTGCAAATAAAAAGTAACTAGTTAGAATTTTTTAGGACCCAACTTTGATTGGATCCTTTCTTACTAGATTTAGAAACAACATGCTTTGAAGATTTTGCTTTTACTTTACCTGTTGCAGAGTCAACCTTAGACTCTGATTTCACAAACTGTTTGTGACTAGGAGTTTCAGATTTCAGAGAATAATAGTCATAATACAGTTCATGATATTCTCTACACATGTAAATGGAATGAAGTAAACTACCACAATGATAACAAGCTTTTTGTGGTTGGTATTGAATTTTCTGAGTCTTGGGGAATCTGGACTCAGTTTTCCAAGAAGGTTTTTGATTGCAGTCTAGGGCCAAATGATTATGATTTCCACACTTATAGCATTTTTTCCTAGGTGCATCAGGTACATTCTTGTAACTATTTTCTTTGTTAATACCTTCTTTTCCATTCCTATTTCTTTTGATCTTGCTAGACTCTGAAAGACCATCTAATCTCTGTTTCAACTGAGACTTAGACAGAAACCCTATGTTTACATTCTTAGGTTTCTCTAACACTTTCTCATCTGAATTACTATTGTTAATCCTTTTGTGTACAACAGGGGTACCTTTTGAATTAACAAATTTAACATGATTAGGTTCAGAAACAATTTTCTTACCTTCAGATTTAGATGTGCTAGCTTCTATTTTACTATTATCATTGACAATAGCTACTTTTTCTTCTTGTCTAGCCTTATCAAAACCTAAACCATTAACCTTACCACGAATTTCATTTTCGGTGATTTCTTGTGTCTTTTTACCAGAAATGTTAATGGTCTTAATCACATCTTTCTCTTCCTCTAGTTCTTTTCTGACATAGTCATAAGCCTCAAGAATAACACTGTAATCATGCTTAGCTTTGTCAGAACTTAAATTGTATTCTTCCATTTGAATTAACTCAGATTTAAGAAAATTATTTCTATCAACTAATTTATCATTCTTAACCTTAAGTTCATCTCTTTCACAAGTAAGAATTCTAAAATTAGTCATAAGATTCTTAAACTCAGCATGGATAGATCTAATTTCATCAGAATTTAAGTTATCAAATGAATCAAGAGAGTGAAGTGATACCTTAACAGAGGATGGAGAAGTTTTCTTTGGAGATCAAGGTTTGTCTTAAACATTTGCCATCAGTGCAATGTTGTCATAATCCAATTCATCTTCAGAATCACTGAAATTAGCCCAATCCTTCTGTGTGACCATAAGTGCATTACCCTTTCCTGAATTCCTAGGCTTCTTACACTCACTAGCAAAGTGTCCAAGCTCGCTGCAATTAAAGCACTTGATCTTGGCTTTATCAAGCTTGACAATTGTACTTTTGCCTTTGTCACTCTTCTTCTCCTCCTTCTTTTGAAAAGGTCCTTTGCTAAATCTTCTCCTGTTGAATCTTCCTTTCTTGAAAGCTTTAGCAAACATAGCAAAGAGTTCCTGCATCTCAGATTCAGAATCATTGTTGTCAGAGTCCATATCAGTAGTCTCTGACTCAGAACTTTCTTTGCTTTTCTTCTTCCTTGAGTTCTTTACAGCAATCTCTTCATGCTGTTCTTCCGGAAGCTTCTTTAATTCAGATTGAGCAGTAAGTACAACAGTCTTCATCTTTACTTCACTCCTGCTCTTCTTCTGCTGTTTGTCAAGTTCATAAGCTCTCAGTTTTCCATACACTGCCTCTAATGATATCTCATCCAGATCATTAGCTTCCTCAATCGCAGATATCTTCTCATTGTAGAAATCAGGCAAAGCTTTCATGAACTTTGTATTCATATCCTCCAAGTCATAATATTTACCATGCATGGCCATCTCATTGATGAGTTTTGTAAACCTATCAAAGGTATCAGTAAGTGACTCACCAGACTTAGATTTAAAATACTCATACTGTTGTATAAATAGTGTCCTCATATTCTTCCTGACAGGCTTAGTTCCTTCACAGTGAACTTTAAGATTGTCCCATATATCCTTAGCAGTTTTACAAGAGAGAACATAATTAGTGAGAACAGAATCAAGACTGTTAAATAATATGTTTCTCACTTTATCATCTATAAGAACATTCTCCTTGTCCTTATCTGACCACTCAGATTTTGGCTTCTCTGCTGTATGTTCTGGAACAACTTGACCATCAACAGTTGCTTGTCCAACAACCTTAGTTGGGATAAAAGGTCCATCTCTGATTCTGTCAAGATAATCAGGATCTGTTGCTTCCAGATGATGCAACATCTTTACTTCCCATAGAGTATATTCGTTTCTCTTGAGCATAGGAATCTTAGTATTCCCATCCTTGTAACCAGACATGATTGCAGATCTTTATGATTATTCGAAATCAACCTTCTCTGATACCAATTGTTAACTCAAATAACTTGTAGAAGGGGAGGTTGAATACAAGTTATATAATCGTGTCTGATTTTTGCTTGGTTATATGAACAAGAATAAACGAATGAATCAAATTCTGTTTGTATTAATAAGATCAAATACAAACTCTACCAAAGGTGTACAAATACCTTTAGCAGCTGCTGACAATATAAATTTCTCTCTGTTTGCACTCTCGTATATTTACGATTACAAACCTCACGAACACCTTTTACAATGATATAGAGAGAGTATTTATAATGCTTCCTATCAACTAATCACAAAAAGATAATCTATACATGACAATGTTCTGCCGTCCAGTTGATAGTTTCCATCAATAGAAAATTTTTTCCTTCATAAAATCTTCTTGCTTGTTCCTCAAACAAAGATCCTGTTTTATAGCACTTGCCAGTTTCTGTAGCATCCATAATGACATCATCAGTAACACGACTGATATCAGGATTCTATCTTACATCAGGATCTGACCATCCCATCAGTACTTGATCGGTAGTTAACTTGACATATCAGGATTCAATCTCAGTTCCTGACATGTAGTACTCGATACACTGTTCATTCCTGACTAAACTTTACAGATAACTGTCTAACACATATTTCCTATATAAAGTGCTAAATCCTTTATAAATCAGGATATACAAGAAGTATAAGTAAAATTCTATTCTTAACATCACAACTCATGAATTATTCCTAACACCTCTTGGAAACCCAAGCTATCCTAATGAAAGGATTAATGTCCAGAGGGACTTCGTGTCCGGTATGGGGACTTTACGTGGTTGATCACCGGTATTGTCCGTGTCGTGTAAATCCTCCAATCAGTTTTTAAAGTGCATGATTATTTTAAATGCTGTGAAATGACATTGGTTTACCATTTGAAATGTCAATTGCTTTACACATATTCTATTATCCATTGCTATCTTGTCAATCAGTTGATATCCTGTTATTATCAAGTGCTAGTACTATTTCCATTGTTCTAGATATTCATTTTGCTATCCTGCTATTATTGAAAGCCAGCTTTATTCCTGTTGTTATCAGTTATATAATTCAGTTACATGCTGAGCGTTGGCTCATTGTTACTTTATTTCTAACCCTTTTGACAGTAGCTTGATATCATGGTACGTACAATTCAGACTCCGAGGAAGCGCACTTCTTTTAACCCTATTATGATTTCCTTTGAGTTGCCACCACATGTAGATGCACAAACAACTCAGTAGAGAGGATTTTGAGTTAGTTATGAGAACTGGTAGTGAGAACATTTGAATTTGGTTATGTAATAATAAGTCAGTTAGATTTTGGCTGCTTGTTTTATACCATTGCATGTTAAAGATCCAGGTGAGTAGAGTTGGGGTCAGTCAGCATGCTATATTTATATTTACTTATTTTTAGGGTGTATGTATCTAGTGTATTAGTGAATCCCCGATCTAGACCCCAGACTGGAAGAGCGTCACACATGTATTTATGAGATGCAACATTTATCTCTCACTCGCCCTTTCTCCCCAGAGGATGTTCTTGTCACGATGAAAGGACTTGCTAAGAATAAAAGTTCGGGCCCAGACGAATTTACACCTGAAGTTTTTGTAGTAGCCTGGGATATAGTTGGTTTGGATGTTACTTCGGCCATTTTGCACTTCTTTAACACTCTCAGCATGCCTCGTATGGTAAACACGGTAGCCATTGCCTTGGTACCTAAAATTGAAGGTGCATCTAAGATGTCTCAATTTAGACCAATTTCGTGTTGTAACACGGTGTATAAGTGTATTTCTAAATTACTTACTGCGAGATTAAAGACTATTATGCCATCTATTATCTCTCTTAATTAATCAACCTTCATGCCTAAGCAGTGTATTGGAGATAATGTTATGTTAGCACAGTTGATTTACAGAGATTATCACACTAATAAAGGTGTCCCAAGAAGTGCTATAAAGCTAGATGTTCACAATAAGCCTTTGACACTTTGAACTAGAATTTTTTATTTGAAACTTTGGCCCGGATGGGATTCCCAGCGACTTTTATTGATTGGGTTAAAAAGTGTATTACTTGCTCTATGTTGTCTGTTAAAATAAACGGAGCACTAGAGGGGTTCTTTGAGAGTAAGAAGGGGCTAAGGCAGGGGGACCCATTATCGCCATACATGTTCGTTCTTGCTATGGAGGTATTGACAGCCTATTTCAAGCATGATCTCTCTTCTAATATCAATTTTTCGTATTACTGGCGTACTAAGGAACTACAGCTCTCCCAACTCAAATTTGCAAACGATCCGTTCATATTTTGCAAAGGTGACATACCTTCTATTAATGCAATGGTTAGCTCGGTTACTAGACCCTTCAAAAAGTAGTTGCTTCTTCTGTAATGTGCCTAGTAATATCATTAATGATGTTATCACTATGACTGGGTTTCAGTGCAGCACTTTTACAATCACTTACCTTGGACTACCTCTGATTACTAGCAGACTTAAATCCCAGGACTGCTCAGCTTTGATCAACCGTTTATGCTCGCGTATCGAAAACTGGACATCTCGGTTTTTAAGGCTTTCTAGTGAGTTGCTGCTCATAAAATCAGTATTATTCAACATTCAGGATCATTACTGGGCCTCTTATCTCTTCCTCCCTAGTGGAGTCCTCGATAAGATTCAGTCTTTCTTTTCGAAGTTTCTATGGGGGACACTGTAAATGCGTCTTGTCAGCACAAAGTCTCATAGAAAGATTGTTGTCTTCCTAAGGCGGAGGGAGGGCTTGGTATTCGGGATTTAAAAGAATGGAATAAATCTGCCATCTTCTTCCAGCTATGAAGAATTACTAAGCCACATGCCGATTCACTTTGGATCCTTTGGCTTCATGAATGTTTTCTCAAAAACAAGCATTTTTGGTTAGCAAAAATCCCATCTAGTAGTCCCTGGTGCATAAAGGAAATAATGAAAGCAAGGAATGAAGCAAAACAATTTCATTCTTATAGAATTGGTAGCTAGACATTCCTCCTTCTCTTTGTGGCATGATGCATGAATTGATCAGGATTCCCTTAAATGTTGGCTTTGAAGAACCGATTATTAACGAAGGATAGAATGATCCGTTTTGGGCACAACGTCAACCTCACTTGTGTGTTATGTCATAGCAGGTTGCAAAAAGTTGTTCATATCTTCGTTGAATGTCCTTATACCATCTTGGTCCTTAAAGGTAGCCTTGTTCCTTTAACCCGAATTTGGTCAAAATGGCAAGCTGACAACTTCACTGTAACAATAGAATTCACAGTAATGGTCTGTCAATCAATGCTGACAAAATGATGCATCTTGCAAAACGTATGGTGCGTGAGAAAGTCTGCTCTATTAAATCTTTTCGGAAACAAAGGGATAATAAATTATTTCGTCCTTCAACTTTATGCTGTTTTTGGTTTAGGTCCCTGAACTATGAAAAATAATATACGGATACCTAAACTTTTAAAATTTCTGATTGACATCCTTCCTTTCGCGGAATTAAGTGAAAATTTAACATGTTAATCTTCGAGTGATTATAAGAACATGGGTGGTGAAAGTTTTCAATTTCGAGTTCACTAACATATGCAAATCTGCAGATTTGAGTAAGTTTTTTTTCGTGTTCTTGAAATTAAAGTACAGATTTCTATATGTTAATGAATTCGAAATCGAAAATTTTCACCACCCATGTTCTTATAATCACTCGAAGATTAACATGTTAAATTTTCACTTAATTCCGCGAAAGGAAGGATGTCAATCAGAAATTTTAAAAGTTTAGGTATCCGTATATTATTTTTCATAGTTCAGGGACCTAAACCAAAAACAGCATAAAGTTGAAGGACGGAATAATTTATTATCCCTAAAAGTCTGCTCTATTAAATCTTTTCAGAAACAAATTAGAAAGGATCCCACCCTAAGCAGCTGTCTCTACTAGTTTTTTAAAAGTTGTTTGTTGACATCTTTAAATAGTGTCTGGAGTAGTGCTAGAGATCCCAAAATAAGGTACAAAAAATTGTCACCAAATGACATGGCATGCTGATGTGGCAGTATGGGTTATTTTGATTGGTTTTGTTGGTGTGAATACAGGGGGCCCATTTATTATTATAGCAAATCAGAATCTGCCATGTGTATTTGGGGAAAATTTTGGGAACCAATTTTGGTATCCCTAGCATTATTCTTATCAGGCTTGTCTTTATAATTGGTGTTTTATATTTGTCGGCTTGGTAGCCATGTTTCTAGCGGGATATGCCCCTTGATTATGTACCTTTTTTAGACTTAATACATTTCTCAATTAGCAAAAAAAAAATATATACTTCAATTCTAATGTAGTTAGTTACAAACGATGATGTTATATTTTTTTATAATTTTATTTAAATGTATAATTTTTTTTTATAATATAGAAAAAATCAAAAAAAAATTAATTTTAATATTATATAAATTAATCAGTTGAATCTTTTAACTTTTTATATAGAGAATTATAAATACTATTTACTTGTAAAATTTATCCCAATACTATAAAATCTATAGTATCCAATTTCTTATAAAATTTATCCTTGTAAAATTTACTTTCTTATAACTTGACTGACATATTATTATTATGAGGTCATATTGAGATAGAATTTTTTATAACTTTCATGATATTACCTTAAAACTCTATGTCAACCCATGATGATGTCTTTTGTGGAAGTCTTGTATATACCTTTGCAACAAGTCGTAAAGTAAACGTTAAGTCTAACTACTTTGCTAAAAATCACTACACCATAAAACAGATACAACAACATCTGAAATACGTTGCAATATGCCCTAAATTCGTTGCAATAGGGTCTATGGCAACGATTATTGAAAAATCAGGCGTATCGTTTGCTCTGGTTGCCATAGGTACCTTATGGCAACGAATTTAGTACCATATTGCAACGTTGAATCATCGTTGCTGTACGGGTATATGGCAACGATTTAATGACTATAGCAACATGTTTAACACCGTTGCAATATCTTGGAGGAGTTATGACTTACTTTTTGTAACGATTTCTTTTGTGTTATTTGTTGCAATACATAGACTAAGGCAACATATATATGCCCAATTGCAACGAATTTTGAATTAAATGCAATCAAATATTTTAAAGAATATGACATATATGGCAACATTTATGTAACTATTGCAATGCTAAATAAAAAATCTGGCATTAAATTTAGATTTTATAAACATCCACAAATTTTAATTGGTATTTCATAACCAACCAACCAAGCAGTTCAGTTCCAACTTCCAACATCAATACACAAAATGACCAAGTTCAAGCAAAATAACTAAGTACAAGTGACACACAATCTAACTTAGTAATACATAAACCTAAGAATAAACATTTTGTAAACATGAGTCATGGCCTATCATCATGGTGTTGCTTCGTCTTCCTCTTTCTTGCTCCCCTTTAGTTTCCTGGAAGGGTATCTTCGTTTTCAAGTAATTAGATTGTGATGAAGAGCTAGTACTGGTTCCATTAATTGCTGCTTCCTAGGGATTACTAACAAGATTCTTCCATTCTGAAATTCTCAGCTTCTTAGAATCAACATAGCGGCTTCTCATGTACCTGCGAAGTATGAAATAGTAGAATAATGAGCTACTGGGGTCATAGAAAGTAAATACAGATTAGAGCATTTCTCAAGTGATGACATCTTAATTATCATTTATCAGATCAAATTTGAGACGAGAGTACTTACTGAAAACCTATTCTTCTCTACTTCCACCAATTACAGAGGAAATGGGTTTGTATCCTCAACAGCGCCACAAGTGTATCCTGGTCCTGGTGCTAATAAAGGCTGACATATCTACAAAATGCAAGAAAGATAAAGAACTATGGTGAATGTCAATAATGCTCACTTCAGACACTAAGCATATATCATATATGAGCTAAACATGAGCTAAAAAGAAAGTTACTGGATCCATTTGACAATAGCATATATCATATATGTTGTGATGTATAGACCTTTTCCATTTGAAAAAGAAAACATATATCATATATGAGCAAATAAGTTACTGGATCCAGTAGCATGGTTAGCAGAAGACATGCAACTTTGTCATAGCCCATAGGAAGAAGAAAAGATAAACGATTCATAAAATAGTGGTCCATATTTACCTTCATATACATATGATCCTCATCCATGTTAGCTGAAATCTATTGCCAATTCGAAATATCAGGCCATCATTATCCTCTTTTACAGCTTCAAATTTATAGTCAGATTTCTAGAACCATAGTTTCTATAACACTGAGGATCAGGGATGAAGAACTAAATTAGGAGATACATAGATTATAAAAGTTAGAGAAAACACCTTCAGCTTATTAATGATGTAAGTGTTTGTTCCACTTTTTGTTAGAGTGTCCTCCTTTACCAGCTTGTCCATAACTTCTGAAACCAGTCACAATGAAATAGAATAGTTAAATCTGTCCAGGAAAAAGTTGCAAGGTAGATGCCTTGTTAAGAAATACAGATGAGATCAATAAAAACTAAAAAGTGATGAGTATTAGCCAATCGAACTTTTCAACAATAAGAACAGCCCTTTAGGAACCTGGCCACTTGCAGATTATTCATTGTCAATCAAACAAGTGAAATATACATTAAAATTTAAAGGGGAAGAAATGAAAATCTACCATTCTCAATCCTGTCTAATACAAAACCACCCTGTCAAAAAAACTATAGTTAGTATGGGACAGAAACTGCAGTAAATAGTTTGAGAGTTGCATGCTTCTTTTAATTTGTCACCCATACGTACAACTTCCACGTTAACATAATGGAAGTACCACGTACTAGCTCGAAAATATTAGACTAATATTACAATAGAAAAACATCATACTGCTTGTCAGTTGTCATGATATTGATATGCAATTAACCGGCTTCAGACTTACATTAAAATTACGCCTCCAAGTGCTTGAAAAGTAAGGATTTGAGCTGTTCATAGATCCTTCAACGATAACTTGGATGCTCATCATATCTCCAAGTTCAGCCATTAGTTTTTTGCTCTGTACAATGACTAGTAAGTGGTGCATAAAGCCATCACAAAATTTCAGTAAATAAGTCTCAAAACATATACCTCAACAAAAGCAGGCTCGAATCTATAATTTTCAGCAACTGCCCATATTGGTTGACCAGGAACTTTTGCACAAATAGAATTATAGCATGACAGTGCAGTTTTTGCCTCTCTCACGGCTGCATAAACAAGACCGCTTAAATGTTTTATTACAAATGTGTAATTCTAGGACTTCTGTTATCCTATTATGTAGTAATAATAATTAAGGTTCATTCTAAAAGTCCTAGTTGGAAATCAAACAAGGAAATAAAAGATTTTAAGGTACCCAAATTCCTATCAATTGGCAAATTAATGGGATATTCACAACTCTCCAGAGTAAATAAGATTTGTGGTATCCTAAGGTGACATGAGGTATTATGCTTTGTGGTTATGAGAGTAGAGAAGGAATGACAACAGAGCGATGATGATGATGAATGGGGCAAGACTAATGGGTGAGAGAAAATAAGGTTGGTGGTGCTGGACATGTGAGTGGAGAAGAGAAGACAATGGGAGAGCAGATAAAAAAGATGAGGGAGTTGGAGAGGTTAGAGATGAAGCGGCAAGGACAGGAAAACAAGCAGGAAGGGTAGTAATTTGATAAGGACCCTGTTAATGATAATACAGTTTTTGAGCTTTGTACATAAATTACTCCCCAAACTGTTAGATTTATTCTCTTTTCGTTGTCTCCTACTTTCAAAGATAAAGATGCTGTGCAATGGTTTGATGGTCCTTTCACACTCGAATATCAGCTCAAAACACATGAACCTCCTCAGACCTCACTTTACATTTTGTCACCTTATTCCAATAACTATGGACTCAAGAATGTAAACTTGATCAGGGATGGATTAAAGAGAGAGAGTCTTTAGCTGTGATTAAAGAATGTCACGTTATTAACTTCATTTAATATGTTCACAGTTTCGGGGTTCGAGGCGGTTCGGTTCTCAACTAAACTTTGTAGAAATTAAGTTCGAGGGGTTCGAGGGGTTTAAGACATGTGCCAACCTAAGGCACAGACCTTGATTGTGAAATTAAGTTCTAATTTACCTAACTTTTAGACACCTATGCTTACACTGCAAAACTTCCCAGCTTGTCGGATGACAAGGTTTTGCAAAAACTTCATAGTCAGATGTTATTATAGTAGAACTTTGCTGAAGAAATAAAGATAGAGATCAGAAGCCGTAAGAGTGGTGCTGCAAAGTTTGGATTGCTCGACGAATTATATGCCGACTAGCATCAAAGATCTATTACGACTTACAACTATACTTCTACTGAAAGATAAATTAAACACACGAAGTTTTAACAAGTATCAGAATTACACACATATATACATAGACATATATGAGAGGAGATAAAACTAATAAGCAAAATTAATTTAAAGCAAAAATTTGAAATACCTTGAATCCCAAATCCAAACCTAAAAATCGAAACCCCAAATTCGGAAGCGTAGACTGCAGATAACCAAATCGTAGATTTCAAACAATCCAATATGAGAGGAGAACAATTAATCGAACCCTAAACTCAAATCCTAGATGAGTTTCAAATCCAACCCTTAACCAAATCGAATCGAGAAGCATGAGGGAGAGAATAGCGAGAGAACAGAGCAGCGAGAGAGCAGAGCAACGAGAGAGTAGAACAACGAGAGAGAAGAACGACGATGAGAAATTGATGGCAAAAGAACCCTAATTCGCCTCTTTCTCCTCTTTTTCCTCTTCAGTGCATTTATGTGTTTTTATCAAAGTGTTTTGTAAATGGGGTTGTGAATGTATTTGTTTAGGTTTATTGTTTTGTTTTTCTTTTTCTTTTTTTAATCATCCCGCTTGTCTTTATGAGCCGGGAAAAAAATTTAGAGAGCCCGCTTCTTTTTAATTAGCCCGCCAATACTTTTAAGCCCAAAATTCTGGTTCTACAGCAACGTTTTCTAATATTGTTGCTATTGATATCAAGTTTTGTCTAATGTAACAATTTCTTAATTCAATCGCAACGCTTTTAAAAATCGTTACAATAGCTTCGAAATTGTAAAAAAAATTGAGGAAATAGCAACGCTTTTTTTCAGAGTTGGTTACAAAATCCGTTTTATGGTGTAGTGAATATTAAATACATTAGATTAGGTAATAGATATCTTGACCTTAGGCCGAAAAACAAAGTTTGGTACAAATAAAGTTTTAAAAAAATAAAATAACATGTGTAAAATAAAAACACAAAATCTAAAAAGTTTTTAAATAATAAAACCAACCATATTGTAAACATAACACACACATCACTCTTTGGGGCACAATTGTAAGAACCCAGATTTTTGGGTAGAATTAAAACTTTTTATTATGTATTGATGTAAGAGTGAACAGTGGTTACAACTACAATGTAATACTGGTTTTAATGAATGAATAATGAAAGGATATAGATTCCACGGTTATATGTCTGAAGGATGCTATTGGGTGATAACTTAGATTAGAATAATCTATCTCCTAGAAAGTTAAGATAAGATTCCCTAAAGAGAAATAGATACCCTCATATCATCCAGATCGATATCGGTTACAAGTACGGAGGTTCCATGAAAGAGTTAAGGAACGCTCGAGGAAGCACAAAGATATTTTCTAAGTACCAGGACTAAAAAAGAGAATAAGTGATGAATAGTGTTTTTGATCGAAATTAGAATATTATGAGATGACACTATATAGAAGTATCCGGAATGGATTTCTGAGTTCGTATTAGTGATCCAAGGGGAAAATAAGTGTATGTAAAACCTGTCGGATTCTGAAGAATAGCACTTTTATTTTCTCCGAGATTTTCCCTAGACACTGAAAGACTTAAGGATTTATTAAGAGGATTTAAGGAATTTAAATGCAAGAATTATAAAGGAGGAATATGAATGGAAGTATTATTATTAAGAAGGTTTCCGGTAAAGCCCTAACTAAAAATCCTTGAGTTATTCTTCCGAACGGTCAACGAATTGAGCAACAAACGTACAAAAGAGCAAGCAGAGAGCAAGATGCATGCATGTGCAAGTGATAAATATCTAAGCAACCAAGTGATGACTCAAGCAACTAGCATACTTAGGAATCAAACTAGTACTTAGAAATCAAACCAATGCTTAGTTTGTAACCATCCAATGATCAACACATGTCTTGCAAAATACATCATTCCATGCATCATCACTTTAATAAAGTGAACAAAAGATGAGATATTATTCAAGACACCACTTTATGCATTATTGTTCAAAAAATCAACCAAGCAAACTCATCCTCTCCCAAGAACAAAGCCATTCGGCTTTCTTGATAATTCAAGAATTAAAATCCATCTTCCCACCATTGTTTGATCTCCAAACTTTTACCATAAATCTTATATTTCATAAAAATGATACCCTAGAAATATTAGCCTCAAAATCCATTGTTTCCATTTTCAATAAAATCATCAAAGTCTAGGGTGAATAGTAACTTCAAGAACAAATCTTGGTTTTCTTGATTTCTTGGATGATCCAAGCTTGGTTAAGGATAGACATGGACTATACAAGGCTTACCAAGGGCTTTAACACTCTCCAAGGAAGGTATAAACCTCATGAACCCTAGATCTTACTTTGGGTATATGCTTGTTCTTGATGGATCTAAGTAGTTATGGTGTTAGTATGTTAAAAGCATGATTATGATTGGATTTCGGTAGAGGTTAAAATAGTTAGATGAACAGAAAGGCATTTCTTGGCCTTAGTTCATGGTTAAATAGCATGTATATGTTGTTTGGAATGGAAACTATGATTATTGGAAAGTTTGGAATTTAGAAAGATTCGATTTATAGCCGTCGTAATGCCCGATTTTTGTTAAACCTTAAGTAACCGTGCATCACAGTAGCTTTAACTTACTGTTAAGCTTCGATTTCTGCCATAATAAGCTAGATTAGGTTATAAGCTTCGTTTTGATATAAAGATCGTATGAAATGGAATTACGGTTTAGGAGTTATGATTAAATTCGTAAAAGTGGTTCGAAACCGTAAACGAAAGTTTGTAACTGAAATTGGAATCCCTTAACATGACTAAAGTTAGTGATGAATCATGGTAATTAAATATTAGAGGTCATAAGGAAGGCGTGAGAGGAAACCACAAGTAAAATTGATCATTTTCTGATTTTATAAAAATGTTCGAATCGAGGTTAAGTGCGAAGAAACCACTTTTCGGACGTAACACTATTCACTAAAAGCTCCTGCCCTGTTTTGGCAAAAATACGAAAAATTAATCTTCTGACCTAAGTCCAATTTTGAGTTAGCTACCTTCTAGACATTCTCTATATCATGTACGCGAAAACGGTGCGTCATTTGAGTTGACGGTTACCGAGTTATGAACGTTTTAGTGAAAGAGGTGCGAATAGTAAAGATCCGTAGTTGACTGAACTTCGAAAATACATTTCACCTATCTAGACCCGTGGCTTCGAATTGGAAATTTTATGATAAATATTACAAATACCAAAGATGATTTTAGAAGTGGTTTCGTAATTAAATACGTTTCCAGTAATTTATTAAAAGTGTTGAAATACGAGTCACGGAGTAGTAATTCTCAGAAAAGTCAACTCTATGGGTACTACTTTGGCCACCCATTTTGGCGAGATTAAAAGAGGAATCTCGAGTCGACTAAAACGTAAAACTTGTTAAGAATTAACAAGATGACATATTGCTGCAAAGAACGAGGCTATAAATGATTAAGTGAGAGGTACGAAAGATCCGACATTAAGGATGGATTTGAGAAGTGATTTGGACTAAATTTACGACTTAAGAGTTCGTTAATTAACATGGACTTCGTATGAGTCTAGGGAAACCCCGTAGTGCCTTGTTTGTTAATTGCTTTAGTGCTTAAGCATTAAGTATAAGTGCAATGACGTGCCTTGATAACGGACGAGTGTCGGATTATAACGTTATTAATAAGGGTTATGTTAGGGATTGCCTAACAGGCACTACACCATATATGGCCTATTGCAACACCGATATGTATAAGTGTTACAAAAAGTGTTACAATAGACACAAAACTTGGTAGTCTATTGCAATATTTTTTACAGTGTTGCAAGAAATACCAAAAGTGTTGCACGCAAAATGATAATTTTGCAATTTTATAACAATTGCAACACTTTTCGCACTTTACGAAAAGTGTTACAATACACGGCCCAAATATTCCAATTTTTTGTTCGCGGGCTTGCTAATAAGCGGGATATCCTAATTTTTTTGTTCCCGGGCTTGCCAAATTATTTTCGTGCCTAAGACTTTTATTACACAGATCTCTCATCTCTCTCTCTCACAGACCTCTCTCAAATCTCACTCTCTCGACCTCACCTCTCTCGACCGTCTCTCTCACCTCTCTCGACCATCTCTCTCACCTCTCTCGACCATCTCTCTCTCACTCATCTCTCTGACTCATCTCTCACATCTCTCTCAAATCCCTAATTAAAACAGTAAAACCCCAAATCGATTATAGTAAAGTTGGAGTGAAGATTCAATTAGAGCTTTAATTCATGGTAAATTACCCAATTTTTTTCGATTATGTTAGATTATACATGGATATATGTGTGTGTATGTGAAAATATTTGGATTATATGTTGGATTTTATATGTTCATAATTTTTGGTCGATTAAAACTGGTATTATATGTTGGATGTTTGTGTTCATCAATTTGTGTGAGCTAGTTTTATTAATTTTTTGGTAATTGTTTGTTAATTTTGTGTCAATTTTTGTATTTTTCATCCGTTGTCAGTTTTATATGCTTATAATTTGTGTATTTTGTTCTATGCTTATAATTTTGTATTAGTTTTCAAAGCTAGTTAGTGCTGTATGAATTTAGAGGAAATTAATTAGCTAATTGATATATTTACTTGGAACAGATCTAATCTTTAGGGCTTGTAGTTGATTATCTATCTTTATTTTGTTAACATGACTTCATATATTTGCCTTGAGCATGAATCTGGTTATCATTAACACTTTTTAAGACAATCTAATTAGCATATAACAATGTTAAATTTATTGTTATGCATTTTTTACCAACTGTTGTGTCTTTTTTAAAAAAGCGCGCTTCTCGCGTTGCGCGTTGCGCTTATGCTCCAGGAGGCCTTTGCGCTTCAGTGCGCATATCACATTTAATAACACTGGTATCTGCTCAGCGGTCCTTGAGAAGTTTCTGACATAGACTTGTTTTTAAACATAAACTAGATGAAGCAGAGCATCAGTAGTTAATTACTATTTACATGTTATATTTCGGGAAACGGTTAATTATATATTTACGTCTTTTGGGTGACAGTGTTGTACATCACTTTAGCACCAACCATGAATCATTTTCTTTCCTGTTCAAGCCTTCTTTACCTGACCACGTATTCCAAAACATAGTTCCAAGATCTCTGTCATCATGTTTTTTTCCTAAGGGTTTCCAATATAACATTTCTGCCAAACTTTTCTCACTGGGACTGTAAATAAGATAGAAATGATAAATTTATTTATCAGTTTTGAAGTGTTAGAATTGATTGTATAAAATGTGGGTATAATAGATTAATTTGGTTTTGTTCTAGCAAAAGTGATGATTGAACTCTAATTTTTTTAAATAATGCTACATGGGTTAATGCAAGGGAGTGAGTGACAAACTATTACCTTTTGTTCAACTTTAAAAAATCATACCATGAAGCTTATACTTAGCTTATACTTAGCTTGCATTATTATCACTTTACACCATAAAATTCAAGGGCAAGAACCATTACCCACTAATATCTCATATTTTCAGGTCAATCTCCGTAATGATATGTGTATTTTATGCAGTCTGATTGCTTTTACAATGCTGGCTGGACAACGAATACAAGAGATGTTATAAACTATCTCCATCATGAATACCTCAAAGCTCCACTATTCACAATAATAGGATTTGTCAACATGATAAAATGCATCGATGCCAAGGATTTAGATGTTGACTTTATTCAAATATAGGTATCTTCTTATGCTTTTCTTGCAAGTCCTTTTTGGATTTTTTAAATTCAATTGCCTGGTATGATTTCTCCGTCACTTTAATTTTTTTGGCTCTAAAAACTCCTGGTTAGGATCATAGCAATCTGAATATGAAATTAATAACTGGCTTCAGAGGTTCTTGTTATTGTTGGAGAAACTGGTTCTGGTAAGACTACGCAGATACCTCAGTATCTCCATGAGGCTGGGTATACAAAACGTGGAAAGGTATAATATTTCACTAGTTTCTTGTTTATTTCATTTCATATAGATTGCATCTATAATCGAAGTTTATTACATCATATTTTTCAAGAGGAAATGATGAGTAGAGATCTCTCTTGTATCTATACTGGTGTGTTTTAGAGCCAATTAGTGGCATTAATCTTTAATCTCATTATGCTGGCTAAATTTTACAGATTGGATGTACCCAGCCTCGTCGTGTTGCTGCTACTAGAGTGTCTCAGGAAATGGGAGTAAAACTTGGACACGAGGTATGAGTTTAGTTACTTAGTAGTTTTCCAATATTGGTCACCTTTGGTTTTCCCTTTTCTTCATTTACCAATGTTGTAACTTAGATTTGTATGTCTTTCTTATTTTAACAAGTGAAAACACTTTTAATCTTCAAGATAGTCGACAGGTGCTCTGTGCAATACAGATTAAATTCTTGGTCGATGATAGCTAATCATGGTACTCTATCTCTCTCCCTCCCCCATCCCTCCTCTCTAGTTTTAAAAGCTAATATTGCCCATTTTTAAATCAATTAATAGATCTGTTATAGTTATCATCTTCCTATGGTATACTCTGCGTTTACTTTTATTTTCCTTTGCTTGAAGGTAACACTGTGAGAGTTACGACTACTGCTTTAAAGTATATATGAGGATGATAAAAGGCTTTTCCATGATTCAACTCTACAGAAGCGTAGGAAAGGAGTAGAAGTTATTATTGTAGAAGTATATCAGAATATTAAATGTGCAAATATATACTTTTGAGGCCTGGAATTGCATCAATTTTCATGTAGGCTTCATGACAAGCTCCTTGTTAGAGTATTGAATATCATGCTGAAGTAAATGATTATCAGCCATAATAAATGGACTAAAAATTCTATGTTTTTAATTTTAGAAAGTGGTCTGCTAGAATATCACATTCATCAGTGAAACTTGGAACTTATCCTCAATATTCATCATTCATCAGTGAAACTGAAATCCTGAAAGTCATGAAGCTAGAAAACGGAAACCCTCAAACCATGGATGTGAAATAAATGATATCTCTAGCCAACATCTAGGATAGGTGGCAAAATAAATTTTGTATCTATTTTAAGAAAATAATAGTACTAACAGTTGTATAGTGCTACAATCTTCTCTATTTAACACATATATTTATAACCTTTTTATTTTTAGTCAATAAAAGAAGAATTTATTATGTATTGTACTTATATTTTCTGTGAAATACTCACTGCATTCTTTTTTGGATTTAATAACATTATTATTTGACAGTGGATGCATGTGTAGACAAACTTATGGAGTTAGTGTTCACAACTTTTCTGCAAAGCTAAAATGCAAGTACATATCCCTTGGGCAATAAAATCTAATATAAGTGTGTCTGCAGATTAAGAGCGGGACTCAATTCACTGCTAGAAGCTTCAGGAGGGAAGAGAATATTTGTTAATGATCTCATAATTAAGGTAATATTTATTAATGATACTGTGCAAACTTTCCAGGCCTTAAGAGGAAGCAAATAAGAGAATGTTTCAAATGTCTTGATTTATATTGAATTTTTTAAATAAAGTAGCACTTGCTTGTTTACGTACTTCTATTTAGGGTGGTTAGTGTGCTGAATTGCTAAATCATTAACAAACTGCACTTCTGCAGGTTGAAGGAAAGAAGCAAACTGCGGCAGATGTCTTATTTAATTATTCATCGTTTTCAATGACCTGTATTGGAAACCAAGTGCGACCTTGTGACTTGAGGATGCATCTGATGAAGGTAACTTTGTTTTATATTATATCAGTTGTCACTTATATGTTACCATTTTCATCTAAAAATATGTAGTCACTCTATAACTAGAGATACCTTGAGGATGGGCAAGTTGTTAGTAAGGACAAAATAGGCAATAGGCTTGCAACAATAGCAACTGTATCATATTCTTGTATCACAATTTACCAGTTAGTTACATGGTCCTAAATGATGAAATATTTCACGGGAAATTCCAGCATTAGAAGCCATTTGGGCATTTGATGAATTGTCCTTTTGCAGAAGCTCATGTACTAGGATATCAACTGGTCTCCAGTGCGACTATTAGTTAATTTGGCAGTTTGATAATATTGATTAGCTGGCTTGCTCTTTATGATTAGATACAACCTTAAAAAAATTGGTTTTGGTTGTTAATGCAGATTGGTAAAACAAAAGTATTAACTTTTGACAATTACATGATTATGCGGGATATGTATTAACTTTTGACAATTACAGCGTGCACCTCCTAAACACTTTTCCCTCCTCAAATTTTCAGGAGAACTTGCTCGTCATATTTATGGTGGCATGCGGAGAGAAGCTTCAAGTATAAGAATCCAAAGAAATCTGTGCATGCATCTTGCTAGAAAAGCTTATAAAAATATGATAACCTGTGTTATTTTAGCAAACATAGAGACGTACTTTTGGTGTAAGTCGACTTGTGTGTTTCGACTTTAGACTATGCGTTTAATGTTTGGCCTTCATTATTGACGTGTTTGTTGGACATTAATGAAATGTCATTTTTGGTTTGGTTGGACATTAATGAAATGTCATTTCTGGTTTGGTGTATGCTTTCATGCATGGATATTGAAATTTCAAACAGGACATTGCAATGTGAACTAATAAAAATGTTTCAAATAAGTGTTGCCAATAAAATTTAAAAGTATTACAATAGTAATTAAAATGTTGCTGAGAAATGTTGCAAAAATATCAAAAAGTATTGCAAAAGGTTCCAAAATGTTGCATATAAATGTTGCAAAAAAAACCAAAAGTATTGCAAAATGCATAATTATGTTGCAAAAATATGTTGCAATAAACTCACTTTGTAACATTTTTAAGTCAATTAATGTTGCAAAAAAGTGTTGCATTCGTCTGTTGTAACATATTCAAAATGTTGCTAAAACATGCAAAAGTGTTACAACAAACTACACCAAACTCTTTTTGTAATACTTTGAAAAGCGTTGCAATAAACACAAAAAGCGTTGCTATAGAAGGCTGTTGCAACGCCGGCAAATGCAACACTGACTTTTAGCAAAAGTGTTGCATAAACATCTATTGTAACACTTTTGGAGCCTAATGATACACTTTTTTGGTGTTGCAACAGCCCATATTTGGTGTAGTGAGGATAATTTGAAAACATGTTTTAGCCTAAGTTAAATATATACTTAGCATTTCGAAGTGTTAAAGTGATTAACCTCGAATGTTGTGACTATTTATAGATCACCGGATTGAACCAAGGCACACTACACCCACAGGATTACCAGGCAAGTTTCAAATCCTTTCTAAAGGCTGTTGTTGTGATAATATATATATGATTGTTGTTATACATATGCCATAGCATGCATGCCTACTTTCAAAGTCTATTGAAATACTTGTTCCCTGAATTGATATTGGCTTATAGACTAGATGGGGATTATCAGTTATAAGCCGGATTGTTTTGTAAGACCCTTAATGAAGGGTATATAATATTCATTCTTTAAATATAGACCGGGAGTCGGTATTTTGAGATATAGAGATAGTCGTGGAAACCCGGAGGGATCCCAGCGACAGATTAGTATTCCTTTTGAGGAATGTTATTATTAAACATTAATTATATTTCCATAAAGTATAAATTACTTGGAAATCTTTCAAGGAATGTTATTTGAGTATTATCTCAGTCGAGAAATATTAAATGAATATTATTTTTGAATATTCATTAGAGTTTGATTATTAATGAATAATTACTTTGATATTCATTGGAATTTTATTCATTAAATGAATATCACTTTCGGATATTCATTTAAGTTTTATGTAATTGATAAATATTATTTCAAAAGTATTCTTTGGAAGTTCTAATTACTCAAGGAATATTATTTCGAATATTAAGGTTTTGATTACTAAATAAATATCATTTAGATATTTATTTAGAATATTATTTATTAAATGAATATTATTTGGATATTCATTTAGAATATTATTTGTTTAATGAATATCAATTGAATATTCATTTGCAATTTATCTATTAAATGAATATTATTTTGAATATTCATTTAGGATTTTATGTACTTGATGAATATTATTTTAAAATATTCATTTGAAGTTCTATTTACTTAAGGAATATTGCTTCGAATATTCCTTTAAAGTTTTGATTACGAAAAGAATATTATTTGGCTATTCATTTAGAGTATTATTTATTAAATGAATATTATTTTCAAATATTCATTTAAGGTTTGATTTATTTAGTGAATATTATTTTAAATATTTATTTGAGTTTATTTAATTAATGAATATTATATTGAATATTCATTTAAAGAAGAGAGTTATTTAGTAAATGATTCTATATATTTATTCGAGGATTACTTACGAGCAATATTATGATTTAATCATATTCCTTAATTATTATTGATTTAATAAATATTCTTGGAATATTTATTTAAATTCTTTTAAGTTCTTTTTATAATAATACATATTATTCAAAGATTATCTTTCATCTTCAGATATTCTGTAAAATATTTCGGAGTATTTTATGACTATTTTTATCAAGGGGAGGTTCCCAAACTTTATTTCCATTTAAATCTATCTTAAAGAAGATTTAACTACTCGCTCAACTTCCAAACATATATAAGGGGACCTCACTTGAGAGATGTAATTTATTGGGTTGCCCGGTCCTATACTTGCTAAACTATCTTGTCACTCATATCTTGATTCTTTCAAACATCGATATGAATCTGTTTGGTTACCTCCTCAACGCTCGAGGGGTAAGAATTGATGGAACAAGTTTATATCCATTAACAAGCATCAGCTTGGGAAATATTGGTGAATTTTCCTTTCCAACTAGATACGACTACTTTGTGGAGTCCTATCAACAAGTAAAATACTTGGGGAAAGGGGGAGGAACTTTACGTTTCAAAGTTATGGATGTGAAATGAACTAGGAGATGCGTAAGTGACCCAGTGGTGCCGGTCCAGCAAATGGCCCAACCATTGGCCGGGGGGTTCCAGAGGGCGGTAGACAAGTAAATCCGTCGGTGCTTCCTTCTACACGTAGAGAACAAGAGGTGGGGAGTATAACATGCGACTGATCATCGTGTAAATGCTATGTCTCCTGGCGCGTCAAACTCCAGTATTAGTTCATCTCTCAATGTTGGAAATTTTCTTCAACATTATCATTATTGGCAGGTTTGAAAAGTGTTTGAACTGGAATTGCAATATTCTTCCTGCAAGTTCCTCTATTATGAAAATTTGAAAATATCTTGCTTATCTTTGACATAGAAGATATTTGTTCGGAATAATTACATTTTGAGTTACCTTGTAACTTCATCTCATACCTTATATTGGTACTACGTTTGTTAATGCATGGCATATGGTTTCAAAGATATTTTGGACCGTTATACATTATCACTGTTCAATTATATTTTGGTGGGATATTGCTCACCCTTGCTTTATTTATTTATATCACAACAACAGCTAGATCAGATGGCCGCGCAAGGCGCACTCAGCGTAAGCAGGTGTCAGCCGTCAGAGGATTAACTGCTGAGGTCATAGTTACCATTGCTGAGGATGCAGCTACTGGTAGGCTAGATGTTAGTATTTGGGCATCAAATGTATTTATATTATGACATATACAAATGGATGGCAAAGAGTATGTACTGATTAATTGTAATTCTTTGGGTTGTAAGAACTCAAACTTGTGATTAATAATATTGATGGTTACTCTGATTTCATCTCTGGGACTATAACGGGTGTGTTTTATGTTGTTGGTTTTGTGGATGGATATTGAGACCGTAACGACCAGATCCCTGACCCCGGATCTGGGGATGTTACAACAACTCCAAATTTTTTTTGTATCTCATTCAGACATAAAAATTGGCTTTGAAATTTTGATTCATGCATGGGATAAAAATGTATATAAAAGTTAGAGTTTCTTCGAAGATAAAATATAGTATTTGAAAATAAAATTTATGTCTTGAAACCGACCATATTATAAACATAACACACACATCACACTTTGGTATTCCACACAACTCCAAATTTTTTTGTATCTATTGTTATCGCAATACAGATCAACTGGATCTGCGATCGATGGAACCACACCGAGTACTGTTATAAACTTCCGAATCCAAACAACCTCTTTGGCTGCTTCACTGGTAGCAATATACTCAGCTTCCATTGTAGAATCAGCTACTGTCTCTTGCTTCGAACTTTTCCAGCTTATAGCACCTCCATTTAGACAAAACACGAATTCAGACTGGGACACAGAATTGTCCCTATCTGTCTGGAAACTAGCATCAGTGTAACATTTGACAACCAGCTTCTCATCTCCTCTGTATATCAAGAACGAATCTTTAGTCCTTTTAAGGTACATAAGAATATTCTTGATAGTTGTACAATGACCTTCACCTGTATTACACTGGTATTTGCTCGTCATGCTTAAAGCATACGAAACATTAGGACGAGTACATATCAATGCATACATTACCGAACCAATTGCCGAAGCATATGGTACTTTACTCATACGGTCCTTATCAGTTGATGATATAGGACAGTTTTCCTTTGAGATCGATATCCCATGAGACATTGGGACATATCCCCTATTTGCCTCGTGCATCCCAAAATGATGCAATACCTTGTCAATGTATGTACTCTGACTTAAGCCAATTAATCTTTTAGATCTATCTCTATAGATCCTGATCCCTAAGATATAGGTAGCACCGCCTAAGTCTTTCATCGAGAAACTTTTTCCCAACCAAGTCTTCACAACCTGTAGAGAAGGAATGTCACTCCCTATTAGTAATATGTCATCTACATATAATACTAGGAATGCCACATGGCTCCCACTAACCTTTTTGTAAACACACGGCTTATCCTCATTTTGTATGAAGCCAAACTCTTTGAGTGTTTCATCAAAACGGATGTACCATCTTCTAGAGGCCTCCTTTAATCCATAAATGGATCGTCGCAGCTTACAAACCATTCTAGCAAACCTCGAATCGACAAAACCCTGAGGTTGTGTCATGTACACATCCTCTTCTAAGCTCCCATTTAAGAAAGCGGTCTTTTCATAGTCATAGTAAGCTGCTATCGCAAGCAAAATCCTGATGGATTTGACCATATCTACCGGTGAGAAAGTTTCATCATAGTCAATAACATGAATTTGCTTGAAACCTTTCGCCACTAGTCTTGCTTTGTAGGTCTGTAAATTTCCATCCATGTCAGTTTTGACATAAAAATTGGCTTTAAAACTTTGACTCATGCATGGGATAAAAATGTATATAAAAGTTAGAGTTTCTTCGAAGATAAAAAGAGTATTTGAAAATAAAAATTATGTCTTTTTCCGATCTTCTTCCTCTTCGTATTACACAACAAAAGCACTAATATTTTATCGATCGAAAAAACAAATCGTAATTAATAGTACTAGCTTATAGCCCGTGCAAAGCACGAGTTAATTTTTTTTTTTAATTTACTTATAGTTTAGTATATATAATATTATAAACATTACTTTTAAATTTTAATATGTTGGGAAAATTCAAATTTTAGAACTTTGTATATATTTAATTTTTATATTAAAACTAAATGGGATATTCTATATGGTACCATTGTGGTTTTGGCTTTTCTACATGGTACCATCACATTATTTACTCCTATCCATGGTACTCTCGTACATTTGGTTTTACATATATAATATCCTTCTGTTAAGTAAAAAGTAATAGAATTGATTTCACACCGTAAAATAAATTGTATATTTGAAATCTTTACGAAAAGTTATATAAAATAGACCCTTAAATCATGTAAAACAGAGTCAAAATGAGTGAGATATTTATTGTCAAAGTTTGGTTATGGAGTTTGAATATATCTCACTCATTTTAATTCCGTTTTACATGATTCAATAGTCTATCTCATGTATTTTTTTGCAACGATTTCAAATATACAATTTGTTTTACAATTTGAAATCAATTCTATTACTTTGTACTTAACAGAATGGTATTATATATGAAAAACCAAATGTACGAGGGTACCATGGATAGGAGTAAATAATGTGATGGTACCATGTAGAAAAGCCAAAACCACAATGGTACCATATAGAATTTCCCAACTAAATTAATATGCTGTTGGTGGGAATCGAACCTTTAACCTTTCTATATAACATAATCTAAGTATTAATTTTATATTAAAATGTTGGCGGGATTCGAACCTTAGACCTCCAACTTTTAGTATTGTTGTATCTAACGGTCATGATCTATTTGAGTTGAAGATCTAACAGTTGTGAATAGGGGATAACCAAAAACAGGGGGTAACCAAACTATAAATTATACCCAGCTTTGCTTATTATAATATAGTATAGATAATAATAGCATAATTAAGCGCAAAATCAAAACATAATTTGCTAGAGACCATGAGCTCGGGAACCCGAATTTTACGGCAAAAGTTCTTATAAGATAATTTAGTTGTGTTATATATATATATATAGGGGGCTACTCCAATACAAACCTCCTTAAAATACAAACCTACAAACCAAGCATAATCTAATATTTCAAGCTAATCTAATGACCAAACTAGGGGTACCCCAATACAAAAAATGCTTAAAATAATTGGCTCTATCCAACAAAAAAAAATAAAATAAAAATAAATAAATAAAAAAAAATCATTGTTCACGTGATGACGTGGCAGTGGATTTCACTGGTTAACGGTGCTTCGCACCTTCTTGTACGGCGCTTCGCGCCTTTATCATTCTAAAGTTGTAAGGAATGGCAATCAATGGTAAAGGCAATAGACGATTGACGGGTGTGTCGAGAGCCTTCGGCCCTCATGACTACCTAACTCATCCGTTTACTGTCTTAAATGCTTCGCATTTCCACGGCAAGATTTTTTTTTTTTTTTTTGGAATTTTTTATATTTTTTGTTGGATAGAGCCAATTATTTTAAGCATTTTTTGTGAAGGTACCCTTGGCGGAAACCTTAGAATACATGAAATATAATTAATTCAGTGTTGGTTTGTAGGTTTGTATTTTAAGATTGGTTTGTATTTGAGCACTTGCCTATATATATATATATATATATATATATATATATATATATATATATATATATATATATATATATATATAGGTTTTTGCTCAAATACAAAACAATCCTTAAATACAAACTACAAACTAATACTAAATTAATTATATTTCATCTATTCTAAGGTTCCCGTCAAGGGTACCTTCACAAAAAATGCGTAAAATAATTGGCTCTATCCAACAAAATAAAAAAAGACTTGTCATGGAAATGCGAAGCATTTAAGACAGTAAACGGATGAGTTAGGTAGTCATAAGGGCCGAAGGCTCTCGACACACACGTCAATCGTCTATTCCTTACAACTTTAGAATGATAAAGGCGCGAAACGCTGTACAAGAAGGTGCGAAGCACCGTTAACCAGTAAAATCCACTGCCACGTCATCACGTGAACAGTGTTTTTTTTTTGTTGGATAAAGCCAAGTATTTTAAGCATTTTTTGTATTGGGGTACCCCTAGTTTGATCATTAGATTAGCATGAAATGTTGGATTAGTGTTTAGTTTTTAGTTTGTAGTTAATTTTAGTTTGTATTGGAATAGGAATATATATATATATATATATATATATATATATATATATATATGGTAAAATGTTTTATTTAAGAAAGTTTTTCTTATTGCAAAAAGGTAACGAAATTTAGTTTGTTTATAGTAATATATTTTCAAGCTATAAATTATGAGATGAAAAATGAAATTATATATATTAATATTTACAATTATAAATTTCTATAAAAATTAGAAAAATAGATATAAGAGATTTAAGAGACGTCTATATTATTTTACTTCGAGAGAAGGTTTAGGAATTCTTCTACATTAGCAAATATTTATTAGTCAATTGTATTTTTTAGTAATTATTTATTAAAAATTTGAAAAAATTAGAAGGCACTCCTAATTTGCTTTTTAATATAAATTCTAACATAAAAATGGAAGTTGTAATTATTAACACTTAAATTTAGAAAATATAACTGAAATAATAATTTTTAACACAAAAAGGAAATTTATAATTTTTATATTGAAAAGAGAATTTTTAATTATTAACACCATAAATTTGATAATACTAAAGATTTGAAAAATAATAATAAATAAAAATTTTTACATAAAAAGGGAAGTTGTAATTATTAACGCTAAAAATTCGAACATTAAAAGTAAAGTTGTAATTATTAAAACTAAAAACATAAAATGGAAAGTTGTAGTCATTAACACTAAAAATTGAAACATAAATAGAGAAGTTGTAAATATTAACATTAAAAATTGGAAAAACATAAAAGAACTAAATTTATTAATATTAAAAATTGAAAAAATTTATAAAATTTAGAAAAATAGAACGGAGCGATTTGAGAGGCATCACTCACCGTCCTCATTTTCTACTTTATATAATATAAAGATAAAGATAAAGATTGCTACTTGATAATTTTAATTATATTTTATTAAGCAGTTTTTATAGTAAAAAAACATTAAAAAATTAAACACTTCTGTCTTTTTTTTTTTCCGGATTTATTATAAGATAGCAATTTATAGTTTGGTTTAATTGTTTCGGACTAGAAATTTGGAATTGTAATGATTTTTTTTTAAAAAAAAACTTAATTTGAACTCTTCATATTTAAATTAAACGAAAATAATGAAGGGAAATACAAAAATTGATTATTTTAACAAAATTATATTTTTTAAGCTTTGCAGTGATTTGGATTAATTTCAAACTTTACTTTGATTTTTAATTTAATCTATGCAACCATTTAGATCAAATTCTCATTAGTACATCCACAAGTTCAATTTGAATTTGGTCCTAAAAAATTGACCAAATTTATTAAACATTTACTGTGGATATGTTCTTATCCTTAAGTTTCTTTTCTAAACTTTCTTTCACTACGTGATATATCAATTCAAAACAAAATTTTATATCTAAATAAAGTAAACAAATTTCTGTCATTGTTTAGACTTTTGAGAAAGGAAACGCATGTTAAAGATGAATTACATGCAAATACGATCAATTTTAGGTATGTCACTACTTGTTGAAATCTCCAACGTTTATCTCTAAAGGGTTTGAGACTTACAGCTAAATGCATGTGTGATAATATTCTAGCATTTATATCCAATGTACGTTACATTGAGGTGGTTGTAGAAGTTCACGACAAAAGTATTTGATGGTTGATACCAGATAACCATTACTTAGGTGCATAGGTCCTATAATTAGTTAATTAGTTTTGTTAGAAAGGTTTGTATTTTTCTAGTTGAGTTGATTCACTATTTAGTCCACTAATTTACCCACACCTTTATAATGCTACATTTTAATTTGAGATCAAGACATTTGTGTGGGATTAAACAAATAAATTACATATATGTTTTATAAAATATGGAATATATTTTTTAATCATTCTTGTGTTATAAACACTCACCTAATGTAGGATATCTATACTATTATATAAAAACCGAAATATTAAAAGTTTGGTTGATCGGTACGTGTTGATTTTACTTATTTACCCTTACTTAATTACTAGAATAAAATCCATTGTACTAACTTATTAATTTCCCTCCAGAATAAACATATTACCTTTTCTACTTTTTACTAACTAATTATTTTCCTTTTCCAGTAAAACACAATATCTTTTATATTATATCTAACTAAAATTTCTCCTTTCTTATATACACTACGAGCTATTTTGTTTAATAAAATAATATAATTATATTATAATTACTATTAACTAATCAATTACCTTTAATTTTCATTTTAAGGTAAAACACAATATCTTTTATATTATATTTAACTAAAATTTCTCCTTTCTTATAAACACTAAGGGCAATTTTGTTTAATAGAATAATATAATTATATTATGGGAAAAAAGAATCTAAAGTTAACTTTAGATAATTTCCTAAAGTTACTAAATTAAAATCAAGTAGTTTTGATTAATTTGTACATGTTATTTAAAATGGCCCCGTAGGGGCATTAATAATTTTGCTTATGTGTCTTCATTTCATAGGTTAACTTTAGATTATTTTCCTAAAGGTGCCTTTAGATTCCCCTTACCCTTATATTATAACTACTATTAACTAATCAAATCAATTACATTTTTTAGCCAAAACATGTTACCCTTTCCCTATTATGAAACTAAAATATCTTTTTTCCAATCATATTATGGGTGGTTCTATTTAATAAAATAAAATAATAATATTATAATACTAATAATTATTGATTACCTTTTTCAGCTAAAACATATCATCTTTTCCATATTTCATAATTAAAATTCAGTTTTTTCTAGAATTATCACGGGCAACATTAATTTCTCACTATCTAAAGACACTACGAGCAATTTAATTTAGCAAAATAACATAAATTAAATTATAATTACTATTAACTAATCAATTACCTTTTTCACCTAAAACATGTCACCTTTTTAATTTTCACAATAACTATACATAGATAGTATACTTATATTTTCTTTATATTTTCTTTTTCTTAATTTGTTTATTTATTAATATTTTTTGATATTAAAATTGTTTAAATTAATTTAAAAATATAATAGTTTCTCGACTGAAGAGAAGTTGGGTGTTGGTGGAGAATTCTAATTGAAATATAAACGAAATAGCATGTAAAATATGTGGTTTATTTTTTTTAATTAAAACTAAATACATTTTAATTTGTTTTTTTTGTTTTTTGGAAGGTATTAACAAATGTTTAGGAAGATGTTAACCAACTAACCAGCCAACCAAGACACAAAAAAATATTTTTGAAAAATAAAAAAATGTGTTAAAAAATCCAAATTCAGTTAAATTATATATAATTTATTAAAAATAAAATACCACATGTTTTATATAATTATAAACGTTTCAATTATATCCGATTAGAATCATCGCCTGCACACACATCTTCCTATGATTCTTTCTTCTACGATTTTAGGTTATACTAAATGATTTTTTTTAAAAAAATCTATTGAATTCCTAAGATATTAAACAATAAATTTAAAAATAACTTTAAATTAATAATATTTATTTATGTAATGAAAGTAAGTATGGAAAATAATTAAATTTAAAATTAATAATAAATTTTTTTAAAACAAATTAAATTTTATATTAAATGAAACAATTAATGTATTAATTCGTAATAATAATATATGATAGTCCGTGCTTTGCACGGGGGTTATAGGCTAGTAGTGACTAATGAATATAGTTGTTATAAACATTATTATTTATACATATTACATTATTTAAATATTAAGTTAAATGTTTCATACTAAAAGGTAAGATTTATGCTAAAGTTATATATTAATATTTGAAATTAAATTAATAAGATTGGTCCTAAATACAAATATATTATAAATTCAATAATTAAAAAATTTCTATAATAAAAAATATTTCAAAGTTTTTACATATAGTATCACTAATTAATTATGAATCATGAAAGAAACATATGTTGACTCATTCTCCTGATAAGAAACATGATTGGAAACCACTAAAGAGCTTTCGAACTTGGGGAAATCATTTTTAGTAAGACACATTTCTCAAAGAAATTCCTACAGGTTGTTTCACTTTCTAACCGTTAATTTGTTCCAGGTACCACATTAGTACCACGGACTCACGGAGTATTTTTCTTAATCTTGTACGGAGTACTATCTAAAAAGTTTGTGCGAAAAGTTTCTGTGATACCTTTAATTCATATTAATTTGAATCCTTTTACATGCCAAACATATAATTAAACAAATAATAAAACTAATTCCAACAAAAGCTACAAGTTCAAGAGTTGAATTGTTGTATTACAGAAAGGAGAGTACATATATAACCATACATATGGTTGTTGTCCCTCACTAAAGTGGAGTAAACAACAAAAAAAAAAAAACAGAAAATAACCTGCTAACAATGCTCTCATAAATGTAAATATACTAGGATAACAGAGTATATGTACATATATGATGTAATTGTACCCCACAATCTACTCTGCTATCTATTCTCATACAAAATGACTCTACATGTAATTAAAGATTGTTGAAGATGTTTTGAATGTCGGGTGTGATCCCCCCGCTTTGGGTGGCTGCTGTGAGGAGTATTTCGAAGTCAGTAACATTGCAGGGGATATGAAGCACGCCTTGGTGCTCGTAACCATACTCTTCAGCCACTTTGGTGAGAAGCTGGATGAAGATTGGGTTGGCGAGAAGGGTGGTGCTGACAACATAACGTTGCATTTCTTGGCCAACGTAGAGGGGCAGGTGTCCTGCAGGCACGCCGTTGGTGGATCTGCCGAGCTTGAGCGATATAAATGAAGCTGTGCGACGAGGACGAGCGTCTGAGCGGAGTAGAGAGTAGTGGGACGAGTCGGCTACACGCGAGAAACGGTTCAGCAACTTCTTCATGATGAGGACCTGGACCTCTGCTTATATATGTACTATTATTATTATTATTATTATTATTATTATTATTATTATTATTATGAGAGAGAGAGAGAGAGAGAGAAAGCGAAAGGTGAAGACTGGGGAAAGAGTGAGGGCGGAAGAAATATTATATAAGGGGGGAGGTGGGACGTACAGGTAAGCGTACAAGCAGGTACCATTTAATACCCCATATATATTATTTAATTTATTTTCTTATTTTATTTAAGTTACATAAAAGTAAACAAACATTTGTTCCTTATTTTCTTTCTTTTGTTTCTGCTTGGAAGAGCGAGAAAAAGAAATACTCCATTTTAAGATATACACCCAAATTCATTCTCGCATTGCATGTGTAACGTGGCTGTTTTGGATACAGCTTAGTCATCCCTATCCCAAACCCTGCTATGGACAACAAAATATACTGGGATAAAAATATCTACAATTGAATTATTTTGTAAAGGGTAGAGATATATATTTATCCCCAAAATGTAAACTTACAAAATGCAAAAAAAAAAGAAGATAATATAGTAAATAAATTTATATCATATATAAGTTAGAGAAACATTTATGATCCACAAAATTTAAAATCCAACGTTTTTTTTATTCAGATTATTCATGGCCTGCTAGCTGTTATATTTCAAGAATATATGAGATGGAAAAAGTTCTATGGAGTACTATGTAAATTGGAGAATTGGAGTACTAGATCTTAACCGTTCAATTTTTTTTATCTAATGGTCCAGTTTTTTTTGCTTTTTTGTTTATAATAAAAATAAAAAGGGTGGTTTTGTAATTTTGTGTATGACAAAACAAAAACGGTTTTATATATCAGATAAAGTTTGTATTCATCAGGTCGTTACTTTTTTTAAGGGCTGCAGTTGTGGTCGTACATGGAAATAGCAACGGATCTCAGGCGACTTCTGGAGACTGTTTTTAATATTCGTTGGTTTAGGTGATGTCCTTAATTATGCTGCTTTGTCCTGCAAATGTACTGCGGTGTGGCATAGCATCACTCATGATTCGATATGTTCCCAGTTGCATGCCTTCACTCATGATTCGATCTGTTCCCAATTGCGAGTTTGAACTTCCTTCTGCTAATTGAACTGCAAGGCACTGTATAAGATACTAAGATATTGCTTTACCATTAAACTTGGTGGTTGGATTTGTTTAAAATTGTAACTGTCGTAATTCAAGTAAATTTTTAATTTAATGTGATTAAGATAATTGTTGTTGTTAATTGTATGTTTTTTGTATAGAACATAGATAATGTGATTTATCTAATGATATTCCTTGTTTGCTTTAAACAGTGATGCAGAACACTCTGATGCGTGTAATGGTTTTGACGAAATGCTTGAAAAAGATGTTTTTTCTTGGAATAAATTGGTCTGTGGGTATGAGAAAGCAGGGGACCTGAACTAAAAAAAAAGTAGGGGACTGTGGTGGTGCTAGGGCGGTGCTTGATGAAATTCCTGAATGATATCATTTCTCATGGGATGCGATGATTTCTAGATATGTTCTACATGATTAAACAAACGAGTTTCTTTCCCCTCCCATTAATTCATACAAGTTCCTTAACATTTTTGTCTAAGTTTGTATGTGGGTAAAGGTTATGCTAAAGAAATATAGGAAATTGGACAGATGCCGGACTTCATGAATCATAGTCTTCCGCTTGATCCCATGAAAAGGATAATGAAAGCAGATGAAGATGTGAGGATTGCATCAGAATCTGCAGATTTTAGCATCAGTTTTTATGGCTAAATGCATCAGTTTTTATGCAAATTTTTAGCATTTTCTAGGCAGATTTTAGTATTTTTCTGGGCAGATTTTAGTGAACAGATTTTGCAGATTTTCTGCAGAATCTGCAAAATTTTACATCAGTTCTTAGGTTGAATGCAACAGATTTTAATATTTTCTTCCTGGGCAGGTTTTAGTATATATATTTATGGACAGGTTTTAATGAACAGATTTTGTAAATTTTATGTCACAGATTTTCTGCCGAATCTTCAGATTTTTGCATCAATTTTTGTGGTTGAATGCAGCATATTTTTTGTGGTTGAATGCAGCAGATTTTTACTATTTTCATGCAGCAGTTTTTGTGATTAAAAAACATTTTATCTTTGCATAATCATTTAGCAATGTTAGTAATTGTTTTAATTGCATGCTCACCTCCATACGATCCATCCCCACCAAAAAAAAATTAGCAAACCTTATATAAGTTTGGCGCCTTCCTAAAATGCTAGGAATTTCAAATAATACTAGAAGTTTAACTACAATTTAATAATGCATCAAAATCGGGTAACATAATCAAATAATATTACTCACTGAAAACAGACTTTGAATTTTAATGCCCATCGATGAATATTTTTTTTTCCATTACAATCTGTTTCTCGAATATATTGAATACAAAATGACACTCAATCCAAAGTTTTACAAGCCACTGACTAAATAATTGAAATCCTAAATTAATAAAAATGTCTCAAAAAATTGAAAAATACATAAATAAAAGTCCCACGACCATTCACCCAAAAATCTTCTTGCTTCTACCAAATATAGTACCAAACATAGGCATGTCGTTATGACTTTTTCGATCCTCAGCCGAGATTAGCATATGGTGGCAATGCATAAACCGCAACTTATTTAACAGCGCCTTTTGGTTATCTTCGCCTTTTGGTTATCCTGCACGTTAAAAAAAATGATTATGACACTACGTAGTTATGCATATTTTAAACAACCAACCTATAGTAACTAACAAGCTGTCTGTCAATGTACTTACCATTTCAGAACGCAACCCATTTTTCCACGAATACACGTTTTCCATGTACGTCGTTATGTGCCATATCAACGACATTCAACACACTTTTTAGTGCCCCTAGCATTTTTCTATAAATACAATAAATTATGTCAAAGATAAAACTTTGTTACAACAACAACTAAATAAATTTTAAGGAACAACATACACCTTTTTACTAACGTACTGAAGTACTAACAAAGTTCACATATAGACTATAACATACCAAGGTAATTCACAAAGTTCACATGAAGACCAAGTACCAAACTAATAATATGAGATTATGACCAGTATTACAAGGGATTATCTACGCAAAAGTACCTCAATGTCTCCACTCTCTAGCTACAAGGAGTTATGAATCTATAGTTCTTATCATGTTTGTTAAACTAGGTAACAGAGAGTATAATTAAAGTTGAACTACAGTACACTGTGTTAAGCTCTAAATAGATAAACTAATTCCATATGCCTTCCCCTTTTACTTGATAGAAATGATGCATGTTCTGCTGCTTCCAGCCGTTCCCAATTCTTTATAATTCAAAACAATCATCTCCCCATTATACCTTTCATTTACAGGACAGTCATAAAAACCACCTTCTAAGAAGCAACATATGCAGAACAATGCAGAACTTAGACATGCAAGAACAAAATCAAGAACCATTAACTACTAAAGTGCAATACATACAACTTATCATAGATTTTGGTATTCAAAATATACAAAAGCATCCAAAAATTATTATAAAAAACTAGTAATGAATGCGGAACAAAAAAGTATAATCTTCCGCTGTATAATCTATCAACAATTGTTTATATTGTCAAAACACAAGTGAAAACTAACAAGATAACTATATGTCAGTTTGATATGGAATAAATTCAGTAGCAGGATAAAAGTCAATATGCATTAGCAGGACAACACTATAAACAATACAAAAAACAGACACTATCAATGCCACCATTTTCCAGATTCACAATAACACAAAAACACTACTGCATATCTTTAAACTAAACACAAATTAACATAAAAACAAAACAAAAAACATATAAACGAAACAGAGATTTATTAGAGCCCAATAACGTTCTTTACACCCATTCTTTTTAGTCATTTTACTAATGCAAAAGTAGGAAAAGTATTACCCAATTTTTAAAGTCGTACCCAATTTCCATCATTTATAGGTTACGCAGAGGCAGTAATCAGTTCTTAGTTTCTAAAGGCAGTAATAATTTAAGAAAATTATTCAATTACACCAAGACACTATCAAGTACTACACCAAGACACTACACCAAATACAAATATCATTGTAAAAAAATTGAATTACTATAATTTCTTACTTGCAGAACTTAATTCATCAATATCAATTTTTGTCTACCCAGAGTAATGTTTTTTTTTAATTATCCTAATTCACAAACTAAATTAACACCAGATTCAAAACTTAAATCACCTGCATCATTTTCTGCCTACCCAAATTAATTGCAGAACTTTCATACATCCAAAAAAGAATTACTCGTATTTCTTACTTGCAGAACTTTCATCCTAATTGTAAAACTAAATTCACAACAGTTTCAATATTCAATTAACAATTGTATTCAATTGAAAGTATTTCACTTTCATACATCATAAGTAATTTTAAAAAATAGACATCCAAACTCATAGCATATACAAAAACATCTCACATGCAATACACAGAATAAGATTTTTAAAATAAAAAATACTGCGGTTCCAACCATTTTAAATCTATATGTACAGAAGTTCGTTTTTTATTGTAGGGTTTGTGAAATCCATTACAACAAGATTTGAATTCCGTAATCGAAATATAATGTCAATTTGAAGAACCCAGTTACATACCTTCATTCATTGTTCGTTTGTAACCCAGATGCAATCTTCAACTTCCTTATGATAATTGGCTTGTAATGCACTTGTTTTGTTCTGTTATCCTCGACCTTAAAACTTGGTGTTTCGATTTGCTTAGAACTGTAACTGCCGGAGTTAAAAGATAGTGATGCGGTTTTTTGGGAACATCTTACGTTTCTAATTTTAAATTCATTCTTAAAAAAACAACGTCTATTATCAAATTGCCTTGCAGGACTTTGCCCTTATTTTTTCATTTATTTACGACATTGCCATTAAAAAGAGTTAAATCCTGACCACAGGATCTTTTTCAATCTAATGGTGATGGTGGAGTACTCCAAGTACTCCAAATACTTAGTACTCTATAGAACCCAACTCGAGATGAGATTAGTAATAGCTTTCCTTGCCTTTAAAATTTTCTATATTATTTTTAAAATTACTTAAATTATAAAGTTAAAATATTAATTTCCAATTATATATGTTTGCATAATTTTATTGGTTCCGGTAACTGATAAGGTGTTAGAAAACATACAACATTTAGAAATTGTACATGAAACTGATAATATGATTTTTATCAAATAAAATAATAAGAATAGAATAATCAGTTTAGAGTAATAATTTACGAACCATTGTCTGTAGTAGGTTTTTGAATCTTAAATCAAATTTAACTTTTTATCTAAAGACAAATCTTTGTGTACAAAGTAAAAAAAAATTCTTAAAGCTTCCATATATGGAAAAATAGTCTCTCGAGGCCAAACCACAATTTTGGCCTCATGATCTACACAATTTTGATCCGATTCGTTGGTACCTTTTAAAAATAAGAAATTTCCCATAATTATTAGAATCAAAACATAAGTTCAAAAAAAAAAAAGAATCAAAACATATATACAAAGACTACTCACATAATTGCATGGCATAGAAATAAATAATACTCCCTCTGTGTGACATGTATTTTAAGGTTAATTTTAAGGATAGTTCCATAATTTATTTTTGAAATTTTATTTTTCTATATAAAAATAAAACAATCCTATTTTTATACAAAAAAAAGAAAATTTTAAAAATAAGTTATGTAACTATCCTTAAAATTTGATCGTATCGTTAAGAATTGCTGAGGGAGTAATATTTACATGTCGTTCATCCATTCCATGGAAACAGTAAAGAATATTTATATGATAGGGCATATTTTATCTTCTTCTAGTTATTGATTTATGCCCTCAAAATAGTTATCAATTCAAAGTTACAAAATATATTTTTAGCAAACTTAGGTTTAAGTGATAGACAAAACTGTTTAGGAGTGTTTTCAATTCAAATTTTGAGAAATTTTAACGAACTGAATATTATTTGCATAACTTTTACTTAAAAAATTAAATTTAGATGTAGTAATATAGTGTACTAATGTTAAAAATTATAATTTTTAAATTTGAAAACATTTGTAAGATTCCGTGCTGGCTACTAGATTCTTAAACATTTGATTTTGAAAATATATTCCATTATATTGAATTTAGTTATTGTTAAAAAATTTCATTTAAAATCATCCACTTTTTTTATATACAAAGTGAAGGGTGATGATTATGAATTGGAACTTTAAATCAAAAACAAAATTTTATTATGATCTTATTTTGAGGAATGTTGTTGCATCGTAATAGTTTTTTTTTTTTTAGCTAATTAGTAATAGTTTTGTTTTGTTTTGTTTTACTTCTGAGTAGTGCACAATATTATTGTTATAAGGGCAGTAAAGATTATAATAAACGTAAAGGCAAAAGAGAAAAGTTTTATTGATCATGAGGATACAGATTACAGCACACAGCAGATTCAGATCTAGATTATCGATTCACATTACCGATTCTGATTTAGATTATAGATTCAGATTACAGATCCTTATGTATGACAGACTTACTTTCTAGGTTATGCCCTAGAGAGTTTATATAATACTCTCTAGGCGCGGTTACAGAAGCTTCTAAAACAGACAAAACAGAAACTGACTTGAAAAATAAGAAAACAATAAAAACAGACCAGCCTAGATTCAAGGCAATAATTCTAACAAATCTACACCTTGACTTGAATCCTCTCACAAATAACAGATGTACCAGATGCACCATAATAATGCCAGATGTACCAGATAAAACTCTTCTACATCAGATTTTGCCCTCAAAGGGCAATCAACAACTCCGAACAATTAGAAAGTTCAAACAATGTTGAAACTTGCTATGTGAAACCGGCTTGGTAAGCATATCAGCTGGGTTATCAGCAGTACCCACTTTGCTCCACCTTTATTCTCTTCTCACTTCTTAGAAAATGTTACTTTACATCTATGTGATTAGTTCGCTCATGATGGACTTGATCCTTGGCTAGACAGATCGCACTGAGACTGTCACAAAATACTGTAGCCTGATCATGATGTAGACCCAAATCACTGACCAATCCTTTCAACCAGATTCCTTATTTTGCGGCTTCTGTCAATGCCTTGTACTCTGCTTCCGTAGTAGACAAAGTCACTGTATGTTGCAGAGTAGCTCTCCAACTGACAATCGAACCACCCAGAGTGAAAGCATAACCAGTCATAGATCTTCTACTGTCAACATCTCCAGCATAATCAGAGTCTGAAAACCCTATCACCAAACACTCAGTATCACCTGCATAAATGAGACCAACATCAGACATACCGAAAAACCCTATTCATAGCTTGCCAATGCTCCTTGCCTGGATCACCTGTAACACCCCCAGATCCGGGTCAGGGATCTGGTCATTACGGTCTCAATCTCCATCCACAAAACCAGCATAAAAATCAAATTACAACCTTGTGACCCAAAACAACAACATAAAACACACCCGTTATAGTCCTAGAGATGAAATCAGAGTAACTACCAAATTTTATTAATCACCAGATTGAGTTCTTACAACCCAAAAGATTTACAATTTAACTATTACAAACACTTTGCCATCCATTTGTATATGTCATATAGTAAATACATTTGATACTCAAATGCTAACATCTAGCATACCAATGGCTGCCTCTTCAGCAATGGTAGCTATGATCTTAACTGTTATTCCTTTGATAGCTGTAACATGCTTGTGCTGAATGCGCCTTGCACGGGCCATCTGATCCAGCTGTTGTTGTGATATAAATAAATAAAGCAAGGATGAGCAATAGCCCACCAACAATAATATAACTGCATAGTGATATATATGATAGTTCAAAAGTATATTTTGAAACCATATGTCATGCATTAGCGAAAATAGTGCCAGATCAATATAAAGGATGAAGATACAAGGTAACTCAAAACATAGATATTTCGTGGAAATATATGCTTTGTCAAGATAAGCAAGATAGCATCATTTAAACTTTCAGAAAAAGCATTTCAATTCTAGTTTCTGATCATTTTTCAAACTCCTAGCAACCTGAAAGAAGTCTCTTCGATACGTGTTGCGGGAGCTACCCGTCAACCTGAAAGAAGTCTCTTCGATATGTGTTGGAGGGAATTCCCAGTTTGGGAGATGAACTAATAATGGAGTTATCACGCGCCAGCTGTCCCACTCTCCGATGATCAGTCGAAGATGGTACAACCGAATATAGTTTACTACCGATAGAAGGAAGAACTGACGGATTTACTTGTCTACCGCCCTTAATAGTAACTCCCTGGCCAACGGTTGGGCCTTGTGATGGACCGCGCGACTCGGCCTCTTACACACGACTCCTAGTTCAAATAAATCCATGACTCTGAAACGTAAAGCTCGTCCCCCTTTCCCTAAGTGTAATACTTGTTGATAAGACTCCACAAAGTAGTCGTATCTAGTTGGAAAGGAAAGCTCACCAATATTTCCCAAGATGCTGCTTGTTAATGGATACCAACTTGTTCCAACATTCTTACCCCTCGAATAATGAGTGGGTACACAAGATTCAATGACTAATAGCAACCAAGTTGCAAGTGAAAAGAATGGTTTCAAAATTTATGACCGGGTAGTCACAAGGTAAATAACATTTCTCAAGTAAGGTTCCCTTGTAATAGAATTTAATGAAGAATGGAGTTACTGAGAACCTTCCATGATAATATAATAATAATAATAAGTGATAGAGTGTATATTTATATATATTTTATATGATTATATTCCTCATATTTATTATATTTTGCATTTAATTGGATTTTTATTTAATAGATTTTAATGTTTTATTATAGGAAGCAAGGAAATTCTAAACTTGGAAGGATTTGAGAATAAAGAGCTTAATTGGAGATTTATTAGAAGGAAATTCGGATTTGTTGGGCTGCACGCGCGCAATTCACTATTTTGGCCATATCTTGAGTTCTACAAGTCAGAATTGGGTGATTCAACTGCCCACGCGAAGATAATTAAATTTTCTATCATTCTAAGATGGTCCAGATGTCATATTACAATTGGAGCGGCCCAGAATTACTTGGGAAGAGTCAACTACGAATTTTCATGGGAAATCTATTCAGTTTAGGAAACGTACTTGTAAAATATTTTTATTAGAGGCATATAAAAACATTAGAGATATACATACAGAGGGAGGTACGTATAGATACACAGAGAGAGAGAGACAGGAGAACTTTTGTAACTCTTTCTTCTGGAGACTTTTGGGGAGATTAATTATTTTCTTCAAGATCGAAGATTAAAGGTTTTTCTTCTATTCTTACAATTATGTGTTCAATTAATTATTCTTGTTTTGTTAATTCAATTATGAGTGAGTAGATTATTAATCTAGGGTTAAGTTGAACCCTAGTTATGATTGGTGCATGATTTTCCCAATTCCCCCAATTTGGTTATGATAATTGCTCTTGCTTATTGAGTTGTTTTAATTAGCAATTACAAATCAGACGTGATTATGTTTATTGTTTGAACCATTGTCTATTTATCAACGAGAGTTGGATTTAGATGGTTATGATTTATCCAATGAGGACATGAACTTCTCCATGAGAATAGGTAGAACGGATTGTTAGGAAGTTAGGATGCTGTGATTAATGTCTCTAAATTGCATGATACCATGAGAATAGGCTTGATTGTATTTTAGAGAAGCCATTAATACTCGAGAGAGGTTATTGGTATTTATAGGGCGCATCTTTCCTCTTGAGTAGTACATGATTAATTGGGACGGGAAATCGTAATTGCATTGATTCATGCTAGTGGGGATACTTAATTCAGGATGTTTTTAATATTTGATTAATACAAACACAATTCTCTTTAGTATAAAATTAGCTTAATAATCTCTCAATATTTATTGTGTTACTTGCTTAGCCGAATTAAATCAGAAACAACTAGTGATTGATACGTTTGTCTCTGTGGGATCGACTCTGACTTACCCTACTACATAGTTAGAAGGATTTGTTAGATTTATTATTTGATAGGCACGCGACGGCCTTGTCAAATTTTTGGCGCCGCTGCCGGGGACAAAGCAGTGTTAGATTAGTTAATTTTGAATTGATTTAGCTAAGTATTTTAGTTGAGTTGCTTCGGCTATTATTCCCTTGTTAATTGATCATCGTTTCTAGTTCTCTTGTTGCATGCACACTCGAAGTTCAGGTACTGAAAACTTAATTGAAATTGATCCTGAAATTGAAGCTACAGCAAGAAGGCAAGCAGGCAAGCGAAGGAAAAACAAGGATAAGGAAATCATGACTGATACAACAGCTAAAGCTCTCAGGGAGCATGGTATGCCAGATGCTACAGGTGTACTCTCCAGTATTGTCAGACCAGCAGTCACAGCTACACACTTTGAGCTCAAGCCTCAGTTCATCCAATTCATCTCCAATGATTCTTTCGCGGGATTGTCCACTGAAAATCCTGTGGATCATCTTGAGAGTTTTCTTGAAAAGTGTGATACAATAAAGCTGACCAATGTTAGTGATGATGCTATAAAGCTGCGCTTATTTCCATTCTCTCTTCGTGATACAGCAAAAGATTGGTTGAAAGATGAAGGACCAAATACATTCACTACTTGGGATAGTCTTGCGAAGGCTTTTCTACTTAAATTCTTCAGTCAGAAGAAGACCTCTAAGCTCCGGAATGAGATTTCTAATTTCCGTCAAGATGATGACGAGTCACTTCATGATGCTTGGAGAAAATTTAAGCGACTTCAAAGACAATGCCCTCACCATGGAATTCCTGACTGGTTGTTGATCCAAACATTCTATAATGGGTTGACACAAGAGTTTCGAAACTTTGTTGATGCTTCTTCTGGTGGTTCTATTATGAAGAAGAGTACTGAGGATGCGAAAGTTTTGTTAGACGAGATAGCGTCTAATGATAATTATCCATACAGTGATCGAAATCATCCTAAGAAAGGTGGTAAGTATGATGTTGATGCTCTAACCATGTTGAATACTACTATGCAGGCTATGGTCAAAAAGATTGAGCAATTGGATTCCAGAAGTTCTTCATCTACTGTTGCTTCATGTGAGATATGTGGTGTTGTTGGACACGCCAAACTTGCTTGTCAATACAATCCTTCTGGAATGGCAGTTGAGCAAGCTAATGCTCTTTACAATCAGAATCAGAGGCCGCAGTATAATCCCTACTCCAACACGTACAATCCAGGTTGGAGAGATCATCCAAATTTCTCCTACAGGAACAATCAGGGTCAAGCTCAATCTTCACAAAATAATTTTTCTCAGCCTCCTGGTTTTCAGCAAGCTCAGCCACAGAAATCTAACTTGGAAAGTCTATTGGAAGGATTTATCTCTACTCAATCAAAGAAGAATGAGCACTTCGATTCAAGCATCAATGAGATAAAGGCTCACAACAAAATGATGGAGAACACGATCACTCAAATTTCTCAACAGTTGAGCCAACTTAATAAGTCTTCAGGCCAACTTCCTGGCCAAACTGAGCAACCGTCAAGGGGCCATATCAATGCTATAACTTTGAGAAGTGGTAAAGAATTGAAGGAGCCGGAATTGAATGTGAGCAAAAATGTTGTGAATGCTAAGGAAGGTGAAGAGGAGATTGCAACTGAGAAACCGATAGAACCAGAGATCGTGGAAAAAGAAAAGAAAGAATCAGAAGTTGTTCCTCTCAAACCATATGTGCCGCCTGTTCCTTTTCCACAAAGGTTGGCACAAGCGAAGCTAGAGAAGAAGTATGGTAAGTTCCTTGAAATTTTGCAGAAGCTACATATCAATATTCCATTCATGGATGCTATCACTGAGATGCCATCTTATGCAAAATTCCTGAAAGATATTTTGTCAAGGAAGAGAAAAATTGAAGAAAGCTCTACCATCTCATTAACGGCAGAGTGCAGTGCCATCTTGCAAAATGATCTTCCAAAGAAGTTAGCAGATCCAGGTAGCTACTCTATTCCTGTTCAGCTTGGGGATGTCGAAATAAAAAGGGCTTTGTGTGATCTTGGAGCAAGTGTCAGTTTGATGCCTTTATCGATTTGTGAACAGCTTCAGATGGGTGAACTGAAACCCACACGCATCTCTCTACAACTGGCAGACAGAAGTGTGAAATTTCCACTTGGAATTCTTGAAGATGTGCCCCTTAAGGTAGGAAAGTTTTATATTCCATGTGATTTTGTTGTCATGGAAATGGAAGAAGATGCAAATATTCCTATCATTCTTGGGAGGCCTTTCTTAGCAACAGCTGGAGCTATCATTGACATGAAAAATGGAAGAATTTCTTTCGAAGTAGGCGAAGAGAAGATGGAATTCAAACTGCAAAGTACAATGGGACATCCTTCTACGGATGAGTTTGTAAATAGGGTGGATGCACTAGAGGAAGTGATCGACATGAAAGCCAAAATTCTTTTATCTGAGGATCCACTTCAAGCTGTTCTTGAGGGTAATGTTGATGAAGAAAATGGAGAGTGTCAGGGTTACGAGAAGCTTTTGGATGCAGCACCTACATATAAGCATGAACATTCTAATGTGCTACAACATGAGGAAGTTAAGGAGAGTTCCACGCCTCCTAAGGTAGAACTGAAACCATTACCTGCATCTTTGAAATATGTGTTTATGGGCCCTAATGAATCATATCCTATTATTGTTAATTCTGAGCTTGATGACATTCAAATTGAGCAGTTGCTCACGGTCTTGAGAAAATATAAAAATGTTATTGGGTATTCCATTGATGATATCAAGGGCATTAATCCATCATTCTGCATGCATAAGATTATTCTGGAAGATGAGCAAGCTTCTTCTATTGAGCCTCAACGGAGACTCAATCCTAATATGATGGAGGTGGTCAAAAAGGAGGTTTTAAAACTTCTTGATGCAGGTATAATCTATCCTATCTCTGACAGCAAGTGGGTTAGTCCTGTGCATGTTGTTCCAAAGAAAGGAGGAATGACCGTGGTGAAGAATGATAAGGGTGAGATGATTTCTACTAGAACTGTTACAGGGTGGCGCATGTGCATTGATTATCGAAAATTAAATAAGGCCACAAGGAAAGATCATTTTCCTCTCCCTTTTATTGATCAAATGCTTGAAAGGTTGGCGAAACATTCTTACTTCTGCTTCTTAGATGGATATTCAGGCTTTTTCCAGATTCCTATCCATCCGAATGATCAAGAAAAGACGACTTTCACATGTCCCTATGGTACATTTGCATACCGCAGAATGCCGTTTGGTCTATGTTGTGCTCCTCCCACTTTTCAGAGATGTATGATGGCAATTTTCTCAGATTTCATTGAAGACATTATGGAGGTTTTTATGGATGACTTCTCAGTTGGTGGAACTTCTTTTGATGCATGTTTACATAATTTGGAGAAGGTGCTTCATAGATGTCAAGAAGTTAATCTCATTCTTAATTGGGAAAAGTGCCACTTTATGGTACAAGAGGGAGTTGTTCTGGGTCATGTTGTTTCGAAGAGAGGCATTGAAGTTGATAAAGCCAAGGTCGAGGTTGTTGAGCGCTTGCCACCCCCTACTTCAGTCAAGGGGATAAGAAGTTTTCTTGGTCATGCGGGATTCTATCGCCGTTTCATCAAAGATTTTTCGAAGATTGCTCGACCTCTTACTGAGCTCTTGGGTAAGGAGGTACCTTTTGTGTTCACTGATGCTTGTGCTGAGGCTTTTGAAACATTGAAGAAAGCTCTTGTCTCTGCTCCAATTATACAACCACCGGATTGGAGTCTACCTTTTGAGATCATGTGTGATGCTAGTGATCAAGCTATTGGTGCAGTCCTAGGACAAAGGAAAGATGAAAAGCTTCATGCTATCTACTATACAAGCAAGACCTTGGATGGGGCTCAGATTAATTATGCAACAACGGAGAAAGAATTGCTAGCAGTGGTGTATTCTATGGAAAAATTTCGATCTTATCTCGTTGGTTCGAAAGTTATTGTTCACACTGATCATGCAGCTTTGAGATACTTGATGAGTAAGAAGGATGCTAAACCTCGTCTGATTCGTTGGATTTTGCTTCTCCAAGAATTTGACTTAGAGATTAAAGATAAGAAAGGGGCTGAGAACGTGGTTGCTGATCATCTTTCACGCCTTACTCTTGATGAGGAAGATGGTAAATCTACTCCACTTGATGATTCTTTTCCTGACGATCATCTACTTTCTCTTGCAAGTCTAGAGGTTCCTTGGTATGCTGACATAGCTAATTTCTTAGCTAGTGGAACTGTTCCTCATGGTTACTCGTCGCAGCAAAAGAAGAAATTTTTCTATGATGTGAGGAAGCACTTTTGGGATGATCCTTTTCTCTATAAATCTTGTGCTGATGGAGTCATTAGAAGATGTGTTCCGTATAATGAGATTGCCTCTATAATCTCACATTGTCACGATTTACCAAGTGGTGGTCATGCAAGTACTACGAAAACTGCTGCAAAGATTCTTCAGTGCGGTTTTTATTGGCCAACTCTTTTTAAAGATGTCCACCAATATGTTCATTCTTGTGATCGTTGTCAAAGAACTGGAAATATTTCAAGACGCAATGAGATGCCCCTCAATAGCATTCTTGAAGTGGAGCTTTTTGATGTTTGGGGAGTAGATTTCATGGGACCATTCCCTCCATCTTTTAAGAACAGGTATATCTTGGTAGCTGTGGATTACGTCTCAAAATGGGTTGAAGCCATTGCATCACCCACTAATGATGCTCGTGTTGTGAGCAAATTCTTTAAGAAGATGATTTTTCCTAGATTTGGAGTGCCAAGGATTTTAATTAGCGATGGAGGAAAGCATTTTCTCGAAAATCGTTTTGAAGCTATGTTGAAGAAATATGGAGTTTATCATAAGGTGGGACTTTCTTATCATCCCCAAACCAGTGGTCAGGTGGAGATCTCTAACCGTGAAATAAAGAATATCTTGGAAAAGACAGTCGCAAAATCAAGGAAGGATTGGTCTATGAAGCTTGATGATGCACTTTGGGCTTATAGAACTGCGTTTAAGACACCTATTGGGACAACTCCGTATAGATTGGTTTATGGAAAAGCATGTCATCTTCCCGTTGAGTTAGAGCACCGTGCATTTTGGGCTATCAAAGGTCTGAATTTTGATATGTTAGCAGCGGGTGAGAAGAGACTTCTACAACTTAATGAGCTAGATGAGCTTCGTTTTGAGGCTTATGAAAGTTCTAAGCTTTACAAGGAGAAAACAAAGAAGTGGCATGACAAAGGGTTATTACGAAGAGAATTCAAGGAAGGGGAGCTAGTTCTTCTGTTTAATTCAAGGTTGAGACTTTTTCCCGGAAAACTTCGTTCTAGGTGGTCGGGTCCGTTCAAGGTACGCAAGGTTTTTCCATATGGTGCAGTTGAATTGATGAATAGCCATGGAGAGTCATTCAAGGTGAATGGGCAAAGAGTAAAGCACTATAGAGCTGGTGAACCAATTAACGAGGAGGTGAATATTCAGCTATCTTCCCCTTCTACAGAATGATTGATGAGACGGTGTCGGGCTAACGACATTAAACAAATGCGCTTCGTGGGAGGCAACCCATGCATTAGTGTAGGAAGAAAAGAAAAAAAAAATAAAATAAAAAAATTTGAGTGTTGTGTGAAAAAAAAAAAAAAAAAAAAAAAATCTGGGCAAATTGCGGGGCTGTAACGCAGGTAGCCCCTGCGTTACTGGAAGAGGAGCAGGTTGCGGGTCTGTAACGCAACCTGCGGTTGCGTTTCTGGAGGTAGAGCAGCTTGCGGCCCTGTGGCGCAAGTAGCGTCTGCGCGTCTGGAAAAGGAGCAGATTGCTCTCAACTTGCGCAGGTAGCGCGTGGATCAGAATTTTCAGAAAAGTTTGCCAGCCTTGTTTGCTCTTAACTGTTGCCGTTGGTTTGTTGTGTGACTTTAAAAAATAAATCTTTCACCCCAAAAATCTTTTTATATCCCCATCTTTCCCCTAAATCTTTTCCTATTTTAATTTTAAAACCCCTCTCCTCTCCTAAAAAAATTCCAATTCCTATTTCTTTTCTAAATCTTTTTCTTTTATCCATTAAATATTTTTTCTATCCCATATCAAATTCCAATTTCCACCAAATTTTTTCCTATTCACATTAAAATTCTTATATTCATCCTATCACTCCATGGCCTATATATACTCATACATACACACCCAATTCATTATCTACCTCCTCTACATCTTTAAAAAATTCAAGTTTGGGGGAAAATTAGTACAAGTTCACCTCTTTGATTCGTAGTGGGAATTCTTTTCTCTATTTTATTTTATTACGAATTTGTGTTCTTGTAAATTGGGGTTTTTGTATTATTCTTGTTACTTGGGTATTTTTGGTGTGATTCTGCTTGGTGGTTTTTGGTGGGATATTTTGAGGTGGTTATTGGTGGAGCTTCTTTTGAGTTGGGAATTGATTCTTATGGCTTCTAAGCGACTGAGGGGTGGTTTTGCACACTCGACACCTTGATTCCAGGGGAGTTTTCTTTCTTTTCTTTTTAGTGTAGTTTTATTTTATTTTTAGTTGTAGTTTTGTATCTTGTTCATTGGGGACAATGAACCGCTTAAGTGTGGGGAGGTGTTCTCAACGTAACGTAGTGTATATATATAAAAAAAAAATCTAAAAAAAAATAAAAAAATTGAAAAATACCAAAAATAATTCTAGCCATGCAATTTGATTAGTTGTTGTATTTTGCTTGATACACCCATGCATGCGTAGAATTCTTGTGTTTATTGACGCTTTTGATTGAGAAGTGACGTGCTTTGTTCTTGTGCACACACTTACACTAGCAAGTTGAAACTGGTAGACTTAATTGAATGTGGTAAGTGATTAGAATGACATGAATATGTGCAAGATGACTTGGTTTCCATGCTTTGAGTACAAGTAGGTGCGTTAGAGAGTCTTGTTACCTGGGATTGATTATGTTTTGTCACACCAAGTGAGTTTTGAGCCTATATGCATATCTTTTGCATGATTTTTCGTTTGCTTGAGTGTCCACATGTTGTTTACATTGCTAGCACTTACTTGAGATCTTTCTTGAAATGCATGACATTACTTGATGATGAGATGATAAAGGCACTTAGGTATAACCTCGTATTTCCCATATTTCCACACCTTTTAAACATGATCAATTAGTTAACCCTTTGAGCTTAATCCTATTCTTTCGGTGACACACTACGTTACTTGCCATTATCCTTTTTATTCTATTGGCCTTACATTAAATTTGAACCTAAATTGTCAAAGGCTAGTATCGTGCTTAAGGGAGTAATAAGGTGTTCATAAAAGGGGGGTTATTGATGATCATACTTTTGGGGAATATTAATTTTGGATTGATGCTTGTTAGTCGAAATTCATAATAATATCTATGGATCATTGTGTTTATTCTTAAGCTCTCAAGAAAAAAAAAAGAAAGAAAAAAAAAACAGAAAAAAAAAAAAGAAAAAAAAATGAATAAATTTGAGAGCATTTTTATGTTTGTATGATCCTTCTTCATTCGACTAGTCAAGTTATTATAAGGGATATTGAAAAATCCAAGTGTGGGGAAGTATTTGTTTTAATAGAAAGGGAATTGAATAATGATTATTGTTGGGTACTAGCTTTTGACATTAACCTGTTTTAGCTTTACTTGACATACCTGGTCCCTAGCCCACGCTACAACCCGAATAAAGACCTTTTGATTGTCATCAGTGATGTATGTTGTGTTGAGAGTGAGATTGATTGCGAGTGTTAAGTTGTGTTTATGATTTTGTTGGAATTGAGTGATACACTTAACCTTGTTCTTGAGTGAATATTCGTTTTTGAGTGAAAGGTGAGTTATTACTTGTTATTGGCATAGGAGATCCCGGGTTTAGACTTAAAGATGTATTTCTTGTGGGCTTAGCATGATTACCAACGATTTTTACACTTGACATGAATTTTTATGACCTTCTGCATGTTGGTTGAGTAGACTACGTGAATACTTGCACTTTCGACACCAAGACATCGTATGTTTGCTTTGATTCTTAAGTTGATGTGGCATGAGAGGACTTGTGTGTGTGGTGTTGTGTTAGCATTGATCTTTTGCATGGTTAGATGAATTTTGTGGGTACATTCACTATAAACCCTCACGAGACAAAACTCGTCCTACTAGGGCTGCCTAGGGGTTTAACGGCTTGTTGCATACGCTCAATGCAATCGTGTCATCTACGAAAGTGATGTTTGTTAGTAGGTTAGGATAGTTTTTATTTCTTTATTTGCCCGAGGACGTGCAAATGCTAAGTGTGGGGATGTTTGATAGAGTGTATATTTATATATATTTTATATGATTATATTCCTCATATTTATTATATTTTGCATTTAATTGGATTTTTATTTAATAGATTTTAATGTTTTATTATAGGAAGCAAGGAAATTCTAAACTTGGAAGGATTTGAGAATAAAGAGCTTAATTGGAGATTTATTAGAAGGAAATTCGGATTTGTTGGGCTTCACGCGCGCAATTCACTATTTTGGCCATATCTTGAGTTCTACAAGTCAGAATTGGGTGATTCAACTGCCCACGCGAAGATAATTAAATTTTCTATCATTCTAAGATGGTCCAGATGTCATATTACAATTGGAGCGGCCCAGAATTACTTGGGAAGAGTCAACTACGAATTTTCATGGGAAATCTATTCAGTTTAGGAAACGTACTTGTAAAATATTTTTATTAGAGGCATATAAAAACATTAGAGATATACATACAGAGGGAGGTACGTATAGATACACAGAGAGAGAGAGACAGGAGAACTTTTGTAACTCTTTCTTCTGGAGACTTTTGGGGAGATTAATTATTTTCTTCAAGATCGAAGATTAAAGGTTTTTCTTCTATTCTTACAATTATGTGTTCAATTAATTATTCTTGTTTTGTTAATTCAATTATGAGTGAGTAGATTATTAATCTAGGGTTAAGTTGAACCCTAGTTATGATTGGTGCATGATTTTCCCAATTCCCCCAATTTGGTTATGATAATTGCTCTTGCTTATTGAGTTGTTTTAATTAGCAATTACAAATCAGACGTGATTATGTTTATTGTTTGAACCATTGTCTATTTATCAACGAGAGTTGGATTTAGATGGTTATGATTTATCCAATGAGGACATGAACTTCTCCATGAGAATAGGTAGAACGGATTGTTAGGAAGTTAGGATGCTGTGATTAATGTCTCTAAATTGCATGATACCATGAGAATAGGCTTGATTGTATTTTAGAGAAGCCATTAATACTCGAGAGAGGTTATTGGTATTTATAGGGCGCATCTTTCCTCTTGAGTAGTACATGATTAATTGGGACGGGAAATCGTAATTGCATTGATTCATGCTAGTGGGGATACTTAATTCTGGATGTTTTTAATATTTGATTAATACAAACACAATTCTCTTTAGTATAAAATTAGCTTAATAATCTCTCAATATTTATTGTGTTACTTGCTTAGCCGAATTAAATCAGAAACAACTAGTGATTGATACGTTTGTCTCTGTGGGATCGACTCTGACTTACCCTACTACATAGTTAGAAGGATTTGTTAGATTTATTATTTGATAGGCACGCGACGGCCTTGTCAATAAGACTCTTAAATAATTCATATAATATTCGAAGGTCGAAGATACTATGTGAATGAAGTAACTCATCTTTGAAACGAGTTCGAAGAATTAAATAAATATTCCAAGAATATTTATTAAGTCACAGATATTGGAAGAGTGTTGCTCGAAATAATCTTTGAATAAATATTCAGAATAATATTCATTGAACGAATAATGAATATTCAAATCAATATAATAATATTTATTGATGAAATAATCATTAAATGGATATTTGAGATAATATTCATTGAATAAATAATGAATATTCAACTTAAGGATGATACTTATTGATGAAATAATTATCGAATGAATATTTGAGACAATATTTATTAAATAAATAATGAATATTCAAATTAATAACATTTCTTGAAGAAATGATTGTCGAATGAATATTTGAAATAATATTCAATAATTGAATCGGCCTTAAGTGAATTTTGAAGATAATATACATCGACTCAAGGGAATATTTAAAATAATATTTATCGAATACTTGAGTTCGAATCAATGTTCAAAATAATTTTTATAGAATGAATAGAGTCTGAATGAATATTCGAAATAATATTCATTGAGTAAATAACTTAATTAGGGTTCGAAATAATGTTCGAATATTAAATCAACTTTAGATGAATATTAAAGATAATATTCCTCGAATAAATAAATATCGAATGAATACTCCAAATAATATTTATCAAATAATCTCCAAGGAATATTCCAACAATATTCGTCAGATAATAAATGGAAAATATTTACTTAACTATTTTCCTCTGAAAATAATATCAATATATCAAGGAATACCGACTCCCGGTCTGTAATCAAATAATGAGATTTAACTGCCATTCGCTTAAGGGTCTTAGCAATAACCGGCTTATAACTGATATATTATCTATCTAGCTTATAAGCCAACATTAAATCAGGGAACAAGTATCACAATATAGCTTTAAAGTAGGCATGCATGCTATGGCAAATGTATAACAGAAAGCATATATATATTCACAACAACAGCCTTTAAGAAGGATTTAAAACTTGTCTGGTAATCTTGTAGGGGTAGTGTGCCTCGTGTCAATCCGGTGATCTATAAATAGTCACAATAACCGAGGTCAATCACTTAACACTTTTTAAAAGGATAAGTATAATTTAACTTAAGTCGAAACACGTTTTCGAGTTATCTCCTTAAACACCCTTTAGTGCAACTCTCTTTACTATTAGTATGACCCGTCATTCGTTCGCTACTAAGACACGTCGTCATACTTATACTTGGTATATACTTAAGTCGTATAAATTCTAAGGTCGGTCGTTTACGAATCAAGATTATACCTCGAGCTTTATCGCCTGTTTTCTAAGTTATAACCAAAGTCATACTTTTAAGGGATTCGTTCGCGCTAAACCTCGATTCGAACATTTTTATAAAATCGGAAAATGATCCGTTCGACATGTGGTTTTCTCTCACACCTTCCTTTTTACCACTAATATTTGATTATCAAGATTCGCCACTGATTTCGTTGTATTAAAGGAATCCAATTCCAGTTACGAACTTTTGTTTATGGTTTCGAACCACTTTTACGAATTTAATCATAATTCCTAAACCGTAAGTCCATTTCATACGATATTTATATCAAAACGAAGCTTATAACATAATCTAGCTTGTCATGGCAGAATATAAAGCTAAACAGTGAGTTAAAGCTACTGTGATGCACGGTTTCTTAAGGTTTATCGAAAATCGGGCATTATGACGGCTATTAATCGAACGTTTCTAAATTGTTTTCAACACAACCAAGCCACACCGGGCATCCATACATCTTATACACATGTTATACATCTCAACAAGTCCAGGAATATTACTCTTCACTATCATAATCATCATATGGTTAAACCAACTACAAGATCATGCTCATGATAACACTAATATCATAACTATGCTAAAATCCACCAAAAACATACATAATCTTAAAATAAGATCTAGGGTTCTTAAGGCTTATACCTTCCTTGGAGATTGTTATAGCCTTAATAAGCTTGATATAGTCCTTGTATAGCTTTAAGATAGCTTGGATCATCCAAATCAAGCAAGAAAACAAAGTTAGTTTATAAGGGTTACTATTCATCATCACTTTTGTAAAAATCATAACAAATCGAAAAATAAGAGTTTGGCTCTCAACTTTTTACCACATCTTGTCCTCTACATAAGATTTGATTTGAGCTATAGAAAACCAAAAAAAAAAGCTTCCTAGCTATGGTTTTGAGCCCTCTTTTCCCGCTGGACAGAAACTGCCAAGAACAGGCAGGTTGGTTTCTTCAACTTGGGGAGGCGATTTGACTAGGCTATACTCATTAGATTGCCATGAAATTTGGAACGAACCTTTCCCATGGAGTGTAGAAGCTATGGTTAAAATTTGGTGATTTTATCATGGATAGAAATGGAGATATGAATTTTTTTCTTGAGAGTGTTTCTGCTGGGCAGTTTTGAAAGAAATGGAGAGATGGAGTTTTTGATCTTGGCTTGCTTGGTTATCTTGCATGAGGTAAATTAAGGGGCATGTGTCTTGATCTTGTGGAATGGTGTATGTTGTAAGCTTAGTTGCTTGGTTAGTTTCTAAGTATGCTAGTTACCTTTGTAACCACTTAGTTACTTGATGTTATCCACTAGCACATGCATGTATCTTGATCCCTTGCTTGTTTCTTTGTCCGTTTATTGCTCAATTCGTTGATCGTTCGGAGGAATAACTCAATCGTTTCTAGTTAGGGTTTTACCGGAATCCTTCTTAATATTTATAATACTAATCTCCATCTTTCTTAATAGTTCTCGAATTTAAATTCCTTAAATCCTTTTAATAAATCCTTAAGTCTTGCAGTGTCCAGGGAATTCTCGGAGAAAATAAAAGTACTATTTTTCTGAATCCGATGTCGTTTACATACACTTATTTCGCCCTTGGATCATGAATACGAACTCAGAAATCCATTCTGAATACTTCTATATAGCGTCGTCTAACTCCTATTCTCATTTCCCGCCAAAAACACTATTCACACTTTATTCTCCTTTTATTTTTTATACCTATAAAAATGTCCTTGTTCTCTTTCGGGCGTTCCTTAACCCTTTCACGGAACCACTGGACTAATAACAGATATCGATTTGGATGACACAAGAATATCTCCTTCATCTTTGGAATGTCATATCTTATTTCTTAGGAGATAGATTATTCTAATCTAGGTTGTCAACCCATTGCATTCTTCATGACATATAATCATTGGAATCTTTACCCAGTCAGATTCATTCATTAGAACTGCTAATACCTTGTAGTCAGAATCACTGTTCATTCTTTCATCAATATAAAAAAAAGTTTTAATTCTACCGAAAATTCAGGTTCTTACAGTCTCCCCTCCTTAAAAGGATTCCGTCCCGGAATCAGGTAAAGACAAATGGGGTACTTGTTGGTTATTTCACTTAATTTCCAGTTTCCTAGTCAATTCTAATCAATCCCAATCCTTTTTCAGCACATCTTACTAGTGCTACAATACATCCTTTATCCTTTTTCATTAATCTTTGCTACTTTTTGTACAATACGCTATCCGGTTTATGCTCTTTCCCAGTCATATGCTATTTTTCCTTATTGGTATCAGTAGTGACTTTGGTATCACTATCGCGCTGCGTATTCGGAGATAACCCCACTCGTAATTATGCATTTCCTAATCGCTTTAATCTTCGCAATCTCGATCAATATATAGAATTAGAGGAATTTATTGAGAGATCACTATGATCAATGAACATTCGTCCTATTGCATAGTTAGTACAGAAGGTGGCCAGCCTTTAGTACTTGACAAGCAATTTAGACAAGTTATGGTATTCCACTTAGACTCCTATCACATAGACAGGTAGTCACGTAGCAGTACCTCCCCTCCTTAAAGGGTTGTTCTTCTCAATTGAGAAGAAGATAAATAAGAGAAAAGAAAAGAAAAGAATTTCAAAGAATTATAGAAATTTTTCTTGATTGTCAAATATCATACTTAGAATTTACCTATGAACTATAGAGGTTCATTAGAGAAGAAAATAATCGTAATTGTATCAAATACTACTTTATCGTAATCTCACGTGTCAACATATCCTAGCTGCTCTTTCCATCATTTTATGGACCTATTCTCTTGTTCGATCTTAGCATCACTCATTTTTGGAAATCCTTCAACCTTTCAGGTTAAATCTGTAGATTTCTCGCTTGACATCATAGTTAATGACATTCCATGCCACTCTACTGACTCTTTCATATTCACAATACTAACACTATCATGTTGTCATCCCGAGTGTTCGTTAGAAGGTCCATTCATAACATTCCTTGCTTCTCATTTCCTAATTATCTCCCAATCTTTTCTTTATCAATCACATCCTTCGTATTATCTAGTTCTTATTTACTTCTGTTGCTTAACTCCACCGTCATCTCATTAATGGGACACTCGTCACCTTTACCCAATACACATTACACGTTTGGGGTCAAACTTTCATTTGTTCAACCATTTAGATTCCCACTTTCTCGATCCATGAGTCTCCTTATTACTCAATCAATCTATTCCAACTTTCCTCAAATTCTCCCAACTTAAAGGGGTTAATCTTTATGTCATTTATGTTTTCAATTTCAGCTTTCCATTGTGACCAATACTTACAATGTCAATATCATACTTTTCTTACCTCATTGCTGGGGTTTCTCAAGAGTCCGCATATCTACTCCCTTATTGATTTCTCAACTCTATATTCATCTCTATCAGTTACTTGTTTCCATTTCTACTATAACCACTCTATGAACCATCATAGCTTAATCATTTATCGCCAATATCCCGTCGTTCCCAAAATTAAACCATCTGAAATAAACCTGGATGATTTCTCTAACTTGGATTTAATTCGACATTTCCACAGTCGTCATCACCTAATTTCTCAGAAGGATCACCATCGTTTATCGTTTACGCAGTGCTTTAATAACTAAACATACGGGTTTCCTAATTGTCAAATCAAAATCCTCTAGGAAAACAAAATAATCACTATTCCCTATCCATAAGGAACGCTTCCTGAACTTGACGTAGATATTAAATGAAGCAGAAAAAATTGCAGGAGAGCTTCCAGCATCGCAGCTGGAACAGGCTGGTGAGATTATTAATCATATATCTCCAGTAGAAGACTAGAAGCTTAGCGGTTTGCTTAATCACTTGCCAACCTCATAATTCTCTATCGTGTTTGCAAAGAAATACACCAACATAAACTTGTTTGTCATTCATCATCATGCCAATTAGCTTATCAATCAGTACCAATCTATCTTCTGTATTCAGTCATCCATTATTACCTCTTCTCTCCTCTCTCTTTATAAAATAAAGGAGATTCGCTTGGGGAATTTGGTCTGGCCTGTCGCAGAACCTTCTAGTGTCGGTAATGTGCTGCAGACAAAATCAGGAATCGAATGTTTACTTTAAAATATCCTTATAATTGATTCTCGCACAATCATCAGGGGAACGTAAATTCCTCCATCACATTCTGACCTGCAAGGCCCTTCTCATTAACACGTTATTTCTTTGGTATGAGCATTTATACTTACTCCCTTATACTTAAAGTGTTGGCCACCTCCTTGGACTTTCCTGAATATAATAATTCCTTGAAATCAATGTTTTCTAGGCCTATTCCAACTTAAAATTTTCTACCACGTTCCCATCACTGCTGGTTGAAAGTATTCTTCCTTAGACTCTGTTGAAGGAGAGAAAATATATATCATTCATTTTCCATAAGTCATTGCTTCCACCTTTCTGTGTGAACTTTATCACGGTTACTCCCAATCATACCTAGGATATACCTTATCTTAGTCCTTTCTTATTTTAGGATTATCTCAACCTTATTGGTTCAATCCATACTTTCTCATGGTTCCACACATGCTTCCTCTGGCCTCATTGTTACTATGTCATACATTCCTTACCAAACTTCCCTTTTGAAGTTTAGAATATTACTTCTTCCCTTATAAGGTTTCTTAGGTCATTCTCATCATTCTTCCTGTATTTTCTGGGTACAGGATATATCAAAATATCATTAGTCAATTCTATAACAATTCTGTCTATGTACTTTTCAAGACTCCTTGCAATGAATCCTTAAAGGTTATTGCTACCTTGGTCAATCCAATCTATATCGTCTGATTTCACAATGTCTTTATTATGGGTGATGCTATCCTTTGTGCATCCCTCAGGGTTCGTCTTAATCTATGGACATTCTCAGGCTCTTGGCGGAATTGGCTAAATCTTTCCGGAGAGAGTGATGGAAATGCAAATCCTGGGGGGCAGCCTGAAGGAGACACCGCTAGCAGTCAACCCGCAGGTATTTCATCAGCAGCAGCAGTCGCGGATGCTTTCTTATCCAATGATGATGCTGAGAATTTACCAGTAAACGAAGAAGAGCTCATTCGGCTGGAAGCTGACTATTCCAAATTAATTAATCCACGGCTTTCAGATGAGCAAGGCCGGCAGGAAGAGGTGGGACCTTCGGCCCCCAACCAGGTAATTCAATCATATATCCTTAATAAGGGTCTCTTTTCAATCATTCTCATCTTGAATATCTATAGGTAGCCTAATGCTAACCTCTTCTTTCAAACGAATGCCAGTCTATATGACTTTCCAAAAGACAACATATGTCTATCTGCCTTTCTTACAGAACTTGGTAATGGTAGCAAGGATGTTCTGGAAGATATTGGTCGTGTTCAACATGAATCTCTTAGTGCCTAATGCTCCTCCTGAGGACACTAAGTTTCAGATAACATTTATGCATCATACTGCACTGTCTTTGACAATCTTCGTAACTCTTCATTGGTCACTACCCTCAATCCTAATACGTCCATGGTATATATAAAATCAATCATCCTGTATCTCAATTCATTTTATATCAAAAGTCCTTGCGGTTGGCGCTTACTTAGAAGCACCCCGCTTTGTCCTTACATTGCTGGTTTAGTCACTTGCTAATCCTTTGTCACTTGGCCTCCCCTGGCCACACTAAATATGTGAGTTTAGGGGTTGGCTAATAGCATCACTTTTCTAGCAATTTCCGGCATAGTGCCTTCTTCTTTGATACCTTTTGATCTTTTCAAAACTTTACTCCATATAAGTCTCAATCGACTTCTCGGTACCGTCTCCGGTCACCTTCCTTTACTTTTATCTTTTCAACTATTCTTATTAATTCCATGTGCCACAAAAGTTTACACTCTTGGCATAACAGCCTTTTCATTTAAATCAATCCCGGAATTTCTCAGTCCGGCTTGTTTCTTAATTACATTTCCCTTTTTCCGTCCAATCTCAACTTCATAATTTTGTTTTTATAATCAATCGTAATAATTGGGGTCTGTCCACCGGCCCGTATAGCGGTTACCTTACCCAATCCATAACGTATTTCGATAATCAGAAAGACAAGGTTTGCTAAAATTTGTTGAAGTTCTTTCCAGAATCATAGAAATTTCAATCAATCTATCCACCCACTGGTAACACTAAGAAGATCCATTTCGATACCCGAAGAGTATTTCTAGGAACATCCAAGCGGGTGGAACCATAAACAGTTATAATAACGAAATGATTGACATCAAGTTGGGAGTTTAACCATTGGGAAGATACCAAATATATATACCTCCCCTAGAAGGGAAAATCATAGTTTCCAAACTGAAACATACCACATCTTCCCGGTACATATTCGTCCTAATAGTCGATACTACCGAATACTTATTCTACCTAACATCTAGTCTCAGAAGGAACACTACCATTGAAGTTAGTCATTCCATAAAACTGGCACTACCAGGGCCTTCCAAATCTGATGAACCGTGCTGCCCGAATGCATCCGCAATTACCCAGCCGTGTTGCACAAGCACAACACCTAAACCTGTACGAGGTGCATCCTAATAAATTCTAAAATTTTCCTTCCTCCATTAGGTAACGCCAATGCTAGGTCGTCACCAATTTTATCTTTAGCTCCAGGGAGATTTTCCCCCATTTATCTTGTACATTCAAACTTTTAGTCTTACTAATAAGTCGGGTTACGGGACTGCACTCTTTGTAAAGTCCTGAGCAAATCTTTGGTAATACCTCATGAATTTTATGAAATTTCTCACCTTTGCCGGTGTGGTTGGCCTTTCTCCATTGGAAACTGTCTTTAACTTGGTGGGGTCGACCAACACTATTCCTATTGATCATATGTCCTATTTATTGGACTTCATTTTGCCAAAACTCTTACTTCGAGAACTTGGCCTACACGTGTTCTTTCAGGTTTCATCTAAAAGCATTCTCAATTACAATTTAACCAGTGCTCGCCTTACCTAATCCATTTACGATTCAGTGTCGGAATAAACTTAAGGTAACTACCATAATCCATTCAAGGAAAAGAAAGAATTTAATATTCCTTTGAATCACATGCATCTAATGTTTCTGGTTCATCATTTCACTGACTTGAACTAAACTTACACTTGGTTCCTGACGATAGCCTCATTACTTGTTTATCATAGACTCACTGGTCTTTTAGTCTTGTAGGTTCTGAGATCATTGTCTCGTTTACTACTTCCTTATATACTTTATCCAATCATACCGTCACCTTCCAATGTCTTTATTTTCTAAGCTGGTCAATTCATAAAATGAACATTTCCCTTAATCGAACCACCTCATCAATTCTCAAGTTGACTTTATAAATTATAACCTATGAAATCTGCCTCCTCATGGCGAATTACTATTGACAGTATTCGAACTTAACCCATTTATCAGATGATATGACACTTCTTGCCTCTATTTCAATTGTTCACGGGACTCTACTTCCCGACATCTATCGATGTCTTAATTGCTGGTACTTCATCCGGCAGTCTAGCTATGAATCCCACATGCATCTTTAGTTCTTTTTAATAATACCTCAGTTCTTTACGCTCACTTCTCTGAGCACTATACCTTAACTCTTACTGTCTCTCTGGCTACAACCCTCATTTTCTCAAGGGTAAACTCCTTATCCTTAACAGAATTCTCCTCCTCTGCTGGAACCTTCTCCTGGTCCTCAGTAGGGTACTCTCTCGAATCCACGATACGATCGTTAGCAAATAATCAAAGCATCACCGTGCTGCTGCTCGAGCGCCTCAAAGTCTGTCGCCTTACAAGTCGACGCGAGAACGAGCTAAGTTACTATCATGATACTTTATAGTTCCCATAAGGGTTTTATATGTCAGTACTACATTAAGTAGTCCGACTATGAACTTGGCAAGAGTTCTTATTATCTTAGTGAATTTATTGTTTTAATGTCGCATCATCTCTGGGATTTATAACGTAACTCCCTGATACCATTTCTGTAACACCCCCAGATCCAGGTTAGGGATCTGGTCATTACGGTCTCAATCTCCATCCACAAAACCAGCATAAAAATCAAATTACAACCTTGTGACCCAAAATAACAACATAAAACACACCCGTTATAGTCCTAGAGATGAAATCAGAGTAACTACCAAATTTTATTAATCACCAGATTGAGTTCTTACAACCCAAAATATTTACAATTTAACTATTACATACTCTTTGCCATCCATTTGTATATGTCATATAGTAAATACATTTGATACTCAAATGCTAACATCTAGCATACCAATGGCTGCCTCTTCAACAATGGTAGCTATGATCTTAACTGTTATTCCTCTGACAGCTATAACATGCTTGTGCTGAATGCGCCTTGCACGGGCCATCTGATCTAGCTGTTGTTGTGATATAAATAAATAAAGCAAGGGTGAGCAATAACCCACCAACAATAATATAACTGCATAGTGATATATATGATAGTTCAAAAGTATATTTTGAAACCATATGCCATGCATTAGCGAAAATAGTGCCAGATCAATATAAAGGATGAAGTTACAAGGTAACTCAAAACATAGATATTTCGTGGAAATATATGCTTTATCAAGATAAGCAAGATAGCATCATTTAAACTTTCAGAAAAAGCATTTCAATTCTAGTTTCTGATCATTTTTCAAACTCCTGGCAACCTGAAAGAAGTCTCTTCGATACGTGTTGCGGGAGCTACCCGTCAACCTGAAAGAAGTCTCTTCGATACGTGTTGCAGGGAATTCCCAGTTTGGGAGATGAACTAATACTGGAGTTATCACGCGCCAGCTACCCACTCTCCGATGATTAGTCGAAGATGGTACATCCCAATATAGTTTACTACCGGTAGAAGGAAGAATTGACGGATTTACTTGTCTACCGCCCTTAATAGTAACTCCCTGGCCAACGGTTGGGCCTTGTGATGGACCGCACGACTCGGCCTCTTACACACGACTCCTAGTTCAAATAAATCCATAACTCTAAAACATAAAGCTCGTCCCCCTTTCCCCAAGTGTAATACTTGTTGATAAGACTCCACAAAGTAGTCGTATCTAGTTGGAAAGGAAAGCTCACCAATATTTCCCTAGCTGCTGCTTGTTAATGGATGCCAACTTGTTCCAACATTCTTACCCCTCGAATAATGAGTGGGTACACAAGATTCAATGACTAATAGCAACCAAGTTGCAAGTGAAAAGAATAGTTTCAAAATTTATGACCGGGTAGTCACAAGGTAAATATCATTTCTCAAGTAAGGTTCCCTTATAATAGAATTGAATGAAGAATGGAGTTACTGAGAACCTTCCTTGATAATATAATAATAATAATGATAAGACTCTGAAATAATTCATATAATATTCGAAGGTCGAAGATACTATGTGAATGAAGTAACTCATCTTTGAAACGAGTTCGAAGAATTAAATAAATATTCCAAGAATATTTATTAAGTCACAGATATTGGAAGAGTGTTGTTCGAAATAATCTTTGAATAAATATTCAGAATTTAAACGAATAATGAATATTCAAATCAATAATAATATTTATTGATGAAATAATCATCAAATGGATATTTGAGATAATATTCATTGAATAAATAATGAATATTCAACTTAAGAATGATACTTATTGATGAAATAATTATCGAATGAATATTTGAGACAATATTCATTAAATAAATAATGAATATTCAAATTAATAACATTTCTTGAAGAAATGATTGTCGAATGAATATTTGAAATAATATTCAATAATTGAATCGGCCTTAAGTGAATTTTGAAGATAATATACATCGACTCAAGGGAATATTTAAAATAATATTTATCGAATACTTGAGTTCGAATCAATGTTCAAAATAATTTTTATAGAATGAATAGAGTCTGAATGAATATTCGAAATAATATTCATTGAGTAAATAACTTAATGAGGGTTCGAAATAATGTTCGAATATTAAATCAACTTTAGATGAATACTAAAGATAATATTCCTCTAATAAATAAATATCGAATGAATACTCCAAATGATATTTATCAAATAATCTCCAAGAAATATTTCAACAATATTCGTCAGATAATAAATGAAAAATATTTACTTAACTATTTTCCTCTGAAAATAATATCAATATATCAAGGAATACCGACTCCCGGTCTATAATCAAAGAATGAGATTTAACTGCCCTTCGCTTAAAGGTCTTAGCAATAACCGGCTTATAACTGATATATTATCTATCTAGCTTATAAGCCAACATTAAATCAGGGAACAAGTATCACAATATAGCTTTAAAGTAGGCATGCATGCTATGACATATGTATAACAGAAAGCATATATATATTCACAACAACAGCCTTTAAGAAGGATTTAAAACTTGCCTGGCAGTCTTGTAGGGGTAGTGTGCCTCGTGTCAATCCGGTGATCTATAAATAGTCACAATAACCGAGGTCAATCACTTAACACTTTTTAAAAGGCTAAGTATAACTTAACTTAAGTCAAAATACGTTTTCGAGTTATCTCGTTAAACACCCTTTAGTGCAACTCTCTTTACTATTACTATGACCCGTCATTCGTTCGCTACTAAGACACGTCGTCATACTTACACTTGGTATATACTTAAGTCGTATAAATTCTAAGGTCGGTCGTTTACGAATCAAGATTATACCTCGAGCTTTATCGCCCGTTTTCTAAGTTATAACCAAAGTCATACTTTTAAGGGGTTCGTTCGCGCTTAACCTCGATTCGAACATTTTTATAAAATCGAAAAACGATCCGTTCGACATGTGGTTTTCTCTCACACCTTCCTTTTTACCACTAATATTTGATTATCAAGATTCGCCACTGATTTCGTAGTATTAAAGGAATCCAATTCCAGTTACGAACTTTTGTTTACGGTTTCGAACCACTTTTAAGAATTTAATCATAATTCCTAAACCGTAAGTCCATTTCATACGATCTTTATATCAACACAACCAAGCCACACCGGGCATCCATACATCTTATACACATGTTATACATCTCAACAAGTCCAGGAATATTACTCTTCACCATCATAATCATCATATGGTTAAACCAACTACAAGATCATGCTCATGATAACACTAATATCATAACTATGCTAAAATCCACCAAAAACATACATAATCTTAAAATAAGATCTAGGGTTCTTAAGGATTATACCTTCCTTGGAGATTGTTCTAGCCTTTATAAGCTTGATATAGTCCTTGTATAGCTTTAAGATAGCTTGGATCATCCAAATCAAGCAAGAAAACAAAGTTAGTTTATAAGGGTTACTATTCATCATTACTTTTGTAAAAATCATAACAAATCGAAAAATAAGAGTTTGGCTCTCAACTTTTTACCACATCTTGACCTCTGCATAAGATTTCATTTGAGCTATAGAAAACCAAAAACAAATCTTCCTAGCTATGGTTTTGAGCCCTCTTTTCCCGCTGGACAGAAACTGCCAAGAACAGGCAGGTTGGTTTCTTCAACTTGGGGAGGCGATTTGACTAGGCTATACTTATTAGATTGCCATGAAATTTGGAAAGAACCTTGCCCATGGAGTGTAGAAGCTATGGTTAACATTTGGTGATTTTATCATGGATAGAAATGGAGATATGAATTTTTTTCTTGAGAGTGTTTCTGCTGGGCAGTTTTGAAAGAAATGGAGAGATGGAGTTTTTGATCTTGGCTTGCTTGGTTATCTTTCATAATACACCTCATATTGATAATATCTAGATAAAGTAGCTTTATTAAAGGTGGTATGTCATGCATGAGGTAAATTAAGGGGCATGTGTCTTGATCTTGTGGAATGGTGTATGTTGTAAGCTTAGTTGCTTGGTTAGTTTCTAAGTATGCTAGTTACCTTTGTAACCACTTAGTTACTTGATGTTATCCACTAGCACATGCATGTATCTTGATCCCCTGCTTGTTTCTTTGTCCGTTTATTGCTCAATTCGTTGATCGTTCGGAGGAATAACTCAATCGTTTCTAGTTAGGGTTTTATCGGAAACCTTCTTAATATTTATAATACTAATCTCCATCTTTCTTAATAGTTCTCGAATTTAAATTCCTTAAATCCTTTTAATAAATCCTTAAGTCTTGCAGTGTCCAGGGAAATCTCGGAGAAAATAAAAGTGCTATTTTTCTGAATCCGATGTCGTTTACATACACTTATTTCGCCCTTGGATCATGAATACGAACTCAGAAATCCATTCTGAATACTTCTATATAGCGTCGTCTAACTCCTATTCTCATTTCCCGCCAAAAACACTATTCACACTTTATTCTCCTTTTATTTCTTATACCTAAAAAAATGTCCTTGTTCTCTTTTGGGCGTTCCTTAACCCTTTCACGGAACCACTGGACTAATAACAGATATCGATTTGGATGACACAAGAATATCTCCTTCATCTTTGGAATGTCATATCTTATTTCTTAGGAGATAGATTATTCTAACACTACGCCATAGATGGCTTTATACAATACTTAGGGGGGGGTGTTACCTTAGATATGAAATTTTGGACCTACGACAACGCTCTAGTTTTGGTGTTACCATATCCTTAAAGGTATGTTACCTTAGCCATGGAAGGTGTTAAACTTAGTAACACCATGGGCTGTGTTACCTTAGAGTATAATTAACATATTTTTGAATTATATATATAATTAACGATTTAATAATTATTAAATTTTAAAATTCAATAATTTTAATCAAGTCATTCAATTTATTATTATAAAAATAATTTTCTATCAAATAATTGAATTATTTATATTTTTATAATATTAATATATTTTTCAATAATTTTCATTTAAAATATCTTAAAATAAAGTAATATTCAAAAATTATCAAAATTTGATTAACTTAATTAATAAAATTATTGGAGAAAATAACAGGGTGTAATAAGTTTTAATTATTATTCAGTAATTAAAATAATAAACTTTATTGTCATACAAATTTTGATAAGAAAATTAATAATTTTTATAATTTTAGAAAATGAAAAACAAACGTAATGAAAAATTGAAAAAGAAATGAAAATTGGCTGGGCGGCAAAAGAAATGAAAGCGGGCAAATTGAAATTTGGTCAAAACTCAAATTTGATTTAAGTCGGGAGAAATTGGGAACGGTATCTCACTCTCAATTATTACTCACCTCTCTCTCGAACCTCTCTCTCTCTCTCGCTCAATTAGGTCAAAATTGGTTAAGATTGGAGAAATTGGGGGTTGAAGCTTGCTCTCGCTCACTCAATCTCGCTCTGCTCAGTGACTGCCTCACTTGCTGATTAGGGTTAGGGTTAATTTGAGGGTTCAAAATCAGTCTCTCTCAATTGGAATTAAGGTATAAATCTCTTTTTATATGCTTCAATTTATATATATATATGTGTTGATGCTTTAATTTATATATATGTGTTTTATAAATCAGTCTCTCTCTCTCTCTCTCTCTCTCTCTCTCCATCTCTGTCAATCTCTCCATCTCACTGTCTATTTGTCATGAGAGGAGAGGGCTCATTTTTGTGATAATTTGAATTTTATGTCTGCTATAATTTGTTATAATGTTGGATGATATATTTGCGATAATTCGAATTTTATATCTGCGATAATTGTGATAGTTTTGGATGGCATAATTGCGATAATTTGAATTTTTTTGTCAGTCGATAATTTGAATGTTAAATTTGTAATAATGTTATAATGTCAGCATAGGAAGTTTAATGTCAGTATAGGAAGTTTAATGTTATGTGTTGCTTTCAGGCAGTGCAGCTAGGAAGCCGTGAAGTCCTACTTGTTTTTTGTGAGGCTGTACAAAGAAGTTCTCCCATAGGTTCCTTCACAAAACCAGCTGCAGGGGCAACACCTGGCTATGGCTACAAAACCTGGTTATTTGTAGGTTCAGAAAAATCTTAATTGTTTTAATTGTATACTTCAACAGGTAGACAAATCTAATTAGGTATGTTGAGTTTTTTGTTTAGTTACTTGTTTATTTAGTTACTTGTGTATATGAAAACAACAAAGTCCTTTTCATCCTTTAATTGTCTCAAAAGCTAAATCTTTCATGATTTTGGGTGCAGGATCGAACCCAGCTGTCTCTAATGGAACTGTCTCTGGAGAGGCTAATGCACATAACAACAGGGACATGTTCCTACCATTTCGTGTTTTTTGTACGCGATGTACGTATGAGAGCTTAGAGTTTATTATCAGCAGCTTTAGTATACAACAGGTTACGCATATCAAATTAGCTGAATTGCTTTGGTTTATTACACCAAGGAAATTAATTTAATATGACTAAAAGAAAATAGTCATGCAACATTTTCTTATACCGACATAATTGAAGTTATCTTAATTTTTCCCTGCCAAACTAATCTACACCAATCGTATCAGATTCACTGTCAAGATGTTGTGATAGACGAGACTGATGTTGTCAGAGGACTGATCCAGAATGTTACAGAATCAGCAATAGAGATTTTGGTTCTTGGTGCTGGATCAAAAGGGGGATTTCTCAGGTAAGCATTCAAAACCATGGCTCTTAAACTTTCTAAGAAAAAAAAACCTTCCCTCCATTTCATGTTCATGATTTCTTGTTTACAATCATATTCGACTATAGAATAAATTTTCTTGAATAAATGATATATCCTACTTGAATGAGTTAGCTTTTATGACTCACTCTGCAGTTCTGGATAAATTTCTTAGTACTATGGTTCTATCTCTCTGTTCACTTGCTATATTGTGATTTAATTTTGTCATTTCTTGATTTGGGTTGTATTATTTTGATCAGAAGATGAGAATTTGGTCTAAAATTGATTGTATATGCTTTGCACACTTTTGATTGGTAATTCTTTAGCGATGGAGGTTAGACGAGCTTCTCATTACTTATTTGATTATGCTGCTATTTCTTGACATATATAACAATTAATTCTTCTATGTCTTGTAGTTTCTTCCCATATTCCTGGACAAGCTTTTACCTCCATGGGCAGCGATTTTGCTTTCAGTGACACTTATCCTTATGTTTGCTGAGGTAAAATGTCTTTATAATGAATTAAAAAGAAATTTTTAAACGTGGGTGTTCAGACAACAGATCACTTTTATTTCCTTATTATCCATTTGTTTAACAGATTATGCCTCAAGCAATCTGTACCCGTTATTGATTGACTGTCGGAGCAGCAGTGGCACCTTTGGTCCAACTCCTTTTATGGTTGTTCTTCCCAATTTCCTACCCTATCAGTAAGGTGTAATTGATAATCTTACCATGTATGTATTCAGTTATTTTTGTGCCAATTGCATCCATTAAAATGTGAAAAAGATTGAGTTAGTTATCTTTCTATATATATAAATTGTAAAGTTGTAAGCAACAAACATAATTTTTGTACCAGTAAAAAACATTACACAACTGTTTGTTGACAAGATACAAGTTTCCTTAACAAGATTATCTGTGTTTTCTTTTGCACTTGAACTGGTGATGAATTGAATGACTCAAGCATACTCTACTCTGTTACTTTATATAGTTCTTTTACTGTAGTTGATAAATGTTGTTTAGCGTTGAATTATGTCTAGGTTTTGGATTGGATGTTGGGCAAAGGACATGCTGCCCTTCTACGTAGAGCAGAGCTGAAGACATTTGTAGACTTCCATGGAAATGAGGTACTTTGTCCAATCCACTTTCCTGTAACTGGTTTCTTTTATAACCAAATTCTTAAGTTGAAGCTGCCAACTCCCAGAAATTCTTAAGTTGTAACTGTGCTAATGATCCACATAAGTTATAACCAAATTCTTAAGTTGTAACTGTGCTAATGATTCTGATTTTTGTAAAAGAGGAACTACTGTTTGTTAAAATTCAGTATTTCTCATTGAGTCATTGATATTGCTTAGCATAATAAATGCAATTTTATTCTTTTTTTATCTTACTACTGTATCAAAAATTAGAAAGGTGTTGTTCTGTGCACTTTTGCATACTTCAGTGTTACCCTTTCCTGGTCAAGGTTGAAAAGATTAGAAATGAATATGTATGAGCTCTTCTGATGGTCACGTAAATCTTGACATGCTACTTAATTACAGGGAACAAATTTAAGGCTCTACTTTATCACATTCGGTTGCAACAGTATGAGCTCTTCTGCATTATTTCAGTTATGTTAGCTACAGTAATTTTGTTAAATTTGTTTTGATCACTTTATGAAAGCGACTCACAGTACCATGCTAGCTGCAGTTATAGCTTATAATACCAGTTCTGTTGTGGATGACTGTTATTGTTACTGATAATACCGAGGATCCAGATTGCAGATTATTTCTTATGAGCAACATGGGATTTGATGAAGGCAAGAGAATGCAAGCTACATGGATTAGATGAAGGATTTTCCAAGGGAGGAGCTCCATCAGCTTGGTTAGTTGTATATAAAGTCTATTGGTCTACTGGAGGCTAAAGCTCGGATGATCTACTTGTTGCATTTGATGATGCTATATTTGATGATGTAGGCTGAAACCAAAAAAAGCCAAGGGGATTTAGATCTTATTAATGTAAGGAAATTGTTAATATTTGTAGGGGATAGATTAGTTTTTGGTCAGATGTTTAAGTAAATGTAATCGGTTGTACCATTTGTAAATTTTTATTCAAATTAATGATATTTATAGTTTGTAGTTTTATTTTAATTTGACATTTGGCTGTTTTTTATTGTATCTATGCATTTTTTTAATGAATATTAGAGGAAGGAAATGGTAGAAAAATAATTAAATTTGAATTATTAATTTTAAAACAGACAATGTCTGTGGGGCCCACATAATTAATTAATAATTTTGCAAAATTATAACATCTAAGGTAACATAGATTTGGTGTTGCTATAGAATTGCTTAGTCTGTTACCTTATAGGTCTATGGTAACGAATTTGCAAATGTTAGCTTTTATGTGTCGAGGTGTTACCTTAGACCCCAAAGGTTACATAGAACAAAACTATCCCAGCTAAAGTGTTACCTTAGCCTTTTTTTGGCTTTTGGTAACGATTTTTAGGGTCTAAGGTAACACAGTCGTGGTGTTACCGTAGGCTGTTTATGGCGTAGTGTAATCTAGGTTGTCAACCCATTGCATTCTACATGACATATAATCATTGGAATCTTTACCCAGTCACATTCATTCATTAGAACTGCTAATACCTTGTAGTCAGAATCACTGTTCATTCTTTCATCAATATAAATAAAAGTTTTAATTCTACCGAAAATTTGGGTTCTTACATCACCCATGAACCTACTAACAACACTGACAGACTGTGCAAGATCGGGTCTAGTGCAGACCCTTGCATACATTAAGCTTCCTACTGCACTAGCATAGGGAACTCGAGACATGTACTCCTTTTCCTCAGCAGACTTAGGTGCAAAAGCGACAGACAGATGTGCATTTGCAGCACTAGGAGTATCTATGGGCTTTGCTGTAGACATGCCAAACCTTGACAAAATCTTCTGAATGTATCCCTTCTATGACAAGAAGAGCTTCCTTTTGCTTCTATCCCTATAAATCTCCATTCCCAGAATTTTCCAAGCCGCACCCGAATCTTTAATTTCAAATTCAGCACGGAGGAGACCTTTCAACTTCTGAATATCAGACTTGTTCTCTGCAACTATCAACATATCATCTACATACAGGACCAGATAAATGAAAGAACCATTTGCTGTCTTACTGTGATAAACACAGCAATCATACGGACTCCTGGTGTAGCCAATACCAATCATATAGCTATCGAATTTCTTGTACCACTGCCTCGAAGACTGCTTTAGCCCATACAAGGACTTCAATAACTTGCAAACATAGTCTTCCTTACCAGGAACCTGAAACCCATTGGCTGAGTGCATAAGCTTCCGTCTTTCATCCTTAATGACTTGTATACTTCTTGGTAGTTGACATTAGCCTCCATTCTTCATTCCATATCATCAATCAACTCCAAAAACGACGGAAACTACACCTTTAATCGATATTTCTTCAACCCTGCACAATTAAACAAAACACATCAAAACTACCACAAACTTGAGACCAAAGCAATCAATTTAAGTCGAATTGGAATGTTTCAAGTAGATATAAAATCCACTTATCACTGAGTCATGTATATCTCCTCTTCCAGCTCTCCATTCAGAAAAGCTGTCTTCACATCGAGTTGTTCAAGCCCCAGATTCTGATGTGCAACTATCGTTAGTAGCACCCTGATGGAACTGCTAATACCTTGTAGTCAGAATCACTGTTCATTCTTTCATCAATATAAAAAAAAGTTTTGATTCTACCGAAAATTCGGGTTCTTACATCACCCATGAACCTACTAACAACACTGACAGACTGTGCAAGATCGGGTCTAGTGCAGACCCTTGCATACATTAAGCTTCCTACTGCACTAGCATATGGAACTCGAGACATGTACTCCTTCTCCTCAGCAGACTTAGGTGCAAAAGCGACAGACTGATGTGCATTTGCAGCACTAGGAGTATCTATGGGCTTTGCTGTAGACATGCCAAACCTTGACAAAATCTTCTGAATGTATCCCTTCTGTGACAAGAAGAGCTTCCTTTTGCTTCTATCCCTATAAATCTCCATTCCCAGAATTTTCCGAGCCGCACCCGAATATTTAATTTCAAATTCAGCACGAAGGAGACCTTTCAACTTCTGAATATCAGACTTGTTCTCTGCAGCTATCAACATATCATCTACATACAGGACCAGATAAATGAAAGAACCATTTACTGTCTTACTGTGATAAACACAGCAATCATACGGACTCCTGGTGTAGCCAATACCAATCATATAGCTATCGAATTTCTTGTACCACTGCCTCGGAGACTGCTTTAGCCCATACAAGGACTTCAATAACTTGCAAACATAGTCTTCCTTACCAGGAAACTGAAACCCATCTGGCTGAGTCATGTATATCTCCTCTTCCAGCTCTCCATGCAGAAAAGCTGTCTTCACATCGAGTTGTTCAAGCTCCAGATTCTGATGTGCAACTATTGTTAGTAGCACCCTGATGGAACTGCTAATACCTTGTAGTCAAAATCACTGTTCATTCTTTCATCAATTTAAATTTTTTTTTAATTCTACCAAAAATTTGGGTTCTTACATCACCCATGAACCTACTAACAACACTGACAGACTGTGCAAGATCGGGTCTAGTGCAGACCCTTGCATACATTATGCTTCCTACTGCACTAGCATAGGGAACTCGAGACATGTACTCCTTTTTCTCAGCAGACTTAGGTGCAAAAGCGACAGACAGATGTGCATTTGCAGCACTAGGAGTATCTATGGGCTTTGCTGTAGACATGCCAAACCTTGACAAAATCTTCTGAATGTATCCATTCTGTGACAAGAAGAGCTTCCTTTTGCTTCTATACCTATAAATCTCCATTCCCAGAATTTTCCAAGCCGCACCCGAATCTTTAATTTCAAATTCAGCATGGAGGAGACCTTTCAACTTCTGAATATCAGACTTGTTCTCTGCAGCTATCAACATATCATCTACATACAGGACCAGATAAATGAAAGAACCATTTGCTGTCTTACTGTGATAAACACAGCAATCATACGGACTCCTGGTGTAGCCAATACCAATCATATAACTATCGAATTTCTTGTACCACTGCCTCGGAGACTGCTTTAGCCCATACAAGGACTTCAATAACTTGCAAACATAGTCTTCCTTACCAGGAACCTGAAACCCATCTGGCTGAGTCATGTATATCTCCTCTTCCAACTCTCCATGCAGAAAAGCTATCTTCACATCGAGTTGTTCAAGCTCCAGATTCTGATGTGCAACTATCGTTAGTAGCACCCTGATGGAAGTGTGTCTGACCACTGGTGAAAAAATCTCATTATAATCTACTCCCTCTTTCTGAGTGAACGCTCGAGCTACTAACCGAGCTTTATACTTGACACCCTCAACCGATGTTTCTCCTTCTTTCTTCTTGTAGACCCATTTACAAGTAACAATCTTTTTGTATATATCTAACTTTTACAACACCTACTAGAGACAAAATATAACAATAATCTAGGTCGCAGGCTTCTTCACTGATTGTTTTCATGTGGGTAAATTGGATAATTGTCTTTGACAAAATTTACTTTTAAAATATCATCCAATTTGCTTGTATAAAAAAGAAATGTTTCTTCTTCTTCAAGGTCTCCATTTTCTAGCTTTCATGTACTTTAAGATTCTGTGAACCCATGTGATTTGTTAGTCATGTCAAGTCATTATGAACTTCTATATATGAGATATTATCCATTGATGTGATTATCTGTTGAGGCCTGATATTCGTTGAGGGTTGATTGCTTTACTATCCTTCGATGAGTCTCATCCGTTGATGTAGATTGAGGTATTATTTTCACTTATGCAGAATTACAAAGCACAGCCTATTTACAATTAGCTAACATATTCTGCATATCCGTTGAGAGTCAACATGACTTAGAAAATCTTTCAACTATACTCTCAACTGATAACTTATCTGTTAAGTCTCTCAATACATGTTACAAAATGACATATCTATTGATAATTTTCCTCTTCAATGGATGTTGATTTACATGCCATCCGTTGAACAAGTACATATTTAATTATACAAAATATATATTTTAGGTGTTTTGAATTATCATCAAGAGCACATAATTCCTAACAATCTCCCCCAATTTATGACTGATAGAATTGCAGATATAATTATAGGCTTGATGATGTATTAAGCTTCAGAAGTGATGAAAGTTAACTAAGTATAAGAAAAGATTTGAAAAATTACACTGAATTAGGAAGTTGTTACTTTAGTCTGAGCTGATTAATTCTTTTTTTTTCGTTGCTTTCTTCATGCCACCTTTCTTATTCTCATTAGTCTTAGTATGCCTTTCCAATGATGTGTAGAACATTCCTTCCTCGTGGTCACTTGGATCTAGTTTAGCCATAAAAAATCTTAGATATTCATTTCTAGCCTTCTCTAATTGATCTTCCAATCTGAAGAACCTCCTACAGCCATGTTGGTATCTAAATTCCATCATCCAGAAAGGTTGGAGATGAATCTTTTTACCAGTGTGTAGTGTATGGAATATTTAGCTTCTTTGGCAAACTATCCCTTGAGTTCCAACTACTCCTAATCTCATTGATCTTGTTGAGAATTATATTCTTTGCTACTTGAGTGAATCCACCAGTTCTCTTCATACTAGACCAAATTTTGACTAAAGAGTGTTGTAGCCTTCATCCAGAATCTTGTATAGTGGCCAAGTGATGTAATTTCTTCCTTTAGACATAAACACCAATCTCTCTGGTATTCTACCTCTTGCATCAAGACCTTTAACCTCATGGAACTCATCTCGAAAGAGATTGATATTTGAATGTTCTTGAATATCAACCATATAGATTTCTATCTCCTTCTTGGATGGTTCTTTCACAATCCGAGGGACCTCTAAAAGTTGAATAGGTTTGGACGGTTGTTTCTTTGTTTTTTTCTTTTTCTTTTCTGGATCTAGAGGTTCAGGTTTGATGTCCTCAATGTTAACAACATATGGTTGAATGGTTGAGTAGATTGTGGTATTGATTGAGTTTGGGATTGGGATTGAGATTTTGCAGGTTGTGGTTGAGGTTGAGTGGTTTGTTCACTTTATAATTCAAGACTTACAGGCCTTCTTGCTCTTTATTCAGCTAATGGTTTTTCTTGCCCATAGTCTTTGTCTTCATTTTTCTTTTCTGAAACTGGGCCTCTTCTTCTAAAGCCTCTTTTTGTATCTCATCTTCTAGCTCGTGTTCAAGTTCCCATGCCAGCCTTGCTTCTCTCTCAGTGAATGACTCTTCATTGATTATCTCAGATACTAGCTCTATAGGATGCCCTTCTTGCATCAACCTTGTAGTTTCATCAGTTTTGGCCTTAGTAAAATGTTACAGGTATGCGCAATTACGCACCACCCTATAGATTAATGCAAGTTTCTTCTTCAACATCTCATCAGGTGAGTTCTTCAATTTAATGAGCTGATCTCCTAGTATCTTGAACTTGTCTGGTTTTGGCAGTGGAAAGTAGGTTATCATGATATTGTTTCCATGCTTCTTACGGGAGATGGAGCCTCGGGGATTATTGATGTCTTGAACTCCTACAAGTGTGAAGGCTCACGTCTGCATAAGGATGTGGGAAACACCATTTCTGGAATAAACACTTGTCTTATTGTTGTTGTAATTGGAGGAATCGGCACTTGAGATATTGTGGAAGAGAGGCCAGTCTTGAGGCAATTGTATCTTGTTAAGTAGATATTTGCTCCCTCTTTGTTAGTGGCACAAATCCCCCCTAGACAGTGACACTTAAACTTGAACAGTGGTTGTTGCTGTACTTTTCTTTCTCCTTTTGTTATCATCAAGGGTTGAAGTAGGCATCCCAAGCAATTGTTGAAGTAGTTTGATTTGCAGATTCTAGCCCTCAATGTGCATCTTCTGATTTTTAAGAAGGAAGACATTTATGTCTCCAATTTGCCAACTCTAGTATTGAGCATGTCAATTGATTTCTCCATAGAGTCATCTTTTTTCAGTCTTTGTTGAATTTGCCTCGTGGTGAAGTCTGGAAAAAGATAACTCACTTGCTCCTTTTGCTTGACTTGAGCTAATTGGATGGGATCTTTAAATTCATCTTAATCTAGGGCCTTTGGTTTAGAAGACACTTATGCAACTTCAAGGTTGCGATGAAATTTTCTTGCACTAGCTGAATTGTTGGATCTAGATTTGCTTGAGGAGGTACAGCCTTTTGGCACTGCACTACTAATTCACTACGTGCATCCCTTGAAAGACATGAATTTGATAGCAACCATTCAGGTAACTCTCCACTTTGTGAGGGGCCTTCTTCTCTTCCCTCACTGTTTAGAATCTGAATCATACGAAAAGTCTTCACCAGCTCTAGGAGGTAGTTTGTTAAGAGCATCTTTGGCTCTCATCATAGACTCTATAGTGTGCACCAAGTTCAATGTATGCTCTATTGCCTCATTGCCCTGTGTAACCAAGTTCAATGTCTTAGCATCTGGAGAAATATTGGCAATGGTTTCTCTGTATTCCTGTTGGAATTGTATTTCTCTCTCAGCTTCATTGACATCCATTGACTCATTGACAATGACTGTTTCCACCCTTATGTCCCTTGTACCTGCTTTTCTCTCATATTCTCTCTTTTCTTGCATCAGGGGCTCCCCTGGCTCACCTTCACCTACTAAGGTGGTACTCTCATTCTTTCCATTCGCCTGACTGGAAGACATAGTCAACCTCTCACACTCTTGCTCTCATTTTACCTGCTCATAAGGCAACCTCTCACTCTCAATAGTTACACTACCTTCCCTCAAACCTAAAAGTATTTCTACAACTATAGATTCACCCATAGATGTAAAAGATGATTCAGTTAAACGAGAAAACTGAGTTAGAGAGAAGTCATATGTGGAATGTGATAGGTCCCAAATGAGGGTGAAATAAGCTAGAAGGGGGGGTTGAATAGCTTATTACCTTTTAAAAATTAGAGCTTGGCATTTTAAAAATTCTTTCTCCTTTTAAAATTAATTACTTATAAAATAAGCAATACAAAATGCGGAAAATAAAAGAGAGAAAGATAAAGAGTGTGACACGATCGATTTATCCTGGTTCGCGATGCCGCAATCCCCTAACGGATTCGAACACCCCTACTACAGTCCCCGAGCTCCTCCCGAACTCGAGATTTCTTCCACTTTAAGTAAAATACTCCTTATAGTAGGCGGAGAAGCCTTTACAACCACTATGTATTTATCTTAGAGCCTAACTACCCGTTACCTCTTCAAAATACTATAGCTACCCCTTGCAAGATTATCTTGGAGCGTAACTCCCCGTTACCTCCTCAAATGCTATGCAAGAAAACCCCTTACGAGTTTATCTTGGAGCGTAACTCCTCGTCACCTCCTCACGACTACATAACAAAACCCTTTGCGTAGACTTCGTATCTACACCCTTTAACGATCTTGGATCTTAGGTCTTAGATCTTGGGTCTTTCCTCCGACTCACGGTGCAAAGACACCCAACTCCCCATCGGCGTGTCTAAGACTTGGGTCTTGGAGCGAGAATCACCTCACTTCACTTCACCTCATGTCAAAGGATATAATACAAGTCCTACGACTTAAATCCCTTTTAATTTGACGATTAAAAATGTGTTTTACAACACAAAAGGTGAGTTAGAGCAAGTTGTAGAATATTTCGTAAAATATTAAACAAGCAATTAAACTCGAAGAATACAAGTGTTTAGCACTTGTAAATGGATTTAATATAGCCTAGGCCGAGATAGGGCCGAATATAGATATATATAGCTCGTCGAAGCGAGGGACGCTATTACTCGTTAAATTAAACACACAAGCACATAAACACAACTCACACGTACGGAAATGTAACTCGCTTATCTATAGGATAAAACGAGGGCCGCTATTATGTGTTAAATTAGTGCGAGAAAATTAAACACGTAAGTAGCCGGGAGAAGTCACACATGGGACTTATCACACAACTAATGCAAGACAATAAATTAAACGTGGATGCAACAATATATACTATGCAATGAAACCTTCGGCCGAATAAAAACAAGTAAGGACCGAATGGTGTTTGAACTTAGTTTTAGTTAAGAAACAAGTTCAAGTAGTATTGGTTAAGTCCTTAAAGAAATAAGCACAATTAAGATTCAAGGGACTTGAATAACCAACACTAAAAGAAGCTCTCTTTTGATATAAGATGTACTAAGTTTAACCACTTAGTTTATGCAAATTAAGCACTAATCAAAAGACACTTCTTTGCCTTATAACCAAGTATAAATAAAATGGTTATTAAGGTCTTCAAGAGGGCTTAACAAGTTCTTAAAAGGACCTCCTCTTGGTAGCTTACAAGTTGTCTACACACACTACACGAATTAATTCAAGAACAAGTGTGTAAGGTGACAAATGTAAGACTACTTAAGCACAAGTATATATTCAAAGGATTCAAGCACTTAGTATACCGAATATATAGCTTGCACAACCCACTAACTAGATTATGACTCTTGACCTTACAAAGGCTCAAGCTCCTCTTTAAATTAAGAGAGAACTACAAGAGATACGAGCTAGTTTCAAGCCTAAAACCACTACGAAGGTGAGCCGAAATGAGCACCAAAGAAGATATAATCAAGATGGGTAAAATGGTGGCTCAATGCTCAAGCATGAACACTTACAAATCTGTTTAAAAACGTGTGAAAGGTAGCCTTGAAGAGTGTTTGCCGAGTGTGCCAAGATGAGCAAAAACAAGAGCCAAAACACCACTTAAACTAGGCCAAATGAGCACCAAAGAAAGATATATTCAAGGAGGATCAATTGGTGGCTCAAATATACAATATGGAGCACAAGAGGACTGCCTTAAACGTGCAAGAAGGCTGCCCAAATCTTTGTTATCCAAATCTTAAAACAAAGCTTAAAAGAAAGATATATTCAAGGAGGATCAATTGGTGCAAAAACAAAGCTTAAAAGAAGTTAAAAGATGAAAGAGCAAAGCTTTGTTATCCAAATCTTTTTGAAGGCTCTTGGCTACTTGAACTTGCTGTGTTTCTAGAGAGAAAAGAGCATCAATTCTTTGGCACAAGAAAGCTTGAAGAAAGGAGTGTGTTTAGCTTGGTATTTATAGGCAAAATTAGGGGTTTTTGGACCAATGGGCATTAGACAAGTGGGAAGCTACTAATTAAATAATCATTGGCATAAAGTAGCTTTTTGGAACCTTCCTAGAAATCTCCAGCAATAAGCATATGTGGAATATGATATAGAAAATATCTAGGAAGCTTCTTTTGGCTCGGTTTAACCGAAAAACCAGAAACGAAGCGATAAACCCATAAATACAAAATAAATCGAAAAATCACTTAAAAATTATGAAACTTGGGAATCCCCTAGAAATATTCCCAGAGGATTATGGTCAAAATTTCACCTTGAAATTCGTTGACCATCTATGACTTTTAAGCGACCGAAAAATCAATTACGTACCGATTTTAGGAGTCCCGGAAAAAAGTCATGCAAAAATCATGAAATTAATCTAAAAATTCTTTTTAATTATTCTAGTGACATATCCAAAGTTTCAAGTCAAAATAACATGTGGAGGTATTTTATTCAAAAATATTTTGATTAAATATCCTTACGCGACGGAATAAAATACATTAGCCATTTACCATAGCTTGTCGATACTTTGGCTAAAGTTTTGACTTGAAATATATTCAAATATAATATTTCTCAAATAATAATGATTATGAAGTCCTCTGAATATTTAATTTGAATTTTTTAGAATTTTATCCAATTTAAGTGAAAACTGTTAAGGGTTCCGGGATAAAATCTATTTTTATTCTTTCGGCAAGTCTTTGAGCAAGGCAATTTGAAAATAATTCTTTGAAAAATACATCGAGTATTTTTGAGAATAAAACATTTGAAATGAACAATGTTTGGAATAAAACATTTTTGGTCCGGAAAGTTAGTGTTCGGGGTGATTTCGATATTTGTGCCATATAGACTTTACCTTTAAATATTTCACAAACAACTTAGACTAGGAAACATCATTTCATTGACATTCCTTATCCAAATTAGTGATTGGTACGAGAAAACGTTTTGTCATTTTGACTCGTTACTTGTTTATGTCACATTAAATAAACCTAAGGGATGATTTACTATGTTATCTAGTAAATTCCTAAATCTAATTTAATTTTCACTAGGGCTGTCAAAAAAATTCGAAAAATCCGATATCCGTTCGAAATATCTGTATTCGTATCCGGAAAAAAGCGGATATTATCCGTATTCGATTTAAAGCGGATATTATCCGTATCCGGATCCGAATCTTTCAATATCCGACGGATATTATCCGTATTCGTATCCGAAAATATTCGAATCCGAAATTAAGTATATATGATATATAAATATACAGTTATACATTTTATTCAGTTTTAAATATACTGGCATATAGTCCCTTGCAATACACGATTCTTTTTTAATATTTTCAACTACATAGGTTATATTATCAAACAATTTTTTTAATTTATAATTATTAAGATATATTTATTTTCATTTTGATTTTTAATAGATAAATTTTAATCTTTTATTGAAGAAAAATAAAGAATTTTTTTAAATTTGAAAAATTTAGAGAAAAAATAACCAAATTTAATCTATCTATTTTAAGATCCAACTAATTTGGTTGGGGTTCTTAGTAGATCACTACTATTCTAACTAGTACTAGTAACTAGTGCTTTGTCACGGATTGTTGTTTCTATTTTTTAAAAAATATTTCTCGACGATCCAACCGTACGGATGTCAAGATATATCTAATTTAGTGATCCCAAATTTTCAAAAAATACAAAATTAATTTGGTTGGAGATCTTAGTAGATCACTACTATTCTAACTAGTACTAGTAACTAGTGCTTTGTCACGGATTGTTGGATCTATTTTTTAAAAAACATTTCTCGACGATCCAACCGTACGGATGTCAAGATATATCTAATTTAGTGATATTCCCAAATTTTCAAAAAATACAAAATTAATTTGGTTGGAGATCTTAGTAGATCACTACTATTCTAACTAGTACTAGTAACTAGTGCTTTGTCACGGATTGTTGGATCTATTTTTTAAAAAATATTTCTCGATGATCCAACCGTACGGATGTCAAGATATATCTAATTTAGTGATATTCCCAAATTTTCAAAAAATAAAAAATTAATTTGGTTGGAGATCTTAGTAGATCACTACTATTCTAACTAGTACTAGTAACTAGTGCTTTGTCACGGATTGTTGTTTCTATTTTTTAAAAAATATTTCTCGACGATCCAACCGTACGGATGTAAAAATATATTTAATTTAGTGATATTCCCAAATTTTCAAAAAATAAAAAATTAATATGGTTGGAGATCTTAGTAGATCACTACTATTCTAACTAGTACTAGTAACTAGTGCTTTGTCACGAATTGTTGTTTCTATTTTTCTAAAAATAGAAACAACGTGAGCTCGAGCTCGTTAAGTAACGAGTCAAACACAAATAATTATATATTATATATTCTTACAAAAATATTTTTCATATAAATTTAAGTATTTTTCTGATAATTTTGATCAAAATCGACCCAGTCCAACAAGTCCAATCCAACTCTAATTTAGTTGGCCCAGCCCAATTTCAATACCCAGTCCATATAATTATAAAACCCTAAAATCCTAGCCATTGATCTATAAGATGGATAAATCCTAGCCCTCTATTTTAGAAAATATATGTACACAATTATATGTGCCTTCAGTACTGTGTACGCAGCCCCTTTCCAAACATAAAATATCTCTCAACAGAGCTCCCCTGTTTTTTCTACCAAACCCATTTTCTCTCTTTCTTCTTCAACACAAACACAACATACGCTTCTTTCTTCATAAACCCATTTCCCTTTTCTTGTTTTTAATTTGGTTTTTGGTCGTTAAGTTGCTGTTTGATTCCAGTTCTGTAGTTGAGTTCTTGTTTATTATTCGTTGTTTGTAACAACCGAGTCAAGTGGCTGAGTTTTGGGTTTGTCTTCAATTTGGTTTATAGGATATCAGTTCTAAATCGTTGGTTATTACTTTGCTGATTTTGAATTCGTGTCTGAGAATTGAGTTATCATTTTCTTTCACCGAGTTGTGTTTAATCTATTGGCTGAGTCACCGAGTTTTTTTTTGCTGCGTTTCTTTTGAGTCCTCTTTACTACGTTTTTGCTGGTTCTGTTTTGATTTATTTGAGTTGATTGCTGCAAATTTCAAAAAAATTTATCAATTTTTGGGAAATGAATTCGGATCCGGATATTATTCGTATCCAGATAATATCCGGCGGATTCGAATACGATTTTTTTTCCCGGATATTTCCGAATTCGGATACAGATTCGGATACGATTTCGAATTCCCGGATTTGAATTCGGATATAGCTGTATCCGTATCCGTTTTATCCGATTGACACCCCTAATTTTCACTTTCGAACTTGACAAATCACCAAAACCTACAAGTGAAAGACGGTCTCACAATCTTCCCAAAAGACTGTCGACTCAAAATCTTCCCCTTTTTGGTATTTGTCAAAACTACTTGCGAGAAATTAAATATTTATGTGCCACTAATCTAGTGTATGCATGCTAAGCTATATGAAAACGATGAGAACCAAATATGATAAACATACATGCACATAAACACACAAGCATACAAATATATCACATCAAGTAAGCACATAGTTCACATAGCATGGTTCACACATAATTCATAGGTACGGTGGCATGTGTGTGCTTGGAATCTAAAGTGCAAATGCAGTAACTATAACTAAGAGAGAATTGACAATAAGACAAGCCAACTGCAATTCATTCATAGCAAGCAAAAGGTACATCATAGTTTAACTTCTAAATCCAACTAACACTGAAAACAGTTGGAAGTAGAATTACACACACATTCAGTATATAAAGCCAACAGCAAGGCTTACAACAAAAAGCAACTGCAAACAAACACATAAGCTAGTGCAAAAACAGATAGCACAGCACTTAGCACACACATAGATTGATTAAATAAACTAAAGCAGCCACAAAATCCAATACTGCAAGTTTTAGAGGCACCACCAAGGTTTAGTCAAGCTCATTGTAGTGATCATTGTTAATCACTTCATTGACCAAGTTGTCACAGTCCATTCCCACATTTCCATTTCCATTCTCATTCTCAACAGGCTCAGATTTCACAGTCACTTCCATCACAGTGTCATTCTTATCATTATCAGCAATCTCAATAATCTCAGATTCTCTAGACATAGGAGCACTCACAGGTATACCTATGATAATATCATTTGGAGCAGGGTTGTTATGCATGTTAACTTGAAATTGATTGAGCTGACATAGAGTATTTTCAAGCAGGGTCAACCTAGTCATGGCAGAGTTCAAGTAACTCTGGAAAATTTTTAGCTTAGAGGTTATCTTCTCATAGTCAGCAACAAGAATATTCAAGGTAGACTTCAACTGAGCACACTTAACCTTAAGCACATCCAAATCAGCAGACATTGTCCTAAATTTCTCATAATGAACAGAGAGTGAGAAATCTATTTACCTAGGAGGTTCAACAGCCATGTTAGAGACCATAGGTAGATCTCTATGAATGTTAAGAGGCAAGACATGCCTAGTGCAGAGCTCAGAGATTGTGTTTGTGACATGAAAGAAATGAGGGATGCAAATGTTATACTTCATGTGCTCGAACACTTTAGTGAGAAAGAGGCCATAGGGGCTATAGCTGGCCTTAGAAGCAGCATGCATCTTAGTCATGAGCGTGTGAGGAACATTGAAAGAAATTCTGTTTGTGGCTATTTTGTACATGATCTTCATGTTAAGAAAAGAGACAGATTTTTCAAGAGAGGGAAAGAAATTCTCTTTGACAAAAGTAGCCAGATTCTGATAGAGAGGAATGAAGTGAGCAGAATTAAAACCTCTATCATTTGAGAACACATTGTGAGGGACCTCAACATTGCAGAAAGTAGAAATGAAGTTCCTATATTCATTCATGTCAAACAAGAAAGACTTGGAAATGTCAACATGTGCAGGAGTAGTGAGAGAGGCATGGAGTTTGAGAGCACTTATTAAAGTCTCTTGATCAATGAGGCAAGGAATTCCACTCACCACAGATGTGAGGAAAACAGTCCCATCGATGCCAGGGTTTAGAGTAAGGTTGGCATAAAACTCAGAAACCATGTTAGGCAAGACTCTTTTAGAAGGGTAGGAAAGGAAGGGCTCAAGATTAGCTCGAGTAAGCATATTAAACAAGTCAGAGTCAGGTAGCAACTCTACTAACTGGCCAGGAATAAGTTTGCTTTTAGCAGACTTAGCATGAGCATTGTTTGAAACAAACAAGCCTGTGTTGAGCTTGGCTCTTCTCCTCTTAATTTTAATTTTGCTACCAGAGGAGGGCTTAGAGTGTTTGGTAGTGTTTTGTGTGTTATGAAACAAAGACAAAGTGGTGTTGACAGGATTCATGGTGCTCAAGCAGTTACTACTACTAAATGCTAGAAATTTTTTTTTTTTCCTAATTAAAATTTATATCAATGAAAAGCAATTACATTTCTAGGGGCATACCCCGCGATATTTAAAAGCTAACCAAAGACACAACAAAGAAATCTAATTAGACTAGTCTACTAAAACCAGCACCCACCTAGGGCCATCCACAGGAATTGTCCAAACGGACAACAACAAAAAGACTACAAGGGAGCTAGTTAACCTAGAAAAGACACATGTTCTTAACTGAAATTAAACCAAACATCATGACTATGCCAAGAAGGCATCATATCCCGAATCAACATATGCATTTGAAAAACCAGGTTGACATCGACCATGTCCCAGGAGATACTAACATCAATATCTCCTGCCTCAATGACGTCCCTCGAACTCTGACCAGCATCGTGGGTTCCTGGATAGCCCTTAAGGTTACGAGGTGACACTAGATCAACCTCACCCTCATCATGCCCGCACATCTTATGTTAGATATAATTGATGTATGTATTAATCAGTGTTTAAGTGTAACAGTGATAAATCAGAGTTTAGCTGGAAGCAGGTCAGAGTTTGTTAAACGCTGATGGATGGAAGCGCAACAGAGTTTGATAAACTCTGTCTGGTGGTAGCGTCTACTTGTCAACAGTGATTGAAGAATAATTGAAGATAATTATGGAAGCATTATCTTTGAAGATTGGATAGCTGTCAAAGAGATTGTGTTGACTTAGAAGACGTGTAGCAATTGTGATTGATATCAATTGTATAGCTAAATTATAGGAGTATCAATTTAACGATTGTACAGTAGCTGTATGTTTTATAAATACAGTTAGGTTAACCTTAGAAGGGTATCGAACAATGTGTTATCATTCATTGTAACCTAAACAGCTCTCTGTGATAGTTTACATCACTAAGAGAGGAATTATTAATTCCAAACAGTTTTTAATTATTAAAATGTGTGTTCTTGTTAATCTCTCATACAAATCTTGATTATATTTGTGTATTCGGTCTAACAAGTGGTATCAGAGCCAATCTGTTACTTAATACAGTTTAAGATCCACACACAAAATGATAATTAATGGCAGAGATTCCTCCTCCAACAAGTTTAGGTTCTGAGAAGGCTCCTACTACTTTGAGTCGTTATGAGACTATTAGGGTTCCTATTCTGAGACCAGCAGATTATGCTATCTGGAAGGTAAAGATGACTATGTTTCTGGAAGCTACAGATCCAGAATATCTTGACAGAATTTATGAAGGTCCTCATAAACCTACCAAACTATCTGCTACTATTGCTGGTCAAGAAGCTAAGACAATCCCAAAGGAAAAGAAAGATCTGACTCCTGAAGATCTTTCATCTATTGCTAAGGATGCAAAGGTAAGGCATCTACTTCATAGTGCATTAGACAATGTCATGTCTAATAAGGTGATTAACTACACTACTGCCAAAGAAATTTAGGATGCCCTTGAAGTTAGATGTCAAGGAACTGCTGCTATCAAGAAGAATAGAAGGAATATACTCACACAGGAGTATGAGCATTTTGAGGCAAAGTCTGAAGAAACCATGACAGGAACATTTGACAGGTTTTGTAAACTGATCAATGATTTGTCATTGGTAAATAAAGAGTATGTTCTAGAAGACTCGAATCTCAAATTTCTTCTTGCTCTACCTGAAAAGTGGGATGTGAAAACAACCACTATAAGAGATAATTATGATATTGCTGATACTAAAATTGATGAGATCTATGGGTTGCTCAAAACTCATGAACTGGAAATGGAACAGAGAAATAGAAGATCAAGCAAGAAGGCAAAGTCTATTGCTCTTAAGGTGGAAGAGAAACCCTTGAAGAAGGAAGCATCAAGGAAGAAAGCTAAGGGAAAAGCTTTAGCTATATATTCTTATAGTGAGTCATCAGATTCTGATGTTGAGTCAAACACTGATGAATCATCTAATTCTGAGGATGAAGAGGAAATGAGAAAAATGGCTGTCCTGATGGTGAAGACTTTTAAGAAGATGGGTTTCAAGAACTTTAAGAAGGGAAACAGGTTCTCTAGAGATTCAACTTCAGATAGGAAGAGTTTCAGAAAGTCTGAGAGAAAGGAGACTAAATCTGGGAAGAAAGATAAGTCTGAGATTCAATGCTACAAGTGTAAGGGGATGGGTCACTATGCTCCTGAGTGCAAGAAGGGTAAAACTAAAAAGGCACTCATCACAAAAGGCAGAGATTGGGCAGACACTTCAGACTCAGATGAGGAAGTCAACTATGCTCTCATGGCTTCTATTGAGAATGAAGCAGAAGAGTCTAAATATAAGGTACCCTTAACTACCTATGCTTATAATACTGATAATATATCTGAATTGAGAATTTATCTCAAGACATTGCATATTAGTTATAGGGATCAGACTTTAGAGAATGAGAGAATTAAGTCTGAGAATTTTGAACTTAAACAATGAAATAAAATTGTTGAAGAGAAACTTGAAAACATGCAACAAGTTCAGAAAGAAGGAGATGATGTTGTTTATCTCGAACAAGAGTTGCTAGGAAGATATAAGCAACTAGAATCTGAGTTGGAGAAGGCAAATCACATAATTAAAACATGGACTGATTCTGGAAAAGACACTAATGAGGTTTTTCAGTCAGACACAGTTGGTTTAGGTTACTGCGAGGGTGATGAACTTAGGTTTCAAAATCAAGTCAAAACACTACGTCAAATTTTGGCTTCCGTCACATCAAATATGTGTGGCTAAGAACTTTCCGTCACGTTTTAATTTTTCAGCCAAGTGTGACCTAAGGTCTCATCATTTTATGCCCCCCTAAGGCCACACCCCAGCTGTGTGGTTGTAACTCAAAACAGAGTGACTAAAGCATACCACCCATTGGGTCTGACAGCCCCCATTTTAATCTCAAAAGTGTGAATAAATACCAGCTTGCAGCCACAGGATGCGTCGTGGCTAAAGAGAAATAATAACGTGGCTAAATACCAACATTCATCAAATGCTTAGTTTTGGTCGCACTATTTATTGGTAAATTGTGGCAAAAAACTTGGGTATGACCACATTTTATAATTTTCGTGTGGCCGTTTCTATGTTTTATATACTATTAAACAACTGCTTTTAGTCACTAATAATTGTAGTAACTATAGTTCTGGGTAAAACCTATTTTTATAGAATTTTTGTAATATATAGTCAATACCTCACATATAGGTGAAAAATAACTAATTTCATTTTGGGTCGATTGAACTACAATTTTAAGTTTGTTGGACACTGCATGCTTTAGATATTACGATTATAAAATATATTAAAAGGAAGTAGATAGCAAAAAAATGGAAAAATGATACAAAACCAACAAAAGGCAAAACAGAGGATATATTAAACATTTGGAGACACTGAGAAAAACTAGTGCCCTGTGATTGATAATAACAGACAATCCAAGACGAGTGAAACCTCCTACTGAACCAACAATTTAAAACTTGTCCAACATGAGTTCCATTTTATTCACACGCTGATCATTCTTATCAAGACGAAAAATTAAGCGTTGCTCCTGAATGATCCCAGAGCTTTAACAGCTGCTGCTCTCAAGATGTACTGATGGTAGAAGGCGGCAATTGCAGCCCCAATGAATGGCCCTACCCAGAAAATCCACTGAAATAATAGATTAAATGCAGAATATTTAGTCAATTAGGTCATATGCACATCATTTCATATATGGTACAGTAGTACTAACTTAGACATCTTCAACAATTGACATAGATAACTATACATACTTGATCATCCCAGGCTTTCTCTTTTCCATAAAAAACTGCAGCTCCAAAACTACAAGCTGGATTGATACCAGTTCCGGTGATAGGGATCGTAGCCAAGTGAACCATGAATATAGCAAATCAAATAGGAAGTGGAGCCAACACCTTCAGTAAAACAATAAAACATTAACTACACAATATCTCGAATATATAGTTCAATATGTGGTATGTTAAAAGAATTTTTTCCTCATTTTAGTTAGGGCAGACCTGCCTAAGTATTTAAAATTTTAAATTATCTAATAACAGTAAGCCCTGCTAATTAGAAAAGAATCTGGAGGATAGACAAATAGATATTCTAGTGTCCGCATAGGATTTTAAACACGCCTCATGTACTTCCATAAAAAAATAGGAGCACATTTAAGTGGTATACAGAATATACACCTCAAATTTTGGTAAGCTAATCATCATGCAAAAGATTAAAAGATTAAGACCCATTGGTTCTCACCGTAGGTGTTTGATTTATGTCTCCTACATGCGAGGCTGCGAGCACCTTTTGTTCATTGCTTCTCTTGTAGTTACTCGTTACTCTTGTATTCCTGCTTTGCTAGTAGCTATCCATGATACTTCTTATGATCCTAAAGTTAAATATATACTTGACATGTCGATCAATAGAAGAAAAAAACCAAGACAGGAAGGTAAGGTATTAAATAAACCAATGTTTTGATAAGGTACCTGCAGGGCTTTTGTACTAAATAAACTTTAAACTTTCAAGGGCACCAGCACCCTTAAAGAGAGACTTGGCACCCTCTTGATCTTCAAAATCTGAATAAATGCAACCATTGAGCTTTTGTACTTCACTGCTTCACCAGAGGTCATCATCATTCTTCTGCGAATAGTGTCAATTGGGTACGATGCAAGGCCAGCTCCGTTGGTAATCACCCAACCAAGAACAAAGCTAGCAAAGAAACTATCCTGGAACCATCAAATTAATGTAGATGAATTTGGTAAGTTATATTTGGTCTCAGAAATTTACTACAAATATGTTTAGACATAAAGATTCTGTTCAGAGTTTTTTTTTCATGTAAGAGAAAGATACTGAATTCAAGGACTTGCTGAAACTACTACAAGAAACAGGTGCAGATGAGAGGTAATAGCAGTAGAAACATATATTGGTTCTAATATCAAGCATATATTGGTCTCCAAATAAACCTAAAATAAACATGTAACACCTTACTTGATTACTTGGAATTGATACTATAACAAATTTTCTGTGTTGAGTAATGTTGCTGGTTGCAAACATATACCATGGCAGGGACAATTACAAACACCGGACAAGACCACCCAAGATGCAACAGTTTGTACAATTAGTATAATTATTTTCAACTCAAATCTACTCTGTTATCCGTATTCACTTTAGCTGCCAAAAGCTCATATCTGGAGGATTATAGAAATGGTTACTATATGTATTGTTGCAATCGTTGGTGGAGAATGTCATTTTCTTCATCCTTTACTCTTAAAGCAGACTCGGCTTTAAGTACCCGTCGTTCTAGCTCTGCAAGGAATGATAACTTTACCAGCACCTCATCCGACTCATGGCTCTGTTCAGAAAATAACAATTGTCATTGTTATTGTAAAGAAAATAAAAAACATGGAGAGAACATTAAAGATAAGCTAAAATGTTTTACTTATAAGCTAACTGATAATTTTAAAATCGTTAATTTGCACAGGCAATATCATTGCAACACTACTGAGCATTAATATTATGATGGACTGGACAACTGAACTGAAATTCTTAGCATAACAACCAAAAGTAAGCAACTTTACATAGAAATTTTGACTGAAAATTGCATCAAATGATGAATTAGTTGAGACATTTCATCAAACAGATTGTGCCCAATTAAATTAAACAAATTGAATACAAATAATCGAGTTGTTTGTATTTTGATTTTGATGAAGTGGATAAGTGTGTGTCTTCAGCGTGAGTTGTTTGTGGGAGAAGAATTAGGGGAATGGTAAGAGAGTGAAATTTTTGTTAAGGGGGTAAACAAATTATTAGCAAAGGGGGGGGAAGAGGGGGCTCAGAGAGGGGGAAATGAAATTTGTGAAATTTCTTAAGCGGGAAAACGAAATACAGTACTTTTGGGACCAAAAAATATTTTAAAAAACATATTATGTATAATCGGGATTAGATTAGTAGCGAGTAGTATTTTAAGGAGCTTTATATTATAAAATCATATAAAATAGAAACTAATATAGTGTTGGGAAAAAATAATAGAAAAAAATAAAAATTTATTTTAGTGTTGTAAAAAAATACTCGAAAAATAAAAAGGTCCGGTTGTACGAGATTTAAACAAAAACGTAGTGAAAGTGCTACTTCCTATAACGAGACACGATCCAGATTCACTGAATAATTTTTTTGACTCATTTTTTCGACGATCGAACCGTACGAATGTTAATAAACACTCATTTTAGTGTTGGAAAAAAATAATCGAAAAATAAAAAGGTCGGGTTGTACGAGATTTTAACAAAAATGTGGTAAAAGTGCTACTTCTTATAACGGGACACGTTCGAGATTCACTGAATAATTTTTTTGAATGATTTTTTTGACGATCGAACAGTACGGATGTTAATAAACACTCATTTTAGTGTTGGAAAAAAACAATCGAAAAATAAAAAGGTCGGATTGTATGAGATTTTAACAAAAACCTAGTAAAAGTGATGCTTCCTATATTGGGACATGATCCAGATTCACTGAATAATTTTTTTCAATGATTTCTTCGACGATCGAACCGTACGGATATTAATAAACACTTATTTTAGTTTTGTAAAACAAAAATCATAAAAATAAAAGGCCGGGTTGTAAGAGATTTTAACAAAAACCTAGTAAAAGTGATGCTTCCTATATTGGGACACGATCCAGATTTTTGTTAAAATCTCGTACAACCCCGCCTTTTTATTTTTCGGTTATTTTTTCCCAACAATGAAATGAGTGTTTATTAACATCCGTTCGGTTCGATCGTCGAAAAAATGATTCAAAAAAATTATCCAGTGAATCTGGATCGTGTCTCGTTACAGGAAGTAACACTTTTACCACATTTTTGTTAAAATCTCGTACAACTGACCTTTTTATTTTTCGATCATTTTTTCCCAACACTAAAATGAGTGTTTATTAACATCCGTACGGTTCGATCGTCGAAAAAATCATTCAAAAAAATTTATTCAGTGAATCTGGATCGTGTCTCATTAAAGGAAGTAGCACTTTTAATACGTTTTTGGTAAAATCTCATGCAACCCGGCCTTTTTATTTTCTGATTATTTTTTCCCAACACTAAAATGAGTGTTTATTTACATCTGTACAGTTCGATCGTCGAAAAAATCTTTCAAAAAAATTATTCAGTGAATCTCGAACGTGTCCCGTTATGGGAAGCAACACTTTTACTACATTTTTGGTAAAATTTCGTGCAACCCGGCCTTTTTTTCTGATTATTTTTTCCCAACACTAAAATGAGTGTTTATTAACATCTGTACGGTTCGACCGTCGAAAAAATCTTTGAAAAAAATTATTTAGTGAATCTCGAACGTGTCCCATTACAGGAAGCAACACTTTTACTACATTTTTGTTAAAATCTCGTGCAACCCGACCTTTTTATCTTCTGATTATTTTTTCGCAACACTAAAATAAGTGTTTATTAACATCTGTATGGTTCGATCGTAGAAGAAATCATTCAAAAAAATTATTCAGTGAATCTGGAACGTGTCTCGTTATAGGAAGTAGCACTTTTACTACGTTTTGGTAAAATCTCGTACAACCCAGGCTTTTTATTTTTTAATTATTTTTTTCCAACATCAGTACGGTTCGATCGTCGAAAAAATCATTCAAAAAAATTATTTAGTGAATCTGGAACGTGTCTCGTTATTGGAAGCAACACTTTTACTACGTTTTTGGTAAAATCTCGTGCAACCCGGCCTTTTTATTTTCTGATTATTTTTTCCCAATACTAAAATGAGTGTTTATTAACATCCGTATGGTTCGATCGTCGAAAAAATCATTCAAAAAAATTATTTAATGAATCTGGAACGTGTCTCGCTATTTGAAGTAGCACTTTTACTACGTTTTTGTTAAAATCTCGTACAACCCGGCTTTTTTATATTTCGATTATTTTTTTCCAACACTAAAACGAGTGTTTATTAACATCCGTACGAGTGTTTATAAAACAAAATTGTACTTTTTTAGTAAAAATTAAATTAAATAATCAATTTACATAAAAAGTAATAATTTCTGTAAAATCTCATTTATTTAATTATTGGAATGATTAATTAATTTAAATAAGAATGAATGAAGATAGTTCTTTAACATGAAAAATTTTTAAAAAAAGTTTCGGAAAAAATTATTAAAAAATAATAAATAAAAACAAATGCTTGGAAAAAGATAATTTTGAAATCAAAAATTTATTCCAGATCTGGCCATACATTTTGATGAATGAAAGTAGCTGTGAGCGGCAAATATTACCGCCATTCCCCTTGCAAAATTTTTGAAGACAATTATTGGGTCAAGTGAAAAAGTAATCCTCGGTCAATGTTCTCTCAAAAAACACATCATCCTCTCACTCCAACATCATCCTCTCACTCCCTCTACAGGGCCATGGTGAGAGAGGTCCAGTTAGAGCTTCAAAATTTATTTGCAAATAAGGGGATTTAAGATTAGGGTTTCGCTTTACAAATTACAGTTTGAATACAAGTTCAATTAGGGCTTACAAATTCGCGTGTTGATTTAAGGTATCATTCTTCTACCTTTAATTTTGATGTAATTCTCTTTGTTAATTCGCTTTATTAATTAATCACTGCTTAGAAAAGAATGCTAAAAAGAATGCTAAAACCAGACAATATAATCTATGAGCATTCTGTCGAAAGTTGAAACAGTCAGTTGTAGTTGATTTAGATGTGGGTTTTTAGTGCAATTAGTTGAAGTGGGTGCTTGGTTTGTGGAAAAGTTTGTGTAATTTGTGAGAATTGAATATCAAAGGCATTACAATTTCATCTCACTTGAATTTCACCTGAGTTCTTATTTGCTTAATTGACTTATTTGCTTATTTATCATTCAGAACAATTTTTTTAAGAAATCTGGACACTACTCAGACAATTAATCCACACTAATTGCAGAATGAAGACGGTGGTTGGGGATTACACATAGAGGGACACAACACTATTGGCGACCTCTTTGATGTCATTTATCCATTGGCGGATCAGGTGATCCTTATTTTGTTTTTGCTTCTGCATCTCCTTACACGCACATGCCTATACATCACCTTTGTAACCAATTGTGTTGAACTGATACGCTACTTGTGTTTAAAAAAGGCCATGCCAAATGCAGGCATAAGAACTGTAAAATCTGGAACTGATACATTTTTTACTGAATGATAATTGTGTTGAACTGATACTTTTTTTACTACTAATTCATTGTAATTTGTTGAAGTGTGAATTTTTACTATCTTTTCTTTTACATCATTATCAGATGGATCTGATAGATGAAGAAGATTCCTCTAGCATTAAAAGAATTAGCCGTATAAGAAGCAGCTCATCTGATAAGACATCAATGGAAAGGATCTTTTAGTTACAGAAGAGATTGATGCAGGAGACTCTCTCTTAGAGAAAACCAAATCGAAGGTCAAAGAAGCTTCTCCAGTGCTGAAACTTCCTACAATGGATCTATCTGGTACCCTCTCCGTTAAATTGCCCAATATTGAAATACCGAAAGGGGATGATTTGAGTGTGATATCAAAGGGTGGGCATGCAGTATTGAGTTCTGGTGATTATCCTTTGGAAACACCAATTCAAATGGATGGTTATGAGACAGCAGAAGAATCATTTGATGATGAGCAAAAAGAAAAGGTAGCAAAGGAAGACATTTTTGCTGAGAAAGACAATATAGGAATAGAAGAGACTGTTACGAAGGAATGTATACTAGAAAGAATTAATTCTCATAAACGAATGAAATCATTTCAACTGGGAAAGCAGCTGTCTTGCAAATGGAGTACTAGAACTAGACCTCGTATTGGCTATGCGAGAGACTATCCCTCAGGGCTCTAGTCTCACGCTTTGGAGCAGGTGAACTTGTCTCCAAGAAGTGCTCTCTGCTCTAGATCAAATAGCATTCATTTCAAGAGTTTGCATCAACCAGCTTCAGTGGGCTACTTCAGGGCACAATCCTGCCTTTTTAGAGAACAGTCGAGAACTTTAGACACTGAACCTAGTGAAGTTTTATGACTGCTAAATTGTTCATTATTCGATTATACTGTGTAAATAGAAGCATTAATGTAGAAATTTCTATAATTACAAACGCGAACCAAATTCAGCGTTCTTAGTGTTAAAATGAAGCTTTAGTTGTCCTCAAATTACTCACAACGTCAAATTAACTTAACTATATCACATCAATCCAAACGAATGAATTAAAATCGGTAAATAAAAAAAACTCGACACAATCTAATTCGAACATAAAGCCTTCAATTACACACATAAATCACTTCACTATGACCGAACAATTCACACAACAAAAAGCCCCAATTTTCGAATATGAACCATAGAACACATAAAATGCAGATTATAAAAACAATTCATATAAAATCGAGATCTTACCCAAAGAGAAAATTGACTGAGGATTATGAAACTAGATATCGAGGGCTTCGATTCGAGTACTCGCACGCCAAAATCGGATATAAAAAACGTAATCAAAATCGTGTTTGATCTTCAAGAACATGAGAGAGTTTCGGTGCGAAACAAAGCTCTGACATATATGCATAAAACTCTACATTTTAGTCACATATAAAATTTAGTGACCATAGGTTATTTCCCATTTAGCCACATCACCGAAAACGACTGTGGCTGTTTCGTAACATTTAGACACAGCAAAAAAGCGTCGCTAGTCATTGTCACACTTCTATCTCTCAAGTATGACTATAAATTTTGGAATTGGTCAAAGTCAACAAAAAACCATGCAATTTTATCTCTCAATTGTCACACATTTTTAAAGTTGTGACTGAATCTTACAAAAAATCTATTTTTGGTCACTCGAAAAACAATTGTGTGGCTAAAACCTGGGAATATGACCTTTAGCCACTCGTTTTTTCCAAAGTGTCACAGCCCTTACTGTACAAAAGAGTGACGAAAGCCCAAATTTGACGTAGTGAAATGAGAGCTCATCTTCCTAATACAAAATTTGTTCATGGAGTAAATGAATCTAAGTCTGAAGCTGAAAAAGGAACTGTTAAGAAAGAACCAGTAAAAACTAGTGTTAAACATGTTAATATTGGTTTAATGACAGATAAACAACTCAAGCATAAGCTTAAGGAGTTAAAATCTGTTAAGAAACAGAAAGTGTCTAGAAAGAATAGGAATGGTAAAGTAGGCATTTCTCAGGGTAATTATTCAATGCTTGCTACTTTTGCTCCAAGAAAGACATGTCATAACTGTGGTAGCACTAACCATCTTGCTAGTTTTTGCAGGAAGAACAAAAACATTAATTCTTTACCTCCCAAGTCTGAAGTAAAGAAAGTTAATGTTAGAACTAGACCACAGACTTTATGCAAACATTGTGGAAGTACTTGGCATTCTATTTATACTTGCAGAGATTATCATGTTATTTATCATAATTACTATGAAACCAAGCCCAATTTGAAATGGGTTAAGGTTAATTCTGCAAGTGTAAACTCTGAAAGTGTTAGCTTAAACTCTGATAATGTATATTCCGCTGCAAAAGCTAACAAATTTAAGAAAGCCAAAGGATCCAAGCAAGTTTGGATCCTTAAAATTAATCTTCAGTAAATGTTTGTGATTGCAGGGCATCAGGGAGAGTACCCTAGTCGTGGACAGTGGATGTTCAGGACACATGACTGGAAATAAAGCCCTGTTATCAGAGTATGTGGATAAGGCTGGCCCAAAAGTTTCCTATGGTGATGGCAACATAGGACATACTCTGGTATATGGCAATATCAATCTTGGAAGTGTCATCATCACAAATGTAGCTCTGGTTCCAGGACTCAAGCATGATCTGCTATCTGTGAGTCAAATCTGTGACAGAGGATATCATGTAGATTTTCAGCCTGAATATTGTGAAATCATCAATAAATCTACAGGGAAAGTTGTTCTAGTTGGACACAGGCACAATAACATCTATGAAATAAGGTTGTCAACAAACTCTGATGGAAAAGCAGTTTGTCTATCAACAAGAATGTCCAGTGAAGAGAGTTGGAAGTGGCATAAGAAACTCTCTCATTTGAATCTGAACAACATCGATGAGCTGATAAGAAAGAATCTTGTTAGAGGACTCCCAAAATCTTTATTAAATGTTGATGGCCTGTGTGATTCTTGTCAAAAGGCCAAACAAAGGAAGTCAACTTTCAAGAGCAAGTCTGAATCTTCAATTGTTGATCCTTATCATCTTCTACATGTTGATCTTTTTGGACCAGTAAATGTGATGTCTATTGGAATAAAGAAATATGCTTTGGTAATTGTTGATGAACACACCAGATTTACATGGGTGTATTTTCTAGCAAAGAAAGATGAAACTGCATTAACTCTAATGGAGCATGTAAAGCTACTGGACAAAGGATCAAAACACAAAGTCAAAATTATCAGGAGTGATAATGGAACTGAATTCAGAAATGCAATAATGGAAGAATTCTACAAGAACAGAGGAGTGAAGCAAGAGTTTTCTGCACCTGGTACACCACAGAAAAATGGTGTAGTTGAAAGAAAGAACAGAACCTTGATAGAAGCTGCCAGAACTATGCTTGATGAAGCAAAATTACCAACCTATTTCTGGGCAGAAGCTGTTCAAACTGCTTGTTTTACTCAGAATGCTACTCTGATCAACAAGCATGGAAAAACACCATATGAGATGGTGAGGGAAAAGGAGCCAAACCTGAAATATTTTAATATTTTTGGATGCAAGTGCTTTGTGCTGAAAACTCAACCTGAACAGTTGACAAAATTTGAGCTAAAAACTGATGAAGGAATTTTTGTTGGTTATCCACTGTCAACTAAGGCATTCAGAGTTTATAATCTGAGAACCAAAGTGATCATGGAGTCTATTCATGTGTCATTTGATGACAATAAAATTACTGGACTTGAAGATGTAGATGATCATGATCTACTGCACTTTGAAAATAAAGAATTATTCTCTAATGAAGTAAACTCTGATGAGGCTGAACTGACAAACTCTGTTGAGCTAAACTCTGAACCTCTACTGGTAAATACTGAAGAAACTTCTCAGCCACAAACAAGGAGAGAACCAGTTGAGGGGGAGCATGAAGAATCACTTCAAAGTGATGACTCAAATTCTGAAAATGAGTCAGCTGAAAAATTTGGATCAAACTCTGATGACTCAAACTCTGAAAGTCCAAAATCTGACAGTTCAAATACTGAGCAGTCACATTCAGGGGGAACCTCAGAGAATGAAGAAAGGCAACAAGAAAATCAGGAGAACATGGATCGAGGGGGAAGATCAAATACTGAGAGAAGTCATTTGCCTTCAGCTAGGAAATGGACAAAATCTCACACACCTGATTTGATTATTGGTGATCCAGATGCAAGAGTAAGGACAAGAAGTGCAACAACAAATGAATGTTTGTTTCATGCATTTTTCTCACAGACTAAACCAAAGAAGGTAGAAGAAGCTCTTCAAGATGCTGACTGGATAACAGCAATGCAGGAGGAGTTGAATGAATTTGAGAAAAATGAAGTTTGGACCCTTGTACCAAGACCAAAGAATAGGTCAGTTGTTGGTACTAAATGGGTTTTCATAAATAAAACTGATAGTGAGGGGGTTGTTACAAGAAACAAGGCCAGACTTGTGGCAAAAGGATATTCACAGCAGGAAGGAATAGATTATGATGAGACTTTTGTTCTAATTGCAAGATTGGAGGGAATAAGGATGTTTCTAGCATATGCTTCTCATAAGAAATTCAAGGTATTTCAAATGGATGTGAAAAGTGCCTTTCTGAATGGGAAACTTGAAGAAGAAATGTTTGTTGAACAACCACCAGGATTTGTGGAACCCAAATATCCAGACTATGTCTACAGGCTTGATAAAGCACTCTATGGACTTAAGTAGGCACCAAGAGCATGGTATGAAACTTTGGCTCAATTTCTTCTAGAAAGTGGGTTCAACAGAGGTACTATTGATAAAACTCTGTTCTACTTTAAATCTGGTAGTGACCTGCTTTTAGTTCAAATATATGTTGATGACATAATTTTTGGGTCTACTAATGATAAACTCTGTACAAAGTTTGCCAAGTTAATGTAGTCCAGGTATCAAATGAGTATGATGGGAGAGCTTAGTTATTTTCTAGGCCTACAGTTGAAGCAAACAGATGATAGGATCTTTATAAATCAAGCAAAATATACCAGAAATCTTCTCAAGAAATTTGGCATGCTTGACTGCTCATCTGCATCAACTCCCATGGCAACAGCAACTAAGTTTTTTTTTTTTTTTTGCTAATTAAAATTTTATACCAAAAGGAACAACTTAAAACACTTCTAGGGGCATACCCCGCGTAGTCAACTTACTACTAATCTAGGGGCGTACCCCGCGAGTCAACAACTAGCTAAAACATCAACATACTAAACCATAAAGTCAGGTCAGCCAGCTAAATCTGCAACAAAATTTACATGGTCCTGCCAGGACTTGGCTGATCTCCCGTACGAAGACGGCAACGCTTAATCCTTGTCTTAGTCCGTCGAGCTGTGACCTCCTTGTCCTCATCCATGCCTTTCTCGCCTTGAAACTCTTTTTGGTTCGAGTCCTGCTTGGGATTCTCCTGCATTTGCTCTGTATCAACATGCACAGTCACATCTCCGACAAGACTAAACAGAGGCCCCAAATACTGCATGTTACCCTGAATTGGCTCCTTTGTGCTGCTCCCCCCCACCCATAGATCCTTGGATGGTTTTGCATCCTTACCTTTAGTAAGTGGGCTCTGCTTTGGCTCAGTCAATAGATCAATCCCCAAATCAATCAGGTAATCCCTCAATTGAATGGATCGGCAAATTAAGTCATGGAGCTCCACTTCCTGAAAACCTCTTAGACCACGAGCAGAGGCACTGAATTCCCTATCATGTGACCCTTTAACCAAAGGGATTTCTTTACCTATCGAGCTAATGAACATCTTCAAATTTTCTAGGTTACGCCTCGCTGCCACCAGCGCCTTCCTCTTCAACTCGGAGTTGAATAGGGTGTGGTCTAATAGCCCCGCTATCTCAACCTCCTCTTCCATGTCTTGAATAATCTGGTCATCCTCCCCAAGTACCAGGAGCGAGATTCCATTCTTTCGAATATAGGTCCCAAGTTGCTTAATGCAATTCAGAGCTATACCCAAGTCTGTCAAAAGCATTATATCTGGTCTCCTTTGCAAGCTATTTATAAAATCTAAATCACTCATGTCAACAGTCCCCCAAATCGTAGGCACCTCATGTCCACTCTGGACATTGCTGTCTCTCATGATAATGATTACATTCATAGCAATAGCTAGGCGCTCTTGCCATCGCTTTACTGAAACATCCATACATGGGGTTGCTTCTACTTCTATCGCGTCATTACAGACCGCCTTGCCCTTGTCTTTCATCCTGACCATATCAGTATCCCCGATAGAGGACCCATCATTTTCCCCAGAATTCATAGTCTTTCCACTCTCTCTACCCCAGTTCATAACCGGAACAGAGGAATCCCCTTTTGTGGAAGCATAATCCTTTTCCAATTCATTCCCAACCCCAGCAGCACCACCTATCTGGGCCTCATACAAACTCTCATCAGTTACTAGACCTTCCCTTTGACTAGCCGAATGAATAGGCAATTCCTCCTCCATAGAGGGCTCCAACAAATCGACAAATGGAGTAGCATAACAATCCACATCCACAGTATTTGATTTAACAGGTTTCGTTAGGGAGAAAACCTTACCATCAATTATATGATGTTTGACCCGGCTACGGGTGCGAGCAGCCACCCCGTATTTAGAACTCCTTGGAATGATCGTGACTAGGTTGTCATCAAAAGAGACCCTCACTTCCCCTTTTTTCCCATCATTCTTCATACTCAATCCTTCAACCTTCTTAGATCGAGTATCAACAGATGGTATCTCCGATACCAAATCGCTCGCAAAAGAAACCCTTTTCGGGCTCCTAACTGGTTCCAACCCCTCCTGGGTCATCCTCACTAGATCCGTAACAGTAGGTGCCATCATGGTATCATCCACGAATGTAACCCTCTTACGACTCATACTCACCGACCGATGGAGAATAAAGAAATATTGTGTTTAAGTGAGAGATTAGAAGAAGAAGATGGATTTAGGAAGTGGATCTTTAGATCTGATGGAGAAATTGCTTAGATACTTGAGACTTTTTAGAGAGAGGTTTTTAGAGAGAAGGAAGAGCGACTCTCATTTGTCTATTGCTTGCAACAGCAACTAAGTTGGACAAAGATACAGGAGCATCAGTAGATATGACAAACTACAGAGGCATGATAGGGTCTCTTCTTTATCTAACAGCAAGTAGACCAGATATCATGTATGCAACCTGTCTCTGTGCAAGGTTTCAGGCAGACCCCAGAGAACCACATCTCACAGCTGTGAAAAGAATCTTTAAATATCTTAAGGGCACCATTCAATGACCAAGCACATCAACATAAGGTATCACTTTATCAGAGAACATGTAGATGAAGGGAACATTGAGCTTCATTTTGTGTCTACAGACCAACAGCAAGCAGATATCTTTACCAAGCCACTGAGTGAAGCTATATTTACAAGGCTGGTAAATGAACTTGGAATGGTTTCTGGTTTTGACTAGAGATACTGGTTAGACTCAAAATTCTACTTGTGAAATGCATTACTTATGTTTCTGTGATGTGTTTTTAAACTCTGCTATGTAAACTCTGTTCATAAAATGTTAAACTCTATAAGCATGTTCTGTCAGTCAAACACTGTTAACATGCTGGATAAACGCTGATAAATTCTGATATTGTTATTATCTGAGATGAACACCGATGAAGAAATCTGTATGTAGCATGATTCTCAGTTATTAATCATGAATCCTTCTAAGTTATCTGAGATCTAATCTTAGACTGTGCAGAATATTAACACAAGCATGATACTATTTCATATTTATAGCATCTCTTAGTTTATTAATCCTAAACTCTGAGTCTGTAAATATTGTGTGCATTGCCTCTCATGAATAACTTCTGATGTTGATGACTCCTAAACTCTGTTAGTAATACTCTGTTTTGGTCAGCCCCCAAAGAAATTGATGATTCCTTGTTTGTACTTGCGAAAATTATAAACTTGAGAGGTGTCTTTGTTAAGTTTGGTAAGAAGCATGCTTTCACCCTGTGAGATCTTGAGCCAAATCAGTGATTGATACATTATATATCAATCGATTTTTATTGTTGTGTGATGTTCATCGGTGAGTATGTTCCTCTAGAACTTGTTTTAAACCATTTTAAGACTGCATGATATGTGTGTGCATGAAAATGAAAAAGGCACTAGGATTAACCACATTTATCCAAACACTGCCCATAAAATAAATCCTTAGTGAATCCATTTGAGCTATTTAGCCATTTTTTTTTCTCTCTCTTACTAAACTCTTAAGTTACTGGTAGAGCAATCTGATTCATTTAGTGATTGGTGACTGAACAGTGTGGGGGTTTCTTGTTACAATGTGTTCATTTGATGGGAATATATATATAAAAAAAGGGGTGTGTATATATAAATTATCAAGTATAAAGAGCTCTATCAGTTTGTCAAATTTGTCACATGCTAGTTCTTATTTTTTTTCTTTTTCCTTCATATAAGCCTCGTTTCAACCCTTAGCAAAGTCCTTTTGATTTGTGCATACATGTATTCAAAGTAGTGGAGATTTGGTGGACACTCAAGCTTATGGTAGCACATGATTTTACTGATTGAACTTGAGTGTATTAACTTCACCTAAACACTTGTGTGATTTGAGAGTTATGTGAGCTTTTATATTCATAGCATGTTACTCACTGAATGCGACATTGATATTCATTTCATGATTTTTTTTGTCTATCTAGACTGTGTGCTTACTTGGATAATCTTGTACAAAAGGGGGTATAGATTATTTCAGAGTTTCTGTATATAAGTTTCTATAGAGTTTAGTATTCATCAAACATTCAGTGTTTACTATGAGAGTTTGTGCATCCAGTGTTTACTAATTTATTTTATGGATTTTATAAAATATTAGATGCTCTAAAAATTGGATTAGTAAACTCTGCTATCCACACACAAATATTCACATCTGTGCAGTTTTTGGAAGGGTTTCAGTAATGAGGATGGAGAATTGACAAACGCTGATGGATTTTGTCTAATACACTAAGGTATATTTTCTTTCAGATGATTTCAAATTTGGGGTAAAAAGAGTTTTGACAGCTGTTAATGAGTGTAAAAGTGTATAATTGTGTCAATAACAAGAGAGAGAAAGTAGCAGTAATTATGGCTGTAATTACTGAGCATGCACATCTGATTTGGTAATTATGTGCCAAGTGTCCCACTCAAACAAATCTCTATGAACGTGTCCCACTAGCACATGGTAAGTGGTTACATGTTTTAATGGTAGAACGATTGGGTTTATTTTTTTCTTACATCTCTAATCATTTCACAACACGATTCATATTCGCTTATTCACTTTCACACACACTCCCAATTACTTTTTACTCAAACACACAGTTACTTCGTATTTTTCACTTGAACATTTTAGCAAACACCTTTCACTCATATTATTTTCTTTTGTATTTTCTTCTCTGCTTGATCTAATGGCCACCAAACCGTTTACTTCTCTTGGACTTTTGTTTGTTTCTAACAACTATGTAGCCCCACTGAACAATGAAAACGTTCCAAACGCTTTTCATCTGATTCAGAACTTCTTGAGGGATTCAGAGATTGGTCAAGCCTTGGCTGAACCTCAAAGGCTTTCTGCATCACAGATTGCTTCTTTCTGGCAAAACTCTGTTTATGATGATGGAGGAGAGAATGGGACTACATCTATTATTTTCACTTATGAGGAAACTGACTATGTTATCACTCCAGATACAGTCAGAGAAACCATGGGATTTAACACTCACACCTCGTACAGTGTTGTTTCAGAAAAGAATCTGCGAGAGATGTTGCAGCATATTGGATACTCTGGATCTTTGGCCAAGCTTGGGTCAGTGAAAAGGCCACAGTTGAGAAAGGAATGGAGTTTCTTCTTCGACTGTATAACTAGGGTTTTGGAAAAAAAGTTACAAATTGGGATGCAATACCAACTGGCAGTCTACAAATCGGGTATTCTCTTCTCTATGGAAGTAATTTCGATTTTGGCAGAATTGTTTTAATGAATATAGGTGATAGATTGTCAGAGTCTACAACTGTCTATTTTGCTAGATTCTGTCAATTATTATTTACTGCATGTGTGCCCAACTTATCAATTGCTGAAGATGATGTGATATAGCCCTTTAAGGTCAACAAAAGGATATACTCTGATTTGACTAATAAGGATGCTACCAAAGAGCAAGTACCTGCTTTGGTTTTGCCTCTTGCTCTTCAGAACTTCTTACAACAACCACAAGAATCACAACAACCTGAGCAACCACCTCCAAACACTGATCAAAATCCAATCACAACACCTACTTCAAAAGAACCATAAACTCAACCTTTATCCACTCAACCAGATACTACACCAAACACTGAACCACTACCCACAAACTCTGAACCTCAACCATCTCAACCACAACCTCAATCTGACCACCAGCCATCAAAACCAAAACATGGAGGTAGAACAAAGCATCCTGCTCATAATTCCAGGCATAGCTCTGCTAGAGCTAAGAGGGCCAGAAAAGAGAAAAAGGAGAGGGCAAATAGGTCTCCATCACCCTCTCTTGTTGAGATAGATGAAGAGTCAACCTCTGCTGAAGAAGAGGTAGCAGTTGAGGTGCAGACCTATAAGAGAAGAAAGTTACTAATTGCTGACTCTGATGAAGACATGAATATTGAAGCTCCAGGGGTACTTCCTACAGAAATACCTACTGTTGAGATAAACACTGAAGAAGAAGCTGTGCAATCACTAGTAAATATGCAAATGGATGAGAACAACAGAGATGGTTTTCCTTCTTTGGATGATTTTGCTGAAACTGTCATGCCATTCGCTGATCATTTTGATGTTCCTATTTCATCTGTGGCTGTTAATTCTGGAGAAACTGGTGTTGTAGATCAAGCTACTGTAGTACTTGATGAAACAGTGGCTACCTAGACTGAGGTATTATCTGATGCTCACCACACAGTGGAAAAAGGTGAAAAAGTTGAGCAGATACCCAAGGATGTAATCTCTGATCCTTTGGATGCAGAGCCTGTTTCTGATAAAGTTGTAGAGAATACAGTAGAGACTACTGTTACAAATACTGAAGTTCATATTGCAGAGTCTCTTGCTAAGGTTGTTGAGACTGTAGAGCAACCTGATGTTGCTGAGAATGTGGAGACTGTTGAAGAACCTGTAGCTGACACTGTGGAAATTATGGCAGAAAATGCTGATGTGCATATTTCTGATTCAGTTGCAGATGCAAGTGTTGAAGTTGAAGGTGAAGGGAGTGCAGAATCTGATTCTTCTCAGAGTGTCCCTGTGCAAACTGATGCCAAGCATGCACCATTCTCTCAGCCTTCAAATGCTCATGAAGTTGAAGCAGAGTACCTTGCTACATTTTCTACAAATTGGTACAAGGAGGATTGTATCTTTCCAAGAGGGAGAGCAGCTAAGTTTGTTCAGCAAACTGCTCAAGCGATTTCTAATCCAGATATTCTTCAATGTCTAAAAGCTATTGTGGTCCAAGTTAAAACTCTGGATGGTAGTTTTGCTGATTCTCAGAAGGCACTTACTGATCTGAGAACTAAAATTAAAACTCGAGATATGAATATGGAAAGAGAGAGTAAACTCAGACTTCAGAAATTTTCTAAAGCTCAAGACACTCTTTTTGAACGGCTGGCTAAAGTTGAAGCAAATCAGACTACAATGTCTGATAAGATTGATTCCATTGCTACTTCTTTGGAACTGATAACAACAATTCTAATTCCTGATGATGTCAAAAAGGGGGAGAGATTTGCTAAGTCTAAATGCAGGAAGTCTCAAACTCTGACTCAGAAGGATGATGCTGGAGATGGAGGTGCAAGAGGACAAAAGAGTTTAAAGTCAAGAGTTGTTGAGAAGAGTTTACAAGCTGGCAATAATTCTAAGTCAAAGTCTGATGGTGTAAACACTGATACTCAGGGTACTTCCAAGACTCAGAGTTTGGTATTAACTTCTAATCCACAGACTGATGAGGAATTGGCTGCTAAGTTGTTCCTTGAAGAGAATGAAGAGGGAGTCACACTTGCAGACATTCAAGCTGAGGAGAAAAATCTTCAAGAAGAGCATCAGAAAGCTTTGAAGTCTGGCAAAGTCAAGAGGAATGTAAAAGCTGCTAGGCTTGTTCTTAAAGGCATTAAGATCAAAGAAAATGTTGGTACTGATCAGAGGATGCAAGTCTTCAGAAAACCAACAGCAGCAGAAGCTAAACTGAAGATGAAGGGTAAGGCTGTTGAGGAGGAAAAGGTTTCAAAGAAAGATAACACAACCTCTGTTTCTACACAAGTTGTACAAAAATATTTATCTACTCCATTGCAAACAATTTTTGGGAAATCGGTAATTCGTGAAGAAACTCTGGAGGTTAGAGAGGCTGGAGGTATTTTTATCCATGGCAGAACTCAAGATGGAAAGATTGGAGGAGATAGAGCTGGTTTGGGCTAAAGAAAAGAGAATGAATACAAGGCCTCAAGATCCTTCATCACTGTCTATTCCAGGTCTTGGTGTTACACATGAGAGTTTAGATAGACTAGAATCAGTGCAGTTGATTCATCAGAAGAGTTTGGGAAGAGATTTTCTTTTGTACTTTATGGCAGATGGTACTGTATTCAAAATTGGTGAGTTTTATCTTGATCTGAAGTGTTATGAAGAATTAGAGTATGTTCTATATATTTTTCAAGTAAAGAATCAAAGGACTCATAAAGCTGCGAATGTACTGAGAAAGAAAATGCTGCAGAATTTGGCATATAGAGGTATAAAGTATAACAGTCAGTATGTTCCAAAGTACAGTGACTATCATGGTAATCTAGTTGAGATGAAGAAAGACAGTGCTAAGCTGAGGACAGATTTGGGTATAACTATTCTTGATTTTAACTCTGAGTCAAAGACAACACACTTCATCAGACTAGGAAATGAAATGAGAAGAAACAAAATCTATTCTCTGAGAGCTGCTATTTATCAAACTGGTGAGAATGATCCCAAGCTAAGAGAGATCAAGGAAATTATGCAGAGAGAGCTTGAGAATGCAGAGAGAAGATTGCTGATTGATTATCTCCGAACAACACCAGATGTTGAGGAGATTAGGTGAAGAATGCTCTCTAAGAATTTCTTGCTTTCTGTAGATTTTTGTTTAAGTAGAAGTTTAAACTTTGATTATTTGTTAAACACTGCATTTTATCTATTTTGTTTTGACATCATCAATTACTTTTAACGTGTGCATTTTTGCTAATGAATAAGTTGGGGGAGATTGTTAGATATAATTGATGTATGTATTAATCAGTGTTTAAGTGTAACAGTGATAAATCAGAGTTTAGCTGGAAGCAGGTCAGAGTTTGTTAAACGCTAACGGATGGAATCGCAACAGAGTTTGATAAACTCTGTCTGGCGGAAGCGTCTACTTGTCAACAGTGATTGAAGAATAATTGAAGATAATTATGGAAGCAATATCTTTGAAGATTGGATAGTTGTCAAAGAGATTGTGTTGACTTAGAAGACGTGTAGTAATTGTGATTGATATCAATTGTATAGCTAAATTATAGAAGTATCAATTTAACGATTGTACAGTAGCTGCATGTTTTATAAATACAGTTAGGTTAACCCTAGAAGGGTATCGAACAACGTGTTATCATTCATTGTAACCTAAGCAGCTCTCTGTGATAGTTTACATCACTAAGAGAGGAATTATTAATTCCAAACAGTTTTTAATTGGTAAAACGTGTGTTCTTGTTAATCTCTCATACAAATCTTGATTATATTTGTGTATTCGGCCTAACATCTTAAACAAAAGTGTGATCAGCATGCCTTTTAAGATCCCTAACACGACACTATGAGTTTCCTGGCCTGCATCACCTTTTAGCGTCCTCCTTTCACACAGTAACTCCTCATAATTCATAGTTGCACGAACCATCCAGTCCAGGTCCCACCCACAACAATCGCAGCAAAATCTATTTTCAAAACCTCCAAAATCAATTGACATTAGACTGTCAATTCTTCCATCATCCCTGGCCGTTCCATTCAACGGTACCATGACATTAAAACACAAATTAATTCTCATTATGTAATCTGCCCTCGCCTTGTTGTTAAGAAGCACAGAAGTGTGCATTGTAACAGCAGCAACAACACAGGTGCATAACCCGTAGTTCACAGTTCGAGTGTATCCCACAAGCCAATCGAAGCTCTATTCCACATAGAGCATAGTCCAGGCCAAATAAGCACCTAAACCAGCGCCTCTGCCAACCTGCGCACCCCTGATTGAATCCGCTTGAAACTTCACAAGTCCAATTATCAGTGGATAATTGAATTTCCCCATAGAAAAAGAACTTGTCAACCAACAAGGCCTAAACCTCATAGACTGACAAGAAATCATCATCATCAAATATCTTCACATAACATCACAGCCCACCAAAACACAGTCATGAAAGCGACCAAAATTTGCATCAATACCCATGGTAAAGTAACCCCTAACCACGACAAACCACAATCCATGGATACGGCCACCACAAATGGCTTCACTCTGATCTACTTGGATAGAGAAGGGCCCCCTGTGCAACATAACAGTCAAATTGAACCACATAATCATGGATTTTCCGGACTGAAAGTGCCAAACTAGAACCCCCGTCCTGGACATCGAGTCTTCCCTTCCAAACGGAAGCATCATATCAGTTTGTTGGCCAACAAACACGAGAGTTTGTGCTTTAAAAAGCTCGTTAACAAACCCACCATCCTGAACCTCGCAAGTGAGAACAAGGGAAAAGACCCCTTCCTCAATCGAAGACCTCGAATCTCCATGGATATCCTCCGCTTCCAACTTTATCCGAAGTAAATCAGCATAGTTGTACTTTGTGATATCAAAGATATCTCTGAAGCCTTTATCTATAATGTAATAAAGCGTTTTTTTGTGAGACACTCTATCAAGCATCTGGTAGGCAGCACAACGCCTATCATTCAAACCATCAGTATGACTGGTGTTCACGGCTGCTACATTTCCTCGATCAAGGGTAGGAGACATCACCATCCCTTCACTCAAATAAATGAGGAATCCAACCAGATCTATCCTGGCCGAACTCGTCAAGTCATGGCATATTAACTCCATCAAAAGATTGTGCAAAATTTCGCACACTGAAATAACCTCAGAAAATACATCCATCTCCTTGCAAGAAAAATCGACAATCAAGGTAGTAGAATTGAATCCCAACAATTCCAGCAACCTCTCAACAGAGAGGCACAAGTCCATCTCAAATGAACGAGAGATGGGATCCATCTTTACAGCACACATAAAATTCACTCTCCTCAAACCAACATGAGCTTCTAGAGTTAAACCCATCGAATCCACTAACGACCACCCAACAGGGGTGTTCGAAATCAACTTGAAAAACATAGGAGATGAGGTCCATCTCAGACGAAACCACAAAACTACGATTTAAAGTAAATATTATCATATAAGAAATATAGTGGAGGGCAGGAGATGAATAGAAGGGATGGATTAATGATGGTTAAATTTTAGATCTGATGAAGATGGTGTAGAAAGGGGAAATTTTGTGGCGGCTAACTAGGGTTTTTAGAGAGATGTTAGAGAGAAGGCAGAGAAAATGACTCTCATTTCAACAGTCAAAAAATATGCTAGAAATTATGGGTATGAAGACAAGAGAAATAAATGCAAGAATATGAAATGAATGCAGCTGATACAACTCTTAAATACACAGAATTAGCAAGACATAAGCATGGAGATATGTGAAGTAATAGTGCAAGAATAGTTCAAAGGACATGCACAGTAGCAATAGGACAAGCAAGTACATAAAGGTATGACAATATGCAGAGAAGTAATACCTCTCTTATCAGTCCTAGCATGCTAACAAAATCGGCTAAAATGTATGTACAAGTCCCAAAACAAGCACCAACAGCAAAGAGCATTAAATTCATTTAAGGTAGTTAGCAATCATAGGATAACTTTTACTGAAAAGCAATATTTGTTTACACACACAAATCAAATCCAGCTGCTGTACTTGCATGTAAAAGCAATTAAAAATACCAACTCATACAAGCATGCAATTATATATATATATATATATATATATATACACATATATATATATCAACACAGATATAAAGCACCATGCACTAACTCACACAGCACATATACTCATAAAGCTGAGAATTAAACAATTAAGTATAGTAGCACAGTGCTAGAGATTAGGAATTGACACTTATCAAATCAAGCAATTCAAATCCTAACTAACCTTGGAGCTAGTTTACCAACTGAGACACTCACATAGCACAAACTAGTTGCTAAAGATCCTAACCAAACCAATTCAGTTCACAAAACAAGCACACAGATAATTTGATCAAACGGGATAAGATCAAACTGATACAAGGCAGAAAGACACAAAAGAATAGGAGCCAACAAGATTACTTCTAGAAACTTAGGTTAATTTTAAATCACCTAGGTCCAGCATAGGATAATTAGGACTGAATTTTTAGAAAATAATGCATTAAAATAAAATCCATCAAATCCTGAGTCATCAAATCAGTCTCAAAGAGAAGTTATTTTAAATCCTTATAAAATCTAAGTGATCAGACAATCAAATAAATTTTGAATTTTAAGGCTTAAGGGATTAGAAAAATGACAAATTAAGGCATGAGACACTGATTATATAACTAGCATAGAAGCAAGTAACAAGCATGGCACTTTCCACATTTTATAAATTTTGCAACTTTATAAAGATGTACACAGAGATTTAGGAGCTCATGTGTACAAGCATGGAGTTGCATTTTAATGTAGCATACATAGCATATAATAAGTTAGCAAGTAAAAACTTTTTGCAAAGTCATACTAACTCCAAAAATACACATTCAAGTCTTGACACTTAGCAACTAAGCACATAAAGACAGAAACAAGGCATTCAATGACTTAGAGTAATTAGGCATGCATTTAGAGCACACATAAAGTCACTGCATACTTATGAGAATAAGCAATAAGATAAACTACATAGATTTGAGACAGGGCAAATCATGCATTCTACAAATTACTATCACAAGTCAATTAAAAGTAAGCATTCATAACAAGACAACAAAGTGGGGTTAGAGATTGTGCACCTGGCTCATGGTGGTAATACACATGAGTGATCCAATAAACTCAAACCATAACTTACACGAATAATACAGTCTCATAAGCATAAAGACAAGTAGTTATTTACCATTCAATCATCACAAGGACACAATTAACAAGCAAACAAACATTAGTATTAGCATAGTTAAATAAACATATCAAAAGCAGGATGATCAATCCATTATCAACCAAATAATCCAGATTATCACAACAATCATACAATATCAATGTAGTGAGATGCCTGTTGGTAAGGCAGAAGTCTTAAGTTAACACTACTCAACCAAAAATTTCTGTCATACCAACAAGATCTCAATACACAAACATTGGATAGGTTAGAGCATAGACAAGATCATTGCATTGAGATGCCTCCTAGTTAGGCGAAAACCTTACAGACGGATTGAATCATCAAAAAATTATGTCTAACTAGTAGGATCCCATTACAAAAACATTGAGGAGGCCTAGATGCATCAACAAAATCATTGTACATGGATGTCTCTTGGTTCACCAGAAACTCTAACACTCAATCGCAACTAAATGAAGGCTTTCTGACAAGCCAAGAGAATCCTTTTACAAGGACATTGAGATAGCCAATTTCAGACCTAATAAGCCAAAGTATCATCAAAATACTATGATTTTTATCTCTGTGCCCAGAGATTATCAATTACGATATTAACCGTCCCTGACCACAAGACAAAAATCGCAGTAACATGATGAATGAACAAATACGATCAAATACATACAATCATATGATCAATTTTGCCGGATCAGACTAGTCATGGCGCTTTTAAAGCCTCAACGATTAACAACCACTATAAAATCGAAGCGCCAAACTTGACTGATCTGAATAAATGAATCATATATACATACAAATCGAATACACGATTTGTCGAAGGCTCTTTGTTAAAATCTTTTATCGAATTTTGAATTTGGGGAAAAACATCTTAGGATGCAAACTGAAGAACTCGATAAGAGATAGTATGTATTTGAATGTGAGGAGTATGAATATGTGGTCGGATTTTGAAATCGATCGAAAGAATGATCGGAATTAGAGTTCGACGATCTAGGGTTTCGGGAGAGTATGAATGTTTGGAGGGAGAGATAGAGTTTTTGTATAATTTCCATTGAGTAAAGTGCACTTTGTGTACTTGTACTTTAGCCTAGACACCACTTGCAATATTGTACTTTAAAATTGAGCATTTGCAATTCTGAAATTTTAATTTACTTACACTTTGTGTGCTACCGTCTATTTGGCCCTAATGCCGTTACTTATTGGTAAAACAGTCTTTTCCCAGCAATCATAACTGTCCAAGAAAAGATATTTCTTTGAGGCAAATTATCAAACACCAACTGGACATATATGTCATCTTTTTCAACCTCACATGATGAGAGCTGCTCGAGCAAATACTATGCGTTTAGCTTGCATTTTATACCATTCCCAGAGAGTGTGTAGAAGAGCTATTGATTTTAGCTGCCGACAGCAAGCTTGGCTGGCCGTAACTTGAATGATGCCTTCATGAAAATCTTAACTAAATGTGGTTACTCCTTTACCACCACAGCAGAACATTAACTCGTGAAATAGTGGGGACATGAAGGAGAAGCTGGCTTACATTGAACTCTGACTTTGAGCAAGAACTAGAGACATCAAACACCAGTTCTTCCATTGAGAAGAGCTATGAATAACCAGATGGACAAGTCATAAAAATCAGGGCTGAACTTTTCCTATGTCCTCAAGTCTTTTCCTATGCCTGGATTGGAGACTCCATCTTGGCATCTCTTAGCACCTACCAACAGGTTTGTCTTTCTAATGAATATAATGCAGTAATTGGAAACACAACACTACAACAGTGGTTTGTTGTTTGCTTGGACATGCTTTTACTAAAGCTCGAATATCAAATGTAACAAGAATATAAGACGTTAGATTTCCGTTCATAAAGCACTAAAGCTGGTATTAACCCAGTAAAAATATCGAGCTCGAAGGTCAAAAACCTGACTCTCTTAAGCTATTTCAAGATAGTGATTGTCCTGATATGCCTCAAGAGCAATCTCAATCGCAATTACCAACTGGTTTGCCTGAAATTGAAACTGCCACTACACCATAAAAGGCGTACGACAACGTCCAAAAAGAGTTGCTGTAGGCCCAAAATATGTTGATGTAGACCCAAAAAACCCACAAAGGCAACATTTTGCTGATGTTGTTATTTTTGCCGTTGCCTTTGGGGTCAATGACAACATTCTTATTCTCTATGGCAACATCAGTTTTAATGTTGGCATAGACTTGTTATAGCAATATTATTATTAGTCTTTAGCAACATAATATTATGTTGCCTTTGTATAACATTTTTTAAAAAAATAGTGGGTCCCACCAACGGGGCCCACTTTTGGGACCCACTATTGGGCCACTTTTAGGGCCTACTTTTATGGCAACACAAATTTTACCTACAACAACATTTTCTAGCATCATTTATTAACCTTAGTTTTCCTTTTTGCCAACACTTTACTGCATCAATGGCAACACTTTACTATTTATAAAAAAAAATACACAATTTGAATAGATTCATTCCCAAATCAACCAAATCAATATAACTTGTTTTTTCATTACCACCAAACATAACATATTATAACATAATAATCCTTACAAGTATGAAAATAATTAAAACTTCCAAGCATCGTAATCTACTCAACCATCTACATTACAATAATCCAAACTCATTTTTGGTCATTAACTCCTCTGCAACTAGATTTAAGAATGGTATAGACCTTTTAGCATTTTCCGAGCTGTTATCGGCATGAGTTCTTCTTGTAGTGCCACAAGACTGGCTCTCTTTTCTAGTTTTACTATCATAGGCTGCCACAGGCTGCTTAGAGCTGCTGTTTTAATTCTCACCTGCATATATAAAAAATTAAATAAATTAAGACAAGCATCACAAAATGAACCAACAAGAAAAGTGCAACTTCAGAAACTTGTCGCAAAGAAAGTGCATTATTTTCAACCACTAAAAGCATATCATCGCCTTCTAAACAAAGATAAAGAAAAAGCAAAAATTGATGAATGTTACTATTATAGTGCTCCTCGTCATGATATGACCTGCACAACTAATAAGAATATTATGTTCAAATATACAAAGTTAGTAATGATAATGCAATAAAATTAATAGTATAAGACATGTAATGGCTTGAAACCCAGCAGTGACAAATCTCCAATCCAGATGCCAGATGAAAAGGACTGACAAAAAGTTGTGTGTATATACCTATTTTTCTAATAAGCAAGTGTGGAGCTTCAATCTTACAGCCATGTTCAAGTACCTTAAGCCCAGAAATAATTCCCCAAGCTGCATCAAAGCAAGCACCAGATATACGTCCATGCTCGCGTAGTTCTGGTCTAGGATCTTCACCAAGCCTTCCCTCCGGATCTGAACCAATTACATTAAAGTATCTGGAAATGTATAGAGTATAATAATTAGACATTATTTAGTTTCTTTGTAATCATGTCTCATTGTTAAGCTAAGAAAGTGGATTCATGTATTTACAATTGATAAAGCATACAAAATTTTTAACTTATGTCTATAATCTCTAAGCTACAAGTTTCGAACACCAATAATGGTGATGTTTGGCATTGGCCTGACATCAATTCTATAGAGCCTAATTAGCTTATCATGTCTTACCACTGACACAACTATTGAATTAGAGAGAGATAGATATTCACAAACTTAACAAATAAAATGATGTAATAGAATTTCTACCTCAGGATCATGACAGCCATGTTCGAGTTCTTATGGAAATCCAAAATGATATCTTCTACTATCTTTTTGGCTTTTCCATATGGATTGATTGGAATCTACACATGCAACAGAACAAGCGAGTTTGTTTAGTCATACAGCTCCAAATAGGTAGGATGTTGCACAGTGCACACCGAGTCACCATATCAGAACTTTAAATGGTTTCATACGCAGAAATAAACCATAATATTGTAATATGTGAAGCATAAAAGGTTGCTATAATAACTTGAGGAGTTTCTTCAGTAATTGGCATCTTTTCAGGTTCACCATAAGTAGAACATGTACTTGAATATATCAAACTCTTCACGTTATGAGATGCCTTAGCCTCTAACACAACCAGGGTATTCGATGTAATATTGTGATAATACTTGTAATGTTTTACTAATTAAGATATAAAAAATGAGGTAGAAAGAGATATTGGCCACAACTATTTTGAAAACCAGGTCCACATTTATAAACTGGAAGGGAAATAAAACTTAGCATACTTTAATAAATAAATTAAAGAAGAAAAAAAATAGACTAGATATTATCAAATGACTTAAGTATAGAATCTATTTTGGATTCTTTTACAGTCAAATTGAATTCATTCGGTTGAGCTTAGAGATTGTAAATAATGTTCCTACTTCCTTGTAGACTTCAATTACTTTACATGGTTTAAGAATTTTGATATTTTCTAGTAGTTGACTACTTGACTTCTTTACATGGTAGGTTCTCACATATTTCGAATTTTGATTGATTAAGATTAAAAGGTTATAACAAAATGATAAGAAAATGCATTAACTTGACTGCATATAGGTTTGGATATTTAGCTTCATAAAACAAATGAGGAAAAAAAAGCTTGATCTATTCGACCAGCAAAAAATCACAGAACACATCTCATGCATCATACGATTGCTATCCTATGAACAGGTGAGGCAGAGTAAGATTGCCTCTTCAACAAATCAATGGACTCATAATAAACAAACATATAAATTTTACATGATCGAACAAAACTTTGTAAGCATTTAGATTACCTTATTCATATATTATTACCTAAAGCTAATCTCAGTGTTACAACAGTGTCTAGATAGGAGATTAAACAAACTAACACTTGTTTTGCGTCGTTGGTAGGAGGCCACTGCTTTCTTTAAACTTCATCCAGGTAGGGACTTTCCCCACCATTTTTCCTCCATAACTTCAAATCCACTACATTAAAACCACTTCTTGTGCAAGTCACAAAACTTGTTGTGAGTTTTCTACTCATAAGTAGGGTCAAGGAACACGTTTAATAGTCAAGACTTCTAAAAGACCCAACAAAGAATAGGCTTTAAAATTTTAAAATCAAGTGTTTGGTTCGAAACTGACAATCTCCATTTCCACATATTAAACATGATACTACAACTAGACCAAAGTTTATTATTCGATGTTTTAAAACAACTAATGTGCATGGTATAATTTTTAATAAACATGGCTAATAGTACTGCATTAACTAGTAAAAGAGACTTCATATCAGATATTCCTCATTAAAAAGTATTACTTTCCCTTGTCTCTTAACATAATTAACATAAATATTTTATGTAATAACATTCAGTTTCAGTAATTCATGCACTTGTAATTCTTAGCATTCTAGCCTTATGAACATTCTAACAAAAGCAAGGGAAAGAATCACAAAATTATATATCTTGGCAGGTAGCAGGCTAACTACCCTCCTGACATCAAATACTGAGCACAAAACTAAACTAGAAAGCATAAAGTATGTAAAGCCTAAATCCTTATAACCAACCCACCTCATGTGAAAAAATATATATAAATCACTATGTAGGAGTTTAAACAAGGGATATCATATATGTTTCACTAACCTCAACAGAAAATCATAAATTCTCGATGGTGCTTAAAACAGGCCTGAACTCAACCTACATTTATAGATAAAATATAATGAACATGAAAAGCAAAGATGCAAACCAAACAAACAAATACATAGGTAACAAATCGCCTGCAACAAACAAACAAAAAGTATTAGAGAGACAATTGAGAGATAGAGAGGGAGAGAAAGAAAGAGGGAGGGAGAGAGAGAGAGAGAGTGAGTGAGAGAGATTGGCACCGAAAGTAGTCGTATGCTCCGAAAGAGACAACCAAGAGAGTGATTAATCCATGGCAAACAAGAACTCAATATTAACACAAAACAAAATCGAACCCGATTTAAGCCATAATATTGAACCTACAAACTAAAATCTAACTCACAAAACAAATTACACATTCAATATATATAACACAAAAGATAAAACTACCTTAAGCTCGAAGCCCCAAATTAAACCCAATTGAAGCCCTAATTTTGAATACCCAAACTAAACCCGATTGAACCCGATCCGATTGAAGCCCAAATTTCAATATCAACCCTGAAACATAAAAAATACAAATCAAAATCAGTCCTAAATTAAAGAAACATATGTATTTATAGATAAAAGTCCTAAATTAAAGAAGCATACAAATAGAAGGAAATTGAAGAGTGTATATGTTGGGATTTATGGGTGATAGCATAGAGACAACTTAACTATATTTCCCTGTACTTAGTTTTTACTAAGTTGAACATACTGTCACAGCCAGAGTATGTCTTTGTAATCTAATAATTGCTGTAATGTAATAATTGTATGATTTGGGAGAAGTTCATACATTTATTCAAGACTCAAGGAATACATCCAGAAGACAGCAAGAATAAAAGTTACTGTCATGTTCTTGACAATAAGGTTACAAGAAGACAAATGTTGCAAAGTCACGACAAAGCTACATCCGACAACAACATTGGCTAAAGCATGGGACAGTAACATTCTCACACTTGACAGCAAGTCTGGAGTTCCGACATCAACATTGGCGGGAGCTCGTACTGTCAACTACTGAATATTCCTTTGACAGCAGACTTGGCGGTTAAGGTTACTTTCACATTGAATTATTTAATTTGGGTATTTTTCTCAATCAAAGCCCGTGACAGGTTACATGTTCAAGAAAAAGATTTGCTGCAACACTCTATCGTTTGTAGCAGACCTGCAAAGACTACGACAGAAGCTTAAGAGATTCACAAGACAAGGCTGGTCAATTCGAGGTGTATGTAATATCCACATCTACTAGAATTGTATTAGCTAGAAATAGAAAGAATCTAGGTTGCTTTACTTGTAAGGTTTATCCTGTCTATATAGCAATTTAGGAAAGTCACATGGGTGTGCAAATTGTAATGAGCTGCCACTTGAAAACAACAACAGCTCAACACCCCATGCGATTGAGACAAAAAAGTATCTTAGTCTACTTAGATACACATCTCAGATTCTTTTCTATGCACATGTACGCACACGAAGCAATCTTGTAATCTCAAGAGACAACGAAGCTGGAAAACATTTTCTCTAGGTTGTAGCAACACTTCACACAAGATAAATAAAACATTTATTTTGTGAGAAATCTTGTTTCACTTATTGCTTGCATACATCTACTGATACAATATAATCTTTATCATCGTTGTTGTTTTAAAGATTGAATTTTATCAGTATTGCATTCAACCCCCCCTTCGGCAATACTCCGGGACCAACAACTTGTATCAAAGCAACCAGATTGATATAAAAATCTGAAGATCATGACGAGTGTTCAGAAGTGAAGTGGAATCAAGATTCCAGTCTTTGATAAAGAGAACTACAATTTCTGAAAAAGAAAGATTTTGTTATTTATCAAAGCTGCCCATCCACTGTACTTGGGAATCCTTGAGAACGGTCCCTTCATACCTCAAAAGGAAGTAACTGCTGCTACTGTGAATGATGAACTCATTCCAGCCCACTGGGTTGCTAAGAAGCCTTCAGAGTACACAGAGACCGAAAAGGAGAAAGTAGTTTTGGACGACTACTTAAAACTTATCTTACTCGATTCTCTTACATTAGACAAAGCCATGTGTGGTAATGTCATAGGATGTACATCTACAAAAGAGATGTGGAGTAAGATAGAGTTACTGTGTGAAGGAAGTGAAGAGGTTCGTGAAAATCAAAGGCAAATTCTTGTATCACAATATGAAGCCTTTATGGCTAAACCAGGCGAAGAACTTACACACATGTTTGAGAGGTTCAGTAAGCTAATAGCTGAGTTACAAATTCATGGAAAGTTCTATGATAGAACGGAGATTAACATTAAAATTTCTGCTCACTCTCTCTGAGCATCTTGAGCACAAGGTCACAGCCATAAGAGAATGAAGAAACTTGAATGATGTTTCTCTTGAAACTCTTTATGGTGTGCTCAAATCATATGAACTCGAGCTTTTTCAAACGAGAGCTATTCAAACTGGAACCAAAGGAAAAGTAGCAAACATGTTAGGAGCCCTTGTAGCTCATGAACCATAAGTAGCTTGTCCAAGTGAACCATCACAAAGTTCACAACCAACACAGTTGCCATCTTTGAAGATAGAAGAAGTGTTGGAAGACGAGGAGAAAGTGGTTCTGCAGTTGAAAGATGTTGAAGATGAAGATTTCTACACAGTAGAAGAGATTGAAAGCATGGATAATCCAACCATGGCTTATATGGCTAAGAGATTCAAGAATGTCAAGTTCAGAAGGGACAAGTCATACAAGCCACAGGGTCAATCATCTAAGTTCAACAAGGGAAGTTTTTCAAAGGCCACTGATGGAGCCACAAGAGGAGGATACAAGACCGGGATGGTGGATAGGTCGAAGCTTCAAGTTCATCTAATCAGGTACCATCTCTCATTTTACTTGATATGTCTAAAACTGAGTATAAGCATACCATTGAAGATTTAAGTGTTGAGATGTTTAACATTCATGTTAGTTTATCTGCTGCTCACGAAGAAATTGCTAAGTTAACTAAACAGAATGAAACTCTCAAATCTGAAAATGAAATGTTATTGCTTAGATCCAGTCCCCTAGATTCATTAGCTCAAGAGAATACTAGGTTGAAAAATGATATTGTCTATGCTAAGGAAATAGAAGAATTTCTCAGGAATCAAATTGCAGAAAATGAGTTTAAACTCAAAGCATTTAGAAACTCTTCTAAGTTAGTCCAGGAATATCATGATAATCACATTTAGAATCAGAAGGTAGGAATAGGCTTCGAGTATGGTAGAAGGCATGGAAAGGCAATTGCTCTTGATGATAGTGATGCTATCAAACCTCATATTCTCAAAAGGGTTTACAAACCGATTTTCAAAAATCTTCAAGCTGATTTTGATGAAACCTCCTTGTTCATCAAACAAGAGCTACTTGATGAAGATGAGTGCATTGATAGCACACTGAGCAAAGGAAAATATATTGTCAAGTATCCCGTGACAGAAACTCTACCAAGCAATCAGACAGAATGTTCTAAAGTAGCTGACAACAAGGATGAGATAGAAACTTCAAAAGATACTGTCAAGAGAGAACCCAAGACAACAACTTTCAAACCTGCTGTCAAGACAGAGGCAAAGAAAGGTACTGTCAAAGGTAGCTCGACAGAAACTTCAGAACATACTGTCAAGGCAAATGTCTACAAGCCTAAGAATAGGAATGGCAAGTTAGGGATTGACAAAAAGAATGGATATAGTTATGTTAAGGATGCCCCTAGGAAGCTTTGCAATAATTGTGGATCATCTCAACATTTAACGTTTGTTTGTAAGAAACCCAAACAGGATAAGGTTAATGCATCCAATGTTAGTGGTAACTTACATAGAACCCCCATTATGCAAAGAAATATGGATGTCTGTAATAACATTGACTGTATGCCATGCAAAATTGTTGTTATAAGTACTTGTTTTAATTTGCCTATTCTGTCTACTGAAAGATGCTCCTATTTAGAAATTGCTGAGACTTCTATGCCTGCCTATATTGGTAAAAAGCTGCCTTCACTAAGAGAAAGACCAAGTCTAACTCTAGAAAGAAGTGGACAGCAAAAGAAGTCAGACAGGAGGATTCTAGTGTTGATTTAAATGTGAAGCAGAATGATATGAACAATGATGCTGTAACTGCAGGACCCAACAGAGTTTGGGTACCAGATGCAAATTAAAATCATATGTTTTGCAGGGCAAGAAGCAGAAGCAGGTCATGTGGATCATCGATAGTGGATGCTCCAGGCACATGACTGGTGATATGGCCCTGCTATCACATTTTGTGGAGAAAGCCGGCCCAATCATAACTTTTAAAGACAACAACAAAGGTTACACTATGGGATATGGCTGTTTGGAAATTGGAAATGTTGTCATTGAAGATATTGCTCTTGTTGATGGATTGAAGCACAACCTACTCAGTGTCAGCTAGTTCAGTGATAGGGGATTTAAGGTTGATTTTGGTATGATGGTTTGTAATATCTGTCACAAGAAGGATGGAAGCCTCTCTTTGAAAGGAGTCAGGAAAGGTAGCTTGTTTGTTGTAGACTTAAATTCTGTCAAGAAAGACAAGGCTTACTGTTTTTACAGTAAAGCATCAGTTGGTGAAAGCATGCTTTGGCACAAGAAGCTCTCACATCTCAATTTCAAGAATATGAACATTCTAATGAAGAAAGATTTGGTGAGAGGACTACCTCAACAGGAATTCTGTCAAGAAGGACTATGTGAGGATTGTCAAATGGGTAAATTGAAAAGATCTGTACACAAGTCAGAACAAGTGAATACCAACACTGAGCCATTCAAATTAATTCATATGGATTTGTTTGGTCCAGTAAATGTTCAATCTCTTGCAAGAAAGAGATATACCCTGGTAATGGTGGATGACTACTCAAGGTACACTTGGGTGAAGTTTTTAGAGACAAAGGACGAAGCTGCTCAAGATATCATTGATCACATAAGAGTTCTTGAAAGAACCCCTAATGCTCAAGTTCAATATCTGAGAAGTGACAATGGTACTGAGTTCAGAAATGCCACATTAGGAAACTTCTACAAGAAAGAAGGCATTGTCCAACAATTCTCCACTGCTAGGACACCACAACAAAATGGAGTTGTAGAAAGGAAAAACAGAACTCTCATTGAAGCTGCGAGAACTATGTTGAATGATTCTAAATGACCAACATATTTCTGGGCAGAAGCTATTAACACAGCTTGCTACACACAGAACAGAACCTTGATCAACAAGACTCATGGAAATACTCCTTACTATCTGTTAACATGAAAGAAACCTAATGTCAAATATTTTCATGTATTTGGGAGTAAATGTTTCATGATGATTGACAACCGTGAAAGGAAGTGAAAGTTTGATGCTAAAGCTTATGAAGGCATCTTCATGGGATATGGATTGGAAAGGACTGCCTACATAGTCTATGTCATTTATCTTCCCAGGACTGCAAGAGGATGGTCAAATGGAGCCTCTTAGATTTGAAAATCAAGGGTATTTGGAAGAAGAAGAAATTGTTGTTGATGAACCTACTTGTACTCAAGACATTGAGTTTGAGAGAAATGTTGTCAACACCAATGATGCTACTCAAACTCCAGCTCAATCTCAAACTATATCAGCTAATCATCAGAATGAGAATGATTCTGGAGATGTTGAAGAACATGAAGGAGAAAACATTAATGGTGGAGAATCAACCCCTCAAAGAGGAAATGATCAAGCAGATCAAGAAAGAAGCTTGCCAAGAACCACTAAGTGGAACCGAGATCACACTAGCAATCTAATCATTGGTGATCCCACTACTAGTATAAGGTCAAGGAGAAATGTTTCTGCTAACAGCATGTTCTCATGTTTTCTATCTCAAACTGAGCCAAAGTCAATTGATGAAGCATTGTTGGATTCAGATTGGGTGATAGCCATGCAAGAAGAGCTCAAACAATTTGAGAGACACAATGTATGGAAGTTGGTCCCTAGACCTAAAGGGAAGTCAATCGTTGACACAAAGTGGGTTTTCAGAAACAAGTTGGATGAAAGTGGAAATGTGACAAGAAACAAGGCAAGGCTAGTCGCTAAAGGTTACTGTCAACAGGAAGGGATTGATTATGATGAAACATTTGCACCTGTTGCCAGACGTGAAGCCATTCGGATATTTTTAGCCTATGTTGCACACTATAACTTCAAAGTGTTCCAAATGGATGTCAAAAGTATCTTTCTTAATGGAGAATTAGAAGAGGAAGTGTATGTTGAATAGCCACCTGGTTTTGAGGATGCTGAGTTGTATGACTTTGTCTACAAGCTGTTCAAAGCACTCTATGGATTGAAGCAAGCCCCTAGAGCTTGGTATGAAACTCTTTCTACTTTTCTCATCGAAAATCAATTTACAAGAGGTGTGGTGGACAAGACACTGTTCTACAAGTACCATGGCAAGGACATCATTCTGGTTCAGATTTATGTTGATGACATAATCTTTGGTTCTACAAATGAGAAGCTGTGTGAAAAGTTTTCATCTCTTATGAAGAGCAAATATGAGATGAGCATGATGGGAGAACTGTCATTTTTCCTAGGTCTACAAATTCATCAAAAGGATGATGGCATCTTCATAAGCCAATCGAAATATGTCAAAGAACTTCTCAAAAAGTTCAACATGGAAGATGCATCACCTGCCAAGACACCTATCTCTACTGCAACCAAACTGGATTTGGATCCTAAAGGAATGAAAGTGGATTCTAGTACCTACAGAGGCATGGTGGGATCGTTGCTGTACCTAACTGCTAGCAGACCAGACATTATGTTTGCTACATGTATCTGTTCAAGGTTTCAAGCTGATCCAAAAGAATCACACTTAGTAGCAATCAAGAGAATCTTTAGATATCTCAAAGGCACTCCAAACCTATGCCTTTGGTATCCTGAAGATACTGGATTTGACTTGATTGGGTATTTGGATTCAGACTATGCTGGATGCAAGATTGACAGGAAAAGTACAACAGGAAGCTTTCTATTCCTTGGTGGAAGATTAGTGTCATGGTTTAGCAAGAAGCAGCATTCTGTATCTACTTCAACTACAGAAGCTGAATACATTGTAGCTAGAAGTTGTTGTGCTCAAATTCTTTGGATGAAAAATCAGCTAATGGATTATGGTTTAGAGTTGTCCAATATTAATATTTATTGTGATAACACTAGTGCCATATCCATCTCAGATAATCCAGTTCAACACTCCAGGACAAAGCACATTGATATCAGACATCATTTCCGAAGAGAGCATGCTGAGAAGGGAACTGTGAAGCTGATTTATGTTACAACAGAAAAGCAACTTGCAGATATTTTTACGTAGCCACTCGATGAATCAACCTTCAACAGGTTGGTAAGTGAATTGGGAATGCTAAATCTGGTATATTAACTTACTAGTTTTTATATTTTCAATGTGGTTAAATTGCAGCTTGTGACCGCAACTTTCAATGTTACTGTCATGAGAAGTTACTGTCTTATGTGCTACTTGTTTATTTGACAGCATGTTTGCTATGACTATGCTAAATTCAAATCACATGCTTGTCACGTGACATTAACTTATTTCAAACGCGTGCTAGTGATAAGTATTCGCGTCATTTGAAATGACCCGGGTATTTGTCAGCCTTTTTAATTTAAAAGTTTAATTACTTCATTAAAAAGAGGCAATTGGAAGCTGTAAAGTCAATTAATGTGTTATAAATAAGACCGAGACCAAACCCTTAGTTCTCACTTAACACACTAAGAACTTTAGAGATAATGAGTAAGAGGAAGGCTGAAAAAATGTCTATATCAAAGGCGCCAAGTGCAGCAGGAGGAGCGAAGCCAGAGCCTCCAAGTCTCAAGAAGGAGATGGAGATAGCGGCTACCGATGAGCGGCTTGATTTCTGGGTGGATAAGTTTCATACTTATCTTGAAGAAGAGGGGATCTCCGATCAAAAGGAGATAGAGAAGATCGCGGAAAGGCTGCTGTTGGAAGCCTTTCCCAACTTAAAATAATTTTCAGTTCTCAAGAACTATTTGTATTATTTTAAGTTTTTAATGAAAAGACCGTTTTATCTTCTTAGTGTTCTTGCATGTCTTTCATTATCGTCTTCTCATTTTAGTCATATTGTTTATTGTCTACTTAATTGTTTGTGTGTATGGATGTTTGTGGATGTGTGCTAAACTAACAAATGTGTGCTTAAATCGATCAAAATGCTATTTGGTAATTTTCGCTTAAGCAATAGGCAAAGTCGATTAAAATTCATGACACAAATTATTTCCGCTTAAGTTGTTGTCAATAAGTGAAGATGTTGTCACGATGTGCCTTGACAGCAAGGAAATTGTATAAATTGCTTAATGATGATAGTATGTTCTTGCGACGATGTTACTGTCAAGCAAAACCTGTTGTCATCCTCTCAAAATTACTAATGAATTTGTTACAGTGCATAGGTTATTGTCAAGATTAGTGGACCGAATTAATTGGGATTTTACCTCCACGATTTACAGCCACTAAAAAGTAACTACCCACGACTCCACGTGACTGATTAATGGGCTAAGACATTGCTACTTTCCCGTTTTCTCAATAAAACATTTGCTATTTTCTTGTAAGCAACTGTCAAACACACAAACACTTAATCTCAACAGAACCTCTATCTCTCAAAAGCAAAAATCTATCTCCAAAGCTCCAAGCAAGAAATGGCACCCAAACAATCCTCTTCTCAAACAAACTTTGCTGGTATTCACACTGCTGGAGATGCTGGTGAAGGTTTTAAAGGACTCGTATCCTTTATCAACAAGTCCTATCTGGGTCATGCTATAACATCTACACCATCTCTAAACCTAGAAAGACTTGAAGAATTCTGGAACACTGCCCATGTTCCAGGAGGTGCAGGCAATGACACTATAAGTTGCACAATCAAAGAAGCTACCCGCACTCTCACAATTAAAGGCATCAACGAAGCTTTAGGAACTGGACTATAAGCTAAAGAATCGTACAAGGAACTTGCAAGTGATGAAACCCTAAAGAAGCTTTTCTTGAAAATTAGGTATTCTGGTCCTGTTCTTGAAGAGGGTACAACGAAATGGTACTAAACTGGTGAAATGGACAGAAAGAATCTGAGAAAAGAATGGAGCATGGTTTTTGATGTCATGGTGAAGGTTTTCTTAACCAAAACCACTGGTTGGAATGGAATTCCCTCCTACATCAAGAAGCTCACTCACTCTCTAGTCCATGGTTACAAAGTGGATGTAGGAAAGTTGCTTATAAGCCAACTCAAGTCAGCTCTGAGCAGGAAGGTACATGTCTATCCTCACTTTCTTACAATGTGTTTGAATTCATTATGTGGTATTGATGATAATGCATCTCTCACTATAGAGTGTAATGTTTTAAAAAGAAATACACACACATCACTCAATTCACAAAATTCAAATGCACATATTCCACTCTGTTTCACCAAGCACATGGCTGATCAAGAGCCTAATCTTGATTTTGCACTACCCTCTGGGTATGTTATCTTCTCCCTTTAGAATGAAGCTGAATTAGACCCAAATTTGGTTAACCCACATTCTACTCAATACATTCCTATCAGATCCTCTAGACAACCAAAGACCACAAAAACAACTCTGCAAGAATCAAAGAAAAGACCCATGGAAACTGGTGTTGGTAGTAGTTCTGAGAATGTTGAGGGAGAAACTGCACATGATGCAGCAAATAAGGATGTTAGTGAAAGTGAACCCACAGTGGTTCCTCTTGAGCCTAAGAAGAAGAGAGCTAAGAGGGGCAAAGCCACTGTTAGCCACCCTATAGTCTCAGAAAAGGCTGTAGAGGATAAAAGGGAAGCAAACACATCCCTAGGTGCTTCTTCTCAACAAGAAGTATCTATTGAAACTGGCCTGTCTCCCAAGGCATCCTGTAAAGAGTTAGAACAACCTCATGTATTCACTCATGAGGAGCCTACACTTGCAGAAATGCACACAGAGTTAGGGCACAGTAAGGGTCATGAAACTTCTACTCTTGATGTTCCACAAGTTACCCCTGTGGAATAGTCAAAAATCTCCTCTATACCATCATCTTCTTTATTCTCTAATCCATCAATTGTTTCTTCTTAACAACCTAGAGAGGGGGACAGTCCCAACCCTTCAGGTTTTGATCATCCATCTCAAGTCATGGATGAGCCCCCATCAAGTGGTCCACAAGAACCTATTTCTCAAAGTGAAATGGATACCACTCCCTCAAACACTGAGCTAGATCAAGATGGTACTCTGCCAGAAAATGAAACAGCCAACATCTTGGTTGAACTCCAAAGAGCAACTGACCTTCAGGAAGTTGCTGTCACAGCCTCAACTGATGTCAAAGACACCACAAAAGTTGTTGTCAACCCACATGTGGATAATAACATTTTGGGTAAAGATGTTGTCACCTCTACACAGCTTGATCATGATACAGTAATTATTGAAGATGCTTCTGATGATGATCAAATGACTATCTCTGCTTTGAAGGTACAAATGAGAGGCAGCCAAACGAGCTGACAAAAGGTGAGGGACTTGAGCATGTTCAGAGTGAAATTGAGGGAACCCCACACACAAAGGCACTAGGCCTTGAGAGTCATTCTGTGAGGAGTGCTGAGATCACTCAGAAAAACAATGAGAGTGTGAGAAACCCTATAGCCTCCTTGCCCCAGTCCCTTTCTTTGCCATCAAAAAGATTGAGAACTGGTGGTCCTTCTAAACAAGCTGAATCAAGGTTGGAATCCCTTGAGGGCAGATGTGCATCCATGGAAGCTAAACTTCATGCTCTATCCACTACGGTAGCTACTGGTGTAACACCCCCAGATCCGGGGTCAGGGATCTGGTCGTTAAGGTCTCAATTTCAATCCACAAAACCAACATAAATTAAATTACAACCTTGTGACCCAAAACAACACATAACACACTCGTTATAGTCCCACAGATAAAATCAGAGTAATTACCAAATGTTATTAATCGCAAGATTCAATTCTTACAACCCAAAAGGTTTACAATTAACCAGTACATACTCTTTGCCATCCATTTGTATATGCCAAATCATAAATACATTTGATGCTCAAATGCTAACAACTAGCCTACCAGTAGCTGCATCTTCAGCAATTGTAGCTATGACCTCAGCGACTAATCCTCTAATGGCTGACACCTGCTTACGCTGAGTGCGCCTTGTGCGGCCATCTGATCTAGCTGTTGTTGTGATATAGATAAATAAAGCAAGGGTGAGCAATAGCCCACCTAAGAGAATATAATTGAACAGTAATAATATATAACAGTTCAAAATATCTTTGATACCATATGACATGCATTAACGAACGTAGTACCAATATAAGGAATAAGATGAAGTTACAAGGTAACTCAAAATGTAATTGTTCCGTGGAAATATCTGCTATGTCAAAGATAAGCAAGATATTATCAAATTTTCATAATAGAGGAACTTGTAGGAAGAATATTGCAATTCCAGTTCAAACACTTTTCAAACCTGCCAACAATGATAATGTTAAAGAAAATTCCCCAATTTGGAAGATGAACTAATACGGGAGCATTGCCGCGCCAGATGCCCTGACGTTTACGATGATCAGTCGTATGTCATGCATCTCATCAGTCGTTCTCTACATGTAGAAGGTAGCTCCGACGGATTTACTTGTCTACCGCCCTCTGGAACTCCTCAGCCAACGGTTGGGCTATTGTTGGACCGGCGCCACTCGGCCACTTACGCGTTTCCTAGTTCAATTAACATCCATAACTCTGAAACATAAAGTTCATCCCCCTTTCCCCAAGTATTGTACTTGTTGATAGGACTCCACAAAGTAGTCGTATCTAATTGGAAAGGAAAATTTCACCAATATTTCCCAAGCTGATGCTTGTTAATGGATATAAACTTGCTCCATCAATCTTACCCCTCGAGTGTTGAGGAGATAACCAAAAAGATTCATATCGATGTTTGAAAGAATCAAGGTGTGAGTGACAAGATAGTTTAGCAAGAATATGACCTGGCAGTCAAATAAATAACAGCTCTCAAGTGAGGTCCCCTTATATGTTTTTTGGAGGTTTGAGCGAGTATTTAAATCTTCTTATAAGATAGATTTAAATAAAAATAGAGTTTTGGTAACCTCCCCTTGATAAAATAGTCATAAAAGACTCCGTAATATTTTACATAATATCTGAAGGTGAAGGATAATCTTCGAATAATATAAATCATTATAAAAAGAATCCAAAAGAATTTAATTTAAATATTCCAAGAATATTTATTAAGTCAATAATAATTACGGAATATTATTAAGTCATAATATTGCTCGTAAGTAATCCTCGAATGAATATATAGAATTATTTACTAAATAAATCTTTTCTTAAATGAATATTCAAAATAATATTCCTTAAATAAATTATCTTCAATGAATATTTAAAATAATATTCACTAAATAAATCAAACCTTAAATGAATATTTGAAAATAATATTCATTTAATAAATAATACTCTAAATGAATATCAAAATAATATTCTTGTAGTAACCAAATCTTTAAAGGAATATTCGAAATAATATTTCTTTAGTAAATAAAACTTCCAATTAATATTTTAAAATAATATTCATCAAGTACATAAAACCTTAAATGAATATTCAAAATAATATTCATTTAATAAATAAATTTCCAAGAATATTAAAGTAATTATTCATTGAATAATCAAACTCTAAATGAATATTCGAAACTAGTATTCATTTAAGTAATTAAAGCTCAAATGAATATTAAAATAATATTCAGTAAATAAATAAACGCGAATGAATATTCAAAATAATATTCATATAGTACTTCTCCATTGAGATAATATTCAAATAACATTTCTCGAATAATTTCCAAGTAATTAATACTTTATGGACATATAAATAATGTTCATAAATAACATTCCTCAAATAAAGTGTCACTAGAATCCCTCTGGGTTTCCACGACTATCTCTATATCTCAAAATACCGAATCCCGGTCTATATTTAATGAATGAATATCATACGCCCTTCACTAAGGGTCTTGACAAAACAATCCGGCTTATAACTGATAATTCATATCTAGTCTATAGGCCAATATCAGTTCAGGGAACAAGTAGTCCAATATACTTTGAAAACAAGCATGCATGCTATGGCATATCTAAACAGAATCATATATATATTATCACAACAACAGCTTCAAAGTCACAGGAAAAAATGTTTCTCTTTCTAGAAGAATGCTCTCCCTTCTCTCTAGGATAGAACCCTATACCTAATTTTCACCCAGCCGTCACCATCTTCTTTCACCTTTATTCCATCAGATCTAATTATTACCTTCATAAATTCACTTCCTCTTATCTTAAACCTAAACACTAAATTTCTTATATTATAATATCATCTTCCTTTTCTTTTGTTTCTTCTCATCTTTTGTTTTCTTTTAGCCATGGTAAGCCAAATCTCTAACTGTGACTCAGATGGGTGTCCTGTTGACCATCTTGGAGAACGACTGGAAGATTTCAATGATGTTACCTCGAATCCTATTATGGTTGGGGCCTCTGTTTTTCAAGATATAATGAATGGTTCTAATAATGTGCAGCCAAATCATTTGGAGACCGATCTGTTTGAAGGTGCCATTCCTCGTGTACAAACCACCATTCCTAGTGCCTTAGGGGGTATCCCAGTGGTGGCTGAGGACTGGGTTAGTGAAAATGGGGACTCTGTTGAAGGGGTAGCTGAAGATAGCCTTCGTAATTCCTCAATCTTCAAGGCTGCAATGTCTATCAACCATCATGACAGATCTGAGCTTGCCATTGCGAGAGACAGAGTTAATGTGCTCCACAACTTCATTTCGAAGCTGGGCTACAAACCAAGTGATGTAGATGAAAGTCTTATAAAAGATGGTTGGAAGAATGCCCCGTTAGAAAGGGACGAGTTGGGGTTACCTATTTTACCCAACCTCAAGAATCCGAATGTAACCACAGGGGAGAAGAAGTCAGGGGGTGAGGCTCATAATGTGTTTGTCGATATGTCTGACTCAGTTTTGAAGGGTAATAATGCGAACTTTAAAGGCAGCTCTTCAGGAGCCAAGGATGAAAGGGGACTAGAAAAGATGGATGTTGATGCTACACCTGAGAAGCTTGTTAACTCCAAGAATAATGTAGGGAGCCCTAAAAAATCGTGGTCCCAGGTGGTGAAAAAAGCACCTCCTCCTTGCAACAACCTTACCTTCGATTACTTGCCTATGCCAGATGGTGCTAAAGTTATCTCACCTCCTGTAGAGGTGCTAAAAATGGGTAATGAGAAGTTCAAGACTAGCATTGTAGGAACTTTTACTCGTGGTACTCCTCCGTTTCACAAAGTTGCATCGTTCGCGCACAAAATGTGGGATGAGCATGGCTTAGTTCACATTTCTCAAAAGGATTCGAAAACGTATATGTTTAAGTTTGATTCTATAGCTATAATGAATGCTGCTCTTTCTAAAGGCACATGGTATCTTGAGAATAAACCAATGATTGTGCACGCTTGGGGTTCTAAAGTGGGGGAAAAATCAAGGATGGCACTTTGGGTTAAATTTGAAAACATGCCTGATAGCTACTGGACAAGGGAAGGTTTAAGTTTTCTTGGTAGTGCTATTGGTAATCCCTTGTCAGCTGATGAACTTACTTGAAGATTGGAAATTCTCCCTTTCGCCAAACTTTGTGTTGAGTATAAAATTGGAGATGACCTGCCATCTAAATTAGAGGTAGAAGTTCTGGATCCAAATACGGACACCACACATGTTGAGGAGGTTAAAGTATCCTACCCAGTTAAACCCTTGGTTTGTACTGCTTGTAAAAGTCTGGGACATACAGTTGGAGCTTGTCACCCAAGCAACGAGACATTGGGTTCGTAAGACTAGACCTGAATCTAAATCTGTTCCACCTGTTAACCCACAGTCTGATCCGGTGAATGAGATAGTTGAACCTAGGAAAGAGGTTGATACTGACATAGTTGCAGACAATGATGTTCAAGATGCTGAGCATATCTCGAAGGTGAAGGTGAATGTAAAGAATAATGAAGCTTGTGATACTTACTCTCCATGCTCAACAGCTGGTACTATTCGAGTGGAAAATGAAGGGAATTAGACCACGGTTCAGTCTAGAAAATCAAAGCTGGCATCAACCGCTCCTAAGAATATTAGCAAACGAGGTAAAAATGAGGTAAAACTTCATATTTTTACCTCTCTTGCAAAGACTCTTAGTAAAGAAAAAGCTAAGAAGGCCAGAGGGTCATCGGGAAAGCATCCCCCTTTCCATTAACCTTTATTATGTCTTTATGCTCCTATAATATTAGGGGGCTGAATAATAAGATTTCCTTCGTTAAGGATTTCATTAGTAATAAAAAAATTGGCATTTTGGCTCTTTTGGAAACTCATGTGCAAAATGACTCTGCTAATTTTATTTCTTCTTCTGTTGCTCCGTCTTTCTCTTGGTTGTTTAATTATGATTGCCATTATAATGGTCGTATTTGGGTTGGATGGGACCCTAGCATATGGAAAATCCAGCCACTGATGCATAGTAGTCAACACATTTCATGCTCTGTTTTGAATATTGCTTCAAATGATCAGTTTTTTGTTTCGTTTATTTATGCTCTTAACACCCCTGAAGAAAGAAGACAGCTTTGGAGAGATCTCTCTTATCTTCAGAATAGCATCACTGTAAATGATAACACTCCCCCATGGACTCTTCTGGGTGATTTCAATGTGTGCTTAAATGCCAATGAAAGTCTTGGAGAGTCTCTTCGGTTCACTACTGGAATGCAAGAGTTTAAAGATTCTCTTGAGCAATCAGATACTACAGACTTAAGATTCTCTGGAAACCTTTTTACATGGTGGGAAAGTAGTAAAACCAAACCTGTTTATAAAAAATTGGATTGAGCCCAGGTAAATTCGTAATGGTTAAGTTCATTTGCTTTATCTCACGTTGCAATACTTCCTCGTGGTCTTTCGGATCACTGCCGAGTCTTGGTGGATCTGGGTATTCCTTCGAAGAAACTACACAAGCCCTTCCAAGTCTTTGATCATATTATTGTGAATCCTAATTTTTTGAGCATAGTTTCGGGTGCATGGTCTGATCATATCTCTGGGGATCCTTGGTTTGTGCTGACTTCTAAACTCAAGAAGGTTAAGTCAGAGCTTATTAGACTCAACAAAGAGGTGGGGAACCTTCACGAGGCAGTGATAGCTGCTCGCAACACATTGAATATTTTTCAAGAGAATATGCCCACCATTCCTTCTGTTATGCAGTTTGAAGAAGAATCTAGGTTAAGTTCTGTCTTGGTTGATGCGCTTGCTAGAGAAGAAGTATTTTTGAAACAAAAAGCTCGAGTTAAATGGCTTAAAGCTGGAGATGGGAATAATAGATTTTTCTTCAATTCTTGTAGAGGCAGATGGAATTCAAACAAAATTCTGGTGCTGGAGGATGAGTTTGGGCAGTCATTCACTTCTCATAAGGATATATCGAGACTTGTTGTTGATTATTACAAGTCTATGCTGGGATCTAACACCCCTGTGAGCCCTTTAGACTCGGATGTCAACTTACCTCAGATCAATTCTTCTCAACAGGAATAGTTGTCTATTGATTTATCTCATGAGGATATTCTAAATACTTTTAAACACATGGCTAAAGGCAAAAGTTCAGGCCCGGATGGCTTCTCCCCAGAGTTTTTTATCGCAGAATGGGATGTTATAGGAAGTGATGTAACTAAAGCGATCTTGTATTTCTTTGTTAGGAATAATTCATGAGTTGTGATGTTAAGAATAGAATTTTACTTATACTTCTTGTAATCCTGATCTTATAAAGGATTTAGCACTTTGTATAGGATATATGTGTAAGACAGTTATCTATAAAGTTTAGTCAGGGAATGAACAGTGCATCGAGGACTACATGTCAGGAACTGAGATCGAATCCTGATAGAGCAAGTCAAGTACTGATGGGATGGTCAGATACTGATGCAGTATCTAATCCTGATATCAGTCGTGTTACTGATGATGTCATATGGATGCTACAGAAACTGGCAAGTGCAATAAAACAGGATCTTTGTTTGAAGAACAAGCAAGAAGATATTATGAAGGAAAGAATTTTCTATTGATGGAAACTATCAACTGGACGACAGAACATTGTCATGTATAGATTATCTTTCTGTTATTATTTGATAGGAAGCACTATAAATACTCTCTCTATATCATTGTAAAAAGTGTGGGAGTTGTGAGTTTTGTATGCGTAGCTCTGTATAAGGTTTGTATTCGAGAGTTCGAAACAAACACAGAGAGAGAGAGAGAGAGATAGAGAGATTTATTTTGTCAGCAGCTGCTAAAGGTATTTGTACACCTTTGGTAGAGTTTGTATTTGATCTTATTAATACAAACAGTTTGATTCATTCGTTTATTCTTGTTTATCTAATCAAGCAAAAATCAGACACAATTATATAACTTGTATTCAACCCCCCCTTCTACAAGTTATTTGAGTTAACAATTTGTATTAGAGCAGCTTGATTTCGAATAATCATAAAGATCTGCAAACATGTCTGGTTACAAGGATGGGAATACTAAGATTCCTATGCTCAAGAGAAACGAATATACTCTATGGAAAGTAAAGATGTTTCATCATCTGGAAGCAACAGTTCCTAATTATCTTGACAGAATCAAAGATGGACCTTTTATCCCAACGAAGGTTGTTGGACAAGCAACTGTTGATGGTGAGGTTGTTCCAGAACATACAGCAGAGAAGCCTAAATCTGAGTGGTCAGATAAGGACAAGGAGAATGTTCTTAAAGATGCTAAAGTGAGAAACATATTATTCAACGGTCTTGATTCTGTTCTCACTAACTATGTTCTCTTTTGTAAAACTACTAAGGATATATGGGACAATCTTAAGGTTAACTGTGAAGGCACTAAGCCTGTCAGGAAGAATATGAGGACACTACTTATACAACAGTATGAGTACTTCGAATCCAAGTCTGGTGAGTCACTTACTGATACCTTTGATAGGTTTACAAAACTCATCAATGAGATGGCCATGCCTGGTAAATATTATGACTTGGAGGATATGAATACAAAGTTCATGAAAGCTTTGCCTGATTTCTACAATGAAAAGATATCTACAATTGAGGAAGCTAATGATCTGGATGAGATATCATTAGAGGCTGTGTATGGAAAACTGAGGGCTTATGAATTTGACAAGCAGTAGAAGAAGAGCAGGAGTGAAGGAAAGTTGAACACTATTGCACTTACTGCTCAATCTGAATCAAAGAAGCTTCTAGAGGAACAGCATGAAGAGCCTGCTGTAAAGAACTCAAGGAAGAAGAAAAACAAAGAAAGTTCTGAGTCAGAGACTACTGATATATACTCTGATAACGGTGATTCTGAATCAAGTGCTTTAACTGCAGCGAGCTTGGACACTTTGCTAGTGAGTGTAAGAAGCCTAGGAATTCAGGAAAGGGTAATGCACTTATGGTCACACAGAAGGATTGGGCTGATTCTAGTGATTCTGAAGAAGAATTGGATTATGACAACATTGCATTGATGGCAAATGTTTCAGACAAACCTGGATCTCCAAAGAAAACTTCTCCATCTTCTGTTAAGGTATCACATCACTCTCTTGATTCATTTGATAGCTTAAATTCTGATGAAATTAGATCTATCCATGCTGAGTTTAAGAATCTTATAACTAATTTTAGAATTCTTACCAGTGAAAGAGATGAACTTAAGGCTAAGAATGATAAATTAGTTGATAGAAATAATTTTATTGAATCTGAGTTAATTCAAATGGAAGAATACAGGTTAAGTTCTGATAAAGCTAAGCATGATTATAGTGTTATTCTTGAGGCTTATGACTATGTCAGAAAAGAACTAGAGGAAGAGAGTGATGTGATTAAGACCATTAACAATTCTGGTAAAAAGACACTAGAAATATTTGAAAGTGGAATTCGTGGTAAAGTTATTGGTTTAGGTTTTGATAAGGCTAGACAAGAAGAAAAAGTAGCTATTGTCAATGATGATAGTAAAGTAGAAGCTAGCACATCTAAATTTGAAGGTAAGAAAATTGTTTCTGAACCTAAACATGTTAAATTTGTTGATTTAAAAGGTACCCTTGTTGTACACAAAAGGATTAACAATAGTAATTCAGATGAGAAAGTGTTAGAGAAACCTAAGAATGTCAACATAGGGTTTCTGTCTAAGTCTCAGTTGAAATAGAGACTAGATGATCTTTCAGAGTCTAGCAAGATCAAAAGAAATAGGAATGGAAAAGAAGGTATTAACAAAGAGAATAATTACAAGAATGTACCTGATGCACCTAGAAAAAAATGCTATAAGTGTGGAAATCATAATCATTTGGCTCTAGATTGCAATCAAAAACCATCTTCGAAAACTGAGTCCAGATTTCCCAAGACTCAGAAAATTCAATACCAACCACAGAAAGATTGTTATCATTGTGGTAGTTTACTTCATTCCATTTACATGTGTAGAGAATATCATGAACTGTATTATGACTATTATTCTTTGAAATCTGAAACTCCTAGTCACAAACAGTTTGTGAAATTAGAGTCTAAGGTTGACTCTGCAACAGGTAAAGTAAAAGCAAAATCTTCAAAGCCTGTTGTTTCTAAATCTAGTAAGAAAGGATCAAATCAAAGTTTGGTCCTAAAAAATTCTAACTAGTTACTTTTTGTTTGCAGGGCACATGAAAGAAGCATTCAATTATCTTGGACAATGAATGCTCTGGACATATGACTGGAAACACTACGCCATAAGTGAGTATACGCAACCCTTTTTACAAAGCGTTGCACAGAAAGCGTTTCGTTAGATAGAAATTTTGGGTCTTTTGCAACTGAGCTGAACTGGTGTTGCGTTAGATATAATTTAGTGTTGCGTATTACCCACAGTGTTTCACATTATGCAACACTAACTGATGGCATTTGCGTTAGATATTTTTTATTTTAATAAATGGTGACGTGGCAGAAGTGGGACCCACATGTGCTGACGTGGCATTTGCTGACGTGGCACTTGTGGGACCCACATTTGCTGACGTGGCAGAAGTGGGGCCCACCTTTGCTGACGTGGCATTTGCTGACGTGTCAGAAAGCGTTGCATTAGATACCGGTAGTGTTGCGTTTGCTATTTGAAGTGTTGCATTAGATATATTTATATTTTTTTAAAAAAATATGACGTGGTAGATGTGGGACCCACCACTACTGACATGGCAGTGTGGGACCCAAAAGGGTGACGTGGCACTTGTGGGACCCACATTTGCTGACGTGGTAGAAGTGGGTCCACCTTTGCTGACGTGGCAGAAAGCGTTGCATTAGATGCCAGTAGTGTTGCGTTTGCTGTTTAAAGTGTTGCATTAGATATATTTATATTTTTTTTAAAAAAATATGACGTGGCAGATGTGGGACCCACCACTGCTGACGTGGCAGTGTGGGACCCACAAGGGTGACGTGGCAGGAAGCCCATCATGCTGACGTGGCAATTGTGGGACCCACAATTGCTGACGTGGCAGAAGTGGGGCCCACCTTTGCTGACGTGGCATTTGCTGACGTGGCAGAAGCGTTGCATTAGATACCAGTAGTGTTGCATTTGCTATTTGAAGTGTTGCATTAGATATTTATTTTCTTTTATTAACTAGTCTTGTCCCGAATGATGAATCTATTTTTTTAAATTATTTTTTCGATGTTCCAATCGCACGGATGTCAAGATATAACGATTTTAGTGACGCGGTAATTTTTTAAAAAAAAATCCTACATGTACTTGGTTTGGTTTTATAACGGTCAAACCGGTCAAAGTGGACTTTCCTTTTTACTAGTCTTGTCCCGAATGATGAATCTATTTTTTAAAATTATTTTTTCGACGTTCCAATCGCACGGATGTCAAGATATAACGATTTTAGTGACGCGGTAATTTTTCAAAAAAATTTCTACATGTACTTGGTTTGGTTTTATAACGGTCAAACCGGTCAAAGTCGACTTTCCTTTTAACTAGTCTTGTCCCGAATGATGAATCTATTTTTTTAAATTATTTTTTCGACGTTCCAATCGCACGGATGTCAAGATATAACGATTTTAGTGATGCGGTAATTTTTCAAAAAAATTCCTACATGTACGCGGTAATATTTTTTAAATACATAATATATTTTCAATTTTCCTTACTAATTTAATTTAAAATTCAAAAATTAAGAATACAATTAAAAAGGAAAGAACAACATACTAACACAAACACAGGACTTAGTAGATAACATAGCGCCAGTTAAAAATTTTGAGGGGCTCATTTTCCCTCTCTACGAAAAATTTGACACTTAACTCCGCCAAAACACTCTTATTTTCCCCGAAGAACACACTCTGGCCTCATTTTCTCTACTCTCCACTATTTTTCTCTCTCCCATTCCCTCATCGAACCAAATACTCTTGACTGGGATTGCCAGATCTGATTGGTAATTGAATACCCATTTTCATGAGTTTGATTATCTATTTCCGACTCAATTTTATTTGATTTTATCGATGATTAATTTGGGGGTTTCATTCTAGGGTTTTCATTTACTCAGTCGGGTAATTGATCATCTATTTTTCTCTCTCTACTCCCTCATCCAACCAAATATTCTCAATCGGGTAATTGATTTTGCAGGTGATTAATTTGGGACTTTCATTTAGGTAGTCAGTCTCTAATTGATTTCGATTTCAGTTTAGGGCTTTCAGTTTAAGTTCTTATATTTGTTGATTCAATCATTTAGTTCTCTTTGTACGCTGTCTTGTACTTTTGTTAAATCTTAATAGGAGTTTGTTTTAATTACTTGAAACAGGTAAGTCATCATCCAACCAACGCGTTGAACGTGGATATAGCAGTACAAGCAGATTGGGAGAACCGTGAATTCATCTCACACATCTCTCTCAATGTCCGTTGCTTATTCGATTTCCTCATCCAATTTGGTACCCTCTCTCTCTCTCTCTCTCCGTCTCCTTCCCCCCCCCTCTCTCTCTCTGTAGATGGCATTCAATTACATGATGTATTATGCATTTTATCTACTGATCTGCTTCTGATTATTCGTTAATTAATTTGCTTAGTTATGTACTCAAATCACTGTTTTATACTTTGATCCAACTCCAAACTGTAACTATCTTGTGAAATTGATGAATGTGTTTAAATCTCAACAGTTTCTTTTTATTGTATTGTCTACTTGTACATTTATTCAAACGAATAAATTAACTTCAAACTAAGCTTACACCTAGTGCTTTAAAACAAACATGTGCTTTGGAGCTTTGGTAAACTATCAAATTAACTTACGGTCTAATTGTTGTCTTCCAGAGGCCACTACGGAGAGCAAATTGGCATCACTAAATGAGAAACTTTGACACATTGGAACAAATACTAGCCATCCTTAATAGGTTCTCAAGTAAATTTTACAAATGTTTCCTTAATATTACTAACTGTATATTACTAATGTTGACTCTGCCACTGCCACTGCCTTTTTGCTGTGGTTTTCAAGTAAATTATAGAATGTGGCTGTAGGTAAGTCAGTAACAGCCTTTGGTATCTTTGTCGCTACCAATTCCAATACAAATGGACGAGTATGTGTTGAGCTCTTGGGCAAAGATAAAATTCAAGACAAGCTAAACCGTTTTGAGTCTTTGAGAAGTGCATCATTGTTTTATTTAGGGGTTAGCTCTTGTGGACCTCCTTAACTTGCTGCTACTGTACCAAGTAAGCTTAACATCTTTATAGTGATTTCCATCAGCGAGCCTCTTTTGGGGATTTTTATGTTCTTAAATTGCAATTAGTCTGTACTTTAAGATGGACATTTTATAATTTGGTCTAAATAAGTAATGTCAAACCATGAACAAGATACTATCTGTCTAAAAACAGTCACAACAGGAATGTCATCAATTGTCTATACCTGTTAAGAGTCCACACTTTAGATTAGTATGGTCATATGCATACTTGGTGAATATAAACCTTTAATGTGATAGTAACAGTTAGAGTTTGAGGTCAAGTACACTGTATACTACATACCTGCATAATAAATTACAATTGTTGGTTCAGAACACTTAACCCGCAATGTTTCTAGGACTATTTTTGTTTCTTTTCTAATTCGTGTAATTCTGCTCAAGGGATATACATAATTAAGAGGTAATGCATTAACCATCCAACTACTTTTACCACTATGCTACTAGAACACTGTATAGAAAAATATTACTGATCTTTTAGTCTCCCTAGCTTCAAATTTGAACCATAATATTACTGATCCTCTATAATAGCATTGCATCTATGTACAAAATTATAAGCTTGTCTGGACTGCGTGTTTATAACTTGTTAGACTTGTCCCTTGTCGTTATCGAACATGGCTGATTGAATAATTGTTGTTCAGGCCACTGATATTGGGATAACTGTTAATGTTCTCCGAAAGCATGGCTCAAAGGACATCAGACAACTAGCATGTACACTCATTGAGTATGCATATCTTGTCGCTTGTGTAAAATTGTATTTGTGTAAAATTCTTTCTCATGTTTCAGTTTAAAATATCAGGATTTAAAGCTTTCACTAAAATCTTCCATCTGAAACTTTTTGCATTGCAGAATACAAGCACTCTGTGTGATGAAGACTCGACAGACTTATCAAGTGTTTCTTCTTTATCTTTCAAAGGTTTGTGTATATCATGTAACCATTTTATTTTGTCTAAATTGGTACTAGATTTTGTATAAATTGGTACTAGTTTTGGTCTATATCTGTGAAATAGAGATTCTGAATCCTAGGTTTAATTTCCTAGGTTTGATACTTTTAATTGTACATTTGGTTTAGCTTATTCTTCTTTATTTCTGTAGGTGAATCCTTCTGCCATTTAATTCTGCAAACCAGGTTGTACGGGGTGAACAAGTAATACTACTGCCTTCTCTGGAAAATGTTAGGAGGAGAAAATGGAAATACAACATTTCCTATTTTTATAGATGAAAATCGTTTGCGGTATCCTGCTAATGTATCAAACCAGCTGCAGCTATTTGAAAACAGTGAGTAATTTATTTTCTGAGCAAAAAATGCTAGGTTCTTAATTTATAAACATACTGAACTTTCCTTTCAATTTTTGTATGATAATGAATGTAGATGTACATGAGAAACTTTTAATCGTTTATACATGTAATGTGTGCATGTTCTGTTTGTTTGCTTTGCAGACTGAAGGCATTTGCATTTCTTGTGTTTAATTTGGTGCTGATGTGGAAATTAGAGTTAAAATACACCATCTTTCGGGACTGAATGGCTTTTTAGTCCACTTGTCGATTAATTCTGCAATTCTGAGGCATTGTATTTCTATTAACTAAATGGTGTTGCATAGGATTTAATTCAGTTTTGAAGCAATGTTCATTAGTTTCGTTTAACAGTCTGGGTATATATACTTGTTCTAATTTCTATAAATTAATTCAAAGGATGCTGGTGATGGCAAGGGAATAGCGAAACTTTTGTTGGATAAGATAGCAGAGATGGAAAGTGAGGCACATAAGTCGTTTATGTATTGGTTAGTACACTTTAAAAACATGTCAGTTGAGTTATTTGCTTATGTCAGTTGTGCATATTAATTTTCATATGTTAATATCCTAGTGAGTATTCTTGTACAGCTTCACAAAAATTTTGAGTGTTAATTACATACGACTTTCATATGTGAGTATTCCTAGTGAGTCTATTTTATGAAATGGATTTTAATACAATCTTTTATATGTGGTGCTCCTGTTGTTAGTATATGGTTTGACAATGTGCTAATGGTTTACATACCTGTGCAGCGGACACATTCTTTATCGAGACAGTAAGCTTACTTGCATTCTACAACCAACTCTTGGTGGGAATGCAAAAACTTGAATTATCTGCACTGTGGCACTAGAAGAGGTGGTGTTTTATACATTTTCATACGCACACATTGTCTGTTTGTAATCAAATAAAATGCACTCTGATTTAGCATATTAATATTGATACATTCAGGTATCAATTGGATTTGACAATTGGATTGATGCCACATTTTCTAATACTATCGAGAAGGAGGCCACATTTTCAAGGGATTTAGACGATAATTATATTCCAATGACTCAAGGCGGCTCCACTTCTTAGTAATTTTTTGTAGCTTTAACTAGCTAGTATTAGAACTTTGTAATTTAGTACTTTTGAAGTTAGAATTTGTGTACTTTCAAAGTTAGGATGGTATTATGTATGAACAAAGCTGCCATTTCAAAATTTTTGTAAAAACTGTTGCATTTGACTCTATTTAATGTTGCATTAGCATAGTTTTAAAGTTGCAATAAAAAAGAATGGTGTTGCATTTGACAAGATTGGTGTTGCTTAAAAAAAAATTAGTGTTGCATTAGATTGAAATAGCGTTGCGTTAGATAGTGGCCCCAATGTTGACGTGGCATGTGGGCCCCACTACTAACGTGGCATGTGGGCCCCACTGCTGACGTGGCATGTGGACCCCACTGCTGACGTGGCATGTGGGCCCTAGTACTAACGTGGCACCTTGGTGGGCCCCACTGATGACGTGGCATGCCCCCCCTATTTGTGACGTGGCACTTGTGGGCCCCATTAATGACATGTCAGCATGCTGAAGTGGCACCTTGCTTACATGTCAGCATGCTGACGTGGAACCTTGCTTCCATGTCAGCATGCTGACATGGCTGAAACATCTTATGCAACCCCATGATGTGTTCCGTTTGCATGCTTTTGGTGTTGCATAAGGCCTCTTATGCAATGCTTTTTGAAGTGTTGCAATAGCTTGGAAAAGCGTTGCGTTAGGGGTCTTACGCAACGCCAGTATTGGTAACGCCCCTCTAGCGTTGCGTAAGACCTTACGCAACGGTTTTCAGGCCTTACGCAACTGAAAATGGGGGTTGCGTATGTGCGTTTATGGCGTAGTGAAAGAAGCCCCTGCTTACAAAGTTTGAGAGGAAAGCTGGCCCAGTAATATCTTTTGGAGATGGCAACAAAGGAGAAACTCTGGGATACGGCACAATTGTTTTGGGGAATGTCATCATAGAAAATGTAGCATTGGTTGAAGGCTTAAAACATACACTTTTAAGCATAAGTCAACTAGGTGATAAAGGTTACCAATCAATCTTTGACAGAGAAGGATGCAAAATCTTGAATATGGAAAATGGAGACATTGTTCTAACTGGTCAAAGACATGGTAACATATATGAAGCCAGCTTAAGTGATACATCTAAAGGAATTGTTAGATGTCTCTACAGCAAAGCAACAAGTGATGAAAGCTGGAATTGGCACAAGAAGCTCTCACATCTCAACTTCAAGAAGCTTAATCAACTTGTTAAGCACAATTTAGTGAGAGGCCTACCTCAGGCAAATTTTGTACAAGATGGACTTTGTGATGCTTGTCAGCTTGGAAAACAGAGAAGAACCACTTTCAAGAGCAAGACTAAAAATTCAATTACTGAACCATTTCACATGCTACATCTTGATCTGTTTGGTCCAGTAAACATTATGTCTATCAGCAAGAAAAGATATGCTCTAGTTATAGTGGATGATTTCACAAGGTTCACATGGGTGTTCTTTCTACACAAGAAGGATGAAGCTCCTCAGCAAATCATTGAACTTGTCAAGATTATTCAAAATAACTCTAAATACAAAGTCAAAGTACTTAGGAGTGACAATGGTACAGAATTCAAGAATTCTATAATGGAGGATTTTTGTGCAGACAATGGAATCACTCAATAGTTTTCTACACCTGGTACACCTCAGCAAAATGGTGTAGTGGAAAGAAAGAACAGGACTCTCATAGAGGCAGCAAGAACCATGCTTGTAGATGCAAAACTTCCAACCTATTTTTAGGCAGAAGCTATTAACACTGCATGTTTCACTCAAAACTGTACCTTGGTAAATAGTCATGGAAAAACTCCCTATGAGATGATCAAAAGAAAGAAACCAAGTGTGAAATACTTTCACATCTTTCGATGCAAATGCTATGTCCTAAAAGTTCATCCAGTACAACTTGGAAAATTTGAAGCCAAATCGGATGAAGCAATCTTTCTAGGATATTCAGCATCTAAGGCCTTCAAAGTTTATAATCTCAGAACTCACATTGTTATGGAATCAATTCATGTTGCATTTGATGATAAGAAATTTGGAATTCTGCAAACTGATGAGAGCCATGACAAATTGGAATTTGAAAATCTGAAGAATTCTGAGATACTCTCCAGTGATGATGAAGGTTCTCCAGAAGGAATTTCTATTGCTTCTCAAAGGAATGCTACTGTTGAGGGGGAGCAAATGAATCAAGGAGAACATAGTGATCATCAGGAGCAGACTAGCTATTCGGAGTCTACTCCATCAGGAACTGATCTTTCAGAGTCTACTGAGGAAAGATCAGTAACTAGCAGCAGAGTGGAATTTACTGATTCTACTGATCAATGGGGAGCTATTGAAGGCAGAGAGATTTCTTCTACAAGAGATACCACTACCTTAGGGGGAGAATCTAGCAGAGGCAATCTACCACCTGTTAGAAAATGGATAAAGGATCATACTGAAGATTTGATTATTGGTGATCCAAATAGTGGTGTTCGAACTAGAAGATCAATTCAAAATGAATGCTTGTATAGTTGCTTTCTCTCAAAGAATGAACCTAAGAAGGTTGAAGAAGCCTTAAAGGATCCTGATTGGGTAATTGCAATGTAGGAGGAGTTAAATGAGTTTGAGAGAAACAAAGTCTGGAAACTGGTACCAAGACCCAAAGACAGATCAATTGTTGGTGCAAAATGGGTTTTCAGAAACAAGCTAGATGAATCTGGTATGATTGTAAGAAACAAAGCAAGACTGGTGGCCAAGGGTTACTCTCAGGAAGAAGGCATTGATTATGATGAGACCTTTGCACCTGTAGCAAGATTGGAAGCAATCAGAATGTTTCTTGCATTTGCAGCTTATTCAAAGTTCAAGGTATACCAGATGGATGTAAAGAGTGCTTTTCTAAATGGCAATCTTAATGAGGAAGTGTATGTGGAGCAACCACCTGGATTTGTTGATCCAAAGTTTCCAAATCATGTCTACAAACTTGACAAGGCACTTTATGGACTAAAGCAGGCACCAAGAGCATGGTATGAGACTTTGTCTAAATTTCTTCTTGAAAATGGTTTCACAAGAGGTACAATTGACAAAACTCTATTCTTTAGAAAGATAAAAGGTGAATTGCTTTTAGTTCAAGTTTATGTTGATGATATCATATTTGGTTCTACTAATGAAAAGTTGTGTGCTAAGTTTTTTTTTTTTTTTGCTAATTAAAATTTTATACCAAAAGGAACAACTGATAGAAATCTAGGGGCATACCCCGCGAGTCAACATCCAACCATTACAGCATACAACATAACATGATACAAAGAATAAGAAGGTAAACCCTACTCAACTACAACGGATGAACCAGACCTATTCTTTTACATGATAAATAAGATGATGGTTGGGTCTTTCCGAACCCAAATCTTGAACATGCTGCAAGAGAACAATTTCTCGCGCACCATGCGCCTGATCTCACTACTAACAACAGAGGTTGGATTGCCAGGGCCAGAGTTGTGCATGCGGTGGTTACGTTCCTTCTAGACATGATAGATAGTTGTGCTGAAAAACAGTTCAGCAATTGTTTTCTCCTTTGCCCCCAACTGCCTACTAACACAGTTACCTAGTTGACAGTTGGACCAATTCCTAGTGAAGCGCATTGACATGGACCTGCTAATCAAATCGAAAAACGGGCAGTCAGAGAAAATGTGACTGACCGTCTCATCGTCCACCCCACATAGGACACACTTTGGGTCTATCTGCATTCCAAACAAGAGCATTCTATCCTTCGTGAGGAGCCTATTCTTTATGGCCAACCAAGTTACAAACGAGCATTTGGATATTGAATTTCCCCCAAACCATATCCAACCACTGGACTTGATTTCCAGTACCCCGAATGGATGACCAAATAGAATATAATTTAACATTCTTTGCCGACATTCCATCCCAAGTAATGGAATCAGATTTATGAATCTGGACTTGCTGAACAGCTCGTCTAATTTCAATGACATCGTTATGGTTCGAAGATGGGAGATCCCATGTCCCATTTCTAAGGTAGACGTTGATGCTTACTGAGCTTGTGGACTCGGCGGTTGAGATAATGGAGGGGGAGATGGCCAGAAGAGGCTTCCTATGAACCCAGGGATCATGCCAGAAGAGAAAGCTAGAGTTCTCTCCTATATTATAGTGCAAGTGCTGCAAGGCCAGCTTCCTAACATTGAATATTTTCCTCGCAATCCAACAACAGCGATACGGCATTGAGGCAGTCCAGAATTCCTTCTTCCACAGCAGGACTTTATGAAACCATGCTATCCAAAGAGAACTAGAGGTGGGGTGAAGGATATGCCACAGCTGATAGAGAATGGCAGCATCATTCCATTCAAATAAATTTCGAATCCCAAGACCCCCTTCCGCTTTCGGTTTACAACATTCCTCCCACCCTACTTTGTACTGACATTTCCCATCTGGTTTGTAGAACCCTCCCCAAAGGAACTTGAAGAATAGAGCATTAATCTTCTTAAGAATTCCTTTAGGAAGAAATAAGTACATACTCCAATAACCCACAATACTGACCAAAATAGCTTTGATCAGTTGGAGGCGACCTGCAAAATTTAGAAATCTAGCTATCCACAACTCTACTTTGCTACACAGTCTGGTGATCAGAGTCTGGCAATCATTTTTGCTTAGCTTACCCGTAATGAGAGGTAGACCCAAGTAGGTGATAGGCATATGACCTCTTTGGAACCCCGAATAAGCAAGAATATCATCAATAACTTCCTGTCTAACATTGGCAAAGAAATAAGTAGTCTTTGCAAGATTAGGCTTGAGGTTAGAACAGTTTGAAAAAAGATTTATCCCATCCAATAGTGCTGAAACTGAGCTAAGATCACCATGACTAAACAGGAACACATCATCAGCAAAAATAATATGGTTCAGGTATAACTCCTTTGTTCTCCAATGGAATTTAAAGTTAGGATCCCTGGCCACCTTACTCAGACAAGCTGAGAGAGCCTCCAAGGCTATCACAAACAGATAGGGGGACAAGGGGTCACCCTACCTCAGGCCAGACTCACCTTTGAAAAAACCTTCAAGACTGCCATTTAGCTTTACAGAAAACATTGTGGTGGTGATGCATTTCTCCAGCCACATGATGAACTGGTGGGGAAATATCATTCTTTCCAGTATCATAAACAGGAACTTCCAGTTTAGGGAATCAAAGGCCTTATGGATGTCCAACTTTATAGCACAGCGGGGTTTTCCTGAGTTGCCATTATAGTCTTTACATAAAGCTTGAGCTAGAAAGATGTTGTCACCAATGGATCTCTTGGCTACAAACGCAGACTACACCGGAGATATGATAGATGGAAGGACAACTTTGAGTCTCTTGGCCAGCATAGAGGAAATACATTTATACAGGACATTGCAGCAAGAGATGGGCCTAAAGTGTTGCATTTTTGATGGGTTAGCCTGCTTAGGAACTAGGCAGATAGAAGCAGCATTTATCACTCTAGGCAGGTGTAGAGTATTAAAGAAATACATAATACCTTTTGTCACATCATTTCCCACCACATGCCAAACAGACAAGTAGAATTCAACAGTGAACCCATCCGGTCCTGGACTTTTGTTCTTTGCCATTTTTTTAAGGGTGCTCAACACTTCGCTTTCAGAGAAAGGGGCAGCCACATGATCGATCTGGGAATCTGAGAGAGAGGGAAGAGGAGTGTCATTTGGAAATTCAGCTACCTCAGACTTTTTCCCCAAAATGTCTTTATAGAAGTCCGTCGCCACCTTGGCCATATCAGCATGCGAAGAGTGGGAAACTCCCTCCGAGTCACGAAGAGAAATAATCTTATTAGTATTCCAGTTCCCTCAGCAGGAGTTATAGAAAAACTTACTATTGCCATCACCAAGCTTTAACCACTGTATCCTGGATTTCTGCTTTAAGAACTGTTCCTCTAATCTTAAGGCTGCTGAATAGTTCTCGATAAACTCCTTTTCTTCTTCAAAATATGCAGCAGTGGGGTTTGCAGGCATATCACTCTGAAACTAAGATAGAGCATCCCGAGATAAAATCACTAACTGATGGATATCCCCCACCTTTTTGTTTAGGCCCTTAAGAGCCAACTTTACATTTTTGAGCTTTGAGGTCAAAATAAACCAAGGGTTTCCCTCTACCTCCACAGACCAAGCTTCCACCACAGTTTCCAAGAAGTCAGGATTCTCAATGAGGTGATTAAAAAATTAGAAGGGCTTCACCCCGGAGGAGAAACCAGTTCCAAGTGAAGTGATTGCAGGGCAATGATCAGACAAACCCCGAGAAATGAATTCCACAGAGGAGCAAGGGAGCAAAGAATGCCAATTGGAGTTAACTAACACTCGATCCAACTTTCTGAACTTTGGCTGCGTAGTATTGCTGTCCCACCAAGTAAAGAAATGCCCCGAAAACCGAAGATCGGTGAGACCATTTGCAAGCAAAAACTGCTTGAACTCATCCATTCCAGCAGTCTAGTCTAGAACTCCTCCCTGCTTTTCATCAATGCTAATGCAAGAGTTGAAGTCACCACATAAGGCCCAGGCCGCATCATTCAAACCATTTGCTAGCCCTGCCAAATCATTCCATAATGGCCTTCGATCAATCGCTTCATTAAACCTGTATACAAACGAGATAACAAAGTTTGTGTTGTTCTCAATAAGAGTGACAGAGCATGTGATATGCTGACTAGAAGAAGCAATAACCAAAACATTCCAAATAGAGGGGTTCCACCCTAGCCAAATACGGCCTCCCGGATGATGATCATAATTAAAACACCACTGAAACCGTGGATTAAGAGTCCGGGAAATAATCCTAGCAATGTCAGTTTGGACATGAGTTTCCAAAAGACCTATCAGGGACAATTTGTTATTTGAAATAAAGTCCCCGATAAAACCAACTTTATTATTGAGGCCTCTAACGTTGTAGGAACAAAAAATAGTCATAAGAGACATTATGACCTTGAGGAGGGGGTTCGTCCCCCCCTTCCCCCTCTTTTAACTTTCTTATATGGCTTTGGAGTTCGAGAGCCATGCTTCTTATCTATCTCATCAACCACAATGTTTTGAAACTACTGGGATGTAGAAGCATCTGGAGAAATGCTTGGGGATGCCACTGGTTTACTTTCTCTACTATAATATCTAATGTGGGGCTTTGGTTATTCTCACCCTCATTTGCAGCAAAATTTGGCTGCGCCATTTTGGCCATTTCACTCACCAATTGACTCACCTCCTCTCCTAGAACAACTTCCTTTTGTTCAACCATCACCTTTTGTGCTTTCACTTCATTTTCTTGGCCATGTTGCTCCACTTTATCCTTACCTTTTCCATTCTTGGGATGCTCATTTAGATCAACTTTTGTAGGTTTAGAGCCCCCTGCAGTCCATTCTCGAGAAGCCACTGGGCAAACATTTAGGATATGACCAAGAGATTTACAATGGGTGCACACCATTGGCTTATTAATATAAGTGACTTTAACCTCCACTGTAGAGCCATCCAGATCCACCACTTTTAGGATAGGCGGTAGGGGATCCCCTACTTTATACTGCACACACATTTTAGCAAATGGCAAGATTTCTAGCTCAGAGGTGAGGGCATCAGCCCCCAAGGGCTTGCCAATGACACTAGTAACACGACCAAGACCCTCCTGTGTCCAGTAGCAATCTGGTAGGTTGGCCAATTTAACCCACAATGGCATTGAGTTAATTTGTTCTGAGCACACAATTAAACCCCAATCGGTTAGGACCAGAGGCCTTTTATCGAAATACCACGTACCTTTGCTTAAAACTGCATTTTTCTCATTGGTAGAGTTGAACCTAAAAACGTATGTAGATTCATTTCGCTGAGAGACCATGGTGAGGCCCCTCCTCCAGGCTAAAAAAGCCACCTCCTTTACTCTCTTAAATGGCAAAGTTCCTTTGGTGAATTAACCCACAATGCAACATTTGAATTTTTCCGCACCTTTCTTAAGAACATCCTCTGGGGGAGATACAACATCTGAACCTGCAATTGGAGGGACATAGTCAAATTTCACTTCTTTGAAAGGTCCAGGGGCCGTTCTTAGCACTAATGACCAGGATTTTGTTCCTTTGGTCCCCATTTCGGTCTTCTCATTCTACCCCCCACTTTTGGTGGTGTCATTGTTTACTTTGTTTGCAACAAGTTCCTGCATACTCTTCGAGCTTTCGCCCCTTTCCAAACCCCCAGAATTAACATTCTTTAGGATTCCTTTAACCACTCCCGCCCCCTTCTCGTTGGCAGCCATGTTCTTAGGTATTTCCTTGTTTGAAAAAATGGGAAGGCCCATCTCATCTCTACCATCAATGAAATGCACTGGGCTAACTAACCCTGCATTAAACCTCTCCTTATCTTTCAAATTTTCTTTTTCAACTTCACTCACCGAAAAACCCTTCTTGGCAAGAAAGCTATGAATATCCATCATTTGGTTGCGGAGCTTTATAAGGTCCTCTCTTTCATATTTGTTGTTCGCAGCCACACCCTTTGCTACCATGTGAATCGTTTATCTCTCTATCGCATCTCTAGCGGTCTCATAAGAAGCTTCATCCTCACCAGAGGATATCTCACTTATCTTCTCAGTTGAGACACCTCCCTCTAGAGCATTAGGCACTACTAGAGCTGGAAAATCCTCAACTTCTCTTCGTGCAAGCATTTCCTGAAACTTATCATCCTCCATATCATGCATATAGCCAGGTAGGCCAGATTCAGAGTCACAATTCGAATCTTGACTCACCATGGGGGAACTGACCGAAAAATAGTAAAATATGAATAAGAAATATGGTGTTTAGGTTTGGGGAACAAGAGAAGGTGGAGTAAATGAGGGGAATATGGAATTTATGATGAGGAAAGTGTGTAAGAGATTAGATCTGTAGTTTTAATTTTGGCGGCTGGCTAGGGTTTTGTGTTTTAGAAAGAAGGAGCTTCTCTCTCTAGGACTCTCATTTTTCTCCCCTTGTGCTAAGTTTAGTAAGCTTATGTAGTCTAAGTATCAGATGAGCATGATGGGTGAACTAAATTATTTCTTAGGCTTGCAGGTCAAACAGACTGAGACTGGTATTTTCATTAATCAGTCAAAGTATATTAAAGATCTTTTAAGAAGGTTTGACTTTCAAGACTGTGCAATTGCAAAAACACTCATGGCAACAGCCACTAAACTAGACTCTAATTCTAAGGGAAAGAGTGTGGATAATACTAGTTATAGAGGCATGATAGGCTAATTGTTATATTTAATTGCAAGTAGACCAGATATAATGTTTTCTACCTGTTTATGTGCTAGATTCCAAAGTGATCCTAAGGAATCTCATTTAATTGCTGTGAAGAGAATTTTTAGATATCTCAAAGAAACTCCAAATCTTGGTTTGTGGTATCCTAGAGAATCTGACTTCTCCCTAATTGGCTATTCAGACTCTAATTATGCATGGTGTAAAATAGACAGGAAAAGCACTACAGGTACATGTCAATTCTTGGGAAACAGATTGATTTCTTGGGCAAGTAAGAAGCAACAATCTGTCTCAACCTCAACTGCAGAAGCTGAGTACATAGCAGCAGGCAGTTGTTGTGCACAGCTTCTTTGGATAAGAAATCAGTTGATGGATTATGGTATGACACTTAGTAATATTCATATGTTTTGTGATAATACTAGTGCTATCAAAATTACAGAAAATCCAGTTCAACAATCAAGGACTAAGCACATTGATGTCAGGTATCATTTTATTAGAGAACATATTGAAAATGGTACTGTGGAACTTCACTTTGTTTCTACTGACAAACAGCTTATAGATATTCTAACTAAACCACTTGATGAGACTACATTCAGTAGATTAGTAAGTGACTATCTTGATAGTAGCAAGATATGTTGTTTTCAGCTTATAGACTTGATATTCATGTCAGGATCTATATTTGATTGTTAAATGCTTAGGCTGTAACATTGTACTTTGATAAATTTCAGTATGATAGACTTGTTAATAAACATCAGGATCAGGATTGCTATCAGTATGCTGACGTCATCAGGATTTTATCGTCAGTATCAGGATTGTGAAATTTGTGTGTACTATTGTTTCAAATCCTGAAGTTCATTTTTTTTAGTGATCTAATTCTGAGTTTTGTTAAGTCTATGCAAGAAAACTTTAATTCATTCATACTGATAGTTTATATTGTTTTTCAGATCAGTCAATAAACAATCACAGACAAGTAGATAATAAGAAATTGTATTTTCATTAATTGAAAGCATTACATACATGGAAATGAAATACAAATATCTTTTTGTCTAATTTCTACTGATAACCCTATTCTTGTCTAAAGTTGTTGCTGTTCTTAGTCTTCAAAGATCTACTTCAGGACAAGGAGCATCTCAAGAGTCACTTTGACGATTACTCCTGGATTCCTTGTCTGGGCGACTTGAATGAGAGCAGCTGACTTGAATGTATAGCATCCCCATCAAGATCAACCTCAGACTCTCGGCCAAATTCTTCATCCTCAAGTTTTGAGGAGGTTAGAGGGTGATTGTATCCAACATCTGTGAGAAATCGAAAGATTGGGTTGAAGGTCATTGTGTTTTGTTGAAGCTCTGTGTTTACAGAGAGGTTTTGTGTGTTTTTGGAGTTAAGAAAGGCAAAAGACATCAAGGGTTTATAAAGGAAAGAGTGAGAAGCTGAACAGTCATTTTAAATATTCAATGTATCGGCGTATACATCTATGCGTATGACTGGTTTTTTCATATTTCCAAGATTGTTTTGACAATCTAACAAGATTTTTTTGTTTAGATTATTGATGTTCTTTTCAGGTTAAATTCTAAAATTTCCACGTGGAACTCCATTTAATCTTTGGAATCAGGATGATAGTGATCAGGAAAACGAAAGTGATTTCATCAGGATTGATGATTATTTTTATTATTTTTAATCACATTCAGAGGTGTGATTATCTTGGTGAAAAAGATCACATCAGAAAATGAAGCTGATCAGTATTGATTTTATTTTGATTTTACCCTGATTTATTTAATTGAAATCAATTTTGGATTTTATTTTCCAAAAATCGTGGGTAAACTGCATTTTTCAGGGACTGACACCTGTCAACCTATGTGTCAACGTGGGTTAGTGGGTCTGAAAGATTTTTGAATATATCTTTATTTTGAGACTCTGATTGTTTATTGCTAACTTATAATTCGTAATTCCTAAGGCAAAAACATTCATTAGGTGCTCAAAATCTCTAATCAATTTCAAGATTTCTCAAGTTCTTTTCAGATCAAAAATGGCAGCTCAAAGAAGTCTACCTAAATCAGTAGCTTTCAAGTTTGGTGACTTTGATTTTATGATGAATAATCATGTTGCAGCAATCACCAGCAAGAAAGGAGTATCAGCTGATTTTCATCCTGTGATGGATTTTATGGCTATTGGATCTTTGCATTATGCATTGTCAGCATCTCCAGAAATAAATCAAGCTGCTGTTTCACAAGCTTGGGAGAATGCTAAGGTAATTGATTCTACTCAGAGTCAATCAGGTAAGATTGTTCTACACTTAGGACAAGATACTTATGACATTACTGAATCTGTTGTTAATTCAGTACTTCGCTTACCTGTTACTGATAATTATGCAAGTGAACCATTTGATGATGATGTAAGAACTATGTTGTCTGCATTAGGTTATAGTGGACCTCTACATAACATGAGCCAGTTAAATAGGTCTTTTCTTAGGAAGGAATGGTCTTTTTTCTTTGATCAAATTGCTAAATGTTTTACTGGCAAATGTAGTTCTTTTCAGCAAATTACTTCTGTTACTTCACATATTGCTTACAGTTTGCTTTATGACAGAGTAATTAACATTGGTCACATTATCTTAAGTTAGATGTGTATTAAACTTGGGTCAGGAGATCAAAACGGGAAAATGGTTTATTATCATAGATTTATGCAAATGTTTATTAACCATTTTATTCCTGATGTTGAAGCTAGATTTGGTAGAGAACATTGTGTTTCTTCTTATGTACAGCAAAAGAGAATTTTCTCTGACATTACAAAGAAGGACAATGAAAAGAATCTAGATGAAATACTTGCAATTCATTATCCACATCATGTTCAGGTAATTCTTGAAACTCATCTTCCTACTCTCTACAATTCTTCTTTCTTTTGTGGTGAAATGGCTCAGGAATCTCATTTGGAGGAGCACCCACCTGTGTCTACCCAAGTAGCCCAAAACATTATAGTCTCTGAGACAATTCAAGAACCAAATTTTGATCCACGGTCTATTGTTTCAAAGAAACCAACCTCTGGTGTTTCTCAAAAGACATCAGTTGTAAGGAAGAGAAGATTTGTTGTGTCAAGTAGTTGTAGTTCTAGTGAAGATGATGATAATATATCTCTTGCTGAGAGAGAAGAATTGAAGGCTGCAATTCAACTTTCTAAGCTAGGACAAAGAGATGAAGCACCTAGTCACAGCCAGGCTGCAGTCTCACAAAAGGCTGTAATACTTAAAAAGGGAAAATAGTTACTGGATACTGTCTCTCGAAAGACTGTGTCTATTGAAAAAGGATCTCATCCCAAGATCATTTCTGTGTCTACACCTCTTGAGTCTTCTCAGGATAAATCTTTTGCTTACTATACTAGGAGAACAAGGAGAAAGATTCATTTGTCACCTACACACACAGAGTCTAGTCCAACTAACATCATGCAGGTCTCTACAAATGAAGCTACAATTAGCAAATGACTATAGAGATCTTGATATTGATTCTTTATGGGAAACTACATTATCATACAGACTGGCTATGGGAGTTATTTCTATCAAAGTGAAGCTTTCCAAGCCTGTTCTAGATTTTCTAGTTGAAAGAGTACCAAAACTTTTATTTCCAGAAGAGTATGGACTTCTACATCAAAGACTCGACTTAATGAAGATGTATTTCTATGTAACTGTCAGAAGACAATTAGTCAAGAAATTTGGACTCTCAAAGCATGTTGCACTTCAATCACTTCATGCATATTTATTTGACAAGGATGTCATTATTGAAGATGCTTCAGCTCAAGGTGAACAACTGGAGGAAGTAGGTAGAGGAATGCAGTCAACAGAAGATACTATTGCACCAGTGGTGGATAGTAGGAAAGATCAGATCACAGTCACTGCAACACAAGAACCATCTAGTCAAAGGTTGGATGACTCAGGAACTGTGATAGCTGATGTTGAAAGGTCTTCTGTGATGACTGAAATTGCCAGTGAGAAACCCTATAATATGGGAGGAATAACTTTGACTGATTTTCTTGAAGATCAAACAAATATTGTTCAGTCAGAGTTTATCTACCTTGAGGGTGTGTCTCAGCAAACAACACTTAAAGACGATGACATACTAACTAGGGTGTCCAATGAAGTATTACTGAAGACATCAGAGTCTAGTATAGAACCTGAAAGTGGTATACTGGAGCCTGTAGTCTCTGGAAAGAAAGTAGATGTTTGTAAGGGTTCAGAGACTATAGCAGCTCACTCCTTGGAGAAAACCTCAAGCCCCTTGTCAAATGAGGAACCCTCTCTCCATGTGAGTTCAGGTATAAAAACTTCTTCTAAACTCTATTTTTCTGTAGGTCATGAGAGCACTTATCCAAATTTGAGTGATACAATTGAAAAGATGGATATTGATCCACAATCAGAGAGGCTGGCTCCTGACCAGGCAAAAGGAGAGGTAGAAAGAGTGTTGACTTTAGATAGTCAAGATGAGAATGAGGGTATGGATGATCAACTCAATAGTGAGGGAGAGAAAATTAGGAAACCACCATCGTTTGATTTCTGGGATCAGGTTTTTCCTGAATCTTGGTCTGACAATCTTGGTATGGATGCTGGTACTTATTCTTTTATCAAGATGTATGAGAAGAATGACTTAGCAAAGCACAATGCAAAGCCAGAAGTTAAAGCTCAGAAGCAAAAATGAAGGCTTGCAGGAATTATAAACAGAAGAGGTGAAAGGCTAAGACAAACTTCTACACCACCAGTACCAGAAGATATTCCTAATGATCCTAGTATTCCTTTGTTTGTACTACCAATATCAGTCATAATTGAGACATCAACAGTATCTGATCAATCTAAGGAGGAGTCAGGATTTGTAGATGTTAGTACACAGAATACTGGTAAAGGACAAGATGATCATATTGCAACTTCAGATCAGAAAGATGAAGATGTTTGTAACTCTAATCGAGTTTTATTACTTGAATATCATTCTACACAGGCAACTTCTTCTACAAGACTTGAATCTGAAGATATTCCAAACACTTCCAGCATTGAAGTCAATTTTGAAGTCCTACAAGACTTTCAGAAATCTCAAGTTGAAATTAAATCAAGACTTCAAACACTTGAAGATAACCAAGTCATTATTATGGAAAATCAAGCAGTTCTGATGAATCTTATTTGTTCTGTTACTGAATCTCTTGGAATAAATGTTGCTGATGTCAAAAAGGGGGAGATAAAAACAGTTCAAAGGCAATAGACTGTGGGAGGAGATAAACAGACTGGGAGAGATAAAAGAAGAACTAAGGATGACAGAGGTGATTTTATCAGGGAAGTGGTAAAGGAAAAGAAGCATCAAATAGTTGAATTCTTTCTTATAATACTTTGTCTACATTTGAAGAAGGAGGTACTTAACTTCATGATTTTGAATTCATAAATTATATTCTTATTGTATTGTTATATGTTTTGACATCAACAACTCAGATTTATGCTTCAGGTTTTAAAGCATAAATAGGGGGAGATTATTAGGAATAATTCATGAGTTGTGATGTTAAGAATAGAATTTTACTTATACTTCTTGTAATCCTGATCTTATAAAGGATTTAGCACTTTGTATAGGATATATGTGTAAGACAGTTATCTGTAAAGTTTAGTCAGGGAATGAACAGTGCATCGAGGACTACATGTCAGGAACTGAGATCGAATCCTGATAGAGCAAGTCAAGTACTGATGGGATGGTCAGATACTGATGCAGTGTGCAATCCTGATATCAGTCGTGTTACTGATGATGTCATATGGATGCTACAGAAACTGGCAAGTGCTATAAAACAGGATCTTTGTTTGAAGAACAAGCAAGAAGATATTATGAAGGAAAGAATTTTCTATTGATGGAAACTATCAACTGGACGGCAGAACATTGTCATGTATAGATTATCTTTCTGTTATTAGTTGATAGGAAGCATTATAAATAATCTCTCTATATCATTGTAAAAAGTGTGGGAGTCGTGAGTTTTGTATGTGTAGCTCTGTATAAGGTTTGTATTCGAGCTAGAGTTCGAAACAAACAGAGAGAAAGAGAGAGAGATTTATTTTGTCAGCAGCTGCTAAAGGTATTTGTACACCTTTGGTAGAGTTTGTATTTGATCTTATTAATACAAACAGTTTGATTCATTCGTTTATTCTTGTTTATCTAATCAAGCAAAAATCAGACACAATTATATAACTTGTATTCAACCCCCCCTTCTACAAGTTATTTGAGTTAACATTCTTTGACACTCTCCATCTTCCAAGGATTATCAACTCGGTTGCTATTACCTTGATTCCTAAGGTTGCTAATGTTGTCAACCTGAAACAATTTAGACCCATCTCTTGATGCAATACGCTTTACAAATGTATAGCTAAGTTGCTTGCTGCAAGGTTGAGACTGGTTTTGTCCTCTCTCATCTCTCATAATCAATCTGCCTTCATCCCTAACCGTAGCATCGGAGATAATATTATGCTGGCCCAAGCCCTTTATCGAGATTATCACAAGGCCTCGGGAGCTCCTAGGTATGCAATCAAACTTGATATACATAAAGCTTTTGATACCATGAATTGGAGTTTTTTATTTCATGCCATGGAAAAAATGGGATTTCCTAGTCGGTTTCTCAGTTGGGTTCGAACTTGTATTACTTCATGCATGGTCGCTTTAAAGATTAATGGTTCGATCGAAGGCTATTTTCAAAGTAAATCGGGGCTTAGACAAGGTGACCCCCTCTCACCTTATCTCTTTGTTATAGGTATGGAGGTTTTTAATTCGTATATTGAGCATGATCTTCGTCAAAACCCCTCATTCTCCTATCATTGGCGAACTAAAGAACTCAAGCTAAGTCACTTGATTTTTGCAGACGACTTATTTCTGTTTTGCAAGGGTGATAAGGACTCTATTATGGTAATTAATAACAGTGTTAATAAATTCTCCGAGGCTTCAGGTCTTTGCCCAAATCGAAGCATAAGTGAATGTTTTTTCACCAATGTCTCTGATGAGGTGATTCAATTCACTCTAAATAGTACTGGCTTTCTTCAGGGCTCATTCCCTATCAAGTACCTAGGTCTGCCACTTATAACATCAGCTCTCAAAGCTCATGATTGTCAGAACCTGGTACTTAGACTTTGTATGAAAATTGAACTCTGGACTTCTCGTTTCTTGCATTTCTCTGGCATACAACTGATCAAATCTGTCTTGATAGGAATCCAAGGTTTTTGGTCAACTTATCTATTCTTACCAAAGAATGTGCTTCTGAAAATTCAATCTTATTTTACAAAGTTTTCTCCGGGGAGGAAATCTCGAAGCCAAATGTCACCATAAGGTGGCTTGGACTGACTGCTGCAGGCCAAAATTGGAAGGGGGTCTTGGTATCTCTGATTTATAGGAGCGTAATAAGGCAGCCATATTGTATCAAATTTGGAGACTCTCTCATCCTTATGCAATTTCTCTTTGGAATCAATGGTTTCATAAATGCCTCTTAAAGAACAAAGCTTTCTGGACTACCAGCATTCCTTCGAAATGCTCATGGGCAGTGAGGCAAATTTTAAAAATGAGGGTGATGGCTCGTAGATTCATTTCTTACGACATAGGAACAAACTCTGATCTCTTAATGTGGCACGACCCTTGGATGGGCAACAGGTCGATTATTACTAGACTTGGTGAATCTATTATCTCCATTGCAGAATCAACGAGTCTTGCTAGAGTCAAAGATTTCATCTCTGATAGAAGGCGGGTGCCCCCAAGATCCAACCATGTTTTAGCCATAGAGCTTCGACATCATCTCCGTTCTATTCCCATCTCGCGAGAAGATGTTGTTCTCTGGCAAGGTTTAAAAAATGTTAAAATGGCGAACATTTGGCAAACTATACGCAGAGTGGGTTCTATATCTCCATGGGCTCCTGCAGTCTTGCATACTTATGCTATTCCTAAATGTGGGTTTTTTTATGTGGCTTGCACTCAAATCAAGACTTCTTACGAAAGATAGGATGCTTCTATTTGGTATGAATGTTAATCTGCAGTGTGTTCTGTGCAACTTTAATGATGAAACGAATGCCCATCTGTTCACAGCTTGCCCCTACACGTGTTTGATTATTTCCAGCAGCCCTGTCCCGATAACTTCTTTTTGGTTGGAATGGCAAAATGGGAACTTTACTTTCAGAGGTTTATTTAATGTTCAGAAGCATATTGGTTGGCTTTTTATTTCAATTGTGATATACTATATCTGGCAGGAACGAAATCTAAGGATTCACAATTCGGGTAAATCAAGACCTGCTATCCAGTTGCTCATTCAAATAAAAAATATGCTGCGAGAGAAGCTCTTTACTTGTAGAAACTTTAAAAAGTTTGTTTCCAGGGCCCTTCCCTTATCCCATTGTTATATTAGGGGCTGCTTTTCTAGTTGATTTTGTTGACTATCTGTATTATTGGCTGGTTTTAGCCGTAGTGCTTTCGTTGTCTTTTTGCGGGGTATGCCCCTAGTTTATGTACTTATTTAGTCATTAATAAATTTTATTTAGCAAAATAAAAAAAAACAACAGCTTCAAAGTTTTGAAGACTTGCCTGGCAATCCTGTAGGGGTAGTGTGCCTCGTGTCAATCCGGTGATCTATAAATAGTCACAATAACTGAGGTCAATCACTTAACACTTTTTAAAAGGCTAAGTATAACTTAACTTAAGTCGAAACACGTTTTCGAGTTATCTCGTTAAACACCCTTTAGTGCAACTCTCTTTATTATCGCTATGACCCGTCATTCATTCGCTACTAAGACACGTCGTCATACTTACACTTGGTATATACTTAAGTCGTATAAATTCTAAGGTCGGTCGTTTACGAATCAAGATTATACCTCGAGTTTTATCGCCCGTTTTCTAAGTTATAACCAAAGTCATACTTTTAAGTGGTTCATTTGCGTTTAACCTCGATTCAAACATTTTTATAAAATCGGAAAACGATCCGTCTGACATGTGGTTTTCTTTCACACCTTCCCTTTTTCCTCTAGTATTTAATTATCATGATTCTCCACTGAATAACATAGTTTACGAGGGTTCAATTTCAGTTACGAACTTTTGATTACGGTTTCGAACCACTTTTACGAATTTAATCATAATTCCTAAACCGTAAGTCCGTTAGTTTCGATTCTTGCGTCAAAACGATCTATGACTCGAGATCTACGAGGGTATGTCATCTATTCATCAAAGTCAGAAATTTATCTCAACTGTCAAGCTCGGTTTTTAAGGGTTATCGAAATTTTGACATTACGACGGCTATAAATCGAACGTTTCTAAATTGTTTTCAACACAACCAAGCCACACCGGGCATCCATACATCTTATACACATGTTATACATCTCAACAAGTCCAGGAATATTACTCTTCACCATCATAATCATCATATGGTTAAACCAACTACAAGATCATGCTCATGATAACACTAATATCATAACTATGCTAAAATCCACCAAAAACATACATAATCTTAAAATAAGATCTAGGGTTCTTAAGGATTATACTTTCCTTGGAGATTGTTATAGCCTTAATAAGCTTGATATAGTCCTTGTATAGCCATAAGATAGCTTGGATCATCCAAATCAAGCAAGAAAACAAAGTTAGTTTCTAAGGGTTACTATTCATCATCACTTTTGTAAAAATCATAACAAATTGAAAAATAAGAGTTTGGCTCTCAACTGTTTACCACATCTTGGACTCTGCATAAGCTTTGATTTGAGCTACAGATCACCAAAAACAAAGCTTCTTAGCTATGGTTTTGATCCCTCTTTTTCTGCTGGACAGAAACTATCAAGAACAGGAAGTTTTGTTTCTTAAACCTGGGGAAGGTATTTGACTAGGCTACACTCTTTAGCTTGCCATGAAATTTTGAACGAATGTTGCCCATAGAGTAGAGAAGCTATGGTTAAAATTTGGTGATTTTAGAAGCTCTAGATTGGGAGATATGAATTTTTCTTTGAGTAGTGTTTCTGTTGGACAGGTTTTGGAGAAATGGAGAGAATGGAGTTTGCTTGATTGTTTTGCTTGGTTCTCATCCAAATGAATTATTTACTAGTATGTTTAGATAATATCTAAGTGATAAAGTAGCTTTAATAAAGCTAATAGGTCATGGATGATGAAATCAAGGGCATGTGTTGATATTTTGTGGAATGGTGTGTGTTGTAAGCTATGTTACTTGGTTAGTTTCTAAGTATGCTAGCTAGCTTGTAACTAGCTTGGTTACTTGCCTTTATCCACTTGCACATGCATGTATCTTGATCCTCTACTTGTTTCTTTGTCCGGTTATTGCTTAATTCATTAATCGTTCGAAGGAATATCTTAATCGTTTCTAGTTAGGGTTTTACCGGAAACCTTCTTAATATTTATACTAACATTCTCAATCCTCCTTTATAAATCTTGAATATAAATTCCTTAAATTCTTTTAATAAATCTTTAAATCCTTTAGTGTCTAGGGAAAATCTCGGAGAAAATAAAAGTGCTATTTTTTCTGAATCCGATGTCGTTTACATACATTTATTTCGCCCCTGGATCATGAATACGAACTCAGAAATCCGTTCTGAATACTTCTATATAGCGTCGTTATTCTCATTTCCACTAAAAACACTATTCATTGCTTATTCTCTTTTTATTCCTTTTATTTATAAAAATGTCCTTGTTCTCTTTCGGGCGTTCCTTAACCCTTTCACGGAACCACTGGACTAATAACAGATATCGATTTGGATGACATGAAAATATTTCCTCTACTTGGAATTTCCATATCTTATCTTTCTAGGAGATAGATTATTCTAATCTAGGTTGTCAACCCGTTGCATTCTTCCTAACATATAAACCTTGGAATCTATATCCATTCAACACTCATTCATTAGAACTATTACTACCTTGGAGTCGGAATCATTGTTCCTTCTTTTCTCAACACTTAATAAAAAGTTTTAATTCTACCGAAAATTTGGGTTCTTATAGTCTCCCCTCCTTAAAAGGATTCCGTCCCGGAATCAAGTAGAAGACAATTGAGTACTTGTTGGTTATTTCACTTTCCAGTTCTCCAGTCAATCCTCAATCAATCCCAATCCTTTTTCAGCACATCTTACTAGTGCTACAATACATACTTTACCCTTTTTCATTAATCCCTGCTACTTTTCGTACAACACACTATCCGGTTTATGCTCTTACTCAGTCATATACTATTTTCCTTATTGGTATCGGTAGTGACTTTGGTATCACTATCGCGCTGCGAATTTCGGAGATAACCTCACTTGTAATTATGCATTTCCTGATCGCTTTAATCTTCGCAATCTCGATCAATATATAGAATTAGAAGAATTTATTGAGAGATCACTTTGATAAATGAACATTTGTCCTATTGCATAGTTAGTACAGAAGGTGGCCAGCCTTTAGTACTTGACAAGCAATTTAGACAAGTTATGGTATTCCACTTAGACTCCTATCATATAGACAGGTAGTCACGTAGCAGTACCTCCCCTCCTTAAAGAGCTGTTCTTCTCAATTTAGGCGAAGATAAATAAGAGAGAAGAAAAGAAAGGAATTTCAAAGAATTATAGAAAATTTTTCATGATGGTCAAATATCATACTTAGAATTTACCTCTGAACTATAGAGGTTCGTTAGAGAAGAAAATAATCGTAATCGTATCAAATACTACTTTATCGTAATCTCACGTGTCAACATATCCTAGCTGCTCTGTCCATCATTTTATGGACCTATTCTCTTGTTCGATCTTAGCATAACTCACTTCTGGAAATCCTTCAACCTTTCCGGTTAAATCTGCAGATTTTTCGCTTGATATTATTGTTACTGACATTCCACGCCACGACACTGGCTCTTTTATATACATAATAGTAACACTATCAGGTTGTCATCCCGAGAGCTCGTTAGAAAAACCCATTCATCAATCCATTCATAACATTCCTTGCTTCACATTCCATAATTATTTCCCCATCTTTTCTTTATCAATCACATCCTTCTTATTGTCTAATTCTCATTCACTTCTATTATTTAACCCCACCGTCATCCCATTATCGAGACACCCATCACCTTTACTTAATAACGTCACATTTTTTGGGTTAAACTTTCCTTTGTTCAACCGTCTAGATTTTCACTCCCTCGATCCATGAGTCTCCTTATTACTCAACCGATCTATTCCAAATTTTCTCGAATTTTCCAAACTTAAAAGGAGTTAATCCTTATGTCATTTATGCTTTCAATTTCAGCGTTCCATTGTGACCAATACTTACAATGTCGATCTCATACTTTTCTCGTTTCATTACTGGAGCTTCTCATGAGTCCGCATATCTGACTCCCTTATTGATCCTCAACTCTATATTCATCTCTATCAGTCACTTGTATTCATTTCTACTATAATGATTCTATGAACCATTATAGCCTTATCATTTATTTCAAATATCCCGTCGTTCCAAAATTAAACCATCCGAAATAAACCTGGATGATTTCCCTAACTTAGATTCAATTCGACATTTCCACAGTCGTTATCACCTAATTTATTAGAAGGAACACCATTGTTTATCGTTTATGTTGGTTTCGAATCATCAATACGCAGCGGAAACAGTAAAATAAAAAATCGAAACCAAGCCCCGGATCCATGTATAATATATCGAATAATCATGGTAGATAGAACATTTACCTTATCGAAGCTTTACGTACAAAGAACGATGGAGATGCAAGCCTCCCACGATTACTGAGCACTCCTCTTCGAAGCCCCCTCTATGGTATCCACACGAACACCTTCAAGAACCCTCACGACCTTGTCCGGAAGAGAGGTACTAGCCTCTAATGAAAATATGAGAAATAGGTCTAGGTTTTTAGGTTGTGCGGCTTCTCTGTGTTTTTCACGTACAAAATCCTTCACCCCATATCTTTATATATAGGATAGTGTAAAGCCAAAAAAAAACCCATGTCAAAACCTAGCCCATATATGATTTAATTAAATAATAGAATAAAATCCTATTATTTAAATAAATAATAATTAAGTCATACTCAATTATTAATATCATAAAAACATATCTCATATATCTTTGCATTTTATTATAGCTTAATTAATTCCCACTTAATTAATATAATAAAATCCATCTTTATCATTAATTAATTTAAATTCATAATTTAAATTAATTCTTCCTTTAAATGTTCTATGTGTGTGACCCTATAGGTTATTATTTAATTGGCAATAATTTTATTCTCCAATAAAATTATAAACAATGAGCGGCATCTAGTAATACATCATTGCTAAACAATTAAATAATAATTAAATCGTGATTCGATAAAACCTTTCGTGATTAATGTTTCCGTGTAATATAATCCCTTTAACCAGATATTATAGATTAAACTCGAGACATGTTTATTGTCATCCTCTTCATAATTTAATCCAGGTTTACTTGATCCATGAGTAGACTATTAACAACAAATCATTGTTTGAGTACGGCCATGCATTTTATAGTCTCACTCAATCCAGAGGCCAATAATATCTCTCCTAATTATAGGAGGGTTAAATCCTTTATCTATCATTCATATTTCTCATACGACTCATAATATACCCGATGTCCACTTTTATCATCACCTGGTCAAAGGTAACTTTTAATGTTGTCAAAGTATATTAATCCTCGTATAGAAATATAATGATCTCAAGTCAAAGGATCATTACACCATTACCACTGTGAGTTATTCTTATGACTTTATTAAACATGAAGAATCTCACTGTGGGTCTGTCCAGTACCATGTACTCCTACATGTACCTATGCATTGACTTTAGTATCTCCATACTTATAACCAATGAGATGTGGTTATCTGTCAAACAACATACTAGTCTATATATATTATTATTGTCCTGTTATAATAATAATCAACTAGGGACCTTTAAGAATATGATATATTATATAATCTCAAGTTCAAGTCATGTACTTAAACTATACAACATGTATCATGATTCTAAGGACATTTATTATGCTAACAAATATATCGCAGTAATTAAAGTCATAATAAATACATTTATTCAATAATCAAATGACATAAGGTTTATTCAAGAAACAATGTATTGCCTCTAGGGCACCTACACTAACCGTTTACGCAGTGCTTTAATAACTAAACATATGGGTTTCATAATTGTCAATTCAAGATCCTCTAGGAAAACAAAATAATCACTATTCCCTATCCATAAGGAACGCTTCCTGAACTTGACGTAGATATTACATGAAGCAGATAAAATTGCAGAAGAGCTTCCAATATTGCAGTTGGAACAGGTTGGTGAGATTATTAATCATATGTCTCCAGTATAAGACTGGAAGCTTAGCAGTTTACTTAATCACTTTCTGAACCTCGTTAATTCTTTTCACAAGGATACTTTTCAGCATCACGATTCTCCAACCTCATATTCTCTATCTTGTTTGCACAGAAATACACCAACAATAACCTTCTTGTCATTCATCATCATGCCAGCTGGCTTATCACTACCAGTACCATCTATGTTTCTTGTTATCTACTACCAACCCCTTGCTGGTCTGGTCCTTTCTTTTACTCCTTTTTCAGAAAGCCAATCTTCCTCCTGTATTTGATCATCCCTTATCATCTAACCTCCTCTCTCCCTTTCTAAAAGAAGGCGAGTCTCTTGGGGAATTTGGTTGGGCCTGCCTCAGAGCCTCCGAATGTCGGTAATGTACTTCAGACAATATCAGGAATCGAATGTTTACTTAAACTATCCTTATAGTTGATTCTCGCATAATCCTCAGAGGGAATGTAAAATCCTCCATCACATTCTGACCTTCAAGGTTCTTCTCAATATCGCTCTATTCCTTTGGTATGAGTATTTATACTTACCCCCTATACTTAACGTGCCGGCCACCTCATTGGCCTTTCCTGATTATAATAATTTCTTGAATTCAATATTTTCCGGATCTATTCCAACTCAGGATGGAAGCATTCTCCCTTAAATTCTGCTGAATGAGAGAAAGCATATATCAGTCTTTTCCAAAAGTCATTGCTTCCACCTTTCTGGTGTGAACTTTACTACAAGTACTCCCAATCATACCTAGGATATTTCCTTACTTAACTCCCTTCTTGCATGTTTTAGGATAATCTCAACCTTATTGGTTCAATCCATACTTTCTCATGGTTTCACACATGCTTCATCTGGCCTTATTGTTACTATGTCATACATTCCTTACCAAACTTCCCTTTTGAAGTTCAGAACATTACCTCTTCCCTTATAGGGTTTCTTAGGTTATCCTCATCATTCCTCCTGTATCTTCTGGGTATAGGGTATATCAAACATCATTAATCAATTCTATAACAATTCTGTCTATGTACTTTTCGAGACTCCTTTCCACAAATCCTTACAGGTTATTGATACCTTGGTCGATTTAACTTATATCGTCTGTTTCACAATGTCTTTATTAGGGGTGATGTTATCCTTTGTGCATCCCCCAGGGTTCGTCTTAATCTATGGATATTCTATCCTCAATTCTATTTTCAAGGAATACTTACATCCTGTACTTGGAAATTCAATCATATATCCTTAATAGGGGGTATCTTTTCAATCATTCTCATCTTAATAATCTATAGGTAGCTTAATGCTAACCTCTTCTTTCAAACGAATGTCAGTCTATATGACCTTCCAAAAGACAACATATGTCTATCTGTCTTTCTTACAGAACTTGGTAATGGTAGTCTTTGCACTAAATCACGCAAGCGTACGTGGTCACAAGTAATATATGAATAAGTCAAGTTCGTTCCCATAGAGATCTGGTTATGGTTTTAATTCAGTAGATGTACCTATGCAACAATGTATGATTATTATTCACTGCTAAGACAATTAACAAATTTGGGTTTTAATTAACTAAAATTAACTAAAGAAAACAAATAAACAATCTAAGAATAATTATCTAATGAAAATTAAAATCGAATTACTTCTACAAGAGTAAACATGGGATCCTAACTTCATTAAATACTTCACTTAGAGTTGATGCCTTTAATCAATACATGTGATGGTTATGATATCTGATCAGACAACACGAAACAAGTAAACGCTACCTCTCAATATACGAATACCAAACTAAACATACATCCACAAAAGAGACAAAAGATGAATAGACACCAATTATGCTTAGACCCAATATCTCTATAAGATTTGAAAACATAACGGTTGAAGAACAAGTTGTCTATTAAGATCACATAGGCCAACATAATATCTCTATTTACGCTACAAATCATGATGTTAAAACATCAACCTATCCTATGCTAGCATGGTAAGTTCTAAATCTCAAGATCCACTCTCGTTTCACAAGAGATTAACAAATTAGATGTTCGCGACGCATCTAAACACATGAAACACAACCATACAAGGATATCAAGAATTCACCACACATAAATCTTTAAAGCAATCAAACTACTAAGCTACTGTTGACTGGTAAACACGCAAGTATACGCGATCACAAATAGCAAGTGATAAATAAGATTCGTTCCGCAGAGACTAGGTGTAATGCCAATTTAGTACTTATGCAACTGTGTATGGTTACTTCTTAATGCTTGAACAATTATCAATTTTGGTTTTTTTGATTAACTATTTTGGTTAACTACGTGCAAGTAAATTACAAATAAGAGTTCTTAATATGAGAAGGCATGGGATTCCAACTTCATCAACTTCACTAAAGGTTGACATATTAAATTGACAAGGGTGATAATCAAGATAATTAATCAGATAATACGACAATAATACGAGCTACCTTTCAGTACACTCGTATCATACCACTTAATATCCACAAGAGATAGAAATCAAGAGGACACCACATTACGTTCAAATCATATATGTCTATACAATCTGGAAACACAATTGGTTTAAGTACAAATTATCTTTTACAATTACATGAGGCAATATGAATTGGGTAAAATCATACTACTAATCATGAATAACAATTAATTCATGAACTCATGCTAATATGGCATATTCTCAATCCTAGAATCCACTTTCGCAATCATCAAGGATTAATAAATTAGATGCTAGCTACACATCTATCAATTAAATCAAACCGTATTAGATTATCACTATGAAATCACCCAATATCAATCACATGTCAAACACAATAGTTATGAAATTGAATCCATTGGAACCCCATGATAATGATTTAGTTCATAATTAAACTAATCGCCATCATGGGTTCTAAAGAAAGCATGATTCTAAATAAAACAATTAATAATTAATAAGAGAAGAGAAATTGAGATAGAAATAAATCCCCAAAAATGTAGAAGATGAATACAAACGATGAAATTAATAAGGCCTCCTTGCTTGTCACGAGCTTGAAGAACCCTAAAAATTGGTCTTGAAAAATAATAATGTTGATAGATGATGATAAAAAAAACTCTAACTGTTGATAGATATCTTTTTTTTAGGTCCGATATTACATATAAAGATGCCCTAAAAATAGGCCCAAAATAATTTGACCCGACTTTAGGAAATACAATTCAGTTGCCAAGCCGCTCGAGCGCTATAGCCCTTGAATGGAGCGCTATATCGCCTCCTGGCCCCTGGAATATCTGCTCTCGAGCGCTGCCTCCCTTCTGAAGCGCTATAGCCCTTGAACGAGCGCCCTTGCTCCTGAATCAGCGCAACAGCGCCTGAAACAGCGCTGCAGCGCCTGGCATCGCGCAGGAGCGCCTCTACTCCCTGTCCAGAATTGTAGAGAATTCTCTCCTCTTCGCGTGGACTGCTTACGGGCCTAAAACGGACTTGTAGAACTCCAGATATGGCCAAAACAGTGATGTATGCGCATTGAGCTCAAATTCCTGAGTTCTCTTGCCCTGGACTTCCTGTAATTTCTACTTTAAGCTCACAGAATATCACCAATTCTTCACCAACACCACCAATGCCACCCTACTAAGCAACCTACACAAATTAGATGAAAACACATCAAACTAACACGAAACTTGAGAACTAGCAATCGTTTTAAGTACGAATGGAATGCAAATAGTGGATATAAAATCCACTTATCAGCTACATAGATAAATCCGTTAGAATCCCATGACAACAATTAGTTCATAATCGAACCGCTCGTCATCATGGGATCTGATGAAACCATGATAAAAATAAAGTATGAAAAAATACAAAAATAAACTAGAAGAGTAATTGATATGTAATGGTGATACAAATTACAATGGTAGGATGTGTTTAAATAGGCTCTAGAAGTCTTGCCCAGCAAGAAAATACCAAATCAGAATTAAAATAGAATACGTTTCCTAAACTGATTCTGTTTTGTAGGAAAATTCGTAGCTGACTTTTCTTCAGTATTTCTGGGCCGTTCCAGTTGTATTTGGACATTTGTACCACTTTAGAATGAAAGAGAATTCCGTTATCTTTGCGTGGACAGTAAGATCATCCAAAACGGACTTATAGAACTCAAGATATGGCCCAAACAGTAAATCAGGATTATCAGGACAATTTTCGGAGTGGACAGATTGCCCACGAGGCCGCGGCCTAGGCATGGGCGCCGCGGCCTAGCACCAAATCTGCCAGCACTTTTTTTTCTTTGCTATTTCCTTCGTTTCGCCCTCGTTTTGCCTTCGTTTCCTTCTGTTCTTTTTGCCAAGGCTTCCATACTTCAATTGCTTGACTCCAAATCTCCCAAGGATTGTATGGAAGACCTCATTCTTCATTAAAAACTCAAAATCCACACCAACATCAACTCAATTCTCCCACCATATCCAATGATTTATAACCCTGCACAACTACACGAAACACATAAAAAAATACAACAATCTTGAGGCCAAGTGGATCAATTTAAGCCGATACGGAACGCTCCAAGTGGATATAAAATCCACTTATCACACCCCCAAACTTAAACCGATGCTTGTCCTCAAGCATAAACAACTAAACACTAACTAAATAGTACCACTTCCGTAGGTGATCACGGTTGCATTTGGCATATGCAACAAGCCCTTTAAACCCCTAGGCAGCCCTAATGGACGAGTAAGGTCTCGTGAGGGCCTATAGTGAATGTACCCACAAAATCCATCTAACTAAACATTGCAAAAACAATGCAATGCATGAATGCAACTAATATGAAAATGCAATGACCCCTCAACTAACCAAAACCAACTAGCAAGCAAATATCTCAAAGAATGCAACTAAATCCAAATAGAGCTCGACTAAGTCCCCGTATACTAACAATACATGAACAAAAACATGCATATGTGCGATGCTCATCAGATATACTCCTAACACTAGATCAAAATCATACTCATTCTTCGCCAAGACAATCACAAGTTTATAAATAGAATAGACTGTAAACACTTCATAACCTAAGAACACCTCCATCCTCATTCAAGTTAGACAGGAATTCATGCTTTACTACTTCAACTATGACATATAATACTATACACAACAACGCATGCTTATTTAACCGTGCAATGGATGAGACCCCAAAAGGCTTATACAATAATACCCATGTAGCGAGCGTTAGGTTAGCGGATCCCAGACTATAAAAGCCTTAGGTCACTAGGCACAAAGTCCCCTAGAACTTAATTACTCGAGTATTAAAGAGCTCACCCTGGTTAATTTTGCATATAAACATTCACATAACTTTTTTTTTTCTGATTTTTTTCTGATTTTTTTCTGATTTTTTTATAAGCAATCTGGAATGAGAATTCTCATTTCCAACCCTAGACTACTCATAAAATATGAGCCGGCTACTAGCCATTTGACACCTAGCCAACATCTAGCATGAAATTCCTGGTTTCCCCCAAACTTAGACTTTAGTAACCCTACGCCATCAAGGGAATAACGAAAATTCTAAATATAATCAAGTGATTAAATCTCAAAACATCCAAACAAGCATGACCTCAACCTAGCCCAAAAGCAAACGATGAGACTGTGTAAAAGTTTTATTTCCGTAACATGCATGCCAATTCCTAGGAAATATAAATCAACCCTCTACTCATCATTACCACACTCAATAAGACATCTACCTACCAATCAGAAATCAGCTCATCCTAAGGGATCATGAAATATGCATGCCATGAAAATGCAACTAAAATGAACTCACATGGTTTACGAAAACAAAATAACAGAATGTCCTATATGAAAAAACATAAATAATACGAACAAAACATGAATGGATTACACTAACATGCAAAATAGAATATCTATATGAACACAATGACTCACATAATCATAACTAACTACATATACACTACTTATCCCCCAAACCACCCCCAAACTTAAAAGATTCAATGTCCGCATTAAATGGAAGTAAATACAAGGGATAGTAGGAAACATACTTAAAAATACCGAAACACGTGGGTTGCCTCCCACGAAGCGCCTTTGTTTAAAGTCTTTAGCTAGACATGATCATGGCTTTTTCTCTTGAAAATATCTACACCGTAGCTTAATATGGCCATTTAATTATATTTTCCGGTGCTACATCCTTGATAACAATTTTTAGCCTTCTTCGCTCTTCAAAGGTGTCAGTAACAATGTTCTCTTCACTACCTGACAAGTTAGCAACAATAATAATAAGAAAAGTAGATGATTGACCCAAATATGCATACCTCAGGTGATATGATAGTTTAAGCTCGAGTTTGGAAGCTTCTTCAATATGATGATTTTCATTATTAACCACCAAAGACTGAGCAAGAGTGGAAATAGACGAATTAGGAACGAAAGTGGGTAGTTCACCAACAGAAGTCTTCACAACAGACTTAGGATCAAAAGAACTCTCCTCAAGTTGAATTTCATGCTTAGAACAAATAGCATTCAATTCATCTAACATTTCATCAGAAGTAAAATTCCTATACAACTCATGAAGATCTTTATTACTCTCATACTCTAACAAAGCATCTTCCCCAAGAAAAGACTCAATTGCACTATCCTCAAGATTTGACCATGAAATAACCTCATCAATCAGCACCTTAGAATCCCAGAGATCAGCCAAGCCTAGCGACTCACACTCTTCCTCCTCATCACTATCCCCCACAGGTTCTGACAAAACAGAATGTTCTTCTTTTTCTGTAGGGTCTTGATCATGGATTCCTTCTTCATCCTCAATTGCTGAATTCTGATCGTTCGTGACTTTTCCAGATCCGAGTGTTATGGTATTAACCTGCTCCATTCCATCTTGTTTTCCTGGATTTACCTCTGTGGCACTAGGAAGAACTCCCTGCGGTCCGTTGAGAAAGACACTTGCAATTTGTCCAATCTGATTCTCCAATGTCTTGAGAGATACCGCCTGACTTTTAATCATCAACCTCAATTCATCCAATTCAGATTTTTCATTCGAAGATTGACCATCATCCCCATTAAACTGTTGCTACTAAAAATCTTGATTGTTGCTCCAACCGAAAGTGGGATGATAGGTGGCTGGAGCTGGTTGCAAAGGTTACTAGAAGTTGCTCACAAACTGTGCTGATTCAGAAGATATGGCACATTGACTCGTCTCATGTGCGCCCTCACATAGCTCACAAACACTAGCAACTTGAGGCACCCCATGCTTTGACATAAAATCCAATTTCTTATTAAGCGCCTCTAGCTGAGCTGCTAGAGCTGTGACTGTATTAACTTCCAGAATTCCTGCTAATTTGCCTTGTGATAATCTCTGAGTTGGATTCTGGTATTCATTCGCAGCCATCATCTCAATTAGCTCATAAGCTTCCGCATAGCTCTTAGCCCATAAAGCTCCACCTGATGATGCGTCTAGCATGGGTCTTGACTGTGCACTCAAGCCATTATAAAAGCAGTTAATTACCATCCAATCAGGCATCCCATGATGTGGACACTTCCTTAGCATCTCCTTATATCGCTCCTAAGCCTCGCACAAAGATTCTTCATACTGCTGTAAAAATTGAGTAATAGCGTTCCTAATTGCTGCGGTCTTTGCCATGGGAAAAAATTTAGTGAGAAATCTCTGATCAAGATCCTCCCATGTCAAAATAGAACCTGCTGGTAGAGAGTGAAACCAGCCCTTAGCTTTATCCCTCAAAGAGAATGGGAAAAGTCTCAATATGATAGCATCTTCCGACACCCCGTTGATCTTGAAAGTGTCGCAGATCTCAATGAAATTCCGGATATGCATGTTAGGATCTTCAGTCGGAGCACCCCCAAACTGAACCGAATTCTACACCATCTGAATTATGCTAGGCTTGATTTCGAAAGTATTAGCTGCAATAGCTGGCCTGACAATGCTAAATTGGACGTCATTGATCTTTGGTTGAGAATAACATCAATGCTTTCGCTGCTACTGCTGGTTCTCCCATTGCTACCTGTAACACATAAAACTAAACAACTATGTAAGAAACAATCTGAGTCAGTGAACTCTAACGACCACTGATGACAAGCACATAAACTAAAAATAAAAAACCGATGATCCCCGGCAGCGGCGCCAAAAAACTTGTTTGCACTAAATCACGCAAGCGTACGTGGTCACAAGTAATATATGAATAAGTCAAGTTCGTTCCCACAGAGATCTGGTTATGGTTTTAATTTAGTAGATGTACCTATGCAACAATGTATGATTATTATTCACTGCTAAGACAATTAACAAATTTGGGTTTTAATTGACTAAATAAAACAAAAAAACAATCTAAGAATTAATTATCTAATGAAAATTAAAATCGAATTACTTCTACAAGAGTAAACATGGGATCCTAACTTCATTAAATACTTCACTTAGAGTTGATGCCTTTAATCAATGCATGTGATGGTCATGATATCTGATCAGACAACACGAAACAAGTAAATGCTACCTCTCAGTATACGAATACCAAACTAAACATACATCCACAAAAGAGATAGAAGATGAATAGACACCAATTATGCTTAGACCCTATATCTCTATAAGATTTGAAAACATAACGGTTGAAGAACAAGTTGTCTATTAAGATCACATAGGGCAGCATAATATCTCTATTTACGCTACAAATCATGATGTTAAAACATCAACATATCCTATGCTAGCATGGCAAGTTCTAAATCTCAAGATCCACTCTGGTTTCACAAGAGATTAATAAATTAGATGTTCGCGACGCATCTAAACACATGAAACACAACTAGAGTAATTGATATGTAATGGTGATACAAATTACAATGGTAGGATGTGTTTAAATAGGCTCTAGAAGTTTTGCCCGACAAGAAAATACCAAATCAGAATTAAAATAGAATACGTTTCCTAAACTGATTCTGTTTTGAAGGAAAATTCGTAACTGACTTTTCTTCAGTATTTTTGGTCCGTTCCAGTTGTATTTGAACATCTGGACCAATTTAGAATGAAAGAGAATTCCGTTATCTTTCCGTGGACAGTAAGATCATCCAAAATGGACTTATAGAACTCAAGATATGGCCCAAACAGTAAATCAGGATTTTCAGGACAATTTTCGGAGTGGACAGAATGCCCTCGAGGCCGCGGCCTAGGCACGGGCGCCGCGGCCTAGCACCAAATCTTCCAGCACTTCTTTTCTTCCGTTCTTTTTGCCAAGACTTCCATACTTCAATTGCTTGACTCCAAATCTCCCAAGGATTGTTTGGAAGACCTCATTCTTCATTAAAAACTCAAAATCTACACCAACATCAACTCAATTTTCCCACCATATCCAATGATTTATAACCCTGCACAACTACACGAAACACATAAAAAATACAACAATCTTGAGGCCAAGTGGATCAATTTAAGCCAATACGGAACGCTCCAAGTGGATATGAAATCCACTTATCAGGTAGCAAGGATGTTCTGGAAGATATTGGTCGTGTTCAACGTGAATCTCTTAGTGCCTAATGCTCCTCTTGAGGACACTAAGTTTCATATAACATTTATGCACCATACTACACCATCTTTGACAATCTTCGTAACTGTTCATTGGTCACTATCCTCAATCCTAATACGTTCATGGTATATATAAAATCCATCATCATGTATCTCAATTCATTTTATATCAAAAGTCCTCGCGGTTGGCACTTGGTTAGAAGCACCCCGCTTTGTCCTTACATTGCTGGTTTAGTCACTTGCTAATCCTTAGTGACTTGGCCTCAACTGGCCATGCTAAAATATGTGAGTTTAGGGGTTGGCTAATAGTAGTACTTTTCTAGCAATTGCTGGCATAGTGCCTTCTACTTTGATACCTTTTGATCTTTTCAAAACTTTACTCCATATAAGTCTCAATCGACTTCTCGGTACCATCTCCGGTCACCTTCCTTTACTTTTATCTTTTCAACTATTCTTATTAATTCCATGTGCCACAAAATTTTACACTCTTGGCATAACAGCCTTTTCATTTAAGTCAATCCCGGAATTTCTCAGTCCGGCTTGTTTCTTAATTACATTTCCCTTTTTCCGTCCAATCTCAACTTCAAAATTTTGTCTCTATAATCAATCGTAATAATTGGGGTCTGTCCACCAGCCCGTATAGCGGCCACCTTACCCAATCCATAGGGTTCGCTCCAGTTTCCACTCTCTTCAGTGACGTATTCCGATAATCACAAAGACAAGGATTGCTAAAATTTGTCAAATTCCTTTCCAGGATTAGAGAAATTTCAGTCAATCTATCCACCTACTGTTGACACTAAGAAGATCCATTTCGATACCCGAAGAATATTTCTAGGAACATCCAAGTGGGTGGAACCATAAACAGTTATGGTAACGAAATGATTGACATAAAATTGGGAGTTTAACCATTGGAAGGAAACCAAAAATATACCTTCCCTAGAAAGGGGAAATCAAAATTTCCAAACTAGAACATGCCACATTTTCCTGGTACATATTTGTCCTAATAGATGATGCTACCGAATACCAGTCTACCTAACAACTAGTCTCAGAAGAAACACTACCTCGGAGTTAGTCGTTCCACAAAATTGGCACTACCAAGGCCATCCAAATCTGGTGAACCGTGTTGTCCAAATATATTCGAAGTTACACTATCGTGCTGCATAAGCACAGTGCCTACCCTGCGTGAGATTCACCATAAAATATTGCAAAATTCTCCTCCTTCCATTTAGGCGATGCCAGCGCTGGGTCGTCACCAATTTCATCTTTAGCTCCACGAAGATTTTGTCATATTTATCTTGTCCATTCAAACTCTTTAATCTTACAGATAAGTCGGGTTACAGTATTTCAATCTTTGATAATACCTTGTGAATCTTATGAAATTCCTCACTTTTGTTGGTGTGGTTGGCCTTTCTCCATTTGAAACTGTCTTTAGCTCGGCAGGGCCCACCAACACTACTCACTATTGATCGTATGTTCTAATAACTGAACTTGATTTTGTCAGACTCATACTTCGAGAACTTGGCATACACTCATTCTTTCAGGTTTCATCTAAAAACACTCTCAATTACCTTTTAACCACTGATTGCTTTACTTGATCCATTTACGATTCAGTGTTGGAATAACTTAAGATAACTACATTAATCCATTCAAGGAAAAAAAAGAATTTACTATTCCTATGAATCCCATCATACCATTACTTTCCAATGTCTTTATTTTCTAAGCTGGTCTATTTATAAAATGAACATTTCCCTGAATCAAAGCACCTCATCAATTCTCAAGTTGACTTTATAAATTATAACCTATGAAATCTGCCTTCTCATGGCGAATTACTATTGAAAATATTCGAACTTAACCCATTTATCAGATGATATGACACTTCTTGCCTCTATTTCAATTGTTCTTGGGACTCTACTTCCCGACATATATCGATGTCTTTGATAATTATGCATCATTCTACTCTTTTCTCATTAATCTGAAAGTCTCTAAGGATTCTTATCGAACTCCATATAAGATCTCAAGCATCCTTCCAATTTGTCTTACTTGTTGGTACTTCATCCGGCAATCCAGCTATGAATCCAATATGCCTATTTAATTCTCTTAATAATATCTCAGTTCTCTATGTTCACTTCTCTGAGCACTATACCTTAACTCTTATAGTCTCTCCGGCTGCAACCCTCAGTTCCTCAAGGGTAAACTCTTTATCCGTAACAGGTTTCTCCTCTTTAGCTGAAACCTCCTCTTGGTTCTCAGTAGAGTATTCCATTGAATCAACAAGCCGATCACCAGCATATAATAAAGCATCACCGTGCTGCTGCTCGTACGCCTCAAGGTCTACCGCCTTACAAGTCGACACGAGAACGAGCTAAGTTACTACCATGATACTTAAGAGTTCCCATAAGGGTTTTATATGTCAGTACTACCTTAAGTAGTCCGACTATAAACTTGGCAAGAGTTCTTATTATATTAGTGAATTTATTGTTTTAACGTCGCGTCATCTCTGGGATATATAACGCTCGCTCTGATACCATTTCTGTAACACCCCCAGATCTGGGGTCAAGGATCTGGTCATTATGGTCTCAATTTCAATCCACAAAACCAACATAAATTAAATTACAACCTTGTGACCCAAAACAACACATAACACACTCGTTATAGTCCCAGAGATGAAATCAGAGTAATTACCAAATGTTATTAATCACAAGATTCAGTGCTTACAGCCCAAAAGGTTTACAATTAACCAGCACATACTCTTTGCCATCCATTTGTATATGCCATATCATAAATACATTTGATGCTCAAATGCTAACAACTAGCCTACCAGTAGCTGCATCCTCAACAATGGTAGCTATGACCTCAGCGGCTAATCCTCTGACGGCTGACACCTGCTTACGCTGAGTGCGCCTTGCGCGGCCATCTGATCTAGCTGTTGTTGTGATATAGATAAATAAAGCAAGGGTGAGCAATAGCCCACCTAAAAGAATATAACTGAACATTAATAATATATAATAGTTCAAATTATCTTTTATACCATATGCCATGCATTAACGAACGTAGTACCAATATAAGGTATAAGATGAAGTTACAAGGTAACTCAAAATGTAATTGTTCCGTAGAAATATCTGCTATGTCAAAGATAAGCAAGATATTTATCAAATTTTCATAATAGAGGAACTTGCAGGAAGAATATTGCAATTCCAGTTCAGATACTTTTCAAACCTGCCAACAATGATAATGTTGAAGAAGATTTCCTCAATTTGGAAGATGAACTAATATGGGAGCATTGCCGCGCTAGATTCCCTAACGTTTACGATGATCAGTCGTATGTCATGCATCTCATCAGTCATTCTCTACATGTAGAAGGTAGCTCCGACGGATTTACTTGTCTACCGCCCTCTAGAACTCCTCAGCCAACGGTTGGGCTATTGCTGGACCGGTGCCACTCGGCCACTTACGCATCTCCTAGTTCAATTAACATCCATAACTCTAAAACATAAAGTTCATCCCCCTTTCCCCAAGTATAGTACTTGTTGATAGGACTCCACAAAGTAGTCGTATCTAATTGGAAAGGAAAATTTCACCAATATTTCCCAAGCTGATGCTTGTTAATGGATATAAACTTGTTCCATCAACCTTACCCCTCGAGTATTGAGGAGGTAACCAAAAAGATTCATATCGATATTTGAAAGAATCAAGATGTGAGTGACAAGATAGTTTAGCAAGAATATGACCGGACAGTCAAATAAATAACAGCTCTCAAGTGAGGTCCTCTTATATGTTTTTTGGAGGTTTGAACGAGTATTTAAATCTTCTTATAAGATAGATTTAAATGAAAATAGAGTTTTGGGAACCTCCCCTTGATAAAATAGTCATAAAAGACTCCGAAATATTTTACATAATATCTGTAGGTGAAGGATAATCTTTGAATAATATAAATCATTATAAAAAGAATTCAAAAGAATTTAATAAAATATTCCAACAATATTTATTAAGTCAATAATAATTATGGAATATTATTAAGTCATAATATTGCTCGCAAGTAATCCTCGAATGAATATATAGAATTATTTACTAAATAAATCTCTTCTTAAATGAATATTCAAAATAATATTCATTTAATAAATAATCTTCAATGAATATTTAAAATAATATTCACTAAATAAATCAAACCTTAAATAAATATTTGAAAATAATATTCATTTAATAAATAATACTCTAAATGAATATCAAAATAATATTCTTGTAGCAACCAAAACTTTAAAGGAATATTCGAAATGATATTTCTTAAGTAAATAGAACTTCCAATGAATATTTTAAAATAATATTCATCAAGTACATAAAACCATAAATGAATATTCAAAATAATAATAATTTAATAAATAAATTTCCAAGAATATTAAAGTAATTATTCATTGAATAATCAAACTCCAAATGAATATTCGAAACTAATATTCATTTAAGTAATTAAAGCTCAAATGAATATTAAAATAATATTCAGTAAATAAATAAACGCGAATGAATATTCAAAATAATATTCATATAGTACTTCTCGATTGAGATAATATTCAAATAACATTACTCGAATAATTTCCAAGTAATTAATACTTTATGGACATATAAATAATGTTCATAAATAACATTCCTCAAATAAACTGTTGTTAGTAGTATTTTTGTGTGTTCGTTCGCAGGGAAGGACTGAATTGTAATATCAAAGTTCAGGTTTCTTATCTCTTTACGTCTAGAAGTGTGTGAGAAGAATTTTGGGTTTGTGTATTAACTAAATTATCCAAGAACTAATTATAAGCACTAAGAATTGATTTTAAACTGAAATTCAAATATATGGGAAAACAATCTAAGAACTGGGGTTATTCACTTGGTCTCAATACATGCTCAATATTAATGTGATATCTGTGTTCCTACCTTGCTGAAAACAATTCTTCTAAAGTTATACTTCACCCTCCCAGGTTACAATATAGTGCCTACAGCTACACCCTAATTGTCACTCCCGTGATACAATCAAAGTATATCTATAAACTGTTAAGTGCCAAGAATTATATGTCTCACAATTCTCCTATTAATCTCCCGATCTAATATTCAAATTATGTCTGTTAAATCATGTACTAAGATTGCAACTTCTCTCCCAAGCTTATTACAATCCCTAGAATACAATCAAAAGTTAGCTACTCTTCTAATTGTGTTAAGATCTCATTAACAGATCAGCAAAGCAGAAAATCACGTAATCAAGCATGCATGAATACCAAGGAATACTACCCAATCCTCAGATTAGAGAATTAGTTACACATAATTAAAGAAGAAAACAAAATAATAATGATAATGAATAAAAACATAATATTGAAGAAAGAATTGAAGATCGAAAGTACCTTAATACGATTAAAAGCTATGAATTGTTCTATGAATTGTCATGATTTACAATGGTAGGATGTGTTTATATAGGCTCTACAAATCTTGCCCAGCAAGATATTGCCTTCTATTACAATTAGGATTTAAAGAAGGTACCCAAAACTGCCCAGAATACAATTAGAATTAGAAAAAGGGCAAAACAGTAAATTCCAAGCCTTCTTTAATAAGAACACGTGCGCGACTTTAATCAGTACGTTTCTTGCACTTGTTTCCTATCCCAGGTTGTAGAAAATCTCTCAAGCTTCGCGTGGGCAGTAAGATCGCTGAAAACGGACTTCTAGAACTCCAGATATGGCCAAAACAGTATAAGCTGCGCAGCCTTCCCGGAAAATCCGAATTTTAATCAATTAAATCTCCAAAAACGACAAAAGCTTAGATATTCTTGGAAACCTGCATAACTACACAAAACACATCAAAACTACACAAACTTGAGTCCAAAACAATCAATTTAAGCCGATTTAGAATGCTCCAAGTGGATATAAAATCCACTTATCAAACACCCCCAAACTTAAACCGATGCTTGTCCTCAAGCATAAACAATTACAACTACCTAATTAGTACCACTTCCGTAGGTGATCACGGTTGCATTTGGCATATGCAACAAGCCCTTTAAACCCCTAGGCAGCCCTAGTGGACGAGTAAGGTCTCGTGAGGGCCTATAGTGAAAGTACCCACAAAATCCATTTAACCTAATGCAATGCAATGCATGAATGCAACTACTATGAAAATGCAAGATCCCCTTCAAACTCACCAAAACCAACTAACAAGCAAATATCTCAATGAATGTAACAAATCCAAGCAGAGCTCGACTAAATCCCCGTATACTAACAAATACATGAACAGAAACGTGCGTGTGTGCAATGCTCATCAGAAATACTCCCAAAACTAGGTCAAAAATCATACATGCTTTCCGTCAAGACAATCACAGGTTTATAATCAGAATAGACTGTAGACACTTCATAACCTAGGAACACCTCCACCCTTATCCAAGGTAGACAGAAACTCATGCTTCATTACTAAACTATGACACTATATACAATACGCATGCTTATTTAACCGTGCAATGAATGAGACCCCAAAAGGCTTATACAATAATACCCATGTAGCGAGTGTTAGGTCAGCAATCCCAAATCACAAGGGCTTTAGGTTACTAGGACTAAGTCCCCTCAGACTTAATTACTCGAGTATTAAAGAGCTCACTCTGGTTAATTTTGCATATAAACAAATAACTTATTGACTCTTTTTTTTTCTTTCTTTTTTTTTTCTTCTTTTTTTTTTCTTTTTTTTTTCTTTTGCAATCTGGAATGAGCCTTTCTCATTTCCAACCCTAGACTACTCATATAAATATGAGCCGGCTACTAGCCATTTGACGCCTAGCCATTATTAACAATTATGAACAACTAGCATGAAAATTCCTGGTTTCCCCCAAACTTAGACTTTAATGTTCCTACGCCATAAAGGGAATAACGAAAATTCTGAATATAAGCAAGTGATTAAATCTCAAAACATCCCACAGGCATGACCCTAACCTAGCCCAAAAGCACCCCAATGAGACTGTGTAATAAATTTTGTTCCCGTAACATGCAAGTCAATTTCATAGAAACTATAAATCAGCCCTCTACTCATCATCATCACACCTAAATCAACATCCACCTATCAATCAGAATCAGCTCGTCCTAGGGGACAGGATCATGAAATATGCATGCCATGAAAATGCAACTAAATGAAAACTCACATGGTATACGAAAATAAAACAAAATGTCCTATATGAACACACGTAGATAACACGAACATAACAATCATGCATGAACTATCACTACTATGCAAACATGATATCCTATATGAACACAAAATACAACAATATATATACAACTACTAATCCCCCAAATTACCCCCAAACTTAAAATATTCAATGCCCTCATTGAATGGAAGTAAATACAAGGGATAGTAGAAAACATACCTGCAATGCCTCATCCTCGAATGAATCATGCGGGAGACGAAAATTTTACAACACTAGCACCACCTCTCCCACGCTTAGGAGCCATAAGAATCAATACCCAACTCACAAGAAGCTCCACCAATAATTACCAAGCAATATCACACCACAAATAGCCCAAATTCCAAGAATAATACAAAATCCCCATTTACAAGAACACAAATTCGTAATAAAAATAAAATTAGAGAATAAGATTTATCCAATACGAATCAAAGAGGTGAACTTGCAATTAATTCCTATATAGAATTGAATTTTTAAATAAGTAGAAAAGGAATTGGATTTGTATGTATAGGTGGGTATATATATTTGGGGGAAGATAATAATAATAAAAATAAAAATAAACAAATAAAAATAAAAATAAATAAAATAAATAAAATAAAATAAAATATGAAATAGAAGATGGATTGGGAATAATTTGGAATTAATATGAGGCTAGAATTAGGATTTTAGGTGGAGAAAATAATTAGAAAAGGGGTTGGAATTTGATTTAGGAGATGAATTGATTTATAATATATATATATATATTAAAACACACACGGACAATACTACCTGGATGGACAGAAAAGTAGTGAGATATGGCGCACATCTGGCGCTCACGCGCGGGAGTCTGAGCGCTTCTGCGCGGTTACGGCGCATGATGCGCGGGTGGTTTCTGCTTCTGTTTTTTTTTTTTTTTTTTTTTTTTTTGAAAACACTCAAATTTTTTTTTTTCCTACACTAATGCGTGGGTTGCCTCCCACCAAGCGCTCCTTTAACGTCAATAGCTTGACGTTACTTCTACCTGCAAACTTCAATGAGGGGAAAAAACAAACAGATGCACATATCTACGAATTTCTAATATAAGTTTATTGTTCAAATAAACCTTAGATTCATTGAAAGGTACGAAAACTTTCAAGAACCTATCATGCTCAAGACACTTGGAAACATCAAAATAGCTAGAAAAGTCGTGAGAATAATCATTATAAGTACGACTCATATACTCCTCCCAAATCGGATCCTTATACTCTAAAGCAAGATTTTCAACTTCATCAATCTTAACTTCCTTCTCTTTTATAATTGGACACTCATCAATTTTAATCTCGTCTACCAATGTATTAAGCTCAAAATTTTCTAGATTTGGTAGAATTTCAATTGCATCCAAATTATCATTAATGCGCATGGGACAATTATCAACTACACAAGTAGACTCATCAGACACAACATTATCATCAATTGCTAAACAAGAATCATGGCATAGAGGAAAATTGACACAAGGAGGAGTTCGATAACAACCTTCATACCACACTGCTCGAACTTCCCAAATAAAATTATTTAGTTTAGCATTCTCCTCGTACCAAGCTATTGAATCACATGGAATATCATTGTCACTAGCAATCTCTAAAGTTGGTTCATCAAAAACTCCCAAAGAAAGTAAGGGAGGATTAGACTGAGTTCTTTGAATCATTTTATTGAGCGCAATTTCCCAATCAGCAGGTAAAGAAGGATTAGACTGAGTTAAACTCGTATCAACATCATTACACATATATGGATAAACATCATCATGATATTGATTTTCAAACGAATATGAATAATCATTGCTAGGGTCATATGGAGCATAAAATGAGTTCTCAGAATAGAACGAATTCACCTGATATGCATTACAATCCTCATAAGCATTGAATTGTGGGTAAGGATTGAAGTCTTGATATTGTTCCTGACTGTTGTAGAAATTCTGAGCATTGTTCCAACCAAAGTTGTACTCCATCTAGTCTCTCTCCTCAAAACCTGTTTAAGTTGTCTACCTCAAAGAACCTGTAGACACACCAATGAAAGAAATACAAAAAAAAAAAAGAAAAATATATACAAAGATAAAATCCAAACTACAAGAAACAATTAACCTAAACTCAACTATACTGCCTTCCCCGGCAGCGGCGCCAATTTGTTAATAGTACTTTTGTGTGTTCGTTCGCAGGGAAGGACTGAATTGTAATATCAAAGTTCAGGTTTCTTATCTCTTTACGTCTAGAAGTGTGTGAGAAGAATTTTGGGTTTGTGTATTAACTAAATTATCCAAGAACTAATTATAAGCACTATGAATTGATTTTAAACTGAAATTCAAATATATGGGAAAACAATCTAAGAACTGGGGTTATTCACTTGGTCTCAATACATGCTCAATATTAATGTGATATCTGTGTTCCTACCTTGCTGAAAACAATTCTTCTAAAGTTATACTTCACCCTCCCAGGTTACAATATAGTGCCTACAGCTACACCCTAATTGTCACTCCCGTGATACAATCAAAGTATATCTATAAACTGTTAAGTGCCAAGAATTATATGTCTCACAATTCTCCTATTAATCTCCCGATCTAATATTCAAATTATGTCTGTTAAATCATGTACTAAGATTGCAACTTCTCTCCCAAGCTTATTACAATCCCTAGAATACAATCAAAAGTTAGCTACTCTTCTAATTGTGTTAAGATCTCATTAACAGATCAGCAAAGCAGAAAATCACGTAATCAAGCATGCATGAATACCAAGGAATACTACCCAATCCTCAGATTAGAGAATTAGTTACACATAATTAAAGAAGAAAACAAAATAATAATGATAATGAATAAAAACATAATATTGAAGAAAGAATTGAAGATCGAAAGTACCTTAATACGATTAAAAGCTATGAATTGTTCTATGAATTGTCATGATTTACAATGGTAGGATGTGTTTATATAGGCTCTACAAATCTTGCCCAGCAAGATATTGCCTTCTATTACAATTAGGATTTAAAGAAGGTACCCAAAACTGCCCAGAATACAATTAGAATTAGAAAAAGGGCAAAACAGTAAATTCCAAGCCTTCTTTAATAAGAACACGTGCGCGACTTTAATCAGTACGTTTCTTGCACTTGTTTCCTATCCCAGGTTGTAGAAAATCTCTCAAGCTTCGCGTGGGCAGTAAGATCGCTGAAAACGGACTTCTAGAACTCCAGACATGGCCAAAACAGTATAAGCTGCGCAGCCTTCCCGGAAAATCCGAATTTTAATCAATTAAATCTCCAAAAACGACAAAAGCTTAGATATTCTTGGAAACCTGCATAACTACACAAAACACATCAAAACTACACAAACTTGAGTCCAAAACAATCAATTTAAGCCGATTTAGAATGCTCCAAGTGGATATAAAATCCACTTATCAACTGTCACTGAAATCCCTCCGGGTTTCCACGACTATCTCTATATCTCAAAATACCGACTCCACGTCTATATTTAAAGAATGAATATCATACGCCCTTCACTAAGGGTCTTGACAAAACAATCCGGCTTATAACTGATAATTCATATCTAGTCTATAGGCCAATATCAGTTCAGGGAACAAGTAGCCCAATATACTTTGAAAACAAGCATGCATGTTATGGCATATGTAAACAGAATCATATATATATTATCACAACAACAACTTCAAAGTTTTGAAGACTTGCCTAGCAATCCTGTAGGGGTAGTGTGCCTCATGTCAATCCGGTGATCTATAAATAGTCACAATAACCGAGGTCAATCACTTAACACTTTTTAAAAGGATAAGTATAACTTAACTTAAGTCAAAACACGTTTTCGAGTTATCTCGTTAAACACCCTTTAGTGCAACTCTCTTTATTATCGCTATGACCCGTCATTCGTTCGCTACTAAGACACGTCGTCATACTTACACTTGGTATATACTTAATTCGTATAAATTCTAAGGACGGTCATCTACGAATCAATATTATACCTCGAGTTTTATCGCCCGTTTTCTAAGTTATAACCAAAGTCATACTTTTAAGGGGTTCGTTTGCGTTTAACCTCGATTCAAACTTTTTTATAAAATCGGAAAATGATCCGTTTGACATGTGGTTTTCTTTCACACCTTCCCTTTTTCGTCTAGTATTTAATTATCATGATTCGCCACTGAATATCATAGTTTACGAGGGATCAATTTCAGTTACGAACTTTCGATTATGGTTTCGAACCACTTTTACGAATTTAATCATAATTCCTAAACCCTAAGTCCGTTTGTTTCGATTCTTGCGCCAAAACGATCTATGACTCGAGATCTACGAGGTTATGTCATCTATTAATCAAAGTCAGAAAATTATCTCAACTGTTAAGCTCGGTTTTTAAGGGTTATCGAAATTTTGACATTGCGACGACTATAAATCGAACGTTTCTAAATTGTTTTCAACACAACCAAGCCACACCGGGCATCCATACATCTTATACACATGTTATACATCTCAAAAAGTCCAGGAATATTAATCTTCACCATCATAATCATCAAATGGTTAAACTAACTACAAGATCATGCTCATGATAACACTAATATCATAACTATGCTAAAATCCACCAAAAACATACGTAATCATAAAATAAGATCTTGGGTTCTTAATGATTATACCTTCCTTGGAGAGTGTTATAGCCTTAATAAGCTTGATACAGTCCTTGTATAGCCTTAAGATAGCTTGGATCATCCAAATCAAGCAAGAAAACAAAGTTAGTTTCTAAGGGTTACTATTCATCATCACTTTTGTAAAAATCATAACAAATCGAAAAATAAGAGTTTGGCTCTCAACGTTTTACCACATATTGACCTCTGCATAAGATTTGATTTGAGCTATAGATCACCAAAAACTAAGCTTCCTAGTTATGGTTTTGAGCCCTCTTTTTCTGCTGGACAGAAACTATCAAGAACAGGCAGTTTGGTTTCTTCAACTTGGGGAAGGTATTTGACTAGGCTACACTCATTAGATTGCCATGAAAATTTGAACGAATGTTGCCCATGGAGTGGAGAAGCTATGGTTAAAACTTGGTGATTTTAGAAGCTCTAGATTGGGAGATATGAATTTTTCTTTGAGTAGTGTTTCTGTTGGATAGGTTTTGGAGAAATGGAGAGAATGGAGTTTGCTTGGTTGTTTTGCTTGGTTCTCATCCAAATGAATTATTTACTAGTATGTTTAGATAATATATAAGTGATAAAGTAGCTTTAATAAAGCTAATTGGTCATGGATGATGAAATCAAGGGCATGTGTTGATATTTTGTGGAATGGTGTGTGTTGTAAGCTATGTTACTTGGTTAGTTTCTAAGTATGCTAGCTAGCTTGTAACTAGCTTGGTTACTTGCCTTTATCCACTTGCACATGCATGTATCTTGATCCTCTACTTGTTTCTTTGTCCGGTTATTGCTTAATTCATTAATCGTTCGAAGGAATATCTTAATCGTTTCTAGTTAGGGTTTTACCGGAAACCTTCTTAATATTTATACTAACATTCTCAATCCTCCTTTATAAATCTTGAATATAAATTCCTTAAATCCTTTTAATAAATCTTTAAATCCTTCAGTGTCTAGGGAAAATCTCGGAGAAAATAAAAGTGCTATTTTTCTGAATCCGATGTCATTTACATACACTTATTTCGCCCCTGGATCATGATTACGAACTCAGAAATCCGTTCTGAATACTTGTATATAGCGTCGTCTAATAATATTCTCATTTACACCAAAAACACTATTCATTGCTTATTCTCTTTTTATTCCTTTTATTTATAAAAATGTCCTTGTTCTCTTTCGGGCGTTCCTTAACCCTTTCACGGAACCACTGGACTAATAACAGATATCGATTTGGATGACATGAGAATATTTCCACTACTTGGAATTTCTGTATCTTATCTTTCTAGGAGATAGATTATTCTAATCTAGGTTGTCAACCCGTTGCATTCTTCCTAACATATAAACCTTGGAATTTATATCCATTCAACACTCATTCATTAGAACTATTACTACCTTGGAGTCGGAATCATTGTTCCTTCTTTTCTCAACACCTAATAAAAAGTTTTAATTCTACCAAATATTTGGGTTCTTACAACTGGTTTTGCTGAGATTCAACAGACTCTTCTATCATTCTCTGCTATCCTTGGTGCTGCCAACTCAACTAAGGGGGAGAAAGTGGTAGATCAGAATAAGGGTGGAGAGAAAGTGGTAGATCAGAATGAAGCAACCCTGGTAGAGAAGGAGAAACAAGGTGGAACTACAGGCGAGGGGGAGCCAAGAAGTGAGAGGGAGCAAGTTATGGAAGAAGATGGAGATGGAAGTGAGGGGGGCAAGAGGAAGAAGAAAAAAACTTTGGTGAAGAACTAAAGGAAGCTGGAATTGGTGAGTTGATTGAAGGAGAAATAGATGGTGAGACAGTGTTGTTATCTAAAGAAGTATTGGAGAAATTAAAGAAGACTCAAAAGTCTGAGAGAACAGTACTACCACCACTGAAAATCAATGAGCCAAATCTTGAAGAAGTCGAAGCTCCATTCCAGAAGTTGCAGAAGGAATGAAGAGAAAAAGAAATTCAAAATGCTCTGGGTAAAGGCAAAGGAAAAGGTAAAATGCCCGAGTATGTGAACATATCTACTGGAACTACTTGGTCAGATGGAAGTGAATATGCCCTTGAAGATGCAGAATTGATGATGGTTGACCACATGGAGAGTACTTTGAACAACAAAGATGAAGATTTCAGTAAGTTGGTGGATGAATCAATTACTGAAGCAGGGGGAGCTTTTACAAAATTGGCATCAACACTGAAAAGCAAAGTAATAAGTATCTCTGTGAGAATCAACTTGGAAAGAAGGTGGGCTATTCAAGTTTATTTGAAGAACCGTTTGACCATATTCATCACAATGTAACTTTTACAAAGTCTGAGTGCTAGAGTACTCCAAGTCCTTGGAACCTTGGTAGTCAGAAATTCAACAACCTTCAATGATAGTCTGATAGCACAAATTAAAAGGATGGTTGAAGACAAACTCCCTGAGGTGATTCAAAATCCTTATGGTGTGTGTTTTAGAAGGATCACAAAGACAAGAGCAAGAAGGTTGGATTTCTTACCATTGGATAAGGCTTCAGGACTAAGCACTGAAACAATCATGACAGTGCTGAAGAAAATTCTCAAATCTAGTATCACCAGTGACAAGGTTAAAGCTGTCAAGGATATTCACAGGCTATTAGCAAAAAGAGAAGAGGAAATTAGCTTAATCATAAAGAAGCTGATCTCTGATGCTAATGCCAAGATAGGAGGAAGCTTCACCTATGATGATACTTTGGATGATGATGAGGATGACATTGGAGGAAGTGGTGGACCTGGAGAAATCAGGAATTCTAGAAGAGAAGCCTCTGAGAATGTTGAAACACAAACTCAGATGGATGCTACGTACCCAAGAAGAGCAAGAAACTCCCAGTATTGAAAAGAAAGATGTTGTCAATGATGAAGGGGAGTTAGAAATTCTAGAAGCCTTGGAGGCAAGTATCTTGAGACTTGTAGTTGAATGTTTTGATGCTAAAAAAGATACTGTCAACAAGGATACTGTCAAAATGGGTGGAGACACCCAAGTGAAAGATGCTGTCAAGAGCCAAACAAAAGAAGCTGTCAAAGATGTTGTCATGAAAGATGCTGTCAAGGGTCAACTTGAAGAAACTGTCAAAGTATGAAAGCTTGTTAAGAACTTCACGTCTAACAGAAGAAAGGCAAGAGCACGAGCCTATCGTACAACCAAGATAAAAGGGAAGACAGTTGCAGTAGCAAGGAAAAAGAAGCATGGAGCAGTTTTGACAGAGAAGCCCATTGACAAGAGAAAAGTAAATAGTTTTGAACTGTTGAAAAACTCAATAGATGGGAGCATTACATCTGTCTCAGTGGAACTGGACCCAGTCAATAATAACGTACGCAAGTATGATCTCAAGGACTGTTGAACTACATTCATAATTGTAAAACCAGATTTCACTATGGAGATAGTTTCACATGTGGTAGACATTCGTGATCTTTCATGCAAAACTGTAAAGGTAAGGAGAAGAATTGATTTCTTCGTTCTGGAAAGGATGATCACTCTCATGGAAACAGACTAAGATGTTTCCAGCAGTATCTTAGAGCATGTCAAAGAATACTATGCTAAAAGATATGCTGAATTTTATGAAAATTATGGTGATTGGAGAGCACATGATGATGCAGATCTGGAAGTTAGTTCTGATGGGGAACCGATGCTTGATGTGAGCCTTACAAAAGCACATCGTCCTTTTACAAAGGCTGGCATGGCTGAATATGAAGCAGAACAATCTTTTCAGGCTGCTAGAGCTAAATCATCCCAACCTACCAAACCTACCAAACCTGCCAAACAAAGTACTGAAGACCTAGAAGCTCTACTGAAGGAAAGCCACAAGAAAATCAACAAGCTACTCAGTAAGGAAGCAGGTTATCAGCCTTGTGTACTGGATGATCCTCTGAGGATCAAAGATGATAAGCAAGAAATCTATGTTGATAGTTTTCACAAAGTGAGGACCAGTATACTGAAGGATCTCTACTGGAAAGTTGTTGGATCAGTTCATACGCTTGAAATTCTAGTTGCTTGGGAACTATAGCTTATATTTGATCAAAGGAGAGATGAAGATCCAAATCTAGACAGAAAGAGAAGAGATTCTCTGAATGCTTTTCCTGGAAGGAGATTCAAGATCATCCAAGGAATTCTGAAGTTCAGAACATACACTTTTGATTTTGAAACTTGGTTTGATCTAAAAGATGCTAAAGTATTTCCTTTTCGAGTGATTCAAGGGTACATTGAAGACATTGAAGATGATTCTAGATCACCAGAAGAAAAAGCCCATTGAAAGTATACTTTTTTGATCTATAGCAAAAAAGAAAAAAGAAAAAAAGAACTTGTTGTTGAAGAAGACGTGGCAGGAATGTATAGTATCTCGAAAACCTCAATTGCACTTAGTAGAGGGTAGAAACTTTTACTTTTCAATGTGATGTTCATGTTATTGATTCCATATACTGTGAAAGATAACTCACTGACTTCCCCACTCTTCACTTTATAGTTTGACTGTAAAAGACCTCCGTCAATTAACACATCGAATGTAGGGGACACGGGAAGAATGCCAGCAAAATAGAGAATTACACTATAATCTCCTAGTATGCTACTAAGAGGAAGATTATATGTCAAGTTATCTCTTCTTGTCAAGACTCTTGCAGTTTGAAGAACAGACAATGGAAGACTCTGATTGTTACTTGATAAGTTGAAGGTCACATTTTCACAATAAAAAAGTGTAAGCTATGCATATATCCAAACTTTCCAGCTTCCTAGTGGGTTGTGGGTATGCATGTTTCGGTTTGGTTCATATTTGATGTTACTAGACTAACTGTTTGGTGACTATTTTGCAACATCACAGTTATGGATTGACTAGGTGTAAGATGTGATCAAGAGCTTCAGCTACACTTGTCGTTGCTTTTCGGAAATCCAACAAGCTAGCTGATTGTGTTTGGGAAGACCTGCAATTTTTTTTCTTGTGTTGTTTCTGATTAATTTGTGAAATTTACCACCATTACATGTCTAAGAGTGTTGAATAATAAATATAGCAATGACATCAATTAAGCTAATAGTGATGTAGGAAGACTTCGATTCAATCTAGTTTCTTTTCACCTCCTTAAATGGGCATGTCTTAAATTTCTTCAATGGACATTGAAGACATTGAAGACATTGAAGACATTGAAGGAATTCTGAAGTTCAGAACATACACGTTTTGATTGTAAATTTGTTGTTATTGTCCATAAAAACAAATTGGGGGAGATTGTTGGGATTTATGGGTGATAGCATAGAGACAACTTAACTATATTTCCCTGTACTTAGTTTTTACTAAGTTGAACATTCTTTCACAGCCACAGTATGTCTTTGTAATCGAATAATTAATGTCATGTAATAATTGTATGATTTGGGAGAAGTTCATACATTTGTTCAAGCCTTAAGGAATACATCCAGAAGACAGCAAGAATAAAAGTTACTGTCATGTTCTTGACAGTAAGGTTACAAGAAGAAAAATGTTGCAAAGTCATGACAAAGCTACATCTGACAGCAACATTGGCTGAAGCATGGGACAGTAACATTCTCACACTTGACAACAAGTCTGGAGTTCCGACAGCAACATTGGCGAGAGCTCGTACTGTCAACTACTGAATATTCCTTTGACAGCAGACTTGGCGATTAAGGTTACTGTCACATTGAATTATATGATTTGGGTATTTTTCTGAGTCAAAGCCCGTGACAGGTTACATGTTCAAGAAACAGATTTGCTGCAACACTCTATCGTTTGTAGCAGACCTGTACAGACTACGATAGAAGCTTAAGAGATTCACAAGGCAAGGCTGGTCAATTCGAGGTGTATGTAATATCCACATCTACTAGAATTGTATTAGCTAGAAATAGAAAGAATCTAGGTTGCTTTACTTGTAAGGTTTATCCTGTCTGTATAGGAATTTAGGAAAGTCACATGGGTGTGCAAATTATAATGAGCTGCCACTTGAAAACGACAGCAGCTCAACACCCCATGCGATAGAGACAACAGAGTATCTTAGTCTACTTAGATACACATCTCAGATTCTTTTCTATGCACATGTACGCACACGAAGCAATCTTGTAATCTCAAGAGACAACGAAGCTGGAGAACATTTTCTCTAGGTTGTAGCAAGACTTCACACAAGATAAATAAAACATTTATTTTGTGAAAAATCTTTTTTCACTTATTGCTTGCATACATCTACTGATAACATATAATCTTTATCATCGTTGTTGTTTTAAAGATTGAATTTTATCAGTATTGCATTCAACCCCCCCCCCCTTCTTCAATACTCCGGGACCAATAGTATATTATACGTATGTATGGATAATAGAAGAAAATGGAAGAGTGTGTGCCTGTGCTTGTGAGAGTGGGAGAGGAAGAGAGAAAGACGAAGAGAGCTACCTGAGAAAGAGTGACAGAGTGTGTGCTTGTGAGCTGTATTGTATTGTGATGTCTGAAAATTTTGGATTAAGCGGAATTTTTGCCGCTCATCGGTGAAAAAAAACTTTCTCCAATTTACTACACTTGTGCAAAAAAAACTTTAAAAAAAATCATTTATTTCATAATTATAAAAAATTAATTATTCATCTCAAAAATTTGTTTTAATTTTTTTAGTGAATTATTTACCGCTCACCAATTTCTTCCAAATTTTCATATTTTTGTCTCTTTAAGGAAAAAATAATTTAATTTTTCATTCTTTTATTTATTTGGAAAAACAATTTAATTTTTAATTAAGCATTCAATTCATTTTACATAATCTGAAATAATATATTCAAATATTTTTAATCATATATGATAATATTTTTATTTTTAATGATATATTAAAATTTATTTAGAAAAAAAACATTTTAAAAATTTTGTTCGATAATATTTAATGAACATAAAAATTAAATTATTCACCTTAAAACGTTTTAACATTTTTAATGAAATATTCACTTCTACGGGCATATTCTTGATTTTTATAAAAACTTCTTGATTGTATATTTATCTAAATAAATAAATTTTCATGTGAAAAAAGGTTAAATTTTTATTTTTTGTAGAAAATGTAAAATTTTGTTCATTACAAAATTATGGCAACACAATTGCATACCTACGGCAACATGCAAACACTTTTAATCAACATGAAAATGATAATGTTGTAATAGCCAAAAACATGCACGGCAAAGGCAACATATCCAAAGGCAACATAGGCTCTAAATGTGGTCGTAGGCCTTTTTTGGTGTAGTGTGCAATTCAAAGCCCAGTTGGGAGCTCAAAGAAAGCAGAAGGATTTATTCCATCTGGAAAGAAGATGTCAGGTGTAGAGGAGTTTATTAAGTCTGTACATATCTTCTAAGTCGACAAGTTCATATGAGGTAATTGAAAAGCTATGTTCAGAATTATCATTGACAGGTACAAACATTGTGCTTGAAGGTCAAAAATCTGATTCTGCCAAACCATTTCAAGAAAGTGGTTCCTTTGGCCTGGCTCCTGCTCATCAATCGTGCCTCCCAACTAGTTCCCCCAAAATCGAAGCTGCAATCTGTAATCCAGTTGGGGGCTCGAAGGAAGAAGGAACGATTCTGGCTGGGGAGACTAGGTATTAGAAGAAATAGTGAATTGGGGTGAAAAAATAGTGTATATATACCTGCATTAGGTTTTATAAGACATTCCCGCGTTACAGAGCCCGCGCAAAGAAGGAGATGCAAAAATACTATTTTACCCCTGATTAAGTAACGGAGTTAGGGCCAAATAGACGGTAGCACACGAAGTGTAAGTAAATTAAAAATTCAGAATTGGAAATGCTCAATTTTAAAGTATAGTATTGCAAGTGGTGTCACGGCCTAAGTGCAGGTACACAAAGTGCACTTTACTCAATTTCAATTTTCAGAAATTATTTATAAAAACAATTAAGGCCTGAGATTACCTCCGACTTTTGAATGCATGGCCAAGATTGTCTAGCGCCTTTTCGATGTTTTCTCTCTTGACCGGCCTTGAATGACCTCGGAAACGCACACGCTGACCACACACACGCATCACACACAGCTCACATTTCAATTTATTTGAATTTTACATGATTTTCTTTTATTTAAAAACTATTTTCGAAAAATCATATAAAATGCTAAATAAATCAGAAAAATTCCCTAAAGATATCTGAGCCACCAGAAAAGTTGTTATTTTATTTTAAAATAATAAAATGCACAAAGTTCCAATTTTTCGAAAATAATTATATTTTAAGGTAATTAAAATAATTTGGAACTTGTTGAAATTAATTTGCAAAAATTAAACCAACCATATACTACTTTTTGGCGTTAATTATTTGCAGCTCACAACATTGTCGAAGAAATTTGAACGTTCAAGTCCCGCTTGAAAATCCGCTTAAACAATGCTCTAAGTTGCAAGATAATTTAAAATAAAGTAATATATATTTCAAATAAAATTTGACAAATTAATTTGGGCACTCCATCATTCCTACATCAAATCACAATTTAGAGAATCTTTCGGAGCTTAGTGGTTTCGTGAAAATATCCGTGATATTATTCTCAGTATCGATATGAACCAATTTAATATCACCTTTATTAACATGATCACGAAGAAAATGATGTCTAATCCGAATCAGAAAAATACACTAAATCGAACGGATGTCCTTTAGGATACCAAAGACCTAAATCTGTAGTACCTTTAAGACATCTAAATATGCGCTTAACCATAGATAAATGAGATTCTTTCGGATATGCTTTAAAACGAGCACATTTACCAACACTAAATTGTATATCCAGTCTACTAGCCGTGATGTATAGTACACTTCCTATCATCCCTCGATATTTCTTAATATCTACGGAAACACCTGTTTCATCTATAGACAACTTATCGAAGATTGACATAAGAGTACTTATAGGCTTTGCATTTTCCATCTCAAATTTCTTAAGCATTTCTTTGCAATATTTCGATTGTGAAATATGAATGTCATCTCAAGTTCGTTTAATTTGTAAACCTAAGAAGAAATTTAATTCTCCCATCATGCTCATTTCGAATTCCTTACTCATTTTATCCGAGAATTCGTTAGATAGTGATTCTTTGGTTGCACCAAAAATAATATCATCTACGTAAATTTGAACGAGCGAGATATTATCGCCTTCATACTTTGTAAATAGCGTAGTATCCGCAATGTAACGCCCCGACTTTCCAATACTGAAAATATACTTTTTATAATAAAATAGACTTTGATACAGGGGAATTTTAGAAAATTTCGGCATGAAGTATTCGTAAATCGGACTATCCACCTGTAATTCAACCCAACCAAATTCCAATTTAACAAATACAATTAAAACTTAATACACCAACGATTCCTCACCGAGGATCGATTCCAGGTTATGGTATGAAACAAGATCTACACTATACAAATTATTACAACTTCTATCTCTGATCCAAATACAAATATCTATATCGCTTAATCAATAGCGCAATCCAAATAGTGTATGCCCGTACTGGCTCTATAACTAACCTTTGAAAAATGCACCATCGCTCTCATTTGAATTATAACGCGCAAGTATCCAACTCCTTAACCCTAACTGAAAGGGAAGGTAAAGCAAAGCAAGAGTGAGCCAAAGAATGCTCAGCAAGTTAATAATATAGTGAAACGATAATATCTCGATAATTCATTGATGAACAATATCAATGATAAATTTACTCAAGGAAGTAATTCAATTTCCATCACAGGATTAAACTTTCCATTTACTACAAACCATCACTGCCTCAGATAAAACTTTAAGAAAAAGAATATCAAGAAATCCCCCATTCATTCTTACTCCACTTTCAACGTACAATGTTACTCGCGAAGGGAATGACTGAGGAACTTCAATCCATCCTTACTCTCATTGTTTTACTGAGTTTCCAATTTTAATCAAGATAGAAACAACTAACTCTACTATCCACAATTTCGAAACTAATGACCATTTTCCTTGAAACATATATTAAGGGACAGAGAAGCAGTTGATATCAAGAATCATAACAATGAAGCAATAAGATTAGATTAAACATGGTAGGGTTTAGCAAGACAGAATCGTATATCAACAAGGAAACATAAATCAATTAAATAACGGAGCAATTATTAAGATTCTAGAAATTGAACAGCAATTATAAAGAAATTAGAGAATACAGAGAATTCGAAGTTCAATAGAATATTTAAGTTACTGCATGATTATAACCACTCATTTCAAAGATTATCAATTTATGAAATTCCGTTGCAAAGTTTGAACTAACATGAAAGATTCGAATAGTTTAAAACGATGATTTAAGAAATTCTCAATTATTTAAGGTCTCACTCTTATCAGCTAAGCACTCATAGGCGGCATGACAATAATGAGATTAAATAATTAAGAAGATCTCAATTCATTCTGGGCTTTAACCGTCACTGAGCAACACCTGCCTCAACAACAGTATGAACCTCGAATTAGTTTACATAAATTTGAAAGAAAAACTTTCTTTAAAGAATATTAATAAAGATGAGGAATATTGCTATAAAATAATTTTAGAAGTATCAACACCTGAACAATAGGTGAGGAAAATAAACAATAATAGAATAATTAGAGAATGTATGATTATAAATTAACAGAAGAAGAATGTCACTGGAAGTACAAATAAAGAGTCTAGGCACTAGCAAAATGATTTGAAAGAAACATCGTATAATTAACAGAACAGGTTCAAATTATTCAGAATAAATATGAAGAATATAATTGCTTGCAAGAAAGATTTCGAAAGAACAAATAAATAATTCCAAAATGTTCCAGTCACTTGAACAATAAGTGAGGGACAGTAAACTTGCCTCAATACACGAAGTTTCCAATTCCAATACGTCGATTCGTTACTTAGATTTACATCAGTTTCTATTTCTTTACACGTTCACCTCTACTCGGTTGTACATCCATCTTTCTTCCATAACTTGTCATCCTCTACATGACACACTCGTCCACTCCGATAATCTTTCTATTCCTCAGTATTCCATCTACATGTGCATTGGCTCTTACTAGCCTCATGTTAGTACCTATATAAAGGTAAAGTAATACTTCAGTACACTTATAATTTTAACCGTCTAAATCTATTCTACCCAAACGCATCCTAATACACTTTACACTTAACACATATAGCCCCTAGTTATCATATTCTCAAAATAGTAATGTATAACCACAAAATCATATAAGCACTTAGCACATAATATCAATTTACACTTATATCTCATAACACACATATAACATTTGCACCCCTGAAATCTTTGTCAAAATACTATAATAATTTAATAAATAAATAAATAAAATTAGATGGCATCTCCTATAAAATATCACACTACCTGTCTTGGTACAACGACCCAAAAACCATCAAACAATCCACCATCAGATTCCAATTCCAACTTATACTTACAATTCACAATTTACAATTCAGTACTCCACTGTAACTCAAAATACAGCACAGGTTATCGAAGGAACCAACACTTAATCCTCAACACATAAACATCAATTTACTTATACATATCAACTTCATTATTTGCTAAACATGTACTTACGTGCATAGCCTTCAACGTTACAATAATTACATATCTATATCGCATAATTCGAACCAACTAGTTTACGAACATTGCACTCTTCCAACACGCACTACTATTTCAAACCTTAACACTAGTAACTCTATGTATACTAACAGTATTTACCTGTAAAATCAATCATCAATAAAATCCAATGTATATATATATATATAAATATAGAATCCCATCTTTAACATACAACCTCAAGACTCGAATATCTTTTTATAAGTTACTACTCACAACTCTATTTCTATTTATATAATAATTCGAATAAAACAACGAGCTAACTAACTTAACCATAACCAACAACAATTACAATACCAAGAAGGAGTTAATGAAAACTTTCATACAAACGAATTTAAATTTGAAGTGTACAAAGACACGCCTACAATTACACAAAGGCAAACATTTCCATGATATTATCACCCAGCAAGCAAAATTTGACAATGTTAAATCATAATCTGTGACCACCCAATCTACAGGACACATCGTACCATACGCAGAAACGCACACCCACTCGGACACAGGGCATACACACACAATTACATGTTCAAAGACCCTACACAAACTCATACCTGATCATCAACACCTACACACAAACCCTTCGGCACCTGCACACTCCTTCACCCTTGTTTCCTCTTATCTCCTCCATATTCTCTTCTTTTACTCTTCTCCATTCTCACCCCTCCCTTCTTCGAACAACCCAGTACCAAGAACACACACATACATGATTACACGCAGTTCACACACAGTTGACACATACCCACAAGCTCGATTGTTCCACACACACACACGACAACGACAACAAGAATAGGGGAGAGGGAGACACGGCTTAATCACGCAAAATATTCATACACAGAACACATAGTCACACATCTAGCCGCGCATAAACCCCAGCAACAAACACACGATTTGATTACACACACAGCAGTTCATACTCGCACACACACTTACCCACACAACAATATATACACAGAGATACCATCGCTGCTGCACAACCACAACAACGCCCACCCACACATGGGTCAAACAGAAAGGAAAGAGAGAAATTAATTAAGAGAGAAAGATTGTGAGAGAGATTGTGAGACCAGAGAAATTGAGCGAATTAGAGAGACACGGGAGAGACCAGAGAAGCTTCGAGAGAGAACTAGAGAAAAGGGGAAGGAGAGATGTGATCTTTTTATTAAGAAAAGCAAGGACACAAAAAAAATGTAAATTTCCACAATGCTAAAATCATTTTAAGAATCAATTTAATTACTATAAAAAATTGAAATTAAATAGAAAAGTGGTAAAAATTAAATTTTATACTTTTAAAATGAAGAGTATGAAATTACAATCACCCACATATTTTTAAAATATTTTTAGGATCGAAAATGAATTAAATATGAATTTTAGAACATAAGATCCTTTTAAACGCATTAAAACTTTTAAAATACTTAAACACCCAAAATAATTCTCCGAATAATTTTAAAAACCAAATAAATATACGAAGATAATATTACAAAATATTTCATAATTTTTAATAACTCCAATGATTTTATGAAATTTTCAGAAGGTTAATAATAATGCATGATTTAAATATATTTTAATCATCAAAAATACAAACAACATTACACGGACTCATATTTCACATATACATCATCTTATAAGCATGTAAACATGATGTCACATATATTCAATCCTAAGAAAAAAAAATCACCTCATATAATCCACATTTAATATTAAATAAATATTTATAAATTACGAAATTTCTAGGACGTTATATCCTTCCCCCCTTAATAGGATTCTGTCCTCAGAATCGACCGTAAGAAAACATACAACGGTATTCTCAAACATTTCTCTTTCAATTTCCAAGTCATTCTTTCATTCTAAAATTCCTTTATATCAATTCATATCTCGCTAGGCTCGTCTTGTAAGCCCGTAATTTCCAACATATACTTAAACCTTTGGTTTACATGTCTTATTAATTCTAGATACTTATCACTCATACGTAACGATCCTTTTCTACCGAAAATTGGATATGATCTATTCGTATAGTAGATTATGCCCTGTACACAACGCCTCGAGTACTAACCCAATCATCCATAAACAATTCATTCATATACAATACTAAAACAAAACCCGCCTTGAATCGCAGCAAACATATAAACGAAGAAATCTGCCTTGACTCGCAATTAAGGCAATTGATGCCACCTCCACGCTCCTACTCATAATTCAGATTCATTCTTTCCTCGTTCATCCAGTTGCACTGACACTAGGATGGTTTTTCAATCTCTTCCTTGACTCCTGAAAGCTTTCTCCACCTTTATCCTTTCGTTTCCTGATTTGTAGACTTATCCACTGCTGTAACTATCTTGGTAAAATCTTTGACAATCCTTCAAAAATTCCTAGTCGGTCCTTCAAAGTTTTCGATCTCTGCTGGCATCTTAGGCCTTTCCTGATTCATTACTGCTTCGTCGTCACGACCTTCACCTCGATCCTTTCGTCATATCCTGAAAATTTTAGTTCTTCCAATTGCAAAGCCCATACTTAGAAATCATACATATGCTCTTCTCATGTTCCTAAATTTCTTGAGATGTCATCCTACCTTGACTCCATGAAACTGATCACCTATCTAGTAGTAAATAATTAACTGACTTTATATCCCTGTCTGGGGAAATTCCTAGTAATTCATCCATACATACATCCGAAAAATTTAATACTGGAATATGCTCCACTCTAATTGTCTTCTTACTAGTATCTCCCACGTGTGTATGATAAACTTTAGAATCTTTTCTTAATAATCTCTTGGTCTGCGTGATCGTCAAAACTCCGTATTATCGAATCTTGTATGTGTGTTGTCAATCCATTGCGTAATCTAACTTGATATATTCAATCTCTGCTTTAACCTCAATTCTCAAACCTGATCATCCAATTCTCATTCGACGTAAATGTAGCTTGGACCACTCAAAATTTCATCGTCTCCGTCTTTACTGCTTTCAATCACTGATAACTTTAGGGATCATAAGGGTTTGTAAAGAAAGAAAACAATAAAATGGACAGGTGTTAACATGTATGAATATAAGTTGAGTTTTGTTTGATAGGAATTTTTTTGTAAAAGAAAATCGAGAGATCAATATGATCATTGAACTATTTTCAGGTTGCATTTGTCACTTAGGTCAACCGCCATAGTACAAAAAGGTGGCCAGCCTTCAGTACTTTCATGACAAACACAATCAGTGGCGTCCCACCAGACTTCTATCACATAGATAAGATGTCCCTGAATCCCCTACATACCTAGGGTTGTTCATCCCAGTTTGAATGACGAAGGTCAAGTATTCAGGAAAAATAGGAAAATTTCAAGAGTTTCAAAAGTTTATAATTATAATATTGAATTAAATAACCCCTGGAAAATAGAGGCGTCTCTGAAAGAATAGAAATGTGTGCAATCAAATCCGATATGCGAAGTTTAATCATCAATGAAGTAAAATCGATTATCACTAAGATCTAGTACCAACAAAACAAGAAAGAACTGGAAAAGAAGGTTGAATATCCTCAGACGATAAATCAAATGAAATCAGTGTCTTCTAGTAATCAACCACGCTTTTACTCCCAGCTCATGCCAGTAATCGCGTTTCGCATCTTGCTTACCATCTTTTCGTACTCTCTATAACGTTCACGAGGTGACTAAATTCATAAAAGAAATTTCTGGAAGATATATAAAGGTCTACAAGTAGGGTCCTCCAAGCTGGTAGCTCCGATCGTCTAATTAGTTTTGGCGGCTCCGAATTAATTACCTCGTCCAAAACCGAATCTTCGGATGAATAGAACTCCTGCTCGCGTGATATATCGGGATACCTAATAACGTTGCAACACTCGTCGTAGTAACCTAAGGCGAACCTTACCCTAAATCGTTCTATCTAACGTCTAACCTAAATACGTGCACCTCATCATCCTAACTTGTTTCAGTGACCATAACCTGTTGCTCTGATACCAACCTGTAACGCCCCGACTTTCCAATACTGAAAATATACTTTTTATAATAAAATAGACTTTGATACAGGGGAATTTTAGAAAATTTCGGCATGAAGTATTCGTAAATCGGACTATCCACCTGTAATTCAACCCAACCAAATTCCAATTTAACAAATACAATTAAAACTTAATACACCAACGATTCCTCACCGAGGATCGATTCCAGGTTATGGTATGAAACAAGATCTACACTATACAAATTATTACAACTTCTATCTCTGATCCAAATACAAATATCTATATCGCTTAATCAATAGCGCAATGCAAATAGTGTATGCCCGTACTGGCTCTATAACTAACCTTTGAAAAATGCACCATCGCTCTTATTTGAATTATAACGAGCAAGTATCCAACTCCTTAACCCTAACTGAAAGGGAAGGTAAAGCAAAGCAAGAGTGAGCCAAAGAATGCTCAGCAAGTTAATAATATAGTGAAACGATAATATCTCGATAATTCATTGATGAACAATATCAATGATAAATTTACTCAAGGAAGTAATTCAATTTCCATCATAGGATTAAACTTTCCATTTACTACAAACCATCACTGTCTCAGATAAAACTTTAAGAAAAAGAATATCAAGAAATCCCTCATTCATTCTTACTCTACTTTCAACGTACAATGTTACTCGCGAAGGGAATGACTAAGGAACTTCAATCCATCCTTACTCTCATTGTTTTACTGAGTTTCCAATTTTAATCAAGATAGAAACAACTAACTCTACTATCCACAATTTCGAAACTAATGACCATTTTCCTTGAAACATATATATATTATCAAAAACGTTCCTTTCTTTCATCACTTTTCACTAAAACATTCTTTTCTTTAAAACCCTTTCATCTTTGAAATATTCTTTTCACAAAACCCTTTTAAAAACATTTAGGTTGATTGGAGTTTTTCCCTTAACATCGGACAATACGGGTGATCAGCCACGTAAAGTCCCCATACCGGACACGAAGTCCCTCTGGACCTTGAAATTGGGTTCCCAATTAGGCAACACATTGGCCTTTAATGCTGGACTAGGACCACCCTAGCCTCTTATGCTAAATAAAAGTGTTGGACTAGGACCACCCTAGCCTCTTACGCTCTCCAATCTATAAACCTTTAAAAATTTCACTTTTAAAGTCCTTTATACTCACTGATAACAGATCAGCCCAGTATAAGGAATTTTAAAACATCTTTAATTAATTAAGCCATTTTAATGAACAACATTAAAAGAATAAGGGACAGAGAAGCAGTTGATATCAAGAATCATAACAATGAAGCAATAAGATTAGATTAAACATGGTAGGGTTTAGCAAGACAGAATCGTATATCAACAAGGAAACATAAATCAATTAAATAACGGAGCAATTATTAAGATTCTAGAAATTGAACAGCAATTATAAAGAAATTAGAGAATACAGAGAATTCGAAGTTCAATAGAATATTTAAGTTACTGCATAATTATAACCACTCATTTCAAAGATTATCAATTTATGAAATTCCGTTGCAAAGTTTGAACTAACATGAAAGATTCGAATAGTTTAAAACGATGATTTAAGAAATTCTCAATTATTTAAGGTCTCACTCTTATCAGCTAAGCACTCATAGGCGGCATGACAATAATGAGATTAAATAATTAAGAAGATCTCAATTCATTCTGGGCTTTAACCGTCACTGAGCAACACATGCCTCAACAACAGTATGAACCTCGAATTAGTTTACATAAATTTGAAAGAAAAACTTTCTTTAAAGAATATTAATAAAGATGAGGAATATTGCTATAAAATAATTTTAGAAGTATCAACACCTGAACAATAGGTGAGGAAAATAAACAATAATAGAGTAATTAGAGAATGTATGATTATAAATTAACAGAAGAAGAATGTCACTGGAAGTACAAATAAAGAGTCTAGGCACTAGCAAAATGATTTGAAAGAAACATCGTATAATTAACAGAACAGGTTCAAATTATTCAGAATAAATATGAAGAATATAATTGCTTGCAAGAAAGATTTCGAAAGAACAAATAAATAATTCCAAAATGTTCCACGTCACTTGAACAATAAGTGAGGGACAGTAAACTTGCCTCAATACACGAAGTTTCCAATTCCAATACGTCGATTCGTTACTCAGATTTACATCAGTTTCTATTTCTTTACACGTTCACCTCTACTCAGTTGTACATCCATCTTTCTTCCATAACTTGTCATCCTCTACATGACACACTCGTCCACTCCGATAATCTTTCTATTCCTCAGTATTCCATCTACATGTGCATTGGCTCTTACCAGCCTCATGTTAGTACCTATATAAAGGTAAAGTAATACTTCAGTACACTTATAATCTTAACCGTCTAAATCTATTCTACCCAAACGCATCCTAATACACTTTACACTTAACACATATAGCCCCTAGTTATCATATTCTCAAAATAGAAATGTATAACCACAAAATCATATAAACACTTAGCACGTAATATCAATTTACACTTATATCTCATAACACACATATAACATTTGCACCCCAAAAATACTATAATAATTTAATAAATAAATAAATAAAATTAGATGGCATCTCCTATAAAATATCACACTACCTGTCGTGGTACAACGACCCAAAAACCATCAAACAATCCACCATCAGATTCCAATTCCAACTTATACTTACAATTCACAATTTACAATTCAGTACTCCACTGTAACTCAAAATACAGCACAGGTTATCGAAGGAACCAACACTTAATCCTCAACACATACACATCAATTTACTTATACATATCAACTTCATTATTTGCTAAACATGTACTTACGTGCATAGCCTTCAACATTACAACAATTACATATCTATATCGCATAATTCGAACCAACTAGTTTACGAACATTGCACTCTTCCAACACGCACTACTATTTCAAACCTTAACACTAGTAACTCTATGTATACTAACAGTATTTACCTGTAAAATCAATCGTCAATAAAATCCAATGTATATATATATATATATATATATATATATATATATATATATATATAAATATAGAATCCCATCTTTAACATACAACCTCAAGACTCGAATATCTTTTTATAAGTTACTACTCACAACTCTATTTCTATTTATATAATAATTCGAATAAAACAACGAGCTAACTAACTTAACCATAACCAACAACAATTACAATACTAAGAAGGAGTTAACGAAAACTTTCATACAAACGAATTTAAATTTGAAGTGTACAAAGACACGCCTACACTTACACAAAGGCAAACATTTCCATGATATTATCACCCAGCAAGCAAAATTTGACAATGTTAAATCATAATCTGTGACCACCCAATCTGCAGGACACATCGTACCATACGCAGAAACGCACACCCACTCGGACACAGGGCGTACACACACAATTACATGTTCAAAGACCCTACACAAACTCATACCTGATCATCAACACCTACACACAAACCCCTCGGTACCTGTACACTCCTTCACCCTTGTTTCCTCTTATCTCCTCCATATTCTCTTCTCCATTCTCACCCCTCCCTTCTTCGAACAACCCAGTACCAAGAACACACACATACATGATTACACGCAGTTCACACACAGTTGACACACACCCACAAGCTCAATTGTTCCACACACACACACGACAACGACAACAAGAATAGGGGAGAGGGAGACACGGCTTAATCACGCACAATATTCATACACAGAACACATAGTCACACACCCAGCCACGCATAAACCCCAGCAACAAACACACGATTTGATTACACACACAGCAGTTCATACTCGCACACACACTTACCCACACAACGACATATACACAAAGATACCACCGCTGCTGCACAACCACAACAACACCCACCCACACATGGGTCAAACAGAAAGGAAAGAGAGAGATTAATTGAGAGAGAAAGAAAGATTGTGAGAGAGATTGTGAGACGAGAGAAATTGAGCGAATTAGAGAGACACAGGAGAGACCAGAGAAGCTTCGAGAGAGAACTAGAGAAAAGGGGAAGGAGGAGAGCTGTGATCTTTTTATTAAGAAAAGCAAGGACACAAAAAAAAATATGTAAATTTCCACAATGCTAAAATCATTTTAAGAATCAATTTAATTACTTTAAAAAATTGAAATTAAATAGAAAAGTGGTAAAAATTAAATTTTATATTTTTAAAATGAAGAGTATGAAATTACAATCACCCACATATTTTTAAAATATTTTTAGGATCGAAAATGAATTAAATATGAATTTTAGAACATAAGATCCTTTTAAACGCATTAAAACTTTTAAAATAATTTTAAAATACTTAAACACCCAAAATAATTCTCCGAATAATTTTAAAAACCAAATAAATATACGAAGATAATATTGCAAAAGATTTCATAATTTTTAATAACTCCAATGATTTTATGAAATTTTTAGAAGGTTAATAATGCATGATTTAAATATATTTTAATCATCAAAAATACAAACAACATTACACGGACTCATATTTCACATATACATCATCTTATAAGCATGTAAACATAATGTCACATATATTCAATCCTAAGAAAAAAAAATCACCTCATATAATCCACATTTAATATTAAATAAATATTTATAAATTATGAAATTTCTAGGACGTTATACGCAATTCCCATTTTAAAACCATTATCGGTTAGGAATTTACTTAACCGCTCATACCAAGCTCTCGGAGCTTGTTTTAATCCGTATAAGGCTTTGTAAAACTTGTATACATAATTAGGATGTTTGTGATCTTCGAATCGTGGTGGTTGTCTTACATAAACTTCTTCTTTCAAGACACCATTTAGGAAAGCCGATTTAACATCCATTTGATAGACTTTAAAACCTCGATAGCAAGCATAAGCCAAAAACATTCGAATTGACTCGATTCTAGCTACGGGAGCATAGGTTTAATCAAAATCTATACCTTCCATTTGAGTATAGCCTTGATCAACTAATCTTGCTTTATTTCTTACCACTTCTCCACCTTCGTCAAGTTTATTGCGAAATACCCACTTAGTTCCAATAATGGAAGTGTCGGGTGGTGGAGGCACGAGTTCCCAAACTTTATTTTGAGTAAATTGATTTAGCTCATCTTGCATGGCCTCAATCCAATCCTCGTCTAATAAAGCTTCTTTGGCCGATTTGGGCTCGATTTGTGATAAAAATGCTATATTACTCACAATGTTTTCAACTTGAGCTCGAGTTTGAACGCCTTTACTAAGTTCACCTAAGACATTGTCTATATGGTGATTCTTAATCAATGGAATCTCCGGAGGCAATCGAGTCTTAACTTCATTTATTTCAAGAGAATTAGTAGGAATTTTAGTTCCTAGATCCATGGTTCCCATTTGTCGAATTACATCTTCCACTCCGATTGTAGAACCATTTTTAGGATCATTTGAATCATCATCCTCATCTACTAAATCTTTAAACTTTGAGTGTGGTTTTGATTCATCAAATACAACATTCAATGATTCTTGCACAACTAAAGTTTCAAGATTAAACACCCGATAAGCTTTGCTAGTGTTTGAATATCCAAGAAATATACCCTCACAAGATTTCGGGTCAAACTTCGTTAAATAATCTCTTGAATTCAGAATGTAGCATTTACTACCAAAAACCTTGAAATAGCTTATCTTAGGAGTTTTACCAAAATAAAGCTCATATGGAGTCTTCATTTTGATAGGTCGTAATAGCACTCGATTAAGAACATAGCATGCCGTAGACATAGCCTCAACCCAAAAATACTTTGGTCTATGATATTCATTCAACATCGTATTTGCCATTTCTTGCAAGGTTCGATTCTTCCTTTCAACAACCCCGTTAGATTGAGATGTATAAGGAGCCGAAAAATTATGAGTGATACCACATTCTTCACAAAAGTTAACAAAATCCGAATTATCAAATTCTCGACCATGATCCGTCCTAATATAGACGATCGTGTTATTTTGTTGATTTTGTATTATTTTGCAAAGTGCAACAAACGATTCAAATGCATCGCTTTTTGCTTTAAGGAACACCGTCCACGTAAAGTGTGAGTAGTCATCAACTACCACAAGAGTGTATACACACCCTCCTAGGCTTTGTACGGGAACCGGTCCTATAAGATTCATATGTAGAAGCTCAAGTGGTCTAGTAGTAGACACTATGAATTTGGCTTTATGAGATAAACGAATTTGTTTGCCAATTTCACAAGCTTCACACATGTGATATTTTACGAAACTTAGTTTGGGTAATCCTCGAACATATTCTTTCGAACAAATATTCTTAATGAGTTTCATGTTTATATGACCTAATCTACGGTGCCATAACCATGGATCCTCATTCATGGATACCAAACAAATGTTCTCGTAATCATTTAAGTCACATGAATAAACATTTCTATAACGTGGACATTTAAGAATCAACTTCCATTCTTTGTCAAAAATAGCACAATGTGATGGAAGGAAAATAACTTTGCAACCATTATCTCATAGTTGACTTATTGAAAGCAAATTGTCCTTTAGTCCAGTGACTAATTGTACATCGGAAATTTTAAATCTATCATTACCAATATTGCCAATACCAACAATAATACCTTGACTGCTATCACTAAAGGTTACGCTACCGGCGGTTACCTTTTTAATGTAATTCAACAATGATTTATTACCCATCATATGCCGTGAACAACCACTATCAAGATACCACACATTTTTCTTAGCAATAAGGCAAACCTACAAAAACGATTAATAAAATCGATTGGTACCCTTTTTACTTAAGGGTCCTGGGGTTAGCACATTATAAGTTACACGAGTACTTTTCATAAATAAATTTAGGCATAGGATAATCATTCACATAGACGATATCATTTCTAGATGCTTGATTCCTATTAGATATATGATTAGGATTTCTCCTTGGCATATATTTAAGATTATCACGAAAAACACGACCATTACTACGGGGAAATATAGTAATAGTAGAATCTCTAGAATGATTATTGGCATGATAATTCACATGATTATTTCTAACATAAGCATTTTGATGTCTAGGATTTGCATGATAACTCATATCAGCATGTTGACTCGATCGAACATTATAATGGCTTACATTTCTAGGCATGTTAACCTTTTGACTCCGAATATAAGCATTATTATTCGAACTTTGAGCAACAACATTTCTCCTAGGAACATTCGGTTGTCTAGCATTGTTAGTACTAGAACTTGCAACATATTTAGAGTTCCTTGGTTGAAATTTAATAGGCTCTTGGCGATAAGAATGTTTTGGTTGCTTTTGAGCATTCTTAACCGAAACATTTTGAGCAATTTTCTTTCCTTCCTTTTTATTCGGTTTAGCTCCTTTAGGTAGCCACTTATAGTTCCCCTTAAATACACCTTCTCTTGCATAGCAATAGAGACTAGTATGTCCATTTTTGTTACAAAATGTACACACTTTAATAGGTTTTTTAGGAGTAGTAGTTCGAGTGGGAGTAGGAATATGTGCAACTCTTGTAGGAGGATTATTAGCATCATATCCTAAACCTTCTTTATTAGAAGCTATCTTGGAGTTATAAACCATATTTTGCAACATGGTATTGCTCTTTGTAAATTGCTTCACAATAGTATCAAGATTACACATTTCTTGCATCAAGACATTTATCTTGTTGGTTAGCACATTCTCATGATCTATTACTTGAGCCATGAGTTTAGAATTCTCATTTTTGAGCCTTTGACTTTCCAAAATGCTTGTTTTCATTTCCGAACCCAAATATTCTTTTTCAACAACATCAACATCGAATTGCTCTTTTAACTTAGCTAATTCGGCATTCTTTTCGGCTAAGGTTATTTAGTAGTCAAGATCCAAATCATTTATGGCTTGTCTAACCTCTTCTACTTTGTCAGTCATTAAAGATTGTTCAGGTTCTTTAATCCGATTGTCTCGTGTAGCAATTTCACTTGCTAATGCTTCATTTCGAATTTTTAAATTCAAAATCTCAACATGAAGCTCACGATTCTTATCGTTAACTTGAATCTTATCTTTTTCAATTTCTTCGGCTTGAATAATAAGAGAAATGTTCTCTATTTCGAGATTTTGGATATTTTCATTCTTTTCATTTATCTCAATTTTCAAGCGATCATTTTGTGAAGAAATGAAATCGGAATATTCTTTGTCATTGACATGAATATCCTTTAAACGAGAGACTTCCTTTTGAAGCTCAACATTTGACTCACGAATTTTATTCCTTTCGGAACTTATTGTGGCAAATTTGCAATTTACATCATCAAGACTCGATTTTAACGAGTTGATCAAAACAATTAGTTCGGATGAATCCAAACTAGAATAATCCATACTTGACACACAATCATTTATTTTATCACTACTACATGATGCAACATTTAAGTTCGAAGAGGGGTTTAGAGATACCTCTTGATTAGTAGTGGAGATTTCCATTGGTGAAGATTCATCGGAGAGAGCCATCAAGCAAAGGTTGACAATTTCCTCGGTAGGTTCCGTAGCTTCCTCGTCTTCGCTTAAATCCCATCTGCTCTCCATAACAAGACCCCGACCTTTTGGCAACTTCGGACACTCACGTTTAAAGTGACCGGGTTGTTTGCATTCGAAACAAACATCTTCCGTTTCCTCAACCATGGGCTCTTTCGGTTTAGGTGCCGAATAATTTTTGGAATAATTCGGATTATATGAATTATTATTTTGTTGTGCACCTTGACCTTTAGCATAATTCGTATTAGGGGAATTATTATTCGAATTAGAAGCACCTTGGTTTTGAGTATAACTCGTGGTCGAAAAATTATTCTTATAAGGTGGCCTTCCTTTTGAGTTGAATACTCGATTTTGATTGTTTGATTTAAGGAAGCCTTTTCCGTACCTTTGAGAGTTGTCTTGATAACAATGCAATTTCATGCTCGACGAGATTTTCCAACTCTTCGTTTAACTCATCGTCGTTTTCTTCTTCATCGATTAATATAGCTTTCAAGGCCAGATATTTACGTTTGTCATCCGTTTTAGGGACAACCTTATCCATAATATTGTCTTCCTCGTAAGCACGAAGGTTCCCGATCCCGAACAAACTATCGATGGAGTAGTCGTTAAGACTATGCATTTCTTTTATCGTGGTAACTTTGACTTTCCAACTTGGAGGCAAGGCTTTTAAAATCCTTCGATTTTTCTCGTTAGTCTTATAGACCTTACCAAGTTGAGAAAGCTCATCGATGATACGAGTAAATATCGTTTCCATATCGATGATAGTTTCACCTTCGAGGAGTTTAAAATTCTCGTAATCATGAATTAAGGTATCCATTCGAGATTCCTTAATATCTTTTGTACCCTCGTAAGTGATAACTAATTTGTTCCACATTTCTTGTGCCGACTTGCAATTATTAACACGTTTATATTCTTTTTCCGCAAGTGCACTAGTTAGAACCATTTCCTCTTTCGCGACTATATTCATCCTTATTTCTTCCTCGGGAGTATATTCGCTAACTTTCTTCTCGACGGATATTTCACCTTCGGTTTTAGTAGGAATAACTACACCGTCTTCGATAGCCATCCAAACTTTCACACCTTGGGATCTAGCATAAATTCTAAATCTTGTTTTCCAAGTTGTAAAATTTGTGCCATCGAATAGCGGAGGTCTAGAACTCGAAAGACCTTCACCACATCCGATTGTATTTAAATACGCCATAAATAAGATCTACTTTTGGTTACGTTTTTGAACTTCACAACCGTTCAAACAACGAGATTAAAAGTAACTGCTGATACCAATTGATAGGTCCCAAATGAGGGTGAAATAAGCTAGAGGGGGGGGGGTTGAATAACTTATTACCTATAAAAAATTAGAGCTTGGCATTTTAAAAATTCTTTCTCCTTTTAAAATTAATTACTTATAAAATAAGCAATATAAAATGCGGAAAGTGAAAGAGAGAAAGATAAAGAGTATGACACGATCGATTTATCCTGGTTCGCGATGTCGGAATCCCCTAACGGATTCGAACACCCCTACTTCAGTCCCCGAGCTCCTCCCGAACTTGAGATTTCTTCCACTATAAGTAAAATACTCCTTATAGTAAGCGGAGAAGCCTTTACAACCACTATGTATTTATCTTAGAGCCTAACTACCCATTACCTCTTTAAAATACTATAGATACCCCTTGCAAGATTATCTTGGAGCATAACTTCCCGTTACCTCCTCAAATGCTATGCAAGAAAACCCCTTACGAGTTTATCTTGGAGGGTATTTCCCCGTCACCTCCTCACAACTACGTAAGAAAACCCTTTGCATAGACTTCGTATCTACACCCTTTAACGATCTTGGATCTTAGGTCTTAGATCTTGGGTCTTTCCTCCTTCTCACAGTGGAAAGACACCAAACTCCCCGTCGGCGTGTCGAAGACATGGGTCTTAGAGCGAGAATCACCTCACTTCACTCCACCTCACCTCAAAGGATATAATACAAGTCCTACGACTTAAATCCCTTTTAATTTGACAATTAAAATTGTGTTTTACAACACAAAAGGTGAGTTAGAGCAAGTTGTAGAATATTTTGTAAAATATTAAACAAGCAACTAAACTCAAAGAATACAAGTGTTTAGCACTTGTAAATGGCTTTAATATAGCCTAGGCCGAGATAGGGCCGAATATAGATATATATAGCTCGTCGAAGCGAGGGACGATATTACGCGTTAAATTAAACACACAAGCACATAAACACAACTCACACGTACGAAAATGTAACTCTCTTATCTATAGGATAAAACGAGGGCCGCTATTATGCGTTAAACTAGTGCGGGACAAGGGACTTATCACACAACTAATGCAAGACAATAAATTAAACGTGGATGCAACAATATATACTATGCAATGAAACCTTCGGCCGAATAAAAACAAGTAAGGACCGAATGGTATTTGAACTTAGTTTCGGTTAAGAAACAAGTTCAAGTAGTATTGGTTAAGTCCTTAAAGAAATAAGCACAATTAAGATTCAAGGGACTTGAATAACCAACACTAAAAGAAGCTCTCTTTTGATATAAGATGTACTAAGTTTAACCACTTATTTTATGCAAATTAAGCACTAATCAAAAGACACTTCTTTGCCTTATAACCAAGTATAAATCAAATGGTTATTAAGGTCTTCAAGAGGGCTTAACAAGTTTTTAAAATGACCTCCTCTTGGTAGCTTACAAGTTGTCTACACACACTACACAAATTAATTCAAGAACAAGTGTGTAAGGTGACAAATGTAAGACTACTTAAGCACAAGTATATATTCAAAGGATTCAAGCACTTAGTATACCGAATATATAGCTTGCACAACCAAACTCTTGACCTTACAAAGGCTCAAGCTCCTCTTTAAATTAAGAGAGAACTACAAGAGATACGAGCTAGTTTCAAGCCTAAAACCACTACCAAGGTGAGCCGAAATGAGCACCAAAGAAGATATAATCAAGATGAGTAAAATGGTGGTTCAAATTCTCAAGCAAGAACACTTACAAGGCTGTTTAAAAACGTGTGAAAGGTAGCCTTGAAGAGTGTTTGCCGAGTGTGCCAAGATGAGCAAAAACAAGAGCCAAAACACCACTTAAACTAGGTCAAATGAGCACCAAAGAAAGATATATTCAAGGAGGCGATCAATTGGTGGCTTAAATACACAATATGAAGCACAAGGGGACTGTCTTAAACGTGCAAGAAGGCTGCCCAAAAAGGAATGGCCGAGTGGTGTGTTTAAAATGCAAGAAATGGAGCAAAAACAAAGCTTAAAAGAAGTTAAAAGATGAAGGAGCAAATCTTTGTTATCCAAATCTTTTTGAAGGCTCTTGGCTACTTGAACATGCTGTATTTCTAGAGAGAAAATAGTGTGTTTGTGTACTGCAAAGTTCAACCCAAACCCGTAATTAGAAAATATCTAGGAAGCTTTTTTTTGCTCGGTTTAACCGAGAAACCCGAAACGATGCGATAAACCCATAAATACAAAATAAATCGAAACATCACTTAGAAATTATGAAACTTGGGGAATCCCTTAGAAAATTTCCTAGAGGATTATGGTCAAAATTTCACCTTGAAATTCGTTGACCATCTATGACTTTTAAGCGAACGAAAAATCAATTACGTATCTATTTTAGGAGTCCCGAAAAAAGTCATGCAAAAATCATGAAATTAATCTTAAAATTCTTTTTAATTATTCTAGTGACATATACAAAGTTTCAAGTCAAAATAACATGTGGAGGTATTTTATTCAAAAATATTTTGATTAAATGTCCTTACGCGACGGAATGAAATACATTAGCCGTTTACCATAGCTTGTCGATACTTTGGCTAACGTTTTGACTTGAAATATATTCAAATATAATATTCCTCAAATAATAATGACTATAAAGTCCTCGGAATATTTAATTTGAATATTTTAGAATTTTATCTAATTTAAGTGAAAACTGTTAAGGGTTCCAGGATAAAATCTATTTTTATTCTTTGGGCAAGTCTTTGAGCAAGGCAATTTGAAAATATTTCTTTGAAAAATATATCGAGTATTTTTTAGAATAAAACATTTGAAATGAACACTGTTTTGAATAAAACATTTTTTGTCCGGAAAGTAAGTGTTCGGGGAGATTTCGATATTTGTACCTTATAGACTTTGCCTTTAAATATATCACAAATAACTTAAACTAGGAAATATCATTTTATTGACATTCCTTATCCAACTTAGTGATTGGTACGAGAAAACGTTTTTTCAGTTTGACTCGTCACTTGTTTATGTCACATTGAATAAACCTCAGGGAGGATTTACTATGTTATCTAGTAAATTCCTAAATCTAATTTAATTTTCACTTTCGAACTTGACAAATCACCAAAACCTACAAGTGAAAGACAGTCTCACAATCTTCCCAAAAGACTGTCGACTCACAGAATGAATATTTATCAAAGGATGAGAAATATTCGTTGAAGTAATAGTTATAACTATCAATGGATGACTTCTGTGTGGCATATCCGTTGATGTAGAAACACCTATCAACGGATGAACAATATTCGTTGAAGAAGGAACGAAAATAGCAGTTGAAGTAGAAACCAAAGTAAAATCTGTGTAGATTGATTTAAGATTTAATGGCCCATATTCTACTATGGTTGCAGAAATGGTAGACTGCTGGTCCAACAAATCATCTAAAATATGATGACCAACAGGTTCTGAGTGGACTCCTCCATCAGAGTTGAAGATGGAGAATCAGTATGGGGTGTATGGATCATGTCCACATCCATGGAGAGAGTGGCTGAGTTTAGAGTTTGGACAGTTTCAATTTACAGAGAAAGATTTTGGGGTTGTGACTCCATATTTATTGGAGCCACATCAAACTGACTTTGAGAAGGCTCTGTCACAAAATATATGATTTTGGACTGAGCAGTGTGTGCACCCTGTGAATCCCCAGTAGTTTTGGATTTCTTTCTTTTACCAAAGTTATTTGTTGGTGAAGTTTGGTCACTAATGTCCCGTACAATATTTCTGTTTGGGAACTCTTTTCAATAGCGACACCCCGATAAACAAATTGTACATCCGTTGTTCCAATTAACTGTGGAAGATTAAATTAATATCCTAATTAAGTAAATTATTACATTATTTCTGAGAATGTATGTTAGGATAGGGGTGTCGGCTTTTTAGAACGTTATTTAGTTAAAATTAATATCTATAATTTTGTATCATAAAAATAATGATCATATTGTAATCGCTAATTTTTGTGTTTATTATTTTTTCAAAATTATTAAAATTTTAAATATGTTATGAGAGTATTCTTCCAACTAATAATTATTTTTTTGACAAACAAAAATATGATTTTATTGACTTAAATGAAACATCAAAGCATTCTTAATTCCAATAGGAATATCTGTTCTATCGAATACTCGATTTGAAAATGAGCATGACTCGCTTATTAATTGATGAACCATCATCATATTAGCAGATAGCTTAATAAAAAACAACAAAACTTTGTCTAGAGTCCGGAGAGCCTCCCTAAACTCTTTCACCATACTATTAAACAGAGATACCATCGAGATATTACTCCTGATTGCTTGTTTTAATTTTAAGTTATGGCTACTCTTTTTATTGTCAACTTTTTCTTTTTCTCTTTTTTTTATAAAGATATACTGTATGAGAAGTCCAATAAACATTGTGCCAAGCCCATTTTAAGCCGTTAACGGGCTAGCTACAACCTGACAGACAAGAACCCCACAAACTGGACCAAAAAGATACTAAGGCTTAAACTAAAAAACTTGGCTTGAACCGAAGCACAAATGTTATGCATTTTGTGATTGGATTCAGATACCTCCGACCAACAACCCATCAACGAAATGACCATTTCAAGGACATAATCCTAGCATGGCAAACAACTTGACTTGACTGAAAGAAAAATTAAAAACACTGACATAACGAGATCAAAATTAAATTTAACCCCAATAACCATCTCCCTATTTGTTCACTACTCGCCAAGATTTTGAGCACCCATACCCTGCATGTTGACATCCTAGACTAACATGCTTCCTGTTCCGCATCAGCAACATTCAGTTCCACACGGGATCATCCGCCTCCATTTCCTCCAACTGCATTTCCAAATAATTTTCTTTAGAAACTTTCTCAAACTCCTCCAATGTCGATCCTAACCCGATGTCCAATTTCCATAACTCTCTCACCCGCACAGTGACAGGTATAGAAATTAATAAATGGTGTGTCACAGAGCCGGCCAAACCGCTTATATGGTGACACTCAAAAAATTGAATTTTTTAGGGACACGTTTTTTCTAGTAATAAAGTAAAAAAGATTAAAAGTGTGTAAGAGGATAAAAAAATAGAAACATTAGGGCACAATTTTTTTGAAAAAGAGCAAAAAAATAATTAAAGACATAGGAAATATCGTATTTGATTTTGTTTTATGTTCGGATACAAAAAATTATTTACTTGGAACATACAATTTCTCAAGACCGATCCTGATCACCGATTAATAATCAGTATATTGGCCATGCACCCGTAATCTCCTCATTACGTCTTAAATACTAGGTAGTATACTTATTTCTTTTCAACACACGTAATACACTTATCTATTGAGAAAATGACACACTACTGAAAGTAGAAAAACTACTGAAAATAGAAAAGTATGACATCTCTTTGACAATTTCACAAACAATTGTAAGCTATAGTAAACTCTTATTCTTTCTCCATTTAACAAGAACAAACAAATGAGATGATTTTGGAATATAAGTTGTATTTCAAGAATAAAACTAGCGTAAAAGCCCGTGCAATGCACGAGCCTGACATATATCGAAATTATTACTTGCACGAATTTTTATAGATATCAAAATAAATTTGTAACTAAAAAATGGTAAAAGATGATACTCAAACCTTATCTTAGATTTCTACAGTAATTTTGTAATGTTGCATTAACATTTTCACGAATACATTTTTTTTTCTTTTATTTAGATTTTACAAAATTTGGATAGATATCTATATGATAAAATATATGATAAAAATTAGATGATCATTTGTAATTGTTAAAATATTAATTTAATATTAAATAACGTGAATTGAACATTATCGAATTAAACAATTGAATAAAATATAAATAATTATTTTAGCATGATTATTCATATATAGCACGGACGTTTGTGATTTTAATGAAATAACTTATGTATTCGTATAAAAATACTTTTTGAATTATATTTTAACTCAAAATGAATCATATTCTATATATATAATATATTATACATAATTTTTCAAAAAAAAAAATTTATCTTCTTTTAAACAAATCTAACCATATACTTTTAGCAATTGGATTCGGACTAACTATTTATATACTTGATTAATCTAATTATCAGTCATTATTATATTATAAATGTAATAGTAGTTATTTAGATATATGAATTTAAATTTTAGATATATTTATAAATATCAAATAAAGATTGTCTCTATATATTAAAGAGAGGAAAAAAATGAAAGAAAGTATAAAAATGGATAAATTTATTATTCACTTCATCTTAGCATCAATTATTTATAGGGTGAGTGCAGTGTTCAAGAAATCGGCGATTTGCCGATTTATCGGCCGACGTATCATTCCAAGGTGTGCTACCGATTTAATTGAACTAAATCGTTGGATTATACGTTTTTGTGAATATCGGGTCAAAATACGAGTCAAAATGAGAAAATCGGGTCAATAAATCAAGTAAAAGTGAGATTGAATTCATGATGTTTTTGTTGATTAAAGCTTCGGATAGGAGAAATGAGAGAGGAGACAATACGTAGAAGGGAACAAGTAGAAATTAGATATGATAGAATATAGGAGTAAATAGAAGTAAAGAAGCCAATAGCTATTGAGTAGAGATTGGGAGGGAGAAGAACATATGTGTGTATGTATACTTACATTATAGATGGAAGAAGATGAGAAACTGTACTTGGCGGAATCCTAGAAAAATAGGAAACCAAGTAACCTTAAAAAAAAACCATGGACTACATTAAAACCATGTTGATTGAATAAAAAAAATAGAATTAAAAAAACATAGTAATTAAGAAATTATGTTTAAACATGTTAATTTAAAGATTTTAGAAGTACTCATAATCTCAATTAATATTTTTATAATTATTTTGTTAAATATTAATATTATATATTAAAGAACATATCCGATTTTAATCCGATTTATTATTCCGATAAATCACCGATTTCCGATAAATCGCAAATCGGTAGCTCAACCGATTTAGTCCGATAAGCGATTTCTGTAACATTGGGTGAGTGAGGAGATTATAATTGTGAGGAAAGTTAAAAAAGTTAAAGAAAATGTGAGTAAATAACGAGAATGTAAGAAATAGTGAAGTTATTAAAAAATTTCATGTCATTTTTAAAAAAGAATATTGTTAAACAATAAGAGTGACGAACAAAGGACATGAAAATGATTATTATGTAATTAAATAATAATTTCAAGACTGATTTTTTAATTTAAAAATATACTCAAGAATAGATAATGAGATGCAATACATATTATATGTTACTTATATTTGATTAAAGTTTTAGATTATATTTTATGTATCAATACATGATTAATTTAAATAAAATATAATGAGAGATATAGTAAAATGTGAATCATAACAATTAATAACATAATCGATATCTATTCAACCGAAAAAATATAAGTTAAGTAAAAATTTATAAATTAATTAAAAACATAGTAAGGCCATTATTTTACAGAAAATTCTCTTTGATTGTGTGATAGAAAAAATATTGATCAACAATAGATTTTTTTGAATAATTCTAAAATTATGTTTAAAACACAAAAATTTACCCATATTTTTTAAAATATTAAAAAAATGTCATCTTTAAATAATTATCTAAAAAAATCAAATAATGCTTGTAATAATTATGGAAAAAATTATGAAATTATTCTTGTGTTGGGAATCGAACAACCAACCTTTTAGTATCTAACTCATGCCTTAACCAACTGTGCTATAGTTGATTCTGAGTTTCGTTTAAAAATTCTATAAGATAAACCACCTCTCTTCTTTTTTTGTCTCATCCTCTTTTTTTTTTTTGAATAAATGAAATGTTATTTCACATTATTTCTAAAATATTGGATAGATAAAATTATAAAAAAGACTTTAATCGACTGAGCATACTCTACAATTCTCTTTTGTCATTTTAAGTAATTGATTTAGAAAAAAATTAGACTATACATAATATAACCGAGTCCAAAAAGAAAAAATATTATTTACATACGTCTCCATGTAGATGTTAAATTATTTAAATAAAAAATAAGTTTTGCTTTTAAGAAATATACAAATTTTAGTTATCAAATCATACATAATTAGAGATATAGTATGTATAAAATGCGAATCATAACAATTAATAACATAATCGATATCTATTCAACCGAAAAAATATAAGTAAATTAAAATTTATAAATTAATTAAAAACATAGTAAGACCATTATTTTACAGAAAATTCTCTGTTACAGTGTGATGGAGAAAATATTGATAACCGTAAATTTTTTTGAATAATTCTAAAATTATGTTTAAAACAAAAAAGTTGACTATAACATGAAACAAAGATTATATAAAAAATATAACACTTAAAAGATATAATTCTATATCACATATTCTTCCGGAGTGCTACGGTACATAGTAATATACAGAACTTTGAAAATTGAAAAAAATGGAGTTAAATAAATATTGTAAACTAACATTTTATTTACTCAAATATTAAAATAAGAAAAGTACAAGATAAAGGGAGAAAATGTGGTTTATGTAGTAAGATTTTTAAAATATAACCAAAGCTGATCATAGCACAATGGTTAAGACATAAATTATTACTGAGAAGGTCAATGGTTCAATTCCTAATACATACACAAATATCTACTATACATACACTGTTAGTCCGAATACACAATTATAATCAAGATTTGTATGAGGGATTAACAATCAGTGATGTAAAATATCACAGAGAGCTGCTTAACACGATACCCTTCTAGGGTTAACCTAACTGTATTTATAAGATATACAGCTGCTATACAATCGATAATTGAAAAATTGTTTGGAAGCTGCTTAACACGATACCCTTCTAGGGTTAACCTAACTGTATTTATAAGATATACAGCTGCTATACAATCGATAATTGATACTCCTATAAATTAGCTATACAATTGATAACAATTACGATTGCTACACGTCTCCTTAGTCAACACAATTTCTTTGACAGCTATCCAATCTTCAAAGATATTGCTTCCATAATTATCTTCAAGTATTCGTCGATCTCTGTTGACCAGTAGACGCTTCCTCCAGACATAGTTTAACAAACTCTGTCGAGCTTCCATCTGTCAGCGTTTAACTAAACTCTGACTCCTTCCAGCTAAACTCTGATATTTCACTGTAACACTTAAACACTGATTATTATTCACATCAATTATATCTAACAATCTCCCCCAACTTGTTCATTAGCAAAAATGCACAAGTTAGCAATAATAATTGATGATGTCAAAACAAACAGATAAATGCAGTGTTTAACAAATAATTAGAGTTTAAACTTCTACTTAACAAAATCTACAGAAAACAAGAAAATTCTTACAGAGCTTTATTCCATAATTTCTTCAACATCTGGTGTTGTTCTGAGATAGTCTATAAGCAATCTTCTTTCTACATTGTCAAGTTCTCTCTACATAACTTCCTTGATCTCTTTCAGCTTAGGATCATCTTCACCAGTTTGGTAGATAGCAGATCTCAGAGAATAGATTTTGTTTCTCCTCATTTCATTACCCAGTCTGATGAATTGTGCTTTCTCTGACTCAGAATTAAAATCAAGAACTATTATACCCAAATCTATCTTCAGCTTAGCACTATTCTTCTTCATCTCAACAATATTCCCATGATAATCTCTGTACTTTGGGACATGCTGACTGTTATATTTTATGGGAAATGTTATTTCCAGAGCTATTTTTTTATTTCCAGAGCAATATTTGTATCATATGCCCCCTGCATTCACGAAGTGTTGCATATTGTGATACAATATGCTACAAATAGCTCTGGAAATAAAAAAAAATGGCTCTGGAAATAACATTTCCCTATTTTATACCTCTAACTGCCAAATTATGCAACATCTTCTTTCTTAGCACATTTGCAGCTAGCTAAGTCCTTCGATTTTTCACTTTGAAGATATATAGAACATATTCTAATTCTCCCATAGCTTCAAATCAAGATCATACTCACCAATTTTATACACAGTCCCATCAGCCATGAAGTACAGTAGAAAATCTTTCTTTAAGCTCTTTTGATGAATTAACTGTACTGATTCCAGTCTGTCTAAACTCTCCTGAGTAACACCTTGACCTGGAATAGCCAGTGATGAAGGATCTTGTGGACTAGTAGTCATTCTATTTTCTCTATGTGAGCCCAAACCAGCTTTATCTCTTCATAGCTTACCCATTAAGGATCTACCATGTAGAAAATCATTACCTCCAGGCATCAGATTTGGATCATGAAGTGTCGATTTTCCAAAAACCATTTGCATCTGGGTAGACAAAAGTTTCTGTACAACTTGTGTAACAACAGAGGTTGTATTCACTTTCTTTTCAATCTTTTCTTCTTCACCAACTTTACCCTTCAGCTTCTGTTTAGCATCTTCTTCTGTTGGTTTCCTAGACACTTGTAACCTTTGATCAGTACCAACATTTTCTTTGATTATAATGCCTTTAAGAACGGGCCTAGAAGTTTTCACATTTTTCTTGAACTTTCCAGACTTCAAAGCTTTCTGATGTTCTTTTTGTAGATTCTTCTCTTCAGCTTGAATGTCTGCAATTGTAACTCCTTCTTCATTTTCTTCAAGAAATAATTGAGTAGCCAATTCCTCATCTGTCTGTGGATTATCAGTGAATAACAAACTCTGGGTCTTTGAAGTACCCTGAGCATCAGTATTTATTCCATCAGACTTTGATTTAGAAGACTTGCCAGATCTCAGATTTAGATTTTGATCAGCTCTTAATATCTTGCTTTGTCATTTACTCCTCCATCTTCAGTATCATCCTTTTTAGTCAGAGTTTGAGATTGCCTGCATTTAGACTTAGCAACTCTCTCCCCCTTTTTGACATCATCAGGAATCAATATAGATGTAATCAGCTCCAAGGAGGTAGCAATAGAATCAATCTTACTAGACAATTCAGTTTGATTCTCTTTAACTTTGCTTAGCCTTGTAAGCAGAGTTTCTTGAGCTTTAGAGAATTTCTGAAACTTCAATGAATTATCTCTCTGCATATTCATGTCTCTGGCAACAACCTCAGGTCTCAGGTCAGTAATAGATTTTTTAGAATCATCAAACCTATCATTCAAAGTCTTGACTTGAACAATAGTTGCTTGCAGACTTGAGAGAATGTCTGGATTGGAAATCTTTTTAGCAGTCTGATGCACAGACTTAGCTGCTCTTCTAGTAGGAAAAATGAAATCTGCTTTATACCAATCCTTCGAAAACTTGGCAAAATACTCTGCATCAATGTCATGTGAATGTGAAGGTTGAGAAAAAGGTGTGTGCTTTGCATCAGTTTGCACTGGTATGCTCTGAGAAGAGTTAGACTCTACACTTCCTTCATCTTCAACATCAGTATTTGCATCTGCAACTAGATCAGTCTCATCAATATGCACTTCAGCTCCAACAGTTTCAGCAACATTCTCTGCAGTTTCATCAGCAACATTCTCTGCAGGTTCATCAGCAACATTCTCTGCAGGTTGCTCTCTTGTTTCAACAGACTTTGCAATGTCACCTTGTTCAACTTCTTCACCTTCTTCAGTAGTTTGATGAGCATCAGAGAATAACTCAGTATGAGTTGCTACTGTTTCATCAAGTACTACAGTAGGCTGATTAGCTGCACCAGTTTCTCCAGAATTAGCAATGACAGGTGAGATAGGAACATTAATGGGATCAGCAAAACCATCTCTGTTTGCCTCATCCATTGGTTCATTTTCAGTTGTATGGACAGCTTCTTCTGCAGTATGTACCTCAACAGTAGATATCTCCTTAGAGATCACCTCTGGAGCTTCAACATTAACCTCTTCATCAGAGTTATCAAGTATCAATCTTCTTCTCTTGTATGTAAGCACCTCAGCTGCCACTTCTTCATCAGAAGAATCTTCTTCAGTAGATTCTTCTACAACAGATGGTGTTGGAGGCCTGTTTGCTCTTTCCTTTGGAGCCCTTTTAACCCTTTTTACAGCTATGTGCTTGGTTCTACCTCTCTTCTTTGATTTAGCCTTTGGAAGTGGTGAGTTTTGTGCAGAGGTTGCAATTGGCTCTTTGATGTCAGATTGAGGTTGAGTTTGAGTGTGAGTGGGTGTAGGTTGAATTTGTTCAGTGATTGGCTCAGCATTTTCAGGTTGAGATGAATGAGGTGGTGTTTCAGTGTTTTTGAGTCACGAAAAATTCTATAATTTTAGCCCTTATCTTTTGATAAGTTCTTGGGTCTTCCTAGTCTTTGACTAGTCACTAAAAATCAGAGAATTTTAGCCCTTATCTTTTGATAAGTTCCTGGTTCTTTCTAGTCTTTGATTAGTCACCAAAAAATAGAGAATTTTAGCCCTTACTTTTTACTAGCAAGTTCCTGGGTCGTTCTAGACACAACATAATCTGAAAGAAATTCTAATATCCTATATACAATTTCTTTGGGGGTTTACTAATTACAGCATCTAACTAAACAGAGTTTTAACTAAAAGAGTTTAGAGCTCATCAACATCAGAAGTTATTCATGAGAGGTAATACACATAGTATTTACAGACTTAGAGTTTAGGATTGATAAACTAAGAGATGCTATAAATATGTAACAATATCTTTCTTGTGTTAATTTTCTGCACAGTCTAAGATTAGATCACAAATAACTTAGAAAGATTCATGATTAATTACTGAGAATCATGCTTCATACAGATTTCTTCATCGGTGTTCATATCAGACAATAACATTATCAGAGTTTATCCAACATGTCAACAGTATATGTCCTACATAGTATGCTACCAGAATTTAACAGTATACGAACAGAGTTTACATAGCAGAGTTTAACAACAGAGTTCACATAGCAGTTAACATAATCACAGAAACATGAGCAACATATTACATAAGTAATTTTGAGTCTAACCACTATCTCTAGTCGAAACCAGAGATCATTCCAAGTTCATTTACCAGTCTTGTAAATGTAGCTTCACTTAATGGCTTGGTGAAGATATCTTCAAGCTGTTGTTCTGTAGACACAAAATGAAGCTCAATGTTTCATTCCTCTACATGTTCTCTGATAAAGTGGTACCTTATGCTGATGTGCTTGGTCATTGAATGCTGTACTGGATTAACTGTCATAGCAATAGCACTTTGATTATCATAGTAAATAGGTATTTTACTATACCTCAATCCATAATCCATCAATTGATTCTTCATCCACAGAATCTGTGCACAACAACTACCAGCAGCAATATACTCTGCTTCAGCTGTAGATGTAGAAATTGATTTCTGTTTCTTGTTGTACCAAGAAACAAGTCTATCACCCAGAAATTGACAACTTCCACTGGTGCTTTTTCTGTCTATCTTACAGCCTGCAAAGTCTGCATCAGAGTAACCAAGTAGCTTGAAATCTGATTCTCTAGGATACCACAGACCTAAGTTAATGGTGCCCTTGAGATACTTGAAAATTCTCTTCACAGCTGTTAAATGTGGTTCTCTGGGGTCTGCCTGAAACCTTGCAAAGAGACAGGTTGCATACATGATATCAGGTCTACTTGCTGTCAGATAAAGAAGAGACCCTATCATGCCTCTATAGCTTGTCATATCTACTGAAGCTCCTGTGTCTTTGTCCAAATTTGTTGTTGTTGCCATGGGAGTTGTTGCAGATGAACAGTCAAGCATACCAAATTTTTTGAGAAGATTTCTTGTATATTTTGCTTGATTTATAAAAATTCCATCATCTATTTGCTTCACCTGTAGGCCAAGAAAATAACTAAGCTCTCCCATCATACTCATTTGATACCTGGACTGCATGAGCTCGGCAAACTTTGTACAGAGTTTATCATTAGTAGACCCAAAAATTATGTCATCAACAAATATTTGAACTAAAAGCAAGTCTCACTCCCTGATTTAAAGTAGAACAGGTTTTTATCAATTGTACCTCTGTGGAACCCACTTTCTACAAGAAATTGAGCCAGAGTTTCATACCATGCTCTTGGTGCCTGCTTAAGTCCATAGAGTGCCTTATCAAGCCTGTAGACATAATCTGTATATTTGGGGTCCACAAATCCTGGTGGTTGTTCAACAAACACTTCTTCTTCAAGCTTCCCATTCAAAAAAGCACTTTTCACATCCATCTGAAATACCTTGAATTTCTTGTGAGAGGCATATGCAAGAAAAATTCTTATTGCCTCCAATCTTGCAACTGGAGCAAAAGTTTCATCACAGTCTATTCCTTCCTGATGTGAATAGTCTTTTGCCACAAGTCTTGCCTTGTTCCTTGTAACAACTCCCTCACTATCAGTTTTGTTTCTGAAGACCCATTTAGTACCAACAACAGATCTATTCTTTGGTCTTGGTACAAGGGTCCAAACCTCATTCCTTTCAAATTCATTCAACTCCTCCAGCATTGTTGTTATCCAGTCAGCATCTTGAAGAGGTTCTTGTACCTTCTTTGGTTCAGATTGAGACAAGAATGCATGAAACATGCATTCATTTGTTGTAGCACTCCTTGTCCTTACTTTTGCATCTGGTTCACCAATAATCAAATCAGGTGTGTGAGATTTTGTCCATTTCCTAGCTGAAGGCAAATGGCTTCTCTCAGTATTTGATCCTCCCCCTCGATCCATGTTCTCCTGATTTTCTGGTTGCCTTTCTTCATTCTCTGAGGCTCCCCCTGAATTTGACTGCTTAGAATTTGAACTGTCAGCTTTTGAACTTTCAGAGTTTGAGTCATCAGAGTTTGATCTAGATTTTTCAGCTGACCCACTTTCAGTATTTGAGTCATCACTTTGAAGTGATTCTTCATGCTCCCCCTCAACTAGTTCTCCCCTTGTTTGTGGTTGAGAAGTTTCTTCAGTGTTTACCAGTAGAGGTTCAGAGTTTACCTCAACAGAGTTTGTCAGTTCAGCCTCAACAGAGTTTACTTCATCAGATATTAAATCTTCATTTTCAAAGCGCAGTTGATCATGTTCATCTACATCTTCAAGTCCAGTTATTTTCTTGTCATCAAATGACACATGAATTGACTCCATAATCACATTGGTTCTCAGATTATAAACTCTGAATGCCTTAGTTGACAGCGGATAGCCAACAAAAATTTCTTCATCAGCTTTTAACTCAAATTTGTTCAACTGTTCAGGATGAGTTTTCAACACAAAGCATTTGCACCCAAAAATGTGAAAATATTTCAGGTTTGGCTTCTTTTCCCTCACCATCTCATATGGTGTTTTTCCATGCTTGTTGATCAGAGTGGCATTTTGAGTAAAACAAGCTGTTTGAACTGCTTCTGCCCAGAAATAGGTTGGCAATTTTGCTTCATCAAGCATAGTTCTGGCAGCTTCTATCAAGGTTCTGTTCTTCCTCTCAACTAGACCATTTTGCTGTGGTGTACCAGGTGCAGAAACTCTTGCTTCACTCCTCTGTTCTTGCAGAATTCTTCCATTGTTGCATTCCTGAATTCAGTTCCATTATCACTTCTGATTATCTTGACTTTGTGAGTTGATACTTTGTCCAGCAGCTTCACATGCTCCATCAGAGTTAATGCAGTTTCATCTTTTTTTGCTAGAAAATACACCCAAGTGTATCTGGTGTGTTCATCAACAATGACTAGAGCATATTTCTTTCTTCCAATTGACAAGACATTCACTGGTCCAAAGAGATCAACATGTAGAAGATGATAAGGATCAACAATTGAAGATTCAGACTTGCTCTTGAAAGATGACTTCCTTTGTTTGGCCTTTTGACAGGAATCACACAGGCCATCAATATTTAATAAAGACTTTGGAAGTCCTCTTAAAAGATCCTTTCTTATCAACTCATTAACATTGTTCAGATTCAGATGAGAGAGTTTCTTATGCCACTTCCAACTCTCTTCACTAGACATTCTTGTAGACAGGCACATAGCTTTTCCATCAGAGTTTGTCAACAAACTTGTTTCATAGATATTATTGCGCCTATGTCTTGTTGGGTTCCGAGGCATAAAACGCAGCGGAATAACGTAAATAAAATAATAAATTTCGAAACCCAAACCAGGATCCATGTATAATTCTGGACAGATTATGGAGAAAAACGAATCATACCTTTAAAACGTAGTTTCACGAACTCAACGGAGATCCTAGCTTGTAATCACCACACACAGCCTTGCGTCAAGATCTGTGTCTCTAAGGTAATCCACATGAATGTCCGACCGTCCAACGATCCGAGGAGCCAGGTACTAGCCTACGAAGAATAGCCTCTCTCTCTCTCTAGCCTCTCAAAGATAGAGCTGCTAGGGTTTTATCAAAAACGATTTTATGATCTCTTAACCCTAAATTAATACATCATCATGTATTTATATTATAGAGATAATGGGCTAAAATCAAAAATCGAATAGGGCTTCCTTAAACCCAACTCTATTTTATTCTGATTTTATTATTGGATTTCCTTAAATCCAATTTTGTTCTTCCTTTATTAAAATTCGATTTTACTAAGATAATTAATTAGAACCAGTCCAATTAATTAAATAGCCTATTCTTAATTTAATAATGATTTAATTTAAATTCTTAATTTAAATTAAAACTCCTTTTAAGACGTTCTAAGTGTGTGACCCTATAGGTTATTATTACGTTGGCAATAATTTTAATATCTAATAATAAAATTATAAACAATGAGCGGTATCTAGTAATACATCATTGCTACCCAAGTAATAATAATATTTCGTGATCCAATTTAAACCTTTCGTGACTAATGTTTCCGTGTAATATAATCCCTTTAACCATATATTATAGATTAAACTCGAGGCATGTATTTAGTCATCCTCTTCAACATTTAATCCGGGTTTACTTGATCTATGAGTAGACTATTAAAAACAAATCATTATTTGAGCACAGCCATGCATTTTATAGTCTCACTCAATCAAGAGGCCAATAATATCTCTCCTAATTATAGGAGGGTTAAATCCTTTATCTATCATTCATATTTCTCATACGACTCATGATATACCCGATGTCCACTTTTATCATAAACCGGTCAAAGGTAACTTTTAATGTAGTCAAAGTATATTAATCCTCGTATAGAAATATAATGATCTCAAGTCAAAGGATCATTACACCATTATCACTGTGAGTCTTTCTTATGACTTTATTAAACATGAAGAATCTCACTGTGGGTCTGTCCAGTACCATGTACTCCTACATGTACCTATGTATTGACTTTAGTATCTCCACACTCATAACCAATGAGATGTAGTTATTAGTCAAACAACATACTAGTCTATCTGTGTATTATCATTGTCCTATATAATAATACTCGACTAGGGACCTTTAAGAATATGATATATTATGTAATCTCAAGTTCAAGTCATGTACTTAAACTATACAATGTGTATCATGATTCTAAGGACATTTATTATGCTAACAAATATATCGCAATAATTAAAGTCATAATAAATACGTTTATTGAATAATCAAATGACATAAAGGTTTATTAAAAGAAACAATGTATTGCCTCTAGGGCACCTACTGTTACCTCCCCAAATCACATAAACATATATGATTTAACAAAATTTGGTTTATACTAAAGCATGCATGATATAAACTTGTAATACCAAAATCCCACGCCTAGATCGCCAACAGGTAAGAGTATAAACAACATTAACTACCAGTTATTATCATTATTATTACAAACCAAAACAAAATCTAACTTCAAGAGTTATTACAACTGAGTTCCAAAGTCCACTGCTACGAGTGCCACTAGGGTTGACACTTTATCCTACCAGAACAAACCGCCTTTCTAGGCTACACCTGACCCTCCAGTTGTCTTACGTGCGGTCTCGATAGTCCTTACCATCTTCAATCTTAACTGTAGGGTTAGGAAAAGAAACAACAATTGAGCCAAAAGCCCAGCAAGTGCCTAATTATAACAAAAATGAAATGGCAATAAAGTAAGCATGATTATAAAAAAAATCTACAAATGAGGGCCAACCACAATAAAATGGCAAGGTATACATTGATTGGAATTGGAAATCATGATAAGACGCTACGAGCTAAGCTGGGTGATCAGCCCACGTCAGAGCTCCGAACCACATATCCAATGTGATTCTCAAATATAAAACGATCCTTAGGCACACATTGGCCTTTAATAAAATAATAACATGGACCGGCGCCTCGGTCAAATTAAATTCCATCCAATTCCATTTGATAACAGATTGTAATCAGGATAGGGAGATAGTTCAATTTCATATTTTAGCAGTCAAGGTCAACAATGACATAGGTATAGTCAAAATTAAATTTTCATCACGTATCTGGGATTCAGTTCTCAAAGAAGTACTATATTCCGGGTAAAGAATTCACTAGTCGGGTTTATCATTTGTGAGTTAGGATCTTAGTTAGTAGAATATGAATAAGGCAATAAAGTTCACAGGTATGAGAAATGGTAAAGTCCAATAAAGAAGAAGTTTATGAAAGGTATAAGAATGTACATTAAATGTTGATTCATTAATTCAGGTGAGGTATACAAAAGTTCTGGGTAGGCAGGGTAATAACATGATACTTGAATTAAACAGGGTGTTTACAAGAACAAGTGAGTTAAAGTACTTGTAAAGGTTTATTAGGTTAAGAAGATACAACAGAGAGTTTTAGTAAAGGAATTAACAAGATAAAGGTTGGACAAACTAATAATCATGGTATGGATACAATGTCATTATAATATAAAATAAAAGACAAGTTAAGGTCATACACTTGCCTTACTGATTCAAAATACTCTTGCTTATACTTGCTTTGTTTCTCTAATTTGTGTCCTCAACTGGTTCCTTGCCTGGTCTTCTACTGGAACCTATTATCAAATAAATATTTGCTCTTAATTTCTACCCCATACACGAGTAAAAATAAAGATGTATAATATTCATATAATTACACAAAATTTAAACATATAACACATAGCAATTAACAATCATTATTTGTATTTAATACATTACTGATAATATTTACAAGTATTTTTCTTTTCACATAACAATTAATTTTACAATCTTGCTATTTTCTCTATTCATTAAAATATTATAAATCTTCTAACATCAACAATATTAAACAAGTATTCAAGGAATTATACATGGCTCAAAATTTACCACCTTTTATTAGAGAATCAAAATTTTAACTAATAATCATATTTAATCTATTCTTTATATAAGCCACGATTATTATTAACCCCTAACAAATTAAACAAGCATAAAGAAAAACATGTTAGTTTGACAATCCATAACTTTCACTTAACAAGTAAGGATTTAACAATTAATATTCATATTACAATAATTAACTAAACAAGCAACCATCATACTTAACTCATTTTAATATATGTCATAATTACCAAGATTATCAAAATTAATCCAAATAACCAAGAATAGCAAAATTCAAATATTTATTCTACAACTACATAATTCAATTTCACAAAACAATCAACCTTATTATCTTCCTGACTATTTGTATTTATTCAAGTGTCAGGTCATTACCAGTATTGTCAATAATTAATTAAACAAGTATCAAAGAAAACATAATTAACACTTGTAATTTTCATTTAACAATTATCATCCATACTTAATTTATTCCAATATCATGTCACAAATTTTTTTATTATTATTAAGGCTACCAAGTTAAACCTATTTTATTATATTAAAAGTGTTTAAAACTCTACTTCTCTTTAACACTCTAGTTCATTATTTACAAAACTATTCTTACATTCATGAAAATATACAATTAAAACCAGACCAAACTTAGATCATTGTGCAAACTTTTACCTCTCGGTTCTTTGTTTAAGTACACTAGTATCTATACATTTTGACACCTCTTATCACCTACATACCTGCCTTGTACTAGTAGTTCACAAGAAAAGCCCATAACTTACACTAATATACTTCACAAAGATACACCAGACACCTACCTGTACACCCCCAGTTGTTTCCTCTGTTCTGCACTACCTTAGACACAGACAACACCTACTAGCTTATTAACGCTCACAAACACTCACCACACTCACACATGTTCTAACCTACCCACTTAGAACCATAGTAAACCTGCACCCACATTCTACACTCCTCTCCCTCGGTTTTTCTTTTAATCTCCACAACACTATAACCCACAAGACACCACTCTCTTTTCTACCACCCTCTCGGCCAGCCCTCTCTCAACCTCCCTCTCCTCTGTTCACCACTCTTTGCTCTCTATTTAACACAACACCACAAACTTATAACATCCATATACATCACAAACAACTAACACAATTCAAGAACATAGTCTTATCATTCCAATATGCAATCTTACAAATAAATCTCATGAAGTCAATAAAACTCACATATAAATCCAAATCACAGCCGATTAAACCCTGCACGTAAGCTTTGAACATCAAACATAAAGATTTACAAAACCCCCCAAACTCAAATACTCATAAAAATCATAATTGAAAGCATAGTACTAGCAAAGGGGTACTTATATACTAGTTTTAGTAAAGAATCATCTCATAAAACTAAGTTATATGCATGATTTGATGAAGAAGAAAAGAAATGGAAGAGAGAGAGACTTACAGATCTTGAAAAGGCTAGAGAGTGATGAATTGAAAGGGGGGGTCCTCGGGTAGATATTAGGAAATAGAATATAATTTCAACAATCAACTAGGTGATTTATAAAAAAATATAGCCCCTACCCTAAATATATACTAGCTTATAGCCCGTGCGAAGCACGGGTTACTTTTAAATACTTTTAAATTTATATAATTAAATAAAATAGAGAAAATTATTACGAATTTATTAGTAATAATAATAGTTTAATAAATGATATGTATTGATTAGAATTAATAATATAAAATCTTAATGTAAATTTGTTGTTGATGGGATTTGAACCTTGATCTTTGGAAGAGGGATTTAAATAAAGAATATTCCTTATTATTAGATCTAACGACTATGTGAAAAGTATTTATGTTTGATATATGGTGTTGAAAAAGAAGAGAAAAGCCGAAGAAGATTGTGTATTGAATTGATGAAGATTGCGCAGATGAGGTTTAGAAGAATAGAGTTCTGTAAGGCAACGGAGGTTTTAAGTTTAGCTGTATTAGTAATGGTGTTATAAATAATTTAAAATTAAATAATTAGAGTGAAAACCAAAACTTAGGAGAAAATCAAAACTTTCAATGTTTCGGCTTTAATATAATAGTATAGATAAAATAAATCATTGACCTTAAGAGTAATTTCACAAGCACTAGAAATGACTTTTAAAGAAAATAAATATTTATTTAAAGGATGAAATGCATTTATTTACAAATAAAATTTTATAAATATTGAAAATAATGTATACATGTCTCAAATATAATAAATAATTTTTTTTTTAAAATAGACTTGCATAAAGATAATTTTATAAATATTTATATGCAAATGATAATTTGTAGAAAAAATATTTTAAAAGACTTTTGGGACATAAAAATCTAATATGCAAAGAGTGTATCCACAATTAAATACATAATGCCACATAATTCCATTAAAATATTAAAACAAGTAAAAACACTCAATTTTTTTTTTTTAATTAATCACATTTTCATGATTTACTAAATAAATAATCTAGCACAAAATGCATTTAGCCACATAATTCACATATTTAAATTTTACTCACATTTGACTAGTATCGCAATTCTAGATAATACTATATGTTCACATATTTAATAATAGCACACCATATTTCACAAATTTCCAAAAATATAATATATTCCACAAAATGATACAATACAAATTTTCAAGTCGTTACACCTACACTAACATGTCCAACTAGAACAACTTTCCCTGTAGATTTACTGATGATTTCACAGTATTCAGGCTGAAAATCTACATGATATCCTCTGTCACAGATTTGACTCACAGATAGCAGATCATGCTTGAGTCCTGTAACCAGAGCTACATTTGTGATGATGACACTTCCAAAATTGATATTGCCATATCCCAGAGTACGTTCTACGTTGCCATCTCCATAGGAAACTTTTGGGCCAGCCTTCTCTACATTTGTTAATCTCTTGTGAAGCGAAAGTGGATCTTGAGATTTAGAACTTGCCATGCTAGCATAGGATAGGTTGATGTTTTAACATCATGATTTGTGGCGTAAATAGAGATACTATGCTGCCCTATGTGATCAATGTGGATAACTTGTTCTTCAACCGTTATGTTTTCAAATCTTATAGAGATATAGGGTCTAAGCATAATTGGTGTCTATTCATCTTCTATCTCTTTTGTGGATGTATGTTTAGTTTGGTATTCGTATACTGAGAAGTAGCGTATACTTGTTTCGTGTTGTCTGATCAGATATCATAACCATTGCATATAGTGATTAAAGGCGTCAGATCTAAGCAAAGTATTTAATGAAGTTAGGATCCCATGTTTACTCTTGTAGAAGTAATTCGATTTTAATTTTCATTAGATAATTAATTCTTAGATTGTTTATTTGTTTTATTTAATTAATTTTAGTTAATTAAAACTCAAATTTGTTAATTGTCTTAGCAGTGAATAAAAACCATACATTGTTGCATAGGTGCATTAACTGAATTGAAACCTAAACCCGATCTCTGTGGGAACGAACTCAACTTTATTCTATATTACTTGTGACCACGTACGCTTGCGTGATTTTGTGTTAACAAGTTTTTGGCGCCGCCACCGGGGATCATCGGTGTTTTATTTTTGGTTTGTGCTTGTCAATAGTGGTCGTTAGAGTTCACTGACTCAGATTTTTTCTTACCTATCTTGTTAGTTTGGTGTGTTTCAGGTACTTGAGTGTGTGAAGATGGCATGCGAGGAGTTGCCATGGTGGGCATATTCGAGGACATCCATGCCTCAGCAATGTGAGTAGTGTTTGGGCGTTCATGATCCCTCACAATATTGTTACTACGAAGGAGTTGATCCATATGTCAGTTATCAGGAACAACCACATTTTCAATACCATCCTCAACAGTACCAGCAAGATGTTCCAAATATGTCATATTTCTTTGGTAGTGAAGAGTTTCAACATCAGCAACCTACTCCTACTTTTCAGTCAGATGAGGTTGTAACTATGGAGGAGCTTAGGATGCTTGTAAAGAGTAATGAGGAGTCTGTCAATTCTTTGGGGACACTAGTTGCTCGAGCTGTGAGTGCCTTGGAACAAGAGAAACAACAATTCATACTAGAGGCAATTCCAGAAAATAACGGTGACGTGGAGCAAGGTACTGCATGCATAATTGAGGAAGACAAATTCCAAGGTGATGTGAGTGATCACAAGCCATGTGAGGAATTTGATCATGCTAGTATGGAAGATGATTCAGATAGGGCACTATTTGAGACAGACACTGGTGAGCTACAGAAATTTCAAGAATTGGTATGTGCGTACCAAGAGGCTGAAGAACATGGGAAAGATGCAGGTATTTTACTTGTCTCAGAGTATAAAGATGGAGGTAGCGCATTAGAGCCAATGGAGGAAGTTCTCTTTGAGGAACCAAAGGCTTCAGCAACTTACATTTATCCTCCTCCATTATATTCAAGCGAAGCCCGCGAATGTGTGTTCTACAAATTGACAGATTTTGGGTCAATCGATGAAGGCATTGGAATAGGACATAGCTGTTATACGAATAGGCCAAGTGTGGAGAAAGGATAGAAAGTGTGCCACCGTGATGATGATGAAGTCTCACGAAGAGATGACCATGCCAACTATTATCGTCCTTAACGGAGGCTTGGAAGTAACGTCAAGCTATTGACGTTAAAGAAGCGCTTCGTGGGAGGCAACCCACGCATTAGTGTAGGAAAAAAAAAGTTGTGGGAAAAAAAAAGAGAATGAGTGTTGTGCATAAAAAAAAATTGATTGTTTAAAATAAAAAAAAATGAATTTTGATGTGTAACGCAGGTTGCGCTTGCGTTTCTGTTCCTAGCGCAGGTTGCACCTCTGTAACGCAGGATGCGCCTGCGTTACTAGTCTATCTGCAGTCTGCGTGTCTGTTGCACAGGCTGCGCCTGGTGGTTGAGCAGGTTGCTTTGTTCACGCACAGCTTGCGTGTGGTGCAGTGTGTTGGTCAATTGTTTTTCAGCTGTTGCACTTATAAAAAAAAAAAAAAACTTTTTAACCCCACATCTTATTTATATACCTTCTAATCCTATATCAATTCTTACACCTAATTCTAATCCTATATCACTTCCAAAACCCTCCAAATTTTCTTCAAATTTCTAAACCTATATCTATTCTAATTCATATTTATTATTATTATTATTATTATTATTATTATTATTATTTTATTATTTTATTTTCATTTTTTTTTCTTTTTAATCCCTAAATTTTATTTCTATCATACATCAAATTTCGTACCTTCTCAAATTTTTTCTTTACACATTCAAATTTATATTCATCCTATCCATCATCTTATATATATACACCTATACATGCAAACCCAATTCCTCTTCTACTTCTTTAAATCTCTAAAAATTAAATTCTAAAGAGGAATTAATTGTAAGTTCACCTCTTCGATTCGTATTGGGTAAATCTTTTTCTCTAATCTTATTTTTATTACGAATTTGTGTTCTTGTAAATTGGGGGTTTTGTAGTATTCTTGTTATTTGAGCTGGTGGCCAGTCTATGGAGCTCGTACGCAGTATCCACCGCATGATTCAACCAAGGAGGATGAGGCCTTGTAGGTATGTTTTCTGCTATCCCTCGTATTTACTTCCATTCAATGCGGACATTGAATATTTTAAGTTTGGGGGTGGTTTGAGGGATTAGTAGTTGTTGTTGTATTATGTGTTCATGTAGGATTTCATGCTTTGCATATTAGTAGTAATAAATTATGCATTTATGTTCGTGTTATTTACGTTTGTTTCATATAGGACATTCTGTTTTTATTTTCGTATATCATGTGAGTTCATAATAGTTTGCATTTGCACCCATGCTTGATAGGAATTTTGTATTGTTGACGCTTTTGATTGAGAAGTGATATGCTTTGTTCTTGTGCACACACATACACTAGTAAGTTGAAGCTAGTAGACTTATTGAATATTGTAAGTGATTAGAAGGACATGAATATGTGCAAGATGATTTAGTTTGCATGCTTTGAATACAAGTAGGTGCGTTAGAGAGATTTTTTGCTTGGGATTAAGTATGTTTTTCCACCAAGTGAGTTTTTGAGCCTTTATTTGCAATTTATTCGTTTGCTTGAGTGTCCACGGATTGTTTGCATTGCTAGTAGTTGTTTGAGATCTTTTTGAAATGCATGACATTAATTGACGATTAAAATGATAAAGGCAATTAGGAATAACCACATATTTTCCCATATTACCACACCATATTTACATGATCAATTAGTTAACCCATTGAGCTTAATCCTATTTTTTCGGTGACATACCACATTACTTGCCTAGACCTTTTTCTTGTATTGGCCTTACATTAATTTGAACCCACATTGTCATAGGCTAGTAGAGTGCTTAAGGGAGTAATAAGGTGTGCAAGGAGGGGTTTATTGTTGGTCTTACTTTTGGGGGAAATATTCAAAATTGGGTTTGTTTTTTTGATAGTCGGTATGTAATAAATTCATGGGATCATTGTTATTTGTTATATTATTGTTTTATCTAGCTCTCGAAAAAAAAGAGAAAAAAAAAAAGAAAAAAAATGAAAAAAAAGAAAAAAATATATATTATGAGAGCATGTTTGTGTTTGTTGTGATCCTAATTTAGTCGACTAGTCGAGTGTTTGTTTTAGTAAAAATTATGTGGGGGGGAAAATAGGGTGTTTTGTATGATTTATTATGGTACTTACTAGCTTTTGACACTTCACCTGTTTTGACTTATTTGACATACCTTGTCCCTAGCCCCGTTACAACCCAAATAAAGACCTTTTGATTATCGTCATTGATGTATGTTGTGTTAAGAGTTAGGTTGATACCAAATGTCAAGGAGAGAGTATTCTTTTGTGAGTGGATTGTGAGTGTTTACTTGTTTTTGCGTATGAGATCCCGAGTTATGTCTCAAAGATGTACTCTTGTAACACTACACCATAGATGGCCTATAGCAACCTTTTGGCATGGGTGTTACCACTATGGGTGTTACCATAGCTATGAAAATTTTGACCTATCGCAACCTTTTGATTGTGGTGTTACCATAGGTACAAAAGTATGTTACTTTATTTATAAAAGGTGTTACAGTGGGCTAACACCACGAGGTGTGTTACCATAGAGTATTCATTAACAAAAATTTTATTTAATTTAAAATTAAAGATTTAATAATTATTTGACTTTAAAAATAATTAATTTTAACAAAATCATTGAAATAAACATTTTAAAACGTAATATTCCATCAAGTAATTAAATTATTGATTTTTCATAAATATTAAATTTTGTTTATAAATTTCACATAAAAAGGTTTTAAAATAAAGTAATATCCAAACATTATTAAATTTTAATTAAATTAATTAAAAATTTAATAAAGAAAACTAAGTTGTGAATTATTACAAAATTATGAAAATAATAGATTTGTTAATTATATTTTAATTTCAAGAAATTAAAATAAATTAATAATATTTACAAAAAAAAAAGTAAATGTTATACTGTAGAGCGGCAACTGAAAACACGCGAGCGGCAACTTAGCAAAAAAAAAAAAGAAAACACGAGCGGTAAAATGAAAAAATTAGAATTAGGGTCAAATACAAGCCTCGAAGAAAATTGGGGGTAAATACACTTCTATCTCAATTTTTGCCTCTCTCACTGAATTAGGGCTAATCGAAGCTTTGTTCAAATTCAATTAGGATTCGACCTCGGTTAATCGAAACTTGGAGGAGCAGATGATTCTAGCGAAGATGGTGTTAAATGCAGACTTCTTTGATCTCGCTATCTCGCCGTTAAGAATCTCATCAGTGGTACTGTTATCTCTCTCCCCCGATCTCTCCAATTGTACACATACATATGTGTATGAGTGTGTGTGTTTATAATTATTTTGGTTGATGTTACAGATGAGAGAGATGATATCTCCAGGGTTGATTCTGACAAATTCAATTCCATCATCAATGAAGTTGAGTCTTTGCACCAGCTAGGTACTCTCTCTCTCTCTCTCTCGTTTTGTTATTATTTGTTTTCTAGTGATGTTTATTAACTTGATTTTAGTTTGCCTGTTCTATATGATTCTGGATCGTGTTAGTTTCGTTTTGAGATATTGTTCTCTACTATGCATTTTCATTAATTTGTGTTTTGCCAATTTTGTTTTATCAGTTTTCATTAATTGTCTAAATTTTCTCGACGCGTCTCCTTTGCACATCATTCTGGTGATTTTGTTACAATATGGGGAATGTCGATTATAACTGTTTTCAGTCTCGGTCTCAGTTAGAATGAGTGCAATCAACTGTTAATTCATTTGTCAACAATACAAATGCAAAAATGACATGCTGGTGGTTCACTACCAAACGATGAATTTAACCATGAGGTAAAGATTCACTTTTTAGAAGTCTCTGTATTTTCTTGGTCAAATTCCATGAGATGGTAGAAAGTGCAGAGTACAAACTGCAAGTTAATGAATTATAGTTAATCCAGATGAAACTTTAGGGTATGATGGATATATTTAGACATTCTTATTACACTCCAAAAATTTTGAACTTTCACTATAATTATATTCTTGGTGTGCACCTGATTATTTCAATTTTTTTTTTGCTCTTTGCAGTCTAATAGTGATACGCAAACCATCACTACTCTTCATACGCATGCTAGGAATATCGAGAATGAAATGGAACAGGATCAGGATGAAAGTTTATTAATGCCTAGAGAAGGTGATTCGAGTGGCAGGTTATCAAGGCATAGTGATACACAAGCAATCAGTACTCTTCCTTCGCATGCTAGGAATATGGAGAACGAAAGGGAACAGGCTCAATATGATTTCCGCGGGTACCATCTTGGTTTCGTAGGTATTGACGCTGAGCTTATTGCAGCGGGGTGGCCATCATGGATGGTTAAAGACGCTGGTGAAGCTTTTATGGGTTGGGTACCAAGAAAAGCGAACTCTTTTCTGATAGTAGACACAATATACTTCTTTTTCATACTTGTTTTTCTATATTGCATTGTTCAGTAATGGAAAGTTTGGTTTATTTTGTCATCCAATAATATTATTACGTAATATCTAGCTCTGTAGCCTAATGGTTAAAATAATATTCTCTTTGAGTTGCATGTTTTATTCTGACTCCAGTTAAAATAATACTTCTTAATTCTCTTTGCATGTTTTATTCTGACTCCAGTTAAAATAATACTTCTTAATTCTCTTTGCATGTTTTATACTGACTCCAGTTAACAGCATTTGAGTTGAAGGGTAGTACATATACATATTTTATGAGGTAGCACATGCAATTTCCCTTATACTACAACTTCATCGGAAAAGGTAAAATAATATTGGAGTTCAATTTGTTCAGTAAGTTTATTGACAAAAGTTTCAGTGGTCAATATTTTCACTACTACAGTACCAATTGCGATATTCCTCGAAGTTTTAAAGCTGTGGTCCTAAACTATGCTGTCACACATATCATTTCCATATCTGCATAACAAGTGTCATTAAACTAGTACAAATTCTATTCTAAACAAATGATGAAAAAAACTGACTTGCCACTGAAAGGGGATTACCTCAAGTACTGTAATAAATGTGGTATAAAATCCACTGAGAGTTTTTTTCCTATACAAAAACCCATGCAATGTATGGTATAAAATGCAATAGAACCTGTTATATCATATATATAATATATCATAGAAACCTGGGATTGAAAATAGGAAATTTGTATAATATGTCCAAAATTAATGGGCTAGTTTATGAAAATGTCCCTTTATGTTAATATATTAATTATATGTCCCATTATCAGTTTTTAAGTTAAACAGACACCAATATACCCTTGTTATGTTAATTAAAGGGAGTACTATTATAAATACATTATAAATTTTCAATTTTAACCATAAATTTTTTTTTTATTCTTGGAACAGGCGGGGGCAATTTTTTAATTTTGACCACTAAAAATTATTTTTTTTACTTTGCTTAGAACAGGCCCCGTGAAGGGCACCCTTACGCAAATAAATATTAAAATTTATAATATAAATTTTAGGGCTTGATGTTCATGTGGGTGCTCTCAAGTAAAAGACTAAGGTTAAAATATTTTTCAATACAAATATAAGGATATTTATTTAAATTACTGAGAAAAATTTGATATTTACAAAAATCTCCCGCGGGCCACATGTTTTATAGTGTTAATTTGTTTTAAGCTCACCCTTAGGCACCTTTTTCTCTTTAAATTAAGTAAATCATGTTTTTATCAGACATTATTGATAGTGTTAGTGCCCTAGAGACAATGTAATTGTGCTTCTAGGATAAACTATTTTGTTATTCAGTGATTATGTTATATCGATTATTCAACAATGATTTATTATGTTTTTATTTACTACGATATAAATATTAGAACAATAAATGTCCTTGGAATATGTAACATGTATTCTATATCTTTAAGTATGTGACTTAAAAATGAGATTATAAGAATAGTGTTAATATTCCTAAATATCCCTAATCGAGCATTATTAATATGGGACAATTATAATGCATAAAGATTAGTATGTTTGTTGACTGATGACCACATCTCATTGGTCATAGGTATAGTGATACTAAAGTCAAGAACATAGGTGCATGTAATATTCTACATGGCACTGGATTGACCCACAGTGAGTTTCTACATGTTGATAATGTCATTAGAAAGACTCACAGTGATAATGGTGTAATGATCCTTAGACTTGAGATCATTATATTTCTATACGAGGATTAATATACTTTGACTACATTAAAAGTTACCTTTGACCGGGTGATGATAAAAATGTACATCGGGTATATTATGAGACGTATGAGAAATATGAATGATAGATAAAGGATTTAACCCTCCTATTATTAGGAGAGATATTATTGGCCTCTTGATTGAGTGAGACTATGAAAATGCATGGCCATGCTCAAATATTGATTTGTTTTTAATAGTCTACTCATTGATCAAGGAAACTGGATTAAACATTGATGAGGATGACTGATAACATGCCTCGAGTTTAATCTATAATATATATGGTTAAAGGGATTATATTACACGGAAACATTAATCATGAAAGGTTTAATTGGATCACCAATTATTATTATTACTTGGGTAGCAATGATGTATTACTAGATGCCGCTCATTGTTTATAATTTTATTATTGGATATTAAAATTATAGCCAACGTAATAATAACCTAAAGGGTTACACAATAAGAACGTTTAAAAGGAGTTTTAATTTAAATTTTGAATTTAAATTAATTAATGATAAAATTCGAAATTGGTTATTTAATTAATTAAGTTGGACTTAGTTAATTAGATTTCGAATTTAAATCATTAAAACCCAAATTAGTTTGGTTTTAGTAGAAGCCCAAACCGATTAGGGTTAAGCCCAGCTCATTCTCTCTTATAAATACATAGAGATGTATTGGTTTAGGGTTAGAGACTTTGCCAAAATCGTTTTTAGCAAATACCCTAGCAGTTCTACATCAAGAGAGGCTAGAGAGAGAGAGAGAAAGAGGGCAGATTACGGCTAGTACCAACTCCGGAGATTGTGGAGACAATCGTGCGTTCGTGTGGACTGATTAGCGAAGCAGATCTCATGAAGAGGGCTATGTGGTGATCGTTCTTGGACCTCCATCTGTCAACCGAATCGGAAAGCTTTTAAAAGGTACAGATTCTGTTCTCCATAATCAACATGTCTTATACACGGATCCTAGGATTAGGTTTCGGTTTTTTATTGTTTATTATCGTTTTTCCATTGCGGTTGTTGCCCCGAAACCTATCAATGGTATCAGACCTACGTGTATAAGAGGTTGGTTTGGTTACGTGTTTACTGTATTATTATGAGTATGCATGTTTGATGAATCTGCCATGATACAGTTATGTTATATGTGTGGTATAATGAATCTGTATATTCTGATATGATGATGCTAGCATGTTTAGAATCTGCCATGACTCATATGTATGCGATCTGTTAATGATATGTATGCTGCTTGGTTTGTATGATGATATAAACTGTCGGATGGATGTTATTGGATATGATCCGTATACAGGGATTAGGGTTATGTGTATGCTGATACATGTTTTATGGTAACTGGAATTAATGTCGCATGTATACTGATATATGCTTCTGGAATCGAATTCTGGTAAGGATTTGCTTGTATTTTGATACGTAACATTGCAAAATTTTCCGCCATCGGGGGGACAAATTGCTTGTAGGTCGATCCGCGTGGTTAGGGCTTGTGACAAATTTGGGCTTGTGACATATGCTTTATTCATGTGATATATTTTGATATGATGTTCTTAAGTGTTAATTGAGCATGGTGATTGGTTATGGCCTTGAGACCCATAGGTTAGTGGTTTTAATTATTGTGGTTTGGTTTTATAAATACGACTTGCATGTCGTTTTCTTGGTGCTTTGTAATTGTTCATCTTGAATGTAACTCGAGTTCTTATGTAAGTACATTAGTATAGTTATGTTTTATATTCTATGTAATAAGAAGATCATTGGAAGCATGCAATGAAGGATCAATGGAGATGAAGGTTTTGACACAAAGAAGACATGTATTTATGAAGACCAACTATGTAATAATTTAGTTTTATTAAACCACCATAGATTGACCTAGATTTTTCCATTAGCTTGGAAAGATCATATAGGATTGGGCCATAACCAAGCACGATTTTACATTCATGCACTTTACATATGATGATATGTATGCGTAATGATAGATATGCATGCTTAATTAGATTAAGTAGAATGTATGTATGTATTAGATACATCACCCATGCCATGCCTGCTTAAATAAGATAAAATCTGTAATGACCCGAGATTTTAAAATTTACTATAACGACTATGAGATTTCTGTATTTAATGAAATACGGAATTAAATATGAATTTTCAATTATTTCGATATGGGGAGATTTTGTCAAAAACGGGTCATACCTGTAAGGAAGTTGGATATTAAGTGAGGCCGCTTCTGACTCCTCCAACAACCTGGAATTCAAACCATTGGTGAATATTGATTTGAAGTATTTAATTCAAGGAAAAATTGGGAATCTTTTTATGATGGGATCATGGTCGTTTTAAATAAACCCCTAACAGAATATTAAGTTTAAGATGCCTTCCAAATGGGAAACACTCGTCAAGACCTAGATTGACAAAGGGTAGGTGCGCCAAAGCGGAGTACCCTCGTTTATCATGGTAAGGCGCGATCGAGTAAGTTAGTGATACTCAAATGTTAGACCTTTGGGTTTGACTTAACTAAGTGACCACAATAGGATTGTGAACTTAGAGGCATAGAGTTTGGTAAGATTTACTGGATGAATAGGAACAAATTTTGTTCTACCAAACTATCCAAGAGTTATATATGATATAATTGACAAATGTTGTCTACCTAAATAATCATTTTAAGGAGAAAAACCAAAGCTGACCTTAAAAGGGATGAAATATGGATCTTGGCTCACTAGAAAGGTTTAGAGAAACTTTTCCGAATTGATAGGTAGGGCTATTGATTTGATAAAATATTGGGAGATATATATTATGAATATATATGAATAATCACTTGAACATAATTTAACAACTCCGTAGACTAATTATTTTATGCATTTTAACATTGTAGATATTCGAAATGGCAAACAACACAAACAACACTTTCTCTGTGCGATCAGTCCTTGAGAAGGACAAGCTTATAGGATCAAACTTCCTTGACTGGTCTAGGAATTTGAGAATTGTTCTCATGCAGGAAAAGAAATCTTATGTGATTGATATTCCTCCACCGGAAGCCCCTGCTGCTAATGCCACTCAAGCTCAACGAAATGATTATCAGAAGCATATTGATGATGCTACTGATGTGGATTGTCTTATGCTTGCTACTATGGATGCTGAGCTTCAGAAGCAGCATTTTGATATGAATGCTTATACTATGTTTGAACATCTTTTGACGATGTTTCAATCACAGGCTCGTGTGGAAAAGTTCAACACAAGCAAAGCACTCTTCTCGTGCAAGCAGGGCAACGGACCAGTCGGACCACATGTTCTAAAGATGATCGGGTATTGTGATTACCTTTCTCGTTTGGGTTTCCCGCTTCAGCGAGAGTCTCAAGTCGATATAATCTTGCAATCTTTGAACTGCGACTATACTCAGTTCATTATGACTTTTAATATGACTGAGCAAGATAAGACTCCTATGGAATTGTTGGCCATGCTGAGGACCACTGAAGCAAATATGGTCAAGGCACCTGAGAAAGCTCCCATTATGATGGTGGGCAAGAAAGGTGCTAAGGGAAAAGGGAAATGGAAGGGCGAGAAAAAGGTAGCATCAAAAGATCTTGGTCCTTCTAAGCCCTCTTTCTTTGCTAAAAAGCCGAAGGGAGATGTCGTACAGGCTGACAAAGGTGAATGTCACTACTGCAAGAAGCCTAGTCACTGGAAGAGAAACTGTCCTGTTTACTTTGAGGATCTGAAGAAGAAGAAGGCTGAGCAAGCTTCTACTTCAGGTATTTATGTTATAGAAGTCAATCTGTCTATTTCTACATCTTGGGTATTGGATACTGGATGTGCTTCTCACATTTGTATAAATGTGTAGGAACTGCAGAGAAGTAGGACTTTGGCTAAGGGAGAAGTTGACCTACGCGTTGGCAATGGAGCAAAGGTTGCTACTTTAGCTGTAGGGACTTATCATTTATCGTTGCCCACAGGGCTCATTTTAGAACTTGAGAACTGTTTTTACGTGCCTGTGATTTGCAGAAACATTATTTCCGTTTCTTGTTTGGACAAGATTGGTTTTTCTTTCTTAATTCAGAACAATAGTTGTTCCTTTTCATTGAATAATGTTACCTATGGGGTTGCACGTTTGTTTAATGGTTTATATGTTCTTCATCTTGATACTTCTGTCTATAACATAAATAACAAACGTCTTAAAACAAATGACTCAAATCATACATACCTCTGGCACTGTCGTTTAGGCCATATAAATGAGAATCGCATTTCCAAGTTACATAAGGATGGATACTTGGACAAGTTTGATTTCGAATCATACGAGGAATGTGAACCATGTCTCATTGGCAAAATGACTAAAGCTCCTTTTACCGGTCAAGGTGAGAGGGCCACCAAACGATTGGAACTGATACATAGTGATGTATGTGGTCCAATGCGTACGATGGCATGAGGTGGCTATTACTATTTCATAACCTTTACTGATGATTTTAGTAGATACGGATATGTGTATCTTTTGAAGAACAAATCTGAATCGTTTGAAAAATTCAAAGAGTATAAGGCTGAAGTAGAGAAGCAAAAGAGCGAAAGTATTAAAACTCTACGATCTGATCGTGGGGGAGAATACTTAAGCTTAGAATTTAAGAATTTCTTAAAGGAGTGTGGTATCGTATCACAACTCACTCCTCCTGGAACACCACAATGGAATGGGGTGTCTGAAAGGAGAAATCGTACCTTGTTGGACATGGTGCGATCGATGATGAGTCATGCGGATCTTCCAATTAGTTTCTGGGGTTATGCCCTAGAGACGGCTGCACAAACACTAAACCGTGTTCCTTCAAAATCGGTTCAAAAGACACCATATGAGTTATGGACTGAAAAACGTAATAGCGTTTCATTTATGAAAGTTTGGGGATATGAAGCGTTTGTGAAACGTTTGATCTCTGATAAGCTAGGACCGAAATCAGACAAATGTAATTTTGTAGGATACCCATTGGAAACTAAAGGGTATTATTTCTATAAACCTTCTGAGAACAAAGTGTTTGTTGCTCGAACGGCTGTATTTCTAGAGAGAGAATTGATTTCTAAGAAAAATAGTGGGAGGACAATAGATCTCGATGAGGATCGAGAGCTACAAGATGTTGTTGAACTAGAGTTGGAACATGAGCAGAATGAGACTCAAGATGTTGAGAACAATACTGCTCAAGAAACACAGGTCGTTCGTAGATCAAGTAGGATTCGCCATGAGCCAGAGAGATATTATGGATTTCTCCTGACTCAAAGTGGTGATGTGATGCTTGTAGATAATGATGAGCCTCTCACCTACAAGGATGCTATGAATAGTCCAGATTCTGAGAGATGGCTGGAAGCCATGAAATCTGAGATGGATTCCATGTATGAAAACAAAGTATGGACTTTGGTTTCACCACCTGATGGGGTTAAACCCATAGAATGCATGTGGGTTTTCAAGAAGAAAACTGACATGGATGGAAATTTACAGACCTACAAAGCAAGACTGGTGGCGAAAGGTTTCAAGCAAATTCATGGTATAGACTATGATGAAACTTTCTCACCGGTAGCTATGGTCAAATCCATCAGGATTTTTCTTGCGATAGCGGCTTATTATGACTATGAAATCTGGCAAATGGATGTCAAGACTGCTTTCCTAAATGGAAGCTTAGAAGAGGATGTGTACATGACACAACCTGAGGGTTTTGTCGATCCAAAGTTTGCTAGAATGGTTTGTAAGTTGCTACGATCTATTTATGGATTGAAGTAGGCCTCAAGGAGGTGGAACATCCGTTTTGATGAAATAGTCAAAGATTTTGGCTTCATACAAAATGAGGATGAGCCGTGTGTTTACAAGAAGGTTAGTGGGAGCCATGTGGCATTCCTAGTATTATATGTGGATGACATATTACTAATAGGGAATGACATTCCTTCTCTACAGGCTGTGAAGACTTGGTTGGGAAAAAGTTTCTCGATGAGATAGATCTAAAAGATTAATCGGCCTAAGTCAGAGTACATACATTGACAAAGTATTGCATCGTTTTGGAATGCAAGATGCAAAGAGGGGCTTTGTCTCGGTGTCTCATAGGATAGTGATCTCAAAGGAAAACTGTCCTAAATCATCAGATGATAAGGACCGTATGAGTAAAGTACCATATGCTTCGGCAATTGGTTCTATAATGTATGCGATGATATGTACTCGTCTTGATGTCTCGTATGCTTTAAGCATGACGAGTAGGTACCAGTCAAATCCTGGTGAGGGTCACTGGACAGCTGTCAAGAATATTCTTAAGTACCTTAAACGGACTAAAGATTCGTTCTTGATATACGGAGGAGATGAGAAGCTGGTTGTAAAAGGTTACACTGATGCTAGTTTCCAGACAGATAGGGATGATTCTGTGTCCCAGTCTGGATTCGTGTTTTGTCTAAATGGAGGTGCTGTAAGCTGGAAAAGTTCGAAGCAAGAGACAGTAGCTGATTCTACAATGGAAGCTGAGTATATTGCTGCCAGTGAAGCAGCCAAAGAGGCTGTTTGGATTCGAAAATTTATTTCGGGACTTGGTGTGGTTCCGTTGATCGCAGATCCAGTTGATCTGTATTGCGATAACAATGGAGCTATTGCGCAGGCAAAGGAACCGAGGTCCCATTCCAAAGCAAAGGATATACTTAGGAGATATCACCTTCTTCGAGAGATAAACGAGAGAGGAGATATACATATATGTAAAGTGCATACTAATGATAATGTTGCGGACCCACTGACCAAAGCTTTGTCGCAGCAGAAGCACGAAGGTCACACTAGTTCCATGGGTATTAGATACATAGGCGATTGGCTCTAGTGCAAGTGGGAGATTGATAGTGTTAGTGCCCTAGAGACAATGTAATTGTGCTTCTAGGATAAACTATTTTGTTATTCAGTGATTATGTTATACCGATTATTCAACAATGATTTATTATGTTTTTATTTACTGCGATTTAAATATTAGAACAATAAATGTCCTTGGAATATGTAACATGTATTCTATATCTTTAAGTATGTGACTTAAAAATGAGATTATAAGAATAGTGTTAATATTCCTAAATATCCCTAATCGAGCATTATTAGTATAGGACAATTATAATGCATAAAGATTAGTATGTTTGTTGACTGATGACCACATCTCATTGGTCATAGGTATAATGATACTAAAGTCAAGAACATAGGTGCATGTAATATTCTACATGGCACTAGATTGACCCACAGTGAGTTTCTACATGTTGATAATGTCATTAGAAAGACTCACAGTGATAATGGTGTAATGATCCTTAGACTTGAGATCATTATATTTCTATACGAGGATTAATATACTTTGACTACATTAAAAGTTACCTTTGACCGGGTGATGATAAAAATGTACATCGGGTATATTATGAGACGTATGAGAAATATGAATGATAGATAAAGGATTTAACCCTCCTATTATTAGGAGAGATATTATTGGCCTCTTGATTGAGTGAGACTATGAAAATGCATGGCCATGCTCAAATATTGATTTGTTTTTAATAGTCTACTCATTGATCAAGGAAACCCGGATTAAACATTGATGAGGATGACTGATAACATGCCTCGAGTTTAATCTATAATATATATGGTTAAAGGGATTATATTACACGGAAACATTAATCATGAAAGGTTTAATTGGATCACCAATTATTATTACTTGGGTAGCAATGATGTATTACTAGATGCCGCTTATTATTTGTAATTTTATTATTGGATATTAAAATTATAGCCAACGTAATAATAACCTAAAGGGTTACACAATAAGAACGTTTAAAAGGAGTTTTAATTTAAATTTCGAATTTAAATTAATTAATGATAAAATTCGAAATTGGTTATTTAATTAATTAAGTTGGACTTAGTTAATTAGATTTCGAATTTAAATCATTAAAACCCAAATTAGTTTGGTTTTAGTAGAAGCCCAAACCGATTAGGGTTAAGCCCAGCTCATTCTCTCTTATAAATACATAGAGATGTATTGGTTTAGGGTTAGAGACTTTGCCAAAATCGTTTTTAGCAAATACCCTAGCAGCTCTACATCAAGAGAGGCTAGAGAGAGGGAGAGAAAGAGGGCAGATTACGGCTAGTACCAACTCCGGAGATTGTGGAGACAATCGTGCATTCGTGTGGACTGATTAGCGAAGCAGATCTCACGAAGAGGGCTGTGTGGTGATCGTTCTTGGACCTCCATCTGTCAACCGAATCGGAAAGCTTTTAAAAGGTACAGATTCTGTTCTCCATAATCAACATGTCTTATACACGGATCCTAGGGTTAGGTTTCGGTTTTTTATTGTTTATTATCGTTTTTCCGTTGCGTTTGTTGCCCCGAAACCTATCAATTATATGTTAAAATAATTTTTATTAAAAAGGGTACATTGGTCTTTTTATGTTGAAATTTGAATGAAAAATTTATTTTAGGATATATTTGAAATTTCAAATAAATATAGGACATATTTACAAACCATGTTTCAAATTGGGACATATTATTAAAAAACCCTTGAAAATACGCAACAAAATGCAACAGGAGAAGTGAATCACTAGAACTGAAAATGCCACTACCCTTTCTAACACTGTGAACACTGGAAGTTTTTTTCATTTCATGCATAATATTGGTGGGGAAAATGTTTTGGGTTTACAGGCATCTGGCATTTCTTAAACTTATAATGCTGGAAATACAGGGTTGTCGACTCTAAATCAAGCACATGACCGAAATGTGGAGATGGAAGACCGATAGACTGAAGAACTTTGGAGAGGGGATGCTTTGTCTGACTATGACACTGAAGTTACTAATGACGAGGAAGCCAAGAACGAGTACTTGTTGCTGCTTACTTGTGCAGAAGACAACTGCAGAAGTTCCATCTTCAGAGTGACTAGTACCAAGTAAATGAAACATGCACTATTAAGTCTAATTTTCATTAGGATTGAAGACTTAAGATTGAATTTGTCAATATGTTTTATTAGAACTACTGAGTTTTTTTTCAATATGTTTTATTGTAGGTTTTATTAAGTCTATTTTAATTAGAACTACTGAGTTTTTGTCAATTTGTCTATTTTAATTTGTGTTCCACATTGAATTTTATTAAGTCTATTTTAATTAGAACTACTGAGTTTTTTTTTCAATATGTAATTAGAACTATTTTAAGCAGTGTGCTTGGTTAACTGCTATTGCTCGAGATAGCAAGTATAAGCAGCGTATGCATGCTGCTATTTGTCAAAAGTGTGCTACTGCTGAGCTGATGAGACTGGTATTACTGGAAGCTGATAAGACTGTTTCTGGTTGCAAATTATGCTGCTAACTGATTCTATTCATCCAGAGTCTTCGGAAGTACATGCTAATGCAGCTGAAACTTTATGTGTTGTTACTCGGAATGCAACATCACCTTTGGCAATGCAGAGCCTAAGGAAGTCCGAGTGTCCACAAGAACTTGCACCAGCTGAAAGTGTCCGAGTGTCCATGTCATTAGCTCTTGTACTTGTACATTTTAAGTTTTGGTCATTAGCTAGTTTTGGTAGATATTTTTGGATGATTTGGTTGGTTTTGTACTAGATGATGTTATTGAAATGATGTTGGATGATGTTATTGAAATGTAATTAATTTGGTTTTTGAATATTTAAATGTCATAATTTTTTTTTGTTATTAAAATTAGTTATAAATGATTTTAATTATGTAACACTCAACGTGTTACAATTGGTAAAAGAGGGTGTTACAATAGATTATGGACCCCACCTAGATGTGGGCCCCACAGTTGTCCATGTGCAAAATTATATCCTCTATTATAACACACAAACTATGTTGCTGTAGAGTGTTTATGATCTATAGAGGTCTTTAGTAACTACATTTACTATGTTACCTTAGCCTGTGTTTTGATGTTACCTTAAATATCTATAGTTACTGCTGAGAACCTAACACAGCTGAAGTGTTACCATAGACCTATTTTGGCCTATGGTAACTTCAAACAGGGGTCTATGGTAACACAATTTTGGGGTTGCTATAAGCAATCTATGGCGTAGTGTAGGCTTAGCATGATTACTAACTTATTCTTACATTTGACATGAGCTTGTGAGAACTTATGCATGCTCATTGAGTAGACTATGTGAATACTTGCACTTTCGACACCAAGACATTGCGTATTTACTTTGATTCTTAAGTTGATATGGCATGAGAGGATTTGAAGGTATGGTAGGATATTAGTACTAGATTATTTGTATTTTCATATTAGTTGCATTCATGCATTGCATTGTATTATTAGGTTAAATGGATTTTGTAGGTATATTCGCTATAGGCCCTCACGAGACCTTACTCGTCCACTAGGGCCGCCTAGGGGTTTAAAGGGCTTGTTGCATATGCCAAATGTAACCGTGATCACCTACGGAATTGGTACTAGTTTGTTAGTTAGTTGTAATTGTTTATGCTTGAGGACAAGCATCGGTTTAAGTTTGGGGGTGTGATAAGTGGATTTTATATCCACTTGGAGCGTTCTATATCGGCTTAAATTGATTGTTTTGGACTCAAGTTTGTTGTAGTTTTGATGTGTTTTGTGTAGTGTGCAGGTTTGCAAGAATGTCGATTATGGTTAATGCTTCTATCGGTTTTTGGAGATTAAATTGATTAAAATTCGGATTTTTCGGGAAGATTGCGCAGTTTACACTATTTTGGCCATATCTGGAGTTCTAGAAGTCCGTTTTCAGCGCGAAGCTTGGGAGATTTTCTACAACATGGGACAGGTCTTGCACGAGCACGTTGCGTGTGTTGGGCGCAGACAGCACGATAAGCAGACTGATGGAAGCAGGAAATTATTGTTTTGCCCTTTCAAGTTCTAATTGTATTTTGGGCAGTTTTTAGTACCTTAATTGAATTCTAATTATAATAGAAGGCAATTTCTTGCTGGGAAAGAATTATAGAGCCTATATAAACACATCCTACCATTGTAATTTGGGGGGATAACCATTACATATCAATTACTTAGGTTTATTTGTATCTTTTCATATTTTGTTTTTATCATGGTTTCATCAGATCCCATGATGACGAGAGGTTCAATTATGATCTAATCGTTGTCATGGGATTCTAACGGATTTATTTATGGAGTTTAGTATCTTGATGCTTTAAAGATCTGTGTGTGATGTATATCTGATATCCTTGTATGGTTATGCTTAATTTATAGACGCGTCATGAACATCTAATTTGTTAATCTCTTGTGAAGCGAGAGTGGATCTTGAGATTTAGAACTTGCCATGCTAGCATAGGATAGGTTGATGTTTTAACATCATGATTTGTGGCGTAAATAGAGATATTATGTTGCCCTATGTGATCAATGTGGATAACTTATTCTTCAACCGTTATGTTTTCAAATTTTATAGAGATATAGGGTCTAAGCATAATTGGTGTCTATTCATCATCTATCTCTTTTGTGGATGTATGTTTAGTTTGGTATTCGTATACTTAGAAGTAGCGTATACTTGTTTCGTGTTGTCTGATCAGATATCATAACCATTGCATATAGTGATTAAAGGCGTCAGATCTAAGCAAAGTATTTAATGAAGTTAGGATCCCATGTTTACTCTTGTAGAAGTAATTCGATTTTAATTTTCATTAGATAATTAATTCTTAGATTGTTCATTTGTTTTATTTAGTTAATTTTAGTTAATTAAAACTCAAATTTGTTAATTGTCTTAGCAGTGAATAAAAACCATACATTGTTGCATAGGTGCATTAACTGAATTGAAACCTAAACCAGATCTCTGTGGGAACGAACTCAACTTTATTTTATATTACTTGTGACCACGTACGCTTGCGTGATTTTGTGTTAACAGACAGTTATCCAATCTTCAAAGATATTGCTTCCATAATTATCTTCAAGTATTCTTCAATCTCTGTTGAGCAGTAGACGCTTCCTCCAGACAGAGTTTAACAAACTCTATCGAGCTTCCATCTGTCAGCGTTTAACTAAACTCTGACTGCTTCCAGCTAAACTCTGATATTTCACTATAACACTTAAACACTGATTATTATTCACATCAATTATATCTAACATACACATACTCTACATCACCACTAACATTAACATCATCTAAACCTTTAAAGACATCAACATCATCATTTTTTTTGATTTTTTTCTTGGTTTAAACTTAGCAAACATCTTATCCGTCATATTAATCAAAAAATAAGAACAATTAACAACTTACCCAATAAAAGGAATGAATACAATCTCTCTAACTCTTCAATCTTCTCTTATTTCCCCCTTTTTTCAATCCAAAACTACAATGTGAACAAAATGTGATCACATTCTGCTTTTAGGGTAAAAACCGCGGAGGGCTATTTTGGTCTTTTGCCTTTCCGCGGAAAATATGCACGGAACGCTAATACGGTCCGCGGGAAAAAAGTGCGAATAAGTAACATTCTGCGGTAAATAATTGCGAATCCACTGAATTTTTTTTTAAAATGCAGACCGTTGGATCGTTGATCCAACGGTCTGGAAACAGATTGTTGTATAAACGGTCCCTGACAATCAATTGTCAGGGACCAGGACCCAAGTTGGAGAAAAGAGATAGAGAATGGAAGCACAAGCCTGATCTGTTTAAGTAGCTAAGAAAAACTTTTTTTCTAAAAATAATAGTGTGTCACGTGACATACCATGCATTACACTACATCCGCATCGCCACCATTGCTCTCACATCGCCATCCTTTTTCTAATAATAATGCAAGATACCTTGTTCTAAAAATTTTATTATACATATAATTTTAATGTATACTAGCCCGACTATTTTTCTAATATCCATAATTATGTATATATTTTTTAATATTTCTTTGTTATTAGTTTATATATCAAATTATAATCAAAAAATTGATTTAGATATAAGATTTTAATAGTTCAATTTATTATGTGTTTTATTTAAAATTCTAAAATGAACAATTTTAAAGAATTAACAAAATAATCTATAATTTAGTGATGGTTAAACAATTATTTTTCAAATAAAACTACCAAGAAACAAAAAAGAGAAGAAATTGACGATTTTTTACATTATAAATTCTATTCGATTTTGGAAATCTACTTATATTCCATTTTGATTATCAAAATAAACTTTCTATTATTTGAACATACTTCTACTAATAACCAAACAATTTCAATAATAATTATAAGAGTAATTTTGTCCAAAACTTTGATAGTCGGTAGCCTGGTCCACCGTACGACAAAATAATTAAGAACCGTTAAATCTTAAAATAAATAAATGAAAAATGTTGGATCCAGTATAAAAATATTTTATATTTTAACGTAAACTAAAAATGTATTGGAATACGAATTGTTTATGCCAATGTTTCAAATCATTTATAATTATGTTTTTTTACATTGAATTGGATTATCAATGTATATACTCCCTCTATCCTTCTCATTTCTTCACACTTTCCTTTTTTGGGATGTCCATCTCAATTTTTTACATTTCAAATCTTACCCAAAATAATAAAGTTTTATAATATAAAAAGTAACTACACCCAATACTTTTCTCCACTAAACTCACTTCACTACATAAAATATTAATTGTTCCTACCACTTGACTCACCTTTCTTACTTTTCTCGACTACTCCACTTTACTCACTTTTCTTACTTTTTTCCACTACTTTACATTTTTTTTAAACTCCGTGCCCAACTCATTTGCAAACAAATGAGAGGGACGGAGGGAGTAATAAATAGGATTAATGTAAAAATTCGTAATTATATTTTTCTTAAGATTTTGAGCGTTTTCATTTGGATAATAATTGTTAAATCATCACTATATTAAAGATAATTTTATGAGTTTCGTGTGGACTGTAGATCAACCAAATCTGATTTTCTAAATCTCAAAATAGAGCCTGAATAGTAATTATGAACTTTTTTTAATATTAATAAAAAATAAATAGAATTCAATTCTAATTTTTCAATTAAATATTTTTCAGATTTTGATGTTTTTTTAATTCAATTCTATTACAATTTTTTTATTTATATCCTTTTTGAATTATAGTTTTCTTTTTAAATGATATAGTCTTGATAGCCTATTATTAAAAATATTAAATTTAATGATTGAGATTATTTTGATGGTACTTGAACCAAAATTTTGAATAAAATAACTTTTACGCTCAATACTGTTGGTTCCGGAGTATTACAGAAGGGGGGGTTGAATGCAATACTGATAAAATTCAATCTTTAAATCAACAACAAAGATAAAGATTATAGGTTATCATTAGATGTATACAAGAAATAAGTGAAACAAGATTTCTCACAAAATAAATGTTTTATTTATCTTGTGTGGAGTGTTGCTACAACCTAGAGAAAGTATTTCTCCAGCTTCGATATCTCAAGAGATACAAGATTGCTTCATGTGCGTACATGAATAGAAAAGAATCTAAGATGTATCTAAGTAGACTAAGATACTCTATTGTCTCTATCACATGGGGTGTTGAGCTGCTGTCGTTTTCAAGTGGCAGCTAATTACAATTTGCACACCCATGTGACTTTCCTAAATTGCTATACAGACAGGATAAACCTTATAAGTAAAGCAACCTAGATTCTTTCTATTTCTAGCTAATACAATTCTAGTAGATGTGGATATTACATGCACCTCGAATTGACCAACCTTGTCTTGTGAATCTCTGAAGCTTTTGTCGTAGTCTTTGCAGGTCTGCTACAAACGATAGAGTGTTGCAGCAAATCTGTTTCTTGAACAAATAACCTGTCACGGGCTTTGACTGAGAAAAATACCCAAATCAAATAATTCAAGGTGACAGTAACCTTAACCGCCAAGTTTGCTGTCAAAGGAATATTCAGTAGTTGACAGTACGAGCTCCCACCAATGTTGCTGTCGGAACTCCAGACTTGCTGTCAAGTGTGAGAATGTTACTGTCCCATGCTTCAGCCAATGTTGCTATCAGATGTAGCTTTGTCGTGACTTTGCAACATTTGTCTTCTTGATGTCTTCTAGATGTATTCCTTGATGCTTGAACAAATGTATGAACTTCTCCCAAATCATACAATTATTACATGACATCAATTATTCGAATACAAAGACATACTCTGGCTGTGACAGTATGTTCAACTTAGTAAAAACTAAGTACAGGAAAATATAGTTAAGTTGTCTCTATGCTATCACCCATAAATCCCAACAATCTCCCTCAATTTGCTTTTATGGACAATAACAACAAATTTACAATCAAAACGTGTTGACAACTTAACTAACATAAATCAGAATAGTTGAAATACCATATCTGATAAATGTTAAGAAAAATATAGAACATGAAACTTATGAATTAACTGCAAATCAATTGCTCCTATTGAAAGAGCAAATCAGAGATTAACTTAGCTTGATTTTAGCAGTCTCCAGTTGTTCAGATTTTTCCCTCTCTTCTGAGAGCTTAATTTCTTGCCTTCCTGAGGTCTTCAACTAAAGCTTTTTCTTCTGGTGATCTGGCATCATCTTCAATGACTTCAATGTACCCTTGAATCACTCGAGAAGGAAATACTTCAGCATCTTTTAGATCAAACCAAGTTTCAAAATCATAAGTGTATGTTATGAACTTCAGAATTCCTTGGATGATCTTGAACCTCCTTCCAGGAAAGGCATTCAAGGATTCTCTTCTCTTTCTGTCTAGCTTTGGATCTTCATCTCTCATTTGATCAAATATAACCTCTAGTTCCCAAGCAACTAGCATTGCGAGCTTATGAACTGATCCAACAACTTTCCAATAGAGATCCTTCAGTATATTGGTCCTCAGTTTGTGAAAACTATCAACATAGATTTCTTGCTTTTCATCTTTGATTCTCAGAGGATCATCTAGTACACAGGGCTGATAATCTGCTTTCTCACTAAATAGCCTGTTGATATTCTTGTAGCTTTCCTTCAGCCGAGCTTCTAGATCTTCAACACTTTGTTTGGCAGATGTGGCAGGTTTGGTAGGTTTGGTAGGTTGGGATGATTTAGCTTTAGCAGCCTAAGAAGCTTGTTCTACTTCATATTCAGCCATGCCAGCCCTTGTAAAAGGACGATGTGCTTCTGTAAGGCTCACATCAGGCATTGGTTCCCCATCAGAACTAACTTCAAGGTCTGCATCATCATGTGCTCTCCAGTCACCATACTTCTCATAAAATTCAGCATATCTTTTAGCATAGTATTTTTTGACATGCTCTAAGATACTGCTGGAAACATCTTGGTTTATTTCCTTGAGAGTGATCATCCTTTCCAGAACGAAGAAATCAATTATTCTCCTTACCTTTACTATTTTGCATGAGAGATCACGAATGCCTACCACATGTGAAACTATCTCCATAGTGAAATCTGGTTCTACAGTTATGCATGTAGTTCCACAGTCCTTGAGATCATACTTGAGTACATTTTTGTTGATTGGGTCCAGTTCCACTGAGACAGATGTAATGCTCCCATCAATTGACTTTTTCAATAGTTCAGAACTATTTACTTTTCTCTTGTTAATGGGTTTCTCTGTCTAAACTGCTCCATGCTTCTTTTTCCTTGCTGCAGCAACTGTCTTCCCTTTTATCTTGGTTGTACGATAGGCTTGTGCTCTTGTCTTTCTTCTGTTAGATATGAAATTCTTAACAAGCTTTCGTACCTTGACAGTTTCTTCAAGTTGACCCTTGACAGCATCTTTCATGACAGCAACTTTGACAGCTTCTTGCGTTTGGCTCTTGACAGCATCTTTCACTTGGGTGTCTTCAACCATTCTGACAGTATCCTTGTTGACAGTATCTTTCTCAGCATTAAAGCATTCAACTACCAGTCTCAAGATACTTGCCTCCAAGGCTTCAAGAATTTCTAACTCCCCTTCATCTTTGACAGCATCTTTCTTTTCAGTACTGGGAGTTTCTTGCTCTTCTTGGGTAGCATCCATCTGAGTTTGTGTAGCAACATTCTCAGAGGCTTCTCTCCTAGAACTCCTGATTTCTCCAGGTCCACCACTTCCTCCAATTTCATCCTCATCATCATCCAAAGTATCATCATAGGTGCAGCTTCCTCCTATCTTGGCATTAGCATCAGAGATCAGCTTCTTTATGATTGAGCTAATTTCCTCATCTCTTTTTGCCAATAGCCTATGAATATCCTTGACAGCTTTAACCTTATCACTGGTGATACTAGATTTGAGAAGTTTATTCAGCACTGTCATGATTGTTTCAGTGCTTAGTCCTGAAACCTTATCCAATGGTAAGAAATCCAACCTTCTTGCTCCTGTCTTTGTTATCCTTTTGAAACACATACCATAAGGATTTTGAATCACCTTAGAGAGTTTGTCTTCAACCATCCTTTTAATTTGTGCTATCAGACTATCATTGAAGGTTGTTAAATTTCTGACTACCAAGGTTCCAAGGACTTGGAGTACTCTAGCATGGAGACTTTGTAAAAGTTGCATTGTGATGAATATGGTCAAACGGTTCTTCAGATAAACTTGAACAGCCCACCTTCTTTCCAAGTGTTGATTCTCATAAAGATACTTATTACTTTGCTCTTCAATGTTTATGCCAATTTTGTAAAAGCTCCCCCTGCTTCACTAATTGATTCATCCACCGACTTACGGAAATCTTCATCTTTGTTGTTCAAAGTACTCTCCATGTGATCAACCATCAACAATTCTGCATCTTCAAGGGCATATTCACTTCCATCTGACCAAGTAGTTCCAGTAGATATGTTCACATACTCAAGCATTTTGCCTTTGTCTTTACCCAGAGCATTTTGAATTTCTTTTTCTCTCCATTCCTTCTGCAACTTCTGGAATGGAGCTTCGACTTCCTCAGGATTTGGCTCATTGATTTTCAGTGGAGGCGTTACTGTTCTTTCAGACTTTTGAGTTCCCTTTAATTGCTCCAACACTTCTTTAGATAACAACACTGCCTCACCATCTATTTCTCCTTCAATCAATTCACCATCTCCAGCTGCCTTTAGTTCTTCACCAAAGTTTCTTTCTTCTTTCTCTTGCTCCCCCTCACTTTCATCTCCATCTTCTTCCAAAACTTGCTCCCCCTCACTTCTTGGCTCCCCCTCACCTGTAGCTCCACCTTGTTTCTCCTTCTCTACCAGGTTTGCTTCATTCTGATCTACCACCTTCTCTCCCTTACCCTCATTCTGATCTACCACTTTCTCCCCCTTAGTTGAATTGGCCTATTATGTGAACTGGCCTATTACGTCGCCTTTTTTGGTCTTTTATGTGACAGCCCTAGATCCGGGGTCATAAATCCGGGCCATCACGGACCAATTTCCATTCAATATCAATATCTCTTGAGTTTTTTTTTTTACAATTAATACTTATGCCATTGACCCCGCAATAATAAACACACACACACCAGTCATATGCTCAGAGAACAACATTTACCATAATAAAATTAAGAGTTGAACAGTTATTACAAACCAGGATCATACTTAAGTACATTGTTGAATAACACTTCGACATGAATCGTTCCAACAATCAAAAGTTTATTACATTCTTACACCCATAATTATACTTAAGCTCTCAGAACCCGTTTGCCTCTACGCTACCTCAGGAATCGATGCTAGCGTGCTCTTAGAAGGTCGCCTTCCCCCTACCCTCTTGCGGGGCGTTCTGCGAAGTATTGGCATTCCTAGCTGTATATAGATAAGTAGCAAGAATGAGCCAAAATAGCTCAGCAAGATAATTTTTATCTACTAACATCAAAGGAAAATAAACTGTTGTATATATATAATAGACAAAAGCAAACTTCAGTTATTATGGAAGAATTTTATTTCCATTCAATATGTATATACACTTTCCAAATATCCTTGTACATAAGAAATATATAGTATCATTCCATCAGTCTCGCTTCTAACATCATATAATATCAGTTCCTCTTCTTGAATGCTATAACCATCAATATACCATTTCAGTGTAATCTTTCAAGGTAATATAAAAACTTGAACAAGTCTCTCGCTATAATCTTCTCATTTCCTTCTTATGCAACAATCATATAAATTAATATAAAATCAGTTTCTCTTCGTTTGTAACAATAATTCCATCATTTCATCTCACTTTTCTGTTTTCAGTTATAGAAATCTGAAAACCATTTTCAATTCTTTCTTTCAAGTTTTGGGGATATCTGCTGGCGCCAGATACGTAGGACGATGATCAGTCGCCTGACCGTATCCGCTCTCTGTTTACTACTAGTAGAAGGGATGATCCCTACCTGGTAATCAACCCTGGAGGAAGGCTACCTGCTACATCCTCCCTTGGCATCTTCGTGCCGAAATAAAATATTGGATGCTGGACTGTGCCACTACCACACAGCCTCTTACGCTTACTGTTGCAATCCCCTTTTTTCAAATCATCAAATACCATTTCACATTTTCCATTTCCATTCACATTCACATTTCCATTCACATATACCATTTCCATTTCCATTTATCATCACCTTTAAAAAAGTATATATGTCATAATACTTTGATTATGACTCAGACATCTCCTCTGTATTCAATGAAATCAATATGCTTTTATATACATAGAGTATTCCATTTATCTCAAAAGTATTAAATACCATTCAATAATATTTATTAAATCACAATACTTAGAAAGAATATAATATTATAAATCATATAACCCTAAATAATAACTGATACCATTCCTTTATATATCTTTAGATAACAACTGATACCATTCCTTTATATATCTTTAGATAACAACTGATACCATTCCTTTATATTCCCTTAATCATAAGGCATATTCACTTCATGCATAATCATCTCTATGTATATTCATATCCATCTCATATTCATATTCATATCCATATTCATATCATACTCATATACCTTCCCTTTTTTACATCAATAATCAAGGAAAACCATTTCTTAACAATATAGTAACAATAGCATCACATATATATATTTCATGAAATCAAGTTTCTTTGAAGATAAATAATTTTTCAAAGTAGGGATAGAAGAAATCTTGCCTCGATCTCGATATCCCAAAGGTAGGGCTCGTGGTTCCTCCGAAGTTTCTATAAACACATAAAAGAATCGTCATTAGAGTATATTCCACTTAACACCTACCCTTATCTAGTAACACCCTTGTCACATACCGTATGTTTAACATGGCCTTTATGTCCCAAAGGTTCTAAGAACTCGACCATTCTTAATCTCGATTAAAGTGTTAGCAATTCACACTATTTCCTTAACAACCACTCTCGACTGCAAAAATCCTCATAATTCGAAAATTCCACAATTTGACACAAGGTCAGTTAGTAAGGGTTCTCTGATCACCCTATTATAACATCCCAAAGTTTCATAATTTTTAAAAATGTCTAGGTAGGTCGATCATAGTCTCAAAGTTTACACAATTACGGTTTCCCGGTTTTCGAACACCTTTCACTAAAACTGACTTTTCTCCTAAACCGTTCATCAGATTTTAACGTACCTTATATCAAAACGATCTACGAACTAAGCTCTATCATGTCATGGTCAATTGGTAACCTAGACAGTAGGGTACCGTACGGAGACAGGGGTCCAAAACAGGGCAGATTACATCCTAACGAAAATCGGGCATTATAACGGCTATAATTTCATACTTTCCAAATTTTTCTCACCTCCAAATCCATCACCAAACACATACATCAAACCTACACCATGTGGTCATCATACCAACCATGGATTTCCAACACAAAACACTTCCATATTTAACTCAAACCACTTACAAACACATAATCATCATAAATCATCACTTATCATAACTTAAATCACCAAGTTTTCTATAACCAAGCATATATATTCAAAGTAATACTAAAGGGTCTTGAGATTTATACCTCCTTGAAGCTTGAAAACACTTAACAAGCCTTGGGTAGTCCTTAAATAACCTTAAGGTAGCTTGGATCAACTAAATAAATCATAAAAACAAAGTTAGAAATTAGGATTCACTGGACAACAGTTGAAGAATCGCAAAAACGAAGGCCTTATCTACGTTTTCTTTATGAGGCTTCTAAAGGAGAGTTGTAGAGAATCTCACCAGATTTCCAACCATATAAAGAACACAAAATTCCATTGAGTAATGAAGGAGATATGGCCGTTTGAAAATCAGCCCAGAAACTGTCAATCCTCCTGGACAGTTTGGTTTCTTCAACTTGGGGGAGGTATTTGACTAGGCTACACCCCTTTGATGACTATGAAATTTTGAGCGAATCTTGCCCATGGAGTGGAGAGGTTGTGGTTCAAATTTGGTGATTTTATCATGGATAGAAATGGAGATATGAATTTTTCTTTGCATTTTGTTTCTGCTGGACAGTTTGTGGAGGATGAGAGAAATGGAGTTTGATTTCTTGTTTCTTGATCTAATCTTGCCTTAATCTTGACACATCTTGAGAATTCTAGAACTTAGTAGATTAGTGGTGAAGGTTATGGAAAATCCTCATGTGAAGTTACTAATTTGCCCCTTAAACATAGTTAGTGGAAGGTGATGTCATTAGTGATGTCATTGAGGAGTATTTAGCAAGCTAGGGTTATTAACCTTAAGTAATTACTAATAACCTTTGTAAATATTAATGTGCTAAATATCCTTATTATTTACTAACCTTGGTTACTTGGTTTCCATACTCGTCTAATTGTGGTTCGTTTCAAATATATCTCATTATCCAGTGGTTTTGAAATCGTTTATAAAATCCAAATTCCCTTAGCATTCTCTTAACTTAAAAATCCCTTGGTTTAACTTAAATTCACTAATTCCTCAATATATAATTCCTTTAATATTTCTATGTTCCTTAATATCCAATAAATAGAAGTTCGTTCGAACTCAAAATCCTCAAAATCTAAATTCAGGAATTTCTGAAATCCATCGTCATTTCGAGTCACTTATTTTCATAGTATATCACTAATATGGTTTTTGTTTGTTCATTTTCCATCTCCAATATAGAATACCTACACACCATTTCCCTAAATTCCTCAAGATCACTATTCATTTGGGCACTGTAGCCTTTCTAAAGTTAGGGTTATTACATCCTTCCCCCCTTAAAAGGATTCCGTCCCGGAATCATGTTGAAATTAAATACTAATGAATACTTTTCTTACTTGACAATTCCCAATTCTCACACTACTTCCTTTATCCTTTAGTTCCTTCATAACATCTCTACCTTGTTCGCGCAAATACACCAACATACACTTGTTTGTCATTCATCAACATTCCATTTAGCTTATCAATAGCAGTACTTTCACTATCCTTTTCTTGCAAATCTCCTCCTATTTCCAGTCATTCTATATTATCTCATTCCTCCTTTCTCCTTTATCTAAGGCATCGGCCACCACATTGGCCTTTCCTGAATGGTAGTGTATCTCACTTATGGTTTGGCCATATTCTGATCTCTATCATGACATAAAATATTAGTACTTCATCTTAATACATCTCGTCTCTGTAAAATCCTCCAGAAACTAGTCTTATAATGCTATTCCTTGAAACAATTGTAAGAAAATATTATTTATAATATATATTTCCTGTTCGTATCCTACAAGGTTGTGTTTTTCCCACAAAATATCCTTATTCTTTCCCACTGAATCAGCATATCTTATTTCCTGACAGATAAATTATTCTTATCTATTTTATTAACTTATTTACACCATTCATTGACCGAGTCGATCCCTAACCAAACATTTACACTTAAGAGGTTAAATTAGCGCGTACCTACAATTTCCTCCGGATACTATATCCCATATGTCCATTGTTCGATCACTATACGCTCTTTACACCTTGCTGATCCACCTTGATTCACAGTCTCACTAACAGCCTTGTTACTCCCTGACTTTCCCACAAACTGAGATTTTTGTCCTTTACCAACCTTGCTAAAGTAACTTCCTTCACTTGAACCTCCCTTTTGGCCCTCAAATCTCCTTTTCTTACTTTCTCGACCTATCTGGTTTTGTTCACTCTCAGCTTCTATAATGGATGCCTTTTGAACTATCGTAGCATAATCAGTTAACTCAAACGGTGCCACTCTCGTCCATAGCCATGGTTTCAATCCTTGTTGGAACCTTTTTGCTCGTTGTTCCTCAGTACGCACAAATTCTGGAACAAACCTAGACAATTCAGTAAATTTAGTTTCATACTCGGCCACTGATAGGTTATCCTGCTTTAATTCCAGAAATTTCATCTCCATTTGGTTTTCCAGATACCTAGGAGAGTACTTTTCTAAAAACACCCTAGTGAAACGCTCCCAAGTTATCACTCCTGCTCCCTCTAGATTTTTCTTAGCTTCCCACAAATAATTTGCCTCTCTCTTTAAGAGATAGGCTGCAAAGATTGTTTTCCGATCCTCTTCTATTCTCAATATCTCGAAAGCTTTTTCCATCTCTTTTAACCAGGCTCTGGCTACTACTGGGTTAACAGTTCCCTCAAACTCTGGGGGTTTCAATGACTTAAATGCACGAAAGGAGTTAGCTGCCTGATTGGGAAGAACAGGTGGTTATTGAGGATTCTGTGGATTAGCTAAATTCTGCCTTAATAGGTCCATAAGTTGGTTAAAAGGGTCACCACCCTGATTTCCTTGTTGCTCAGTTGATTCATCTTCCTCTTCCTCATGATTTTGTTCATTATGAGCATTTTCATTCTGTCTATTTCGACTTCCTTCATCTCTCTCATTTTCCCTTGCATTCGTTCTATTGTTACGCTTAGGCGGCATGATTCTATGTATAGCAATATTCTTCATTAATTACCCAAATTTAGGGTACAATATACATCATTCCCATATACATCATTCTCATATACACAATTATATCACTAGTTAACTCATTTATATACCATAATATTCTCAACTTAGCTTTAGCAAATAAGCGTATCACCTTTAGCACAATAACCTTTTCATTTAAGTCAATCACCTTATACACGTCAATATTCTTGAATCTCAACATTTAATATTAAAATACGATAGAATTTAGACAAAACATACAAACTTCATTAATTATCTCACTTCCTTTGTTTATCATTATTCTGACTTTTTCCTCAAAATACACCTTACTCTCAATAGTAAATCTCAATTATACCTTAAAATTCCTCATATTCTTTTATCTCACTAATCCTCAAATATACCCATTTCTTCTCACGAAATTCCTTTCTCTTTTATATCGAAACGCTTCTAGCTCTAATTATCTCTTATTGAAATTTCCCTTAAAATCTCGAGTTTCCTCGTATAATCACGTATACTCTAAACTTTGCTTCCATTTTTCCATCCATTAAGGAAATCTTCTATATTTGAAATAATTTATAAAATTTAAAAAACTTTGATTTGAAACGGACCCAGAAACAAGCAAGTGTCCCACAACAATTTATAAGATTAAGAGTTTTAAATAGCTCTTGTTCGAAACAAAAGAATATTTTGGGAAATCAATATGATGGAAGAACCCGTACGTAACACAAGTGAGGGCGTCCCCTCCGACTTTCTATCACACAGACAGATCGTCCTTGTGTATACATATAGGATTGGTCCTCTTAGTTGGAATAAAAAATATAAAGGAAAATTTAAATCATGATGATATATACCACCTTTCGAAAATAATCTTAGAGAAATATTTTGACGAAGATAGATTGAATAAAATTTTGAAATACATTCCAAAGGTACCAGAAAGTTTTGAAAGATACAGGCCCCTTTTGAATAGGAGATGATAGATCACCCTGGAATTACTCACGAGGTTATCTAACGAACGCTTCCCGATACATCAAGTATTCCCTCTCTCATATCGATCTCATGTGCTACATAAACTTAACACTTTTGGCATAATAACCTTTATTTGCAATAATCTATAAAATTATAATCACTACTTAGAATAAACGCTTCGTTCGATAAACCCCCCTTGAACTCGATGTGAGTTCACAGTTTCTATTATTACTGATATATTTATTATTATCACTATTGTTCCTGAGCATTATGACTCTTAGCTCTGATACCAAACTGTGACAGCCCTAGATCCGGGGTCATAAATCCGGGCCATCACGGACCAATTTCCATTCAATATCAATATCTCTTGAGTTTTTTTTTTATCATTAATACTTATGCCATTGACCCCGCAATAATAAACACACACACACCAGTCATATGCTCAGAGAACAACATTTACCATAATAAAATTAAGAGTTGAACAGTTATTACAAACCAGGATCATACTTAAGTACATTGTTGAATAACACTTCGACATGAAGCGTTCCAACAATCAAAAGTTTATTACATTCTTACACCCTTAATTATACATAAGCTCTCAGAACCCGTCTGCCTCTACGCTACCTCAGGAATCGATGCTAGCGTGCTCTTAGAAGGTCGCCTTCCCCCTACCCTCTTGCGGGGCATTCTGCGAAGTATTGGCATTCCTAGCTATATATAGATAAGTAGCAAGAATGAGCCAAAATAGCTCAGCAAGATAATTTCTATCTACTAACATAAAAGGAAAATAAATCGTTGTATATATATAATAGACAAAAGCAAACTTCAGTTATTATGGAAGAATTTTATTTCCATTCAATATGTATATACACTTTCCAAATATCCTTGTACATAAGAAATATATAGTATCATTCCATCAGTCTCGCTTCTAACATCATATAATATCAGTTCCTCTTCTTGAATGCTATAACCATCAATATACCATTTCAGTGTAATCTTTCAAGGTAATATAAAAACTTGAACAAGTCTCTCGCTATAATCTTCTCATTTCCTTCTTATGCAACAATCATATAAATTAATATAAAATCAGTTTCTCTTCGTTTGTAACAATAATTCCATCATTTCATCTCACTTTTTTTTTCAGTTATAGAAATCTGAAAACCATTTTCAATTCTTTCTTTCAAGTTTTGGGGATATCTGCTGGCGCTAGATACGTAGGACGATGATCAGTCGCCTGACCGTATCCGCTCTCTGTTTACTACTAGTAGAAGGGATGATCCCTACCTGGTAATCAACCCTGGAGGAAGGCTACCTGCTACATCCTCCCTTGGCATCTTCGTGCCGAAATAAAATATTGGATGCTGGACTGTGCCACTACCACACATCCTCTTACGCTTACTGTTGCAATCCCCTTTTTTCAAATCATTAAATACCATTTCACATTTTCCATTTCCATTCACATTCACATTTCCATTCACATATACCATTTCCATTTCCATTTATCATCACCTTTAAAAAATTATATATGTCGTAATACTTTGATTATGACTCAGACATCTCCTCTGTATTCAATGAAATCAATATGCTTTTATATACATAGAGTATTCCATTTATCTCAAAAGTATTAAATACCATTCAATAATATTTATTAAATCACAATACTTAGAAATAATATAATATTATAAATCATATAACCCTAAATAATAACTGATACCATTCCTTTATATATCTTTAGATAACAACTGATACCATTCCTTTATATATATTTAGATAACAACTGATACCATTCCTTTATATTCCCTTAATCATAAGGCATGTTCACTTCATGCATAATCATCTCTATGTATATTCATATCCATCTCATACTCATATTCATATCCATATTCATATCATACTCATATACCTTCCCTTTTTTACATCAATAATCAAGGAAAACCATTTCTTAACAATATAGTAACAATAGCATCACATATATATATATTTCATGAAATCAAGTTTCTTTGAAGATAAATAATTTTTCAAAGTAGGGATAGAAGAAATCTTGCCTCGATCTCGATATCCCAAAGGTAGGGCTCGTGGTTCCTCCGAAGTTTCTATAAACACATAAAAGAATCGTCATTAGAGTATATTCCACTTAACACCTACCCTTATCTAGTAACACCCTTGTCACATACCGTATGTTTAACATGGCCTTTATGTCCCAAAGGTTCTAAGAACTCGACCATTCTTAATCTCGATTAAAGTGTTAGCAATTCACACTATTTCCTTAACAACCACTCTCGACTGCAAAAATCCTCATAATTCGAAAATTCCACAATTTGACACAAGGTCAGTTAGTAAGGGTTCTCTGATCACCCTATTATAACATCCCAAAGTTTCATAATTTTTAAAAATGTCTAGGTAGGTCGATCATAGTCTCAAAGTTTACACAATTACGGTTTCCCGGTTTTCGAACACCTTTCACTAAAACTGACTTTTCTCCTAAACCGTTCATCAGATTTTAACGTACCTTATATCAAAACGATCTACGAACTAAGCTCTATCATGTCATGGTCAATTGGTAACCTAGACAGTAGGGTACCGTACGGAGACAGGGGTCCAAAACAGGGCAGATTACATCCTAACGAAAATCGGGCATTATAACGGCTATAATTTCATACTTTCCAAATTTTTCTCACCTCCAAATCCATCACCAAACACATACATCAAACCTACACCATGTGGTCATCATACCAACCATGGATTTCCAACACAAAACACTTCCATATTTAACTCAAACCACTTACAAACACATAATCATCATAAATCATCACTTATCATAACTTAAATCACCAAGTTTTCTATAACCAAGCATATATATTCAAAGTAATACTAAAGGGTCTTGAGATTTATACCTCCTTGAAGCTTGACAACACTTAACAAGCCTTGGGTAGTCCTTAAATAACCTTAAGGTAGCTTGGATCAACTAAATAAATCATAAAAACAAAGTTAGAAATTCGGATTCACTGGACACCAGTTTAATGAATCGCAAAAACGAAGGCCTTACCTACGTTTTCTGGATGAGGCTTCTAAAGGAGAGTTGTAGATCATCTCACCAGCTTTCCAACCATATAAAGAACACAAAAGTCCATTGAGTAATGAAGGAGATATGGCCGTTTGAAAATCAGCCCAGAAACTGTCAATCCTCCTGGACAGTTTGGTTTCTTCAACTTGGGGGAGGTATTTGACTAGGCTACACCCCTTTGATGACTATGAAATTTTGAGCGAATCTTGACCATGGAGTGGAGAGGTTTTGGTTCAAATTTGGTGATTTTATCATGGATAGAAATGGAGATATGAATTTTTCTTTGCATTTTGTTTCTGCTGGACAGTTTGTGGAGGATGAGAGAAATGGAGTTTGATTTCTTGTTTCTTGATCTAATCTTGCCTTAATCTTGACACATCTTGAGAATTCTAGAACTTAGTAGATTAGTGGTGAAGGTTATGGAAAATCCTCATGTGAAGTTACTAATTTGCCCTGTTAACTCGAATAACTTGTAGAAGGGGGGGGGGGTTGAATACAAGTTATATAATCGTGTCTGATTTTTGCTTGATTATAAGAACAAGAATAAACGAATGAATCAAACTCTTGTTTGTATTAATAAGATCAAATACAAACTCTACCAAAGGTGTACAATACCTTTAGCAGCTGCTGACAATACAAATATCTCTCTGTTTGTTTCGTACTCTCGAATACAAACCTTATACAGAGCTACGCACACAAACTCACAACTTCGTCGCTCTTTACAATGATATTGAGAGAGTATTTATAATGCTACCTATCAACTAATAACAGAAAGATATAATCTATACATGACAATGTTCTGCCTTCTAGTCGATAGTTTCCTTCAATAGAAAAACTCTTTCCTTCATAATATCTTCTTGCTTGTTCTTCAAACAACGATCCTGTTTTATAGCACTTGCCAGTTTCTGTAGCATCCATAATGACATCATCAGTAACATGACTGATATCAGGATCTGTACACTGCATCAGTATCTGATCAACCATCAGTATTGGACCATCATCAGGATTTGCTCTCTGTTCCTGACATGTAGTCTCCGATACACTGTTCATTCCTGACTAAACTATACAGATAACTGTCTTTACACATAAAACCTATATACAGTGCTAAATCCTTTATAAGATCAGGATTACAAGAAGTATAATGTGTAAATTCTATTCTTAACATCACAACTTATGAATTATTCCTAACAATCTCCCCCTATTTATGCTTTACAATCTGAAGCATAAATCTAAGTTGTGGATGTCAAAACATATAACAATACAACCAGAATAGAATTTATAAATGTAGAATTATGAAGTTAAGTACCTCCTTCTCAGATGTAGACATTTATCCAGTACTTAGAAGAAAGAATTTTAACTATTAATGCTGCTCTTCCTTACCACTTCCTA